>JAZKJV010006337.1:0-1230274 GCA_037367405.1 Ottelia alismoides | reverse complement strand
ACTTTGTGACCTAGAGAGGATCGTTGTCGTCGCTACGCTGTCGTACTACCACTTTGACCGCTCGTGGATCTTCGTCTTCCTCGGTGCTTCCGGTACACGAAGAAAACCTAGGATTTTGTGTGATAAAATAGGAGATCCATCGCTTGGATCAACATCTTGGATTGTGAGAAGGACACATTTCATCAACACGCTCGCAAGCGTCTCCTCCTTTGGGTCGGACTTGAGACAGGTGGTCTCTTCATTTAGAAACCTCGATTGAGAATAAGCTTCATGAGGTATTCTAATATCTTCTTTGCGGTTTAGATGAAATGATTCGAGAAGTATTCTCGAATCATGTGGTTCTATCGTTTTAAAAATTTTTAAATTCCGCTGCCCCGAGCAACTAGTGCGACTAGTCGCTACCGATCGCATATGATGTGATCTTTATGCTTTCAAGATGCGCTTAAGGTTCTTTCCATAATCTTCAGTATACACATAGGTTTTGGGCCTTATCCTGAGTGTTCTTTAGCCTTTGGGGATGTCTATGCTTATGATTACGGTTTGTTTCAGTGTTCATGGACTTAGTATATTTACCACAGTGTTGTTGATATAATAACTAGAAAATAGATTACTTTCGTTTCAACAAGATTTTCAATAGCTAGTTAGTAAATTAATTTCAGTTAGTTCGTTTGATATTTCAATCGCTTACAACATCATTATTCTACAAAGCTTCAAATATTTTCTTTTATGCAGTTGTCGTATTGTAGTAATACATTTTATTTTCCATGGCAAGCAAAGTTACTTTCAAAAGTATCTGAATTGTTTTACCAAAATGCTTGAGATCCACTTATCATGACCTTCCCCATTAGCCGTGATGAGTGCGACATCACCCCCATTCTTCTCTAGCGGTGACCACTCCCATGCGTGATTCAGAGTCCACCTTCCTTTGCTACTTCTCCTAAGAACAACCAAGCCACGAGGGCATTGTCACCGACCCTCTAGAGGCGAAGATCAAGAGTTGAGTATCTCCTCCAACCCACCGAGGACGTGAGGTAACTCCCCTATCCCTCTTCCCAATCTTCTTTTATTTCGTCTCTTCTTCTTCTATCTTGTTTCCTCTGTTAATCTCGATCGCTCTTCCCATCTTAGATTACAAATCCGTCTTCGGACCACGATCCACACATCCATCTTACTGCCTCCTAGCATTCACATATCCCTCTTGCAACCTATCAACCCCTTAAAACTCATGGCTGGAGATTCTTTCCTCCTTCACTGCGTACAACTACAAGAGCCATGTACCCCTTTCCTTTGTGCTTTAACTCTCAGACCGAATCCCTTGAGGTTTGAGTCGCTCTTTTACTTGCAGACACAACATCTGAATGGAGGATCACCACTAGATAGAGCTATCAACGGAAGTAGGAAGCCTCTCGAGCCTCATCAGAGATGAAGGGGGTATGAGGAAGAAGGACCCCTGACCCTACAAGCACTGTGGAATCTATAGATCCTATGGTCCACCACGAAGCATCATGCATCCGTCGATCTCATCAAGCAAACCCGATCCAACTGTCCACATATGCTCCATCACCAACCGTTGGATCACCCCTGATCCAATGGTTTAGTCGTTGTCCCTCGATCAGATCCAAGCCTCCAGCCTCAGGTATCCCCGAGTAGTCGGGAGACGCCACGATGAGGTTGGATCTTCTCTTTCAAGTGAAGCAAGGACCCACCGCATGACTGCCTCACATGCAGTGGCCAAAATACAAGCATGCCTCAAGGGCTTTTAATATTTACCAAAAATACCCCTCACATTGGTTAAATTACAGAGAATGCCCCATTGCCTTCTAAAAATTGCAAAAGAGTCCTTAGAAGGTTATTTTTATGACAATTTCTAATTGTTTTTATTTTAATTAACCCCCTAAACTATTCTATTCATACCTTGAGCACTTATTATCAAAAGTTTGAGTTCTTGGTATCATTTTGAAGCTTATTTAATTTTCTATCATCAAGAATATTGTGATTCATATTTTACGAAATTAATTGAAGGGAATTCCGTCATCTATTGTGGGCTCATATTTTCCTTGAAATTCATCTTATTGTTCATAAAGTTGTGAAAACTTTTGGGGAATTTCTTGGGGATTATATTGACATACACATTGTTGTAATGTTCATTTTCTTGTAATCCCTTTGCATTCATCTTCATTTAGAAAATTATAGAAAAAAAATTCATTACTTTCTCTCACACTGTCCATAGCATTATCTTCTTGCATAAAAAATTTAAAAATAAATTAATTCATATCATATTTCAATTAATTATTTTAATAATATGCATCTCTTATTTAAAAATCTATAAAAAATGTGAAAATTCAAGAAACCCATAAAAATTCCCCTTTTTGAAAATCTAAATTAATTTTAGACCCTCACATTACCTCCATAAGTTCAACCTTGGGACTTTCTTGAGTAAAATAAATAATAGCCAATCTAATTTTTTTTGTATGGTTTTGATCCATCATTAGATTTCTGAACTACAAAATGACCCATTAGACAATAGGGATTTAGAGGTCTTTCAAATGATCTCGTTGTCGGGAAGGTAATGCTTTAGGATTGATTTCTAGACAACTTCGTTCTTAAGTTTTCCATCTCCCGAATAGTCTGACCCCTGGTTTTTCTGTGAATACTCTCTTTTCATTTCTCAGCATTTATTTATTTTTTGGTGTATATACTCTTGTATTTCTATCATACAAATATTTCTTTTTGTACGAGGGATTAAGTAGACTTCGAGCAGCTTCTTCGGGGGCCGACGTACCTCGAGGTGATGTAAGGTGAGCGATTCTGTGGACTGAGCTCGATGAAACACCAAAGAAGAATTTTTTATTTTGGAGAGAGAGAGTTTAGATTATATTTTTATTTTATTTTTCAAACATTTTTTTGTAATAAATTTGTAATAACTATCTATTTCCAACAGTCTTCATTTGAAGACTCGCGTGTGTACCCAAACATTGGACTTTAGACCTCTCTCTACCCCTTCTGATCCTGGCCCTATTGTTATATTATGGTGCTTAGTGTAGATCTAGGATTGCATTGCGGCTATTAGATCTACCAGGGTTATTTGTTATGCTCGTGGTCCTAAGACTACACACATCCACTTAAAAGCTGCGTTAGATGTTCTACTTCTAAAATTAAATTATTCTTTACTCTCTAATAGGACTATATGTTTAGGAGCGATTTTTCGGTGCATATATATAATGTAAGTTTCACTCTGTTTAGCATATTGCATGGAGATTGTGAGGATCACTATAAGTATTTCTATCTAAAACACATCATCATTTTATCGATTTGCATTGGATTTTCTGACTTCTCCCTCTTTTTTTCCCACTTAGGACTAAAAGGAATTTGGGACTCTTTGATAGACATGCTTGATCTTGGACTTCAAATAAAGTGGTAACCATATTCAAAATCAGGGCTATTAAACATTATTGGATCGAAAAAAATTAGAATAAAATTAAAATTCATTATCTAAGGCAGAGCAACCATATCCTTGTACGTGGGTACTTCTCAAGACTATGAGTGGGTGAGGACGCAACCTTAAGGTTAGAGCCAAAACCCTGTACCTGCTCCTTAAGTCTCCAAATATGACTTTTATGGGTTAGGGAGCTGCAAGCGCTTACCTTCGACCATAGAGAGGCATTTTGGTTGTGCAAGTCTACTATTTCCTTTAGAGGTGTGATATAACTAGACAGTATGAGCTCATCACTCCTTTGATTGAGGTATAGTAGAACCACATATGGGCATCAAGGAGACTCACTTGTGTTTAACAGATTCTCGTATTGTATTGTCACCTAACTTAAAACTGAAAAGATAACCGGTCAAACCTTTGTGGCCTTCATAAAATTGGGGTTTGCATTGTATATTGAATTTTGTGCATATAAAAACATGGCACTTGAAAACAACCGATCGTGGTTCATGATCATTCTCCACCTTCATTTACGACGATGTCGGAATATTGATCTTCATACCCATACTCCATTGTTTGAGCCTACATGACCATATCCTGACTATCTTTGTTATCATTGTCATTCCAGAAGAATCCTTTCTTTTAGATAGTTCCTTCCAGCCATGACTCCCTTGATCCTTTACGTTAACCTCACACATTCCACTCCACAATCCCACCTCTTCTTTGGTTGAGACATTGAAACATAAACTGCTCGCAAACTCATAATTAATCGAATGCTATGTGGATAGAATGGAGAGAGCAACTTCAAGGATGGAAAAGAGTGTAACCAAAGTAGAAAGAGAAACATGATTCCCAATTGCAATACATAACCTATTGTTTGAACCATCCCCTACTCGGGATGACTCTCTTCCTGAGTATGACCACTTTCCCTTTGACCCTATACTTGAGATTTAGAGTCAAGGAAACTGAACTCATGACCAGAATAATACCATGACCTTGAGGAATGAGTATTACTCAACTCAGGAATGCATGGCGGAGTTACGGTAAGACAGGTACAATTATTCTTCTTAAAGTCATGAGCCAATCAAGGATGACATTGCTCGAATCGACCAAAAAGATGATACTTTAATAGATCAACTTCATAGTATCATCCAATTGGTTAAGGAAATGATCAACCACCAAAGGAGTGAGGAAACTAGAAAGCAAACCCAGAAGACATCATATGCAAGACACTTAGATTCAAACACCACACTCAAAGATCACAAGACTACTGACCAATCCACTGACTATTCCATTGACTCTACAAAAAACACAAAAATAGAAAAATTAGAATGATAAAAAAATGGATACAACTGAATTGGAATTGATTTGCAAAAGAATGATCTTGGAGCTTCCACTGATCAAGGTCATATAGTATGTGATCGATCTTCAAAGATTTGTGAAGAGCCGATTATTACCTAAAAAGACATGTTAGAAATGATCAAGAACTGAATTTTATTTAATTAGTATGTCCAATTCATTAGTGATGAGTTAAAAGATCGAAAGCCACAGAGTTAAGCGGTTGACTAGGGGTAATTATGAAATCGAGGATATTGAATTTACTCATGTTCAGATAGATGATGACTCTACTCAAAACATCCTCCCAAAATTCATGTTTGATTAAGTCAAACTCATACCGCTCAAGAAGATTAGAGTGGTCATTCAACTGTCTGATCGATCCACTAAAAGAAACCAAGAGGAACTGATTCTATCGTCATGAACTTCCAAGGTGTCAAATATAGAGTGGATTTTATTATCCTAGACATCGAGTACCGAGGAAAGTTGACCAAGTCTCTGATCATTTTGGTAAATTCCTTCTTAGCCTCTGCTAGAGTAACCATCGATTGAGAGACTCAAAATATAAAATTTCTGAATCTGGACAAAAGTAATCAAATTCTTGAGGACACACCCCACTATGAGATAACCGCACAAGCTACCGACAACCGTGACCAAGAAGAGGCAACAAAATCAAACCCTTCTACTTCACATGATCAGACTTCTCCTAAGGAACCACTGATTCAAAACATGACCCTAGGAGAGACACCTAAGAAGCCAACTATCGAGCTGACCAAAGTTGTCCTCACCAAGAAATCTTCACAATAAAAAAGGAGAATACATGATTATAAATTGAAATTATCCATATCCCCTAATGAAGATCTCACTTGTCACCATTGAGATTAAGGTGTCTGACGAGCACTCCGAACTATCCTTTTAATTAATAATAATTAATGATAATGATTATCGAAGTTGTTGTAGTCTGGCAATCTAGGAACCGCCAAAATTGACAACACTGAGAGATGATATAGAGAATCAAGTCTCAATGCAATCACGATTATTTATTTTACTTAGGTAAGTTCTGAGGTCGAACTCAGGGAGGTAATATAAGGGTCTACAATCAACAATTAAATAATCTAGAGATTTTTAGGTTTTCAGAGAAGAAATGATTACTTTTGGTGTTTTTGTTTTTATATTTTTATTGATTTTAAATAAAGAGACATAATTAATCAAAAAGAAATATGGTGCATGAATTTTACAAATAAGTGTAGTCTAGGGAAAATAATGTTATGCTATGTGACGAGAAATAAATAAATGCAATTAATTGATTTTAAATGATAAATATGATGCAAGGTGAAATAGAGGCAGGTGAAGCAGGGCAAATCAAGGAAAGAGGAGCAATTAAATTTAGAAACCACCTTTAATTAATTAAATACAGAGATATATATTAAATTGATGTTCAAATTAATTTCTGAATCTATTACCCTCAAGTTTCCACAATTATTGAGCAGTAGAATCAATCATAATAAATAATAGATGTCCTTAGGAAGATCAATAAACTCACCAATTAATTAATGTCAAATGAAGTCTCAGGTGGGTAATTATGTGTTTTACATGAAATATAATGACTCAATCTTTAAATAGACACCAAGTTTGTAGAAATCTGACAAATGTTTCTCAAAATATAAAGCTATGAAGTTACAAGGGCATATTTGTAAATAGAATAACTAGATGTTTGTAATTATACCCTTCTGAAGGTTGTATCTGCAAATAACCAAAATAGGTTGGGCCTCATTGTAATTTACCCATGTTTAGGGTATTCTTATAATTTTGGAGAGCTGCAAGGGTGCCTCTACAATTTGCCCCATATTGCGTTTGTGACAGGTGAGGTGGACCTTTATGCTATTATGGGGAGTAGGGAGGGCTTTGGTGCAAATTGACCACTGGCACATGGATGGTGCATGATGGAGGTGCGGCTCGGGTAGACCCGGTAGAGGTTCATTACGAGCCTCAGCATGTCATCTTCGGTCAGCTTCGGGGCTATCCGAGCACAATGTTCAGAGACAGGCTCGGACGAATCGAGTACGTCTGATGAAGATGATCAAGATGTGAATTTGTGCGTGATAGGACGGTCGGGATCTCCCATTTTCTTGATTAGATGCTTGTTGTAGCTCCGGGAAGTCCTTATTCATTGATTTGCTACTGCGGAGCTCGGTCGACGGTGGTGGAATCGGCATCGGTTGGTGGAGTTGTTGATTGAATCAAAGTTGGATTTGAGTCTAATACGAAGAAGGAGAAGAAGAAAGGGGTTTTGGGAGAGTTGCCTGGGTTTATAGTAGCAGAGGGTTGCCTCTTGTGGTCGCTCGATCACCGTGGCAGATGCGGTGGGAGCTGATCTACCCGATTAGGTGTAGCAGCACGACGATGAATCTCTGTGGATCTTGCTGCGGGATGAGATCTTCACCAACGAAGGGGTGCTATCACCACCCTCCCTTGGAGCTCGCTCTTCCTCTACTGGTAGATGGCAGATAGATTTGAAATGATGACCAGTGAATGACTAAAATAGGAGAATAGAAGTAGAGAGAGGGGGTTCTAACGACTATGGTTAGACACAAAGGGATAAGGGCTGAGAGGGAGTCACCGACGATGGGTAGGTTAGTGGATGGTTTTCGCAAATTGGGGAAGAAGGGGATAAGGCGTCTGTGAGTTAGGGTTTTGGGTTCTAATAGTCTTGGCGATGAAAGGGGAAGAGGATATGGTATCGGTTGTTGGGTTGTTCAACTGTGGTTAGGGTTTTGTTAGGTGAGGGGATTAGAACTAGGGTTTGGTGGCCAGATGCGATCGGGAGATGGAGATGAGAAGAGGAGGAGGTCGGAGCTCGGGCCGCATAGCTCAACAACGATGGGTTGATGGAAATGGGGGTAGAATGTGGTTAGTCAGAGGAGTAGTAGGCGGTGCGGGAGATCGGTTGGAGGATGCATAGTATACGGGCTGGAGGCAGGAGAAGCATCGATGGCCATTGGATCCTAGCGGTCCAATGGCTAAGAAGCTAGCATGTGTTAGGCACGGGGGGGGGGGGGGGGGCATGAGTGAGTTGGGCCGTTAGATCATCTTGATTCAACATGCAAGATAAGTGGTGATATAGGACAAGGATATTGAACAACCTATTGGTGGGTTTGACTAGGGAGATGACATGGTCCAATGGCGTGAAGACAAGTGAATTGTAGACTTTGACCAAATATAAAAATGCAAAGAAAATTGAGTTAAAAATACTAAATGGATTCAAATGGAAAAATGATCGAAATGAAAAATGTGCATCTAAACATGATCTACAATGTACATGAAGGACTTGGATGCAAACGGAATCATATGCAATATATGCATTTTTGGTGATATTTTATGTATTTAAAATATTATATTTTTGATTTTGTAATTTTTATTTAATTTTCTATAGATGTTACTGTATGCAAAATTCTAACATGCTAAGAAATGATGTAATGGACTTAAATAACAATTTTTATATTTTTGTGGATTGAGTTAATGTTAAAATAAATTGGGGAAGTGAAATATATACAGGTGAACCAAGTTAGTAAGTTCAAGTCACAACTGGCATTTTTAATTGATTTTCTGATTTTTTATTTTGATTTTTGTGTATTTTATTAAAGCATGAAATGAATGAAGAAATGAAAAAGAAAGGAATTAAAATGAATGAAATACACACATGAAATGACATGCCAAAATCAGCAAAAATGCACAATGCATTGTTAGGTCCAAAAACCCAATTTTCACAAATGAACTCTGATTCTTTTGAATTTTGTCTTGATTTGTAGATAATTGAATGTGCATTAATTCAAAAGTGAGTAGATACATTTGGACACTGTATGAGAGAAATACAATCATTTGCGACTTTTTGTCCTGAAGTTAGGGTTAGGGTTTGTTTCAGATATATACATGTTAATATTTTTTAAAAGTTCTCATGGATTAAGGTCAGTGATATTTACAAAATGAAGTTCGTTTCATGTCAATTGGAGTTAGCATTAATCAATTAAAAATGAGTGAAAATAGGTGAAAATGCTCATATGAATATGAATGCAACTTCTGCAAATTATTTACAAGTGCATGAAAGTTAATTTTATGATATTAGCAGATGAATGCATCTTATTTCTCGAGATGAAGCTCTATTTTCAGCTAATTAGAGTGATGATTACATATTCATTAACCCTATATACTTAGGCCTTGCTCGTCCTTGAGCAACTAAAAATGAAAATATGTGAAATGAGATTGGGATCCATACCAAGATCATGAGCAAAAGGTGAAAAAGAGGCTAGACCTGACCTTTGTATTATTAGTTTGGCAGAACCCTTGTGAGAATTTAGGTTTCAGAATCAACAACCTCCAAGTTCTACACACTATTGTAATAGTTTTGGCTTATAAGTCATCTTAAGTCAATCGTCCTCCCAAAGCATACCCCATGAACATTGAACAACTGTATCATTTGTGTGAAGAGTGTTAGATCTTGCCATTTGAAATGCTGGACTATAATGCAAACCCCTCCTCCAGTAATTCGTCCTCAGGGAGTCAGCTATTACCTTCTAAGTTCAAGTGAGTGCTAGTTCACAACAAATATGAGGAAAGAAGTTTTTAAAAGATCGAGAAAAGAACTGGAGTGTAACTGGTGTAGTCACCTCTCCTGTGAATCTTGGCTAGTGTAACCAAGTCTCCATCAAGATATGCAACCTGTCTGAAGCTTGAACCTTTGTGATCAAATATTTTATTTGGTAGTTGGCTTCTTTTGGTATGGATTTTTGAGTTGCTATGCATGGATCTTTTGTGCCCCAAGGGATATAGAATCTTTTGTTCCGCCCGTGTTTTGTGATCTTTGAAAAATTATGCTAGCAGTCAGTTCCACATCCAAAGCTCTATTTGAACTCGTACTCCAGTCGTTAGATGTCCATGCTACTAGAAAAGAGACTCACACAATCTTCCAACATCTTGTTTGAGTTGATCTAAGTGCATAGTGATAGAGTACAAATTAATTTTTCTATTCAAGAGTCATACCCAGATTGAGGCGACCAGGTTAGACACTAAGGGTTGAAGTCTGGACATTTTCATACAGAACTTGGAGAATTAAGACCAAGATTTGAAGATTCTAAAATTCTAATTCTCGATGAAGTTCCTCTGAAAACTATGTGGATTAAGGCAAAGTCAAGACCACTCTTGGCTTCTGCTCACAACTCGATTCAGAACCCAGGGCTTTTCACCAATGCAGATGCATGAAATGCCGAATGAAGTGCATGCACATGAAATACAAACACATTTTTCTTTTCTTTTTTTATTTTTCTTTTTGATTTTATTATTAATTTTAAAAAGTTTTACAAGAATTACCCACACACCATGTTTTATACACAGAAAATACGATATCATATAGTATAATGCAATGCAGAGTATGTACATAATGAAAATCATCCCCCATACATAGCGTATGCTAAGTATAGAAGGATGCAAAAGAGGAAATGAGATGGGTAGAAGTTTCCCGCCCCCTATTCTTAGGCTCTTGATTAGCCTAAGTGTAGAAGAGAGCAAAAAGGGGCGGTCGAGGGCAAGAGGAGAAAAGGTGGATATAAAGATGATGGGCATCCCCCCTTTTGCCTAAATACATAAGAAATACAAGGGAACCGATGGGATCGGGAGAGAATGTATAGAGTTCATGGAGGTTTTCGGCAAACCTTCTTGCGGACATGTGGTGGGAGGGAATAAGGATATAAAGAACACGACGTAGAAGAATCCCAACCATCATCGGAGTCATCCTCAGAATAGTAGTGTTTGGTTGAGGTTCTCCAACTAATTCTTCTTTGCGGCTACTCTCTCACGTGGTCAAGCGACTCGATCTCAGACGATGAGTACTCTGATGAAGTGGTATTCGTCTGGTCATATCTAATTACGTAGGTCCATGTACAATACCCTGGGGCGGCATCTTTAGAATAATTCATGTCTATGATGATGTATCTAGTTGGTTTGTGAAGAACCCTAAAGTTCCCTTGTTAATTTTGTCGATTTGTTGTAGTATCATGCAATTTCGGATTGATCAAAATGACCACTTATTTTAAGTAATGTATCAATTAAAGCGAGCGGTCAACTTTTTTTATTGGTAAGTCTATGGTCAAAATCAGGGAGGCAACTGTCTCCTTAGGTGGACTTAAAGTCAATCTAGAGATTAGGTTTTCAAAGAGATTTTTTTATATTTGTAAATGCAATCAGTGTGTGATATGCAATTTTGGCCAATTTTTAAGGACTAAAATGTGAACAATGATCAAATGTAGTCCAAAAATTATGAAACTTGACCGATATGTAAATAATGATGAAATAAACACGCTGCATTTTTTTTTGGAATTTTCGGATGCAATATAAATAAAAAATGATTTAATGAATGCAGACAATGAGATTTTCAATAATAAATTATAATAAAGATTAAAACTATTTTTTTCAGGAAATAAAATTATCTAAGATATATAACTAGGTAATATATCTCTGAAAAATCCTAAATCCTAAAAATGTTGAATTTAATACCTATTAAAAATTAATTATTGAAATGCACAAAATGATTTTTGTAGAGCAAACTATGCATGCAAATGCATTCCTTTTGGGAACAATGTAACTAGTAGTTAATTCTACTATTGTGAATTTTTGGCAATTTTTTGATCTATGGTTAGTTAAATATAAATTTATTAGTCCTGGTGGGTAAACCTAAGCCAACTCCGAGCGGGAAACATACTGTACTTTTCCTGAGGCTCTCTAGACAGAATGGAATGAGCGCATGTGGACTACTTGACTATGAAAATTTCTACAATTATTGATAATTAACCACAAAGCTTAAAAATATTACGCACATGCCACAATGCAGAGAATTAATTGTAGAACAAAGTGTAATTTTTAGAAAAATAAAATGATGATGAATGATTGTTCAAATAAATATACAAACACAAGGTTCTCAATGCAATGCAGAAAATAAATTTAATAAAATAAATATGCAGACTGGACTTGTTGCCACGCATGTGACTCCAAGCGGTGGGGGCTTCGACAAAATTTACTGGAGGTGCATGAGCCTTGTCACAAAAATGCCAAGGGGGCACGTGCCTTGTCTGGGGGGATCAGTACAGAAAATGCGGGACTTTGGGGGGGGGGGGGGTTGCGTTCAAAAGTCCCACAAAGCAGGTGCTGAGCACGTGACCTCCATAAGCAGGGGACCTCCTATAATTGACTTCGAGTCCACGTGTATGATGATCAAGAAAAATCAAACGGTCGTATTGATCCACAAGGCGGATCAACAGTCGACGCGTTGACCACTCAACAATCCTCAATCAATTAACAATTAACCCACAACAAGTAAATTAAGCAATGAAAATCAGAGTGTGGAGTTAAAATTTATTATACTCTACCGTGAATGTGTATCGTTCAAGCTAGTAGAGTGTCGAACACAGGGAACAAGCAGGATAGAGCGGACAATCAATGCACAAGAGTGAATGTGATCACGTGTCTACAAATGTGCTATTTTTGTGGGTTTTTAATTTTTGTATTATTTTTTTTATTTTTTTATTTTATAATTTTATATTTTGATTTTTATTTTTTTAATTTTGTATTTTCTTTTTGTATTTTATATTTTTTATATTATTCTTTCTTTTAATAAAATAATTACACAATATAAGAAAAAGGAGATAAGGTATTTATAAAAAGAGGTAATATAGACAAAAATCTAGAAAATAAGATATTTTTGGACTTTTTATGTTTTTCTAATGTTTATGTGATTTTTTTAGATTTTTCTATTTTTGGGTATTTTTAAAGGTAAAAATAATGAAAAACAATGAACAAAGTTGCTGGCCGAAATTAAATGAGGATGACAAATATCAAACAGAATCCAAAATTCCTCAAATTAATTTTTAAATACAGTTAATGAAACAAAAAAAAATTCAGAGATAAAAATTATATTTTTAGAAATTTTCTGGAATTTTTAAGATTTTTATGAAGTTTTAAGGGGTTTTGCTATTTTTAGGAGTTTCCTTTGAATTTTTTTAGTAATTTTTGGACTGAAGTTAAAACACACAAAAACAAACAAAATATAATTTTTATGGAATTTTTCGAAGAGTTTTTATAATTTTATGTATTTTCTAATACAAACAGAGCTGGAAATGCATGTTTTGAATTTTTATAAATATGAAATTGCAATAAAAATGCAAAATAAAAATATGACGTGAAAGAGAAACAAAACATGAGCTTATGCTAATTTTTTTGGGAATTTTTACGATTTTATAGATGCATGAAATAAATTCAAACAACAAATAGAAAAATCAACACTAGTAGGGGTATATGTGTAAATATCCAGAACATCAAGGCCCCAAGTGCAATTTTTCCATAAATTTAGAACTAGTTAACAAAGTTCCAAGACCAATCACTAATAGCCAAAAGCCTAGGGGATAAAGTGCAAATTTCCCACCTACACACGTGGTACTCACGCGCCTGGTAGGGGCTTAAATGCGAATAACAAAAACTTAAGGGGCTACTTTACAATTTCACTAAAAATATCACACAATAAAATATTTCCTGGACTAAAACAAAATAACAAAACCCGCAGGGGGTCCCCTGCAAAATTCCCACCACCCCACGTGCACGAGTCACGTGAGGTGACGTAGACAGGGATCTATGTGCAAATAAAGAAAATACGAGGGTGTGTTTGCAAATATTACACAAAATTTTAAACTGAAGAAGAAAGTTTCAGGGGGAAATGATAAATACAAAAATGCTAGGGTAAAGAAATGCAAAATATCCAAGCCTGCAGATCCAACGGCTGATGCGCGCTCACTTGCAACGTGTCGTGATCTGGTCGGGCGATGATGCTTCGACTTCGACGACCCAGATTAGATCCTTCAGCGAGGATCGACGGCTACTAGAGGGCCTGATCCAATAGCTAATAGACGATCTGGGAGGCGTCCACGATCGGACGACATGGGATGCGGGAGGACGAACAGGGAAGAACCACTGGCGTGGTGATCTTCCCCGCCCTCGATCTCGATACTCCGGCATCCATTCGAGCCCAAGAATGGCCAGGCTGCCTCCTGGGGTCTTCCTCTTGATGCTGGGTGCTCCAAAAATCTCCGGCATCGGCCGAAGCTCACGCAAGGCGGCGGCGGAGCTGAGAGGCTCTAGGAACCTCGGCGAGCGGCAAAATGAGCCCCAGGCTATCCTCGTTGCGCGAGACCTGCAAAAAAGGGGTGAAGGGGTCGAGGGCAAACTACCTCAACCCGCGGTGAGGTGGAACAGCTAGATAGGCGAAAATGGAGGATGGCCGGAGCTTGCTCCGGCGAAAGGTCGACTTGGCGAACAGATGATCGAATCTCTAAAATGAAGGGTGGATTCTTATCCTACGACTAAGGCGAACGTAAAGGGCAACAAAAATAAGGGGAATAGAGATGCCTTGAAGGTGGAGTTTACCTGAGGAAGACCTCGACGGCGGGGCTCGTCGGAGGTGGTGGAACTCGCCCGAATACGCGTCGAAACTCCGCCCGCGATGGTTGGATCTGGAGCTATCACCTCCAGCCAGCCAGGGCACACGAAAGGGGGAGAAGAATGGGACAAAATGCGGTTCAAATTTGAGGAGGAAGGTCGGGGGTTGTTTTTGAAGGGTTGACGAACTAATGGGAAGATCGAGGTGTAGCAGGTTTACCAGCGATCCTAAGATCGATGTTTCATCTGGGCGTGCATGCCCATTGAATGAGGATCAAAAGTCAAGAAAGTTGTATCACGAGATAGTGCAGGATTCGTCCTCGAAAAGAATCGAGAAATAGAGTCAAAATGAGGTTCTGACAAAGCTACAGGGGGCGGGTCAGAGAGTTGACCGAGGTCAACTCTCGAACCCTCCTGGTTGGTCCACGTGGACCAACCAGGAAAAACCCTGCAGGAATTATTTAAAAATTCATTTAAAAATAGTAAATTAATTTATTATTTTTGGATTATAAAATGAAAAATATTTATTATTTTATGAACTATTTTATGATGATTTTTATTTATTTTTCTGAAGTATAAAAATACAAGTTGCCTTTTATGGCTTGTATAGGTATACAGATCTATACATTTTAATATTTTATTTTTATTTTATATAATTAATTTGTTTATTTTGGTTTGTTATTTTATAAATTTATAGAATATTTTTATACACTTAAAAATATTTTTATTTTATTTTTCTGATGTATTTTGTACACTTAATAAAATATGAGTATTAATTACCTAGGTATATGTACAGGTATTATACCTATGTGTTATATACAAGTATTTTATTTTTGTATTTTCTTTAGTGTTTTATTCTGATTTTAATGTACACACATATTATAAATAATATTTACAAAATTATAAAAGTATAGAATCATAAAAAAATGATTAATAAATAAAATGAATATTTTAATCTATACAAGTATACAATAGGGGTCCAAAACTCAACTTTCAAACCGTAGCTCCGCAAAATACGAAACTACCTTCATTAAATAGCTTATTAGAAATTATATATAATTAAAGTGATTTTGATGCGTTTCGAGTTTTTATTTGAGAGATACATGTCTGGGAAGTTGAGATCCTGGAATTTTATTCAGATCATAACTTTTATCTGTACATTATTTTTGTGTGAAGTCAATTTTGTATTTTTCTATATTTAATTATCTACAACTTTTGTGTAGAAAGTTTCTTTATTTGAGGTATAAAAGTGGAACCAAAAATAGGTCCCAAAATGAATAAAGAAGGAATTGAATAAAAGGAATCTTTATTGTTTTTTGGCCCTTATCTCCCCCTACTTTATTTCTTGTCAACTTATTCATCTAGATGCCTAGGTCTCGGGATTTCAGGTCATAAAATATTTACAATATTTTATTCTTTTTCTTTTCTTTTCTTTTCTTTATTTTCTTATTTTGGCTTTAAAAACTGTATTTTATACACTATTTACACACACATGCATGAATGCTAAAATGCAGGAATTAAGGGTATGTACATGCATTTGCCAGGGTTTTTGAGGCCAAAATGATAGAATAAAGATGATGAAATGTGGATTCATCATCCCTCTATACTTGCCTTTGCTAGTCCCTAGCAAACACTTATGCAATAAGTGCAGAAAAGAAAGATAAAGAAAAGAAAAAGAAGAAAGATGGATTGAATTTAATTATCATACATGTCTTCATAAAATCATAGTTTGGAGCTTAAGTCGGACCTTTGAAATTTTAGTGCGTGCGGAACCTTAATGAGAACCAGATTTGAAATCCAACAGCCTTCGAGAATTCCAAAACTCTGCTCAAGTCTCAATAGCCAGGTCAGAAATATCTCAACTCATAAGCAAACCCTTACGACTATGAAGCTGACTCGTACAGTGTAAGTGATAGTGTCTCTCCCCAACTAGAATGACAAAGAGACTAACTTCTCCAGTATGACAACCCAATGATTCCCCAATCCAATAACTCCTTCCTCGAGGAGCGGGGTATTCCCTTCTAAGTTCAAGTGGCAACCAACTCAAGAGGAGAGGGCGAAGAGAAGAATGGACAGTAGCCAGTGTAGCTACCTATCCTAGGATGCAAGACCAGTGTAGTCAAGTCATCCAGCTGCAGGCTCACATAATTTGACTTTGAAGCTCAAGCTTGCTTATTGGCTATACAACATATTCACATACTTTGGCAGGCATTTTATTTTTGTACATGCCTGTCCATTTTTTTTGAAATACTATATACAACAGGATTTACATAGGGAGTTTTTCCTCTTGAGCCAGTTGACTATCCCTCTTTTGAAGCTTTATCGCAACCCACACTCTCCTGTCTTTAGAACTCCTCATCACTGGACGGGTTGGGGTGCACTTCCCTCCCTAGAGGAGGACAAGTGTTTCCACTTGTGTGCGTCTCATACCGGCAAATCCAACCCCCTCACCACTCCAACTGAGTCGAGCCAAGTGAAAGGTGCAAGTGTCCAAGTTAGGTCATTATCAACAAGAGTCGTGCGTGTGTTCCAAAATACTTTACTTAGGCAGTCAAGAATTTATTGAACTAAGTCTCGTGCTCCTCAAAGAACTAAGTCAACTAGACCCGAAGCACCTCAATTTCAATTCCTATAAGGATCATGTTATTAGGTAGATTTAAAGTTCCAATCAATCTCCAATCTCCAGATTTTATTTAGACTTGTTCAACTCCCCAGGTAGTACCCTCCATCTCCCTTCCGATCTTCTTCTTCTTTTTCTTCACTTTTCTTCTAATTTATTCGCCTCCCACGATCAATCTCACGTCCATCTGATCTCACACCGAGCTCCGCCATGGAGCTCTGACCCTCGCGTGCTATTCCATTTCCTTCCAGCGACGACCGCACCTCACTCCGACCAAAGCTCCACCACCTTAGAGGAGCAGCACCATCGGACCATCTTCACTGCACCACAGGCCTCCCTCCGCACTCGCCTTCACCTCACGAACACGATTTCACGCTTCGGCTATCGAGCTAACCCCTGCATGTGCACTTTCCTTGATTGGCTGGAAGCTTCACCTGAGCATCCTCGAGCTTCATCGCCTCCGGGCTACGGACCTCCTCAACTGCTCCTGACACCTCTAGCGTCTCCCTGACTTTTCCCCAATTGTTCTGAGCTACACAGGAGTCACCGACGAGCTTCAACAACTACGGGAGGCGGAGCCAGGAGGGCTTCGCCGGAGCACAGCCACCTCCGCCACAGGAGGCGGCAGACCGTTCGAGCATGAAGCACAGTAGCCGTCCGATCCCCTTGATCGAACGATTCTGAGCGAGCCACGTTGCCATCAACCTGCCACTGTTGGATTAGGAGGATCCCACGCTCCGCATCATGCCACGTCACCGCTTCCCTGAGCTCCAGATGCCGTTGGATCCATCTTGATCTAATGGCCCTCGATCGTCCACGTCTTCATCTCCAGCGAGCTCCAGATACCGTTGGATCATCTTGATCCAACATGCCATATCGCGCCACGCACCAGCCATTAGCAACTGTTAGATCTCATCCATCTGACGATCCAGCGAGCGCCACGTCGCCTCCTCCGAGCCTCTTCCCTGACCATTAGGCTCGGAGCCCCGAAGCTAGCCCGAGCCACATCCGAGCCTGTAGCGCCCCCGAGCCAACCTCCGAGCCTCCGACGTCTCCCAAGCCTGGGACCCCACGTGTTTCTCACATGCGGTCTGGGCATTTTGCACTGAGGCCCCTGAAGGTTTTGAGAATTACATTTCAGTCCCTACCAGGAGCACCATGTGAGGCGCACGTGTTTTGTGGGCATTTTGCATACATGTCCCCTGCAATATAGGTAATTGCATTTAAGTCCCTATCAGCATGTTTAAATTTCAACAATTTATTTTCTGTATTTGTAATTTGGTCCCTGTCTTTGCACGCATATTTAGGTACTCATTTTGTATCATTTTTAAGTTATAAAAATTGCATTGTGTAGCTTAACTTGTCCTCTTTCTTTTGTGACACTTATTTTATTTTTGTGACATCAGTGGATTTTATTATTATTAAATTGGTGAAATTATCCATATTTTTCCCATTTGATGCCTTTTAATTTGTATTAAATTCTCTGTTACTCCAAAAATCATCAAAAAATTCATATTAGACTTAGGATAATTTAGTTTACATTGTGCCCAAAAATCATTTCATTTGCACGCATCCCGAGTCCTGAATATATTAAATTATGATTTTCTTAATTGATTTTTAATAGGTGCAATTCACATAGAATTTTAGATTTATCAATTTTCCTAGATTCATCACACTTAGATCTATCGAGGATAATTTTTACATCTAAAAATAATGTGATTTGATATTTATTAAAATTAATTTGGTAAAAATAACCTTGAATTTATTTTTAATACATAGTAAATTCATAAAGTGTCAGAAAAATCCAAAAAAATTAGTTAGCTTAATTTCATTGCATTTTACCTTCTGGCCAAGTTTCATAATTTTTGGAATTAATTTGACTACATTTTTGATTTAACTTGTAAACTGGCGTGATATTGCATTGTCTTTCTTTTAAATTGCATAAAAATTGTTGAAAAAAAATACCAAAAAATATCTTCTGAAAATCTGACCTTTGAAATTCGCTTAAAATTTACCTAAGGAGACAACTTCCTCCTTGAGTTCGACCTTGGGCTTGCCCAAGTAAAATAAATTTGCCGCTGTAATTAACTCGACATCAATTAAAAGTGGTTTTTGATTAGTTCGTATTTACCTGACTATAAGGAACGACACGATAGTAATTTGACCATTAATTTGATCGAATTAACAATAGTAGTACGCGGCTCCTCAAAATGGTACTGTTGCCGGGGAGGCACAACTTAGGTTAATTTCTAGTAATTTTTGAGTGTTTGATTTTCCATCCCCAGGTAGTCTGACCCCCGGTTTCTTGTTAATATTTTTCTATCATTTAACTTTGAGCATCTTCGTGTCATCATTTATCTGACCTCAATTTGGTTTTGTGTGAGGAACACGAGGAGTCGAAGGCGCTTCGAGGAGCTTGCATATTTGAACTTTTTGAGTGATTGTGAGGACTTGTAAATTTTTATTTTTCATTATTTTTGCATTTTTTCTAATGGTTCCCGTTTGGGTTCTCACGTGTGCAAAAATAGTGGAAACGTGTCCCTATGTGCTCTGTGGATTGAATTTTTAGATTAGGCTTACACTAGCGACTCCTCGAGCCACTCTAGGATTTGCTTGTGCTCGTAGTTCTTTAGGACCACCCATCACACATAAAAGACACACTTAGACCATAGATCTAGTCAATTTAAACTTTTTCTTCACTCGTTAATAGAACTGCCTATCTAGGAGCGGATTTTATCGTCTGCATTTGCATATAGTGTAAAAGATTTCAATTCTGTGCATCCTGCATAAAATCGAAGGGATCACTGTAAGTATTATACACTCAGCATAAGCATCATTGATTTATTGTGCATCGACTTTTCTCGACTCCTCTCTCTTGGTTTTTCAAACTTAAGTAAAAAGGAAATTGGGACTAGACGATAGGCGTGCTGTGTGGATTTGACTTAATCAGTGATAATTTAACTTAAAATCGGGATTGCTAAACATTATTGTCAAAAAAAATCAATAAAATCGGAAATTCCGCTTGCGGAAAATTAACCCCCGACCTTGTTTTTAGGCTGAGTGAGGGTACTTGAGTGTGTGTGAACACCTTAAAGCAGAGCCCAAATTCCCGCCTTCCATATCACGTACCAACTGATCCTAACAAATATCACAAGTTGAATTATTCAGGTTCACTGACTAGTACCAAATAGCCTCCGCCTGTTCACAGGTAGATAGGGGCGAACCAACGGTACTTCGCGACAAGTTGCTAGTAACCCCCTGGGGTGAAGTTTCAGCCTTGTCAGCCTCCGACTGCTTGTAGGTAGATAGGGGCAGGTCTTTGAATCCATCAACTTGGGATAGGAGCGAAGAAAGGAAGGACTCATGTATCTTAGGTGACAGGTTAAACAGGGAAGATGCATACGGCTTTTAGTCGACTTCCCTATAGACCACGTAACCTTTGCTATTTGCTTGAAATTCACACTTAAAATCAACCAGACCAATCGGACTCGGCTTCGGGTCCTTCACCTTGTTGAGTATGAAAATACAGGGTTTGGATTTAATTGCTTGCTTCAGGAAGGAGTAAAATCCTATCTTCACTCAGAACTCCTGAACCTTCTTCTCGCCATCCAAGATGACTGACTGGGGGGAGATCAAATCCCGATTTACCAATCTCTCTTTAAGCCCCCCACAAAGCTCATCTTCACCGACCCAAGTGCAACTTGGACCAATCAGAACTCATGACCCTCTTGAGTTCTGGATCCCTCAAACCCAGGGTGGTTACTCTCAAACCAACCCTTTTCTCTCCTCTGATCTTAGCGAGGAAGACCATCGCCTCGATAAGAATCCCTTCCTTGATATGTCCTCTAACCTAGATCATCTTGTTTACCCAAGACAAGAGGACAAAATGCCGAAGAAAAATCCTGAAGAGGAGGAGAATAGAGAGGACCCCATGATTCAAGTCTTAGCCCGACTGGCTAGAGCCGAACAATTGAATACAGAATTAATAGCTAGACTGGGACAGGTGATCGAGGCTGAAGGAATACACCGACTGATGGTAGATGCCTATAATCCACCAGAGAACGAGATATATAACTGGCTAGTACCCGAGGTTCCCCTTGAAGCATTTGAACTGAAGCCCCACTTCTTGAGCTTGATGCCAAAGTTTAATGGAAATGCGAACGAAGAGCCATACACCTTTCTCAGAGACTTCGAGCTGGTTTGCAACAACCTTAGTCACCCTTGGGTTGGTCAGTATTATATCAGGCTGAAAGTCACCCTGTTTGCCTTAGGAGATAAGGCAGTTCATTGGTTAAAAAATCTATGGGCGATATGTACAACCTGGATGCAGTTCAAGGATCTTTTTCTGAAGAAGTTCTACCCACTCAGTAGGACTAATCAAATGAGAACAAAGATCGCTAGTTTCTCCCAGGGACATAATGAACCATTCCATGAAGCTTGGGATAAGTTTAATGACCTCATTCAGAAATGCCCTTGCCATGGCATTTCAAAGGTGATCTTAGTCCAGACCTTGTTCTGTGGCATGACCATAGAGATGCAGGGGTTAGTAAGTGCCACATGTGGAGGAAGTTATCTAAACAAGAATGAAAATGCTGTATGGAAAATCTTGAAGCAGATGGCAGAAACAGGAAGGTTGCAGGCCACCAGGGCCTGTCAGTTGTCTCCCTCAATCTTATCCAACGAGACAACTAGGAGGACTGAAGCAGATTTGACAGAAGACCTCATTCCCGGCATGGGGATGATAGCTGACAAGTTAACCATGGTCTAGCAGATTCACAAGAGGGTCACTAACTTTGAGTCACTCTCGAGATTGCCGAAACAAGTGGAGGAACTTACTGAGACGGTAGCCAAGATAAAGCTACCCGCCCCTTCTGTACCACATGTACCTGTACACCGAGTTCATCTTGTACAAGAACAAGCACCGGGGCCTCAGAGTAGCTGGGTAGAGTAGCAGACTTACACTCAGCATGACCAGCATGCACCCCCACAAGTAGAGACATGATACGAGGAGCCTCCGCAGGTGTTCGAGATCAACGGGCTGTGGTATAGCCATGACCCCATCGACAGACAGTCAGGGATAGGGAACGGTCAGCCACACTGACCTTCCCTAGCTTACCAGGAAAACGGCTCCGTCCCCGCACCGCACTTCATACAGTCTCGACCCGAACGAGGGTACCAACCTCAGCAGCACCAGCAGCAGCACTGCACGTTCCACTCGGGCCAGCAGGGCCCTCCACCTTCCCAGTAGTACATGCATGGTCAGCAGGGCCAGTACAGGAACTCAGCCTCAAGTCAGCATCAGCCAGCCCGGCCCACCGGTGAATTGGAGTCCCTCACCTTGGCGATCCAGACCATGACTGATAGGGTCCAACAGATCCAGATGACTATTTGGATATGAGAACCGATCTGAATCGTGTTTCTCATACCCAGGACCAGCAGATGGTGCCAAAGACCCTAATCCCCGTCCATGTTCAGGCCAACCCGAACATCTTGAATCAAGGCCAGAACCGACCATGAGATCAGGTATACTATTCAGATAACTCTTTATCTGAATATGAGATCCTTTCATATGATAATGTAAACCATATGTCCTTCAGGAGCAGAAGGACCGTGATCGTACCTGATCGGGAACATGCACCGAAGGAAGAAGCCGCCAAGTATCTACCTGAGGAGAACTTAGAGGCAGAGGAGCAGCAACACCACCACCACCACCGGCAGAAGAAGAGGACTTCTGTGTCCTCAAAGAAGTAAGGGAACCGCACCAGTAGGGAGTCTAGTGAAATCGATGAAGAGCCCACACCTCCATCTGAGGAGGATGTTCCAGCAGTCGTGGAGAATGCATCGCCGGCTTCGTAACAAAATTTTTCTTTTCGTCTGAGTCAGAGTCAGAGTCAGTCTCAGAGTCTGAGTCATGTACAGAACTCAGTTCCAGCTTTGAATGAAAATCTTTCAGTTTCAGAATCTGAGTTGGAGTCAATAATCCCTTTCCCCCGAGCTCTTAAGGGTGGAAAGAAGAAAACTAAAAAAATGCAAAAAGATGACCATGAGATGGTAGAGTTTTGTAATAAACACATCAAGGTCACGATCCCCTTTGACAAGTATATGGAAATGACACCTGCATTCCAGAAATACCTTAAGGTGAGATGCACACCTACGAGGGTTAGTAGGAAGACCAAAAGCCATGTTGAGAAACACGTTCTGTCAGTAGCCACAACTTGCACAATAAAGAATTCGTTTCCAAGAAAATGAAGAGACATGGGTGCACATTATGTGGTGAGTCATGTCAATGACACCGCGTTTGCACACACTCTCCTTGATAACGGGTCCTCAATCAACTTAATGCCTACAACCCTCTATGAGCGGCTAAATCTCGGACCTCTTAGGAAATCTAGAGCACTACTTCAGTTTGCTGATAAATCAACAAAGAGGTCCCAAGGAGAATTGAGGAACGTTGTCATCAAAGTCGAGGATCATGAATACATGGTGGACTTTACCATCCTTGATATGGAGACCCCTCGTAATTGGAGAGATTCTCAGATCATATTAGGAAGGCCCTTCCTCAGAACAGCAGGGGCCTTGTTTGATTATAAGATTGGGAAAATCCAGTTCCAAACTCCAGGCGGAGATGAGGAACTTGAGATGAAGCAGACCAGATGGCAGAGATCAGATTCAGAATCCAGCACCGAGTACTCTTCATCCGAAGCAGATTGCGTTCATGTAGACATTGTTGGGCCATGGAGACAGAACCCAGTTAGCACTGATGAGTACCTCCCCTCCGGAGATGATCTTGTGCGTGAGTTAGTTTGCGAGGTCCTTAGAAACGAACACAGCTCAGAACTTGCATCCCCTTACATCTTCGATGACCTAGAGGCCCAGTTGGGCCTGTCAGTCCTTCCCTCTTTAGGACAATCAGAAGATGATGACGACGAGTCGGACGTGGCTTTTGCCGACTGCATGGAGACCTTTGACGATCCGACTCCAGAGCCAAATGAATTGGTGGCAGCAATTTCAAGGACAGATCCAGCCACTACCACCACTGAACCAGATTCGATTGAGCCAGACTTCCTCAATGATCACACATTACCTTATCTCAAACCTTTACCCACAACACTCAAGTATGCCTTCCTTGCGGGACAACAGAAGAAGTATCCGATCATCATCAGCTCGCGATTGACCGAGGAGCAGGAATCTCGCTTGCTAGAGATACTGGAGAAAAACCGCAAGGCGATAGGCTGGAGCATCTCCGATCTCTATGGGATAAATCCCGCTCTGTGTTCGCACCATATCTACTTGGAGAATGAGGCTAAACCCTCTCATGAATTCCAACGTCGGTTGAATCCAAATTTACGAGAGGTAGTGAAGAAGGAGATAGTGAAATGGTGCAACACGGGTTTTATTTATCCCATCTCCGACTCCAAATGGGTGGCACCAATCCATGTTGTTCCGAAGAAGTCAGGAATTCATACGACCACCAATGAAGACGGAGAGGAGATCATAACACGAGTACCCACGTCGTGGCGCGTCTGTGTGGATTACAGACGCCTGAATGCTGCGACGAAGAAGGATCATTTCCCCCTACCATTCATTGATCAGATCCTGGAGAGATTAGCGGGGAAATAATTATTCTGCCTTTTGGATGGGTTCTCGGGCTACAATCAAGTAGCCATAGCTCCGGAGGACCAGGAAAAGACCACGTTTACATGCCCCTTTGGTACCTATGCTTTCAGGCGCATGCCCTTTCGGTTATGCAATGCTCCTGGTACTTTTCAAAGGTGCATGATTGCTGTATTCACCGAAATGGTCGGTGAATTCCTGGAAGTCTTCATGGATGACTTCTCGGTCCACGATGATTCCTTTGATTCCTGTCTTAGGAATCTGGACCGGGTCCTCAAAAGATGTTGTGAGGTCAATCTGGTGCTCTCCTTGGAGAAAAGTCACTCAATCATGACGGAGGGCATTGTGTTGGGGCATGTCATCTCCAAGAGAGGAATGGAGGTTGACCCTGCCAAGGTGGATGTGATTAGACGACTCCAGCCACCAACCAACGTGAAACAGTTGCGGTCGTTCCTCAGGCATGTCGGATTTTATCAGAGATTTATCAAGGATTTTTCTTAGATTTCCCAACCTCTAACTGAGCTTTTAGGCAAGGACATGGAGTTTATTGTTGTTCACAAATGTCTTGAAGCCATTAAGCTATTACAAGGAATGATCATGGACGCCCCGGTCCTACAAGCCCCAGACTGGTCTCTGCCTTTTGAGATCATGACAGACGCATCAGACTATGCTGTTGGGGCTGTGTTAGGACAGAGGAGGGACGACGTCCCATTTGCAATACACTACGCAAGTAAAGTGCTTGATACTGCTCAGCGTAACTATATAGTTACGGAAAAGGAGATGCTTGCGGGAGTGTTTGCCTTGGATAAATTCAGATCTCATTTAATTGGATCCAAGGTAATTGTTTTCACTGACCACACAACACTACGTTATTTAATGGAAAAGAATGTCACGAAGGCGCATCTTCTTAGGTGGATTCTGCTTATCCAGGAGTTTGACTTGGACATTCGTGATAAACCCGGAAAGAAAAATGTAGTAGCTGATCACCTCTCCCATCTCGAGGATCTTAATGCTTCTGAGGATTCACCGATTCAAGACTCCTTCCCCGACGAGTCGATTTTTGTTGTCGGCTCACTCCCATGGTATGCCAATATCGTGAACTATCTTGTCTCCAAGAAGGTTCCCGAAGATTGGCCCAAGAGCCACATAGACCGACTCAAGTCGGATGCTAGACATTACCACTGGGAGGATCCGATCCTTTTCTTTGAAGGGACGGATTGTGTCTGGCGACGGTGTATTCCTCAAGAGGAATACCAGAGTGTCCTTTCTTTATGCCACAGTTTGGAGGCAGGAGGACACCACTCCGGGAAGAGGACCACATGGAAGGTACTTCAGTGTGGCTTTTACTGGCCGACTCTGTTTCGCGATGCGATCACCTTTGCGAAGTCGTGCCTAGTATGCCAGCGAATGGGAGGAACCGTTGGTTCTAAGGATGAGATGCTGATGCAGCCTGTCATCATTTGTGATGTCTTTGACGCCTGGGGCATCGACTTCATGGGCCCATTCCCTGTTAGCCACGGATTTGAATACATCCTTCTTGCGGTAGATTATTTGTCCAGATGGGTAGAGGTTATCCCAACTCAAGCCGCAGACAGCAGGACTGTCTGTAAATTCATTAGAGATCATATCATCTCTAGGTTTGGGATCCTCAAAATGTTGATATCAGATTGGGGTAGCCACTTTGTAAACAGAGATGTGAAGAAGCTCTTGAAGGATTACGACATTACGACATCAAACACCGTGTCGCTAGTCCTTACCACCCACAGACATGGTATGGCTGAGGTGTCGAATAGGGAGGTGAAAACCATATTGCAGAAGCTTGTCCGCCCAGACAGGAAGGACTGGTCTCAGATCTTGGATCAAGTCTTGTGGGCTTATAGGACAACATACAAGACACCGTTAGGAACCTCCCCATTCCGGATGGTATTCGAAAAGCCGTGCCATTTGCCCGCAGAATTAGTGCACAAATCAGAATGGGCAATCAAGAAGGTCAACTGAAACACACATCTAGGGCAGAAACAAAGAGAAATGGATCTGAATGAGCTTGTAGAAGTCAGAAATCGAGCATACGACAACAATTTGGTGTACAAGGACAAAGTTAAGCGTTGGCATGATAGATATATCAGACAAAAGATCTTTGTTCCTGGACAGAAGGTATGGTTGTTCAATGCAAGGCTGAAGGTTTTCCAAGGCAAGCTGAAATCCAAGTGGATGGGCCCATTCATTGTCCGTACGGTGCATGATAGTGGATGTGTTGAGATCTCAAATCTCACAGATGACGTACCGACATCCCTAGTAAATGGACAACTGTTGAAGCACTTCGTCAAACCCAATGAACAGTTAGTCCATGTTGAGGAGATTGTATTCATACATGAGACAGGTTCAGCAGATACACATCGAGCCACGCATGAGACCTTACACTAGTGAACTCTAGCCATCAGCAGCATCTGGAAAGATTCAGACCGCAATCCTTGTATATACCCATCATTCCTGTATATTCTAACCCTCCCTCCCGCGACTCTAATCATTTACCCCAACATCATATATCTTCATCTACGACTATACTTAGGATGACCAGATCCTAAGTATAGGGGGAGAATCACCTGAGTCCATTCACTGTACATCCTCCACATCACATCGGTCCTCTTATCACTCTAATCCTATACTTAGGTTGACCTGAGCCAATGTATAGGGGGGACCGATGCCCACCCTTGTACATATTCTCATCCACTTCCCCTCTTGACCTCGTCCGCCCTGTTTTTGATCTTCTTCTACACTTAGGCTGCCAGAGCCTAAGTATAGGGAGCTGGACGACTTCTATACATTTTTGCTTCTTTGTCTCTCCTATGCTTAGCACGAGCTATGTCTTTTTCCTCGCTTTTCATGCTCTGAGGACATAGCACACGCTAAGTATAGGGGGGCGTGTATATATTACATATATAATTTACCCATAGCTCATTCTTTCACGTATTTTTGTATATATTACACAATAATTATGGGATGGGTAAAATGGAGATTTTTTTTTGTAAAATACATGTATAACACTTGTATAAATCTGTATAATACTCATAAAACACCTGTACTATAGGAAGTATATCGGAGTAAAAAAATGAAAAAATCAAAACCGAAGGCTTCTTATTTACTCTTGCACATCATCTCTGCATTTGAAAAGAAAAAGAAATAAAAAGAGTCTTGCATTTCATTCATCTACATAGCATGTCATCTGCATCTCATCTGCATATCTTGCATATGTAAGGTGAAAAGCTAGTGGGTTCTGAACCAAGTTATGGGTAGATATTGAGGATGGACTTGATTTGACCTTAATCCACCTAATTTCAGAGGAACCTTATAGAAACTGGAGTTAAGATTTCTCAGGTCAAGTGACTTAATTCTTTGAGTCCGCAAGTCTATGTTCACATGTTGTCTTGATTAGTCTAAGTAGAATATCTCGCGCACACACATGATTCTTATAGACAGTGACCTAACTTGGACAAGCACTATGCACGTAGCTCTTCATTGATGAGGTGGTGAGGAGGTAGAATCCTTTAGCTTGGAGTAGCACACGGGTGGAAGCATCCGTCCTCCTCTAGGGAGGGTAGTGCATCTCAACCTAGTCTGGTGGTGTTGACATCTAAGGACATGATCCTGTGGGTTGCAATAATGCTTCAAAAGAGGGATACTCTACTAGCTCAAGAGGAAAAAATCCTGATGTACATGCTGCACCTTGTATATAGTTCGAAAAAAATGCAAAAACTCCAAAAAAAATCATACAGGTCCAAGTGAAAATAAAATACCTGTCGGAGTATGTATATTAGCAAAGAAGTATGCAACTGGATGACTTGGCTACACTGGTCAGGCATCCTGGGATAGGTAGCTACACTGGCTACCGTCCATTCTTTTCTCCACTCCCTCCTCTTGAGCTGATCGCACTTGAACTTAGAAGGGAATACCCCGCTCCTCGAGGAAAGAGTTACTGGATCGGGTAATTAGAGTTACCTTGTTAGAGGAGGCCGGTTCTGAGCCATTTCTGGTGTGGAGAGCTATTTTACACTTACACAGTACAAGTAATAATCATAGTCATCATAAATTTGCGTATGAGGATTTGTTCTGACCTGACTGTTGAGGAGTCTTGAATAGAAGACTTGTGGAACTTGAAGTCTGTTAGGTCTTAAGTTCAGGTTCCAATGAGGTTCCACCACACAATTAATCCAAAGGTCGAGTCAAGCACCATTTTCAACTTTTGTTCAACACCTTGGTATGGAACCCAAAATCATTTCACTCTTGCATTTCATTTATTTTCTCGGGGACGAGCAAGGTTTAAGTATAGGGGGTTGATGAATCTGTAATTCATCACTCTTAAAGTTGAAAATAGAGTCTTGTTCTCGAGTATTTAGCAGCATATTTCCCTTTATCTTGCATAATTAGCATACTAACATGCACACATAATTCATGCATTTTAGCATCCATATTTGCATTAAATAAGAAGCCTAATTCACTTGTAACTATTCACCAACATTCACCTACTTATCTGTATTTTATACCCCCTCCAAAGTCAATAAAACTAATTCTACACTATGTATATTATTAACTAATAATACAAGGAAAAGGGGCACGGTTTTTGTCTTGTAAAAATACCCAATAAAAATCCCAAACCTAGTTGAAGACCTCAGACCTTAAATGCAAATATCCATCTCATACAACATCCAATCTAGGTCCACAACTCTCCCGGTAAATGCCTGGAGGTAGTGATTTGATATAGCCTTTCTAATTGGCTGTGTCTCAGCTTTTCAATTCGAAGAAAGGGCTATAGTGACGTTTCCACCGTGCCAGAACTCAGGATTCAGGAATCTTCAAAGTCAGAGGAGGAGATTGAGGTTGGGCCATGTTCTTTCCTTGTATGTCTAAGGACTGATGGCAAAGCCTTCTTCTCTCCTTTCACTCCCTCACCACCTGCTTGTTCTTCAGCATCGCTCTTTCCTTTGTCCTTCTCCCCTTTGAAACCACCTCGTGCATACTCCCAATCCAAAGCACCCCTTTTCCATTCATAGAGAAATCCTATCGTCAAAATCAATATTTCTGATGTCTTAATCAAAGCCCTGAGAGAAGAGAAGCAAGGAGGTCAACTTGTTTCAAATATACAACATGGATTCAGGCGTAGTTGGACCCTCATGTCGATCCGAATGGATCTGTCTTTCCACAGAGGTCAATCTTTGGCAAGAGGATAGAGAGTTACAAAAGCTAGTTATTCGAGCTCGGTAGGACATGGATAGAGAGAGGCGCCCTTCTTCGCGCTTTCCATGACGCAACTGATATTGAAAGTCACAGACTCGACGCTTGGATTTGACCACCTATTTCACCCCCTTGGTACTAGCCAAAACTCCCGACCCTAGGATCATTCACGCACTTTCAGATTAATACACATTCAGAGACCTTCAAAATGAGACCAATTTCATTTAAATCGGAGCTCGTACGCAAAACTTGGGTTTTTTGGCCTCTTTGTGTACTATATGTATGTATATTTGTACCCTTGTATTTTTTGTATCTTCTTTGACCTCATCTCCGTTTTTGGTCAACATGAATCTCATCGAGGTCTACAACTTTCATGTTTTGAGTTTTTCCAAATTTGGCCTCCTTCTTTCTCTAATTCACCATTCTCTTTCAGCCATTCAGAGCAGACCACGTGGCGCCCTATGATTACACCACGCGGCCCGCTCCATCGCGCGCCACACACCCTCCATCATCCGCCATCCGATCTCTCCCTCTCTCTTTTGATCTGGACCATCCATCTTCGCATCTCTCCTCAGCCACTCGATCAAGCCCAGATCCAATCTGGGCCATTCGCCAGCGCCTCTCCCTCAGGCCGCCACGCGTCCCATATTCTCCACCGTCCGATGGCCTCCCTTCTCTCTTCATCTCCATCGTTCATCATCCGGATCACCTCCACTGCCCGATCGATCCACCAACTTCATCACAACCGCACGCTAGTGCCACACCCTCAGCATGACACGTGTTGCGCGAAGAGCCCTTAGATCTTCGCCTGAAGCCCTCAATCCTGGCCACTCATCTCGCCCGACATCTGGACCCTTCGATCAGAGCCTCAAGAGTTCATCCCGACCGTTTGCCAGCGCCGCACCCTTCACCCGCAATGTGGAACGTCCTGCTCCCTTGATCAAATCACCTAGATCTAATCCCAGCCAACCCCTAGCGCCTGAGTCTCAGCCGTTGGATTGCGAGATCCAACGATAGAGACATCGTCTTCTACCTCCCGCAAGGCCCGCACCCACGTCGTCCACCTTGCGTGCGAGCCGCCCCCTTTCTATTTTGGGAACCACTCCTGCCATCCTCTTCGGCCTCTACCACCCCCACCTTGTAGCCCACTCTACCCTCATCCTCGTCGACCTCCATGATTGTCATACACCATACCCACGTCGTCCCACGACCTCCACCAACCTTGCACTCCATCATCTGTCACCGCCACTTCCAACCTATAATTACTCCATCTCCGTCGACCGTTGACCCCATCCGCCACCACGGAGAGAAACCCCGAGCTTGACTCCACCTATTAGTAACAATAATTAGGCCAGAATCCGAGCGAAGACCGAGATTCTTCTCCGGCGAGATCCACGGCCCACTCCGCCATGTAGCAGCCGCTCCCGTGAGCTGCACGAGCTCAGGACCCCTACTGGCCTTCGAGCAACGACCAGAAGCTCAACTTCGAGCTCCATTCCCAAGGTAGCACCCTCCATCTCCCTTCCGATCTTCTTCTTCTTTTTCTTCGCTTTTCTTCTAATTTATTCACCTCCCACGATCGATCTCACGTCCATATGATCTCAATCCGGGATCCGGCATGGAGCTCTAACCCTCGCGTGCTATTCCATTTCCTTCGAATGACAACCGCACCTCACTCCGACCAAAGATTTGCCACCTTAGAGGAGCAGCACTGCCGGACCATCTTCACTCCACCACATGCCTCCCTCCGCACTCATCTTCACTCCACGAACACGATTGCACGCTTCGGCTATCGAGCTAACCCCTGTAGGTGCACTTTCCTTGATTGGCCGGAAGCTTCGCCTGAGCATCCTCGAGCTTCATCACCTCCAGGCTACGTACCTCCTCAACCACTCCTGAGACCTCCGGCGACTATCTGACGTTTCCCCGATTGTTCCGAGCTACACAGGAGTCGCCGGCGAGCTTCATCGTCTATGGGAGGAGGAGGCGAAGCTAGGAGGGCTTCGCCAGAGCACAACCACGTCCGCCGCAGGAGGAGGAGGACCATTTGAGCACGAAGCACAGTAGCCGTCCAATCCCCTTGATCGGATGGTTCTGAGCGAGCCACGTCGCCATCAACCCGTCACCGTCGGATCAGGAGGATCCCACGCTCTGCATCATGCTACGTCACAGCTTCTCCGAGCTCCAGATGCCGTTGGATCCATCTTGATCTAATGGCCTTCGATGTCCACGTCTTCATCTCCAGCGAGCTCCAGGTACCGTTGGATCATCTTGATCCAATAGGCCGTATCGCGCCACGCACAAGCCATCAACAACCGTTAGATATCATCCATCTAACGGTCCAACGAGCGCCACATCGCCTCCTCCGAGCCTCTTCCCCGACCATTAGGCTCGAATCCCCGAAGCTAGCCCGAGCCAACCTCCGAGCCTCTAGCGCCCCCGAGCCAACCTCCGAGCCTCCGGCGTCTCCCAAGCCTGGGACCCCATGTGTTTCTCACGTGCGGTCTGGGCATTTTGCACTGAGGCCCTTGGAGGTTTTGAGAATTACATTTCAGTTCCTGCCAGGAGCACCACGCGAGGCGTACGTATTTTATGGACATTTTGCATACCTGTCCCCTGCACTATAGGTAATTGCATTTAAGTCCCTATCAGCATGTTTAAATTTCAGTAATTTATTTTCTGTATTTGCAATTTGGTCCATGTCTTTGCACGTATATTTAGGTACTCATTTGGCATCATTTTTAAGTTCTAAAAATTGCATTGTGTAGCTTAACTTGTCCTCTTTCTTATGTGACACTTGTCTTATTTTTGTGACATCAGTGGATTTTATTATTATTAAATTGGTGAAATTTTCCATATTTTACCCATTTAAAGCCTTTTAATTTGTATTAATTTCTTTGTTGCTCCAAAAATCATCAAAAAATTCATATTATACTTAGGACAATTTAGTTTACATTGTGCCCAAAAATCATTTCATTTGCACGCATCCCGAGGCTTGAATAAATTAAATTGTGATTTCTTTAATTGATTTTTAATAGGTCCAATTCACATAGAATTTTAGGTTTATCAATTTCCTGGATTAATCACACTTAGATCTATCTAGGATAGTTTTTACATTTAAAAATAATGTGATTTGGTATTTATTAAAATTAATTTGGTAAAAATCACCTTGCATTCATTTCTAATTCACAGTAAAATCATAAAGTGTCAGAAAAATCCAAAAAAATAGTGTAGCTTAATTTCATTGTAATTTACCTCCTGGCCATGTTTCATAATTTTTAGAATTAATTTGACTATATTTCCGATTTAACTTGTAAACTGGCCTGATATTGCATTGTCTTTCTTTTAAATTGCATAAAAAATTGTTGAAAAAATACCCAAAAAAATCTTCTGAAAATACGACCTCTAAAATTCGCTTAATTTTTACCTAAGGAGACAACTGCCTCCCTGAGTTCGACCTTGGTCTTGCACAAGTAAAATAAATTTATCGCCCGTAATTAACTCGACATTAATTAAAAGTGGTTTTTGATTAGTCCGTATTTACCTGACTATAATGAACGACACGACAGTAATTTAATTAATTTGATAAAATTAACAAGGGTAGTACACGGCTCCTCAAAATGTCACCGCGGCTAATGCCTTCAGTCAGCCACTTCGTGCTCGGCCTCCGCCAAACAAAGACTACCTCGAACCAATCGCTAGACCTGTCGACCCTCCGAAGAACGTGCAACACACGTAGACGAGAGATCAATTACGGGAGGGCCCCTGTTATTGGAGGTCACGTGCTCAACACCCGCTTTGTGGGACTTTTGTACGCGACCACCCAGAGTCTTGCATTTCCCGCGTCGGTCCCCCCAAACAGGGCACGAGCAAGGTACGTACCCCCTTGGCATTTTTGTGATAGGGTTCCTGCACCTCCAGTAAATTTTGCCGAAGCCCCCGTCGCTTGGAGTCACGTGCGTGGAACATGATGAGTGGAAAAATTGCATTCAGGTCCCTAAAGTTTAGGTAATTGCATACAAGTACAATCTGCATAATTATTTTATTAAATTTATTTTCCGTATTGCAGTTGATACCCTATGTTTGCTTATTTATTTGAACAATCATTCTTCATCATTTTATTTTTTTCTAAAAATTGCACTTTTTTCTATAACTAATTCTCTGCATTGTGGCTTTTCGTGATATTTTTAAGCTCTATGGTTAATTATCAATAATTGTATTTGTGGAAAATTGCATATTTTACCCACTAGTGCTTATAAATTCATAGTTAATTAATCATAGCACCAAAATTTTCCAAAAATTTACAGATAGTAGAATTAATTGCTAGTTAAATTGTACCCAAAAGGAATTCCATTTCAAAGCATAGTTTGCTCTATAAATATCATTTTGTGCATTTCAGTAATTAATTTTTAATAGGTTTTAAATTCAATATTTTAGGATTTAGGATTTTCTCAGATATAACACCTAGTTGTATATCTTAGATAATTTTATTTTCTGATAATAATTAGATTTAATATTTATTATAATTAATTCTTTAAAATCTTATTATCTGCATTCATTAAATCATTATTTATTCATATTGCAACTGAAAATTCCAAAAAATGTGCGGCATGTTCATTTCATCATTATTTACATATGGCTAAGTTTCATAATTTTTGAACCATGTTTGATCATCTTTCACATTTTGGTCCTTCAAAATTGGCCAAATTTGCACATCTCCCATTAATTGCATTTAATAAATGGGATAATTACACCCATAACCCTGAGTACTTTTGTAATAACATTCATAACCCTGTATAATCGCGAATTACGCTCAGGACCCTGAGTAAGAGCGCCGTCTTACATCTATAACCTTCCGTTACTTTATCTCATTAACTCAACCCAATGATTGGGTTAATCTAACTGATCAACAATCTAACAGTTGCGATTTACCCAAATAAAAAAATATACCACTCTCGTCTGCTCCCTCCTCCTCCTCCTCGCGGCCACCTTCCCTTCAGATGCCGTGACACGGGGGCTCAGCGATGACTTCCCAGCATGGGGGTGGGGGGAGGGCATCCAGGTCGTCGTGGGGGTGGGGTGACCTGCAGGCCATCGGAGGGGGGCAGGGTGGGGAGGGGGGCATCCGCAGGTCGTGCCGTGGAGGGGGGGCATCCGTATGTCGTTGCCAGGGAGGGGGGCAGGCGACACACCCTGCAGATCATCGCGTGAGGGGGGGGGGGTCGGCTTTGGTCGGGGGGTGGAGGGCCTACGGGTCGGGGGTGCAGGGCGTGGAGGTCCCGTGGGAGGGGGGGCTTTGGTCGGGGGGTGGGGGTCCGAACCCTTCACCCGCTCCTCTCTCCGCACTGCTCCATTCCGGCCCCGCTACCGCCCCGTGTTGGCCACGACGGCCTCCGAGGGCACGAGGCCATCCCTGTTCGTCCCATCGGGCGTGTCGAGGGAAGATGCGTCGGCAGAGGTGACATTGCATCTCTCGTGCTGCACATGCTAGGCGGTGCACCTCAGGCTTGGCGGTGCACCCCATACCCAGTGGCGACACTGGTACCTGCAGATCATTGTGCGGGGGTCGAGGGCCTGCGGGTCGGGGGTGCTGGGCGCGGAGGTCCCGGGGGAAGGGAGTGAGGAGATCGCGGAGGTGCGGGTGGTGGCTGGAGGTTGGGGGTGCAGGAGGTCCCGGCGGGGGGGGGGGGGGTGGTGCTTTGGTCGGGGCTGGAGGTGCAGCTCCCGGACGGGGGGAGGGGGGGGGGAGGGGGGGCTTCACAGGTGGTGGTTTGAGGTCGGGGGCAGGTCGCGGAGGTTGGGCGGGGTTCCCAGGTGGTTTCCGGAGGTCGGGGAGGTCCGACTGGGGGCGATGGTTGGCTGGGAGGTCGGTTGAATTGAGGAGAGGGGTTGGGGGCATGTTTTGCAAATAAAAATAAATATCTGGGGTATTTTGGTCTTTTTTGACGGAAACCGTCAAGTATAACGGCTAAATCAAACGGACCCTAACTTAGGGTTATGTCATGTAAGAGTTAAGCATTACTCGGGGTTTCTCATGTAATTCACGATTATACTTGGTTATGAATGTTACTGCGAGAGTACTCAGGGTTATAGGTGTAATTATCCCTTAAAAAATATATAAATGTCTCTTTGAAAACCTAATCTCTAGATTGACTTTAAGTCCACCTAAGGAGACAATTGCCTCCCTAAGTTCGACCTTGGACTTACCAAGTAAAAAAAGATGACTACTCACTTTAATTGATATAGTAATTAAAATAAGTGTTCGTTTTGATCAATCTGAAATTGCCCGATACCACAACAAATCGACAAAATTAATAATGGCACTTTAGGGTTCTTCAAATGGCGTCGTTGCTGGGGAGGCACGACTTAGGTTGTTTTTAGAAAATCATGTTTTTAGGTTTTCCACCCCCGGGTAGTCTGAACCCCAGTTTTCTTGTATTTATTTCTCTATTTTCTCAACATTTTTTCTTTTCTTTCTTTTCTTTTATTTTGTTTTTTTGTGAACCTCTCTAATATTTGATCTTCTATTTTTCGTGCGAGATACTCGGTGGACTTGGAACGACTCTCTTGGAAGCCAACGCAACTCAAAGCGACCAGATGCACAAAGAATTTTTTTTTAGAGAGAGAGTATTCTTCTTTAATTTGTAATTAATTGCTCATTTCCAGCTGTTCCCGATCGAGTTCTCGCATGAGTAAAGAGACTGGACTCTTTGTGGTGTGTTGGACCTGTTTCACTCTCTGGTGAGGGTAGGGCCTGACTTGAGTGGTTCGTAGTCCTAAGACTGCACTGCGACTATTAGAGCTATTAGGATTTTTTGAGCTTGTAGGACTAGACCACACTGCACTTAATTATACGTGCTAGATTGATTTTCATTTAGCCAAATTAAATTGTTCTATCACTCGCTAATAGACATTTCTACTCTAGGTGTGATTTCCTGTGCATGCATTAGATTTATTTTTCTAGGGAAATTTCAATTCTATTTAGCATATTGCACAAAATTGTGAGGATGCATTGTAAGTATCTCAGAATTAGCATTAATCATCGTGTTTCCCGCTGCACGGCTTTTTCGATTCTCCATCAGTTTTGATTCACATAAGAATAAAGGAAATTAGAATCTTCGTGTAGACGTGTATTGATCCCCACTCAAATTCAAAGTGATAACCAAACTAAAATAAGGAGACTGCTAACATTATTGAGTAACTAAAACTTGATAAAACTGAATATCGTTGTTTTTGGGAGAGCAACCCCATCATTGTTTGATTTTACTGCAAGTGAGAGAGGGACGAACACTAGGATAGAACCAAGCCAGGATTTTCAGATTGCCTGCTGGTTCTACAAAAATGATTAGCTACTTCTCAGTGAGGATGTATGGGTAGCTGGTAAACCGTCTGGATTTCCTTAGCAGAGTGGGAGGTTTAAAGGACACCGTGTAAGGTTCCGTCCTCAGGTAACAGGTAGCCGCATTTATACGGTCCATACTTACTCCCATGCTGAAAGCGGGTGCAACTAGTCGTAATAATTGGGCCACTCTTTAGGAAAAATAGGCATCTAACAACTCATTAACTCTTTCAAAATTTTGCAATTATCACCAACCAAAATATACAAGATATTGTAACTGAACCTTTGCGGCCTTCACTGAGTTGAGTTGATGAATTCAGAGTTTGTATTTATGCATTGAATTGTGTGATAGTGCACTTGCACACACAGATCGTGGTTTCGCAAAACTATTTTTCAATTCCATTCGAAGATGTCGAATATTGGCATTCATACACAGACTTCGTGGGTCACGCTCACATGACAAATTCCCAATCTTCTTTTCCACTTTATTTTTAGAGGAACACTTTTTTAAGGTAGTTTCTCCCCATCCATCATTCTCTTCACCCACCCACCCACCCTTGGTTGAAAATTTGATATACGAACCGCTCACAGAACCGGACATGATCTATGAATACACAATGGAGCGAGCAAATTCGAGGATGAATATAGGCGTAACCGACTTGATAGAGAAATATGATTCTCGGTTACACATGACAATTCACTATTTGAACCATCCTCTACTCGAGATGACTCATAGACCGAGTATGATCACTTTTCCTTTGATCACACAGATGACACACAAAGTCAAGGAAGTAGGACTCATGATGAACATACCATAATCACAGAGACTATCTACATCTCGGTTCTAAAGAAAATGCCAATGTTGCGGCATACCAAGCATAGTTACTCATCTTCGAGTCATGAGACAATAGTGGAGACATAGCTCGAATCAATAAGAGAACCGAAGTTTTGATAGAACAATTTGACAATGTCATCCAAATAGTAAAAGACATGATAATCAACCAAGAGGAATCAAGAAGATTACAGAGCAAACCTGAAACACATAATGTGCCTGATTTCCACACAAACACCACACACACTTGACCAGTCCACTGACTACCTTACTGACTCTATTGAAAATTCAAAAAAAAACCAGAAAATTAAAAAAACCGGACAACATTAATATGGAAGCGTTTTGGAAAAGTTTGATCTTAGAGCTTCCACTAATTAAGGCCATAGAATATATACATGATCTTCAGAGATTTATGAAGAATCGATTATCACCTAAGAAGATGGGAAAGAAAAGATCTCCAACTGAATATTATTTAATTACTATGGCCAGTTTAATTGTACTGACCCAACAAGCAAGGTCTGGAAAGTCAAATGGTTGACCAAGGTGACCAGTGAAGTTGAGAACATTGAGTTTAATAATGTTCGGATTGACGACGATTCTACCCTGAATATCATCCCAAAGTCTGTGTTTGACTGACTCGAACTCGGATCGCTTAGAAAGACCTGAGTGATCGTTCAATTCCCCGACCAATCCACAAAAAGATCGAGATGAATTTTTCCTATCGTCGTTACTTTGTAGAGTGGACTTTATTGTCCTGGAAATTGAAGACCGAGGAGATTTATCTGAGTCTCTCATTTTTTTGGGAAAGCTGCTTGTGGCTTCCACTAGAGCGACTATTGACTACGAGACTCAAGACATTATATTCCCGAATCCAAACCCAATCGATCAAATTCTCAAGGACACACAAAATACTGAGATGACCGAACAAGAAACCGGTAGTTGTGACATAGAAGAATCCTCATATGCTCATACCTCTCCACTTGTCACAAACACTAACGAAGGAGAGACATCTTATGAAATGGCTAATGAGGCTACAAAGGTAAATAAAATCAACTGTGATACATCTGATTCACCACATCTGGACAAGGTTATTTCAGATCTCCTTGAGTCCACACACACAAAGCCAACAAAGAGAAAATACTCAGGACATGTGCTGACCTTAAAAGAATATTACAATTTATATGGAGACTCGTCTGATAGGGAATCCATGGTCAGCACCTCACAAAGAATACCTCCTGAATCGACTAAGAATATCACCTACAACATTTCGGAAAAGGAATATTCTAAAGATTCCTCATCAGGTTCGGAGGATGCGATCACTATGAGAGAGCTCAGTTCGGAGAATCGGGAGCCTTATCGGAACAAGAAGTCGGAATAAGAAGTCATACGTCGACCCATGTTGGACTTTCCCTGTCCCTCTCTATTATTCTTCTAAGGCTGACTCCCTTGGTTCCATTTAATACACCGGAACAATTTGTTATGACCAGACTGATACTTGTTCATCTGAATATTCAGAGGAAGAACGTATTGACCCGAAAAATGAGCGAACTTTGAGAAAGCAACACAAAAATAAGAATAGTTAGAGTGACATGACCTTGAATGATTATTCTTCTAATGATAGCTCCGACGATGATTGGGAATCTTCTGATTGATCTTCTTTCAACTAATATTCCCTTCCACCACACTTCTCAAAAAAGATCGACCGTAAACCTCCTTGATCATCGACCACCCTTTCCCCCAACCCCATCGGTTCCCTTGTACATTTTCTTCCAATACTTAGGCCAAGGCCTAAGTATAAGGAGGGACCGATGCCATCTGTATTTTCTATTCCCCACTCCCCATTCGCTCTGTATATTCTCTAGATCTCATAGATTCTCATACTCACTCATGTCCCATACTTATGCTGACCAAAGCCTAAGTATAGGGGGGGACTAATGCCCACCCTGTATGTATCTATACATTTATTCTCTTAACCTCTATTGCCCCATTTTTTATGATCTCCTTCTCTACTTAGTCTGACCAGAGTCTAAGTATAGGGGGCAGTTGACTTCTCTACTCGTTTTTTCTCTCCTACGCTTAGCACGAGTAATGTTTTTACGTCGCTTTTTGTGCATTGAGGACATAGCACACGCTAAGTATAGGGGAGCGTGTAGATATTACACATATACTTTACCCATAGCTCGTACTTTCACATATTTTCATATATATTATGCAATAATTACAGGATGGGTAAAAGGAAAAAAACAGAACAAAAAAACAAAAAATAAACAAAAAATAAATAATAAAAAAACTTTACTCTTGCATATTATCTTGCATTCATACTAAAAAATCATCCACCTCATATACATAACATTTGCATTTCATTTGCATATCAAGCATATGCAAAGTGGAAAGTTATTGGGTTTCGAACTGAGTTATGAATAGAAGTGGAGAGCGATCTTGACTTGGCCTTAATCTACCTAATTTACAGAGGGACTTCATTGAGAAAGATGATTTTAAAAGCTTCATGTCTTTTGACTTAATTCTTCGAGTTCTGCATAACAATGTGCAGCCTTTGACTCTTAGTTTCTAACCTTGTCTCCTAATTCTGGGTATAGCTTCTGAGTAGGGAGTTAATCTGTACTCTCGCACTATGCACTTAGCTCAACTCAGACGGGGTGTTGGAAGACAGTGTGAGACTAGAGTATGGGATGAAATAAAGCTTCAGATAAGGGATGGACGACTGAGCATAATTTTTTCTAAGACCCCAAAACATATATAGAAAGGAAGAAGATTCCATATTCGTAGGGGCACAAAAAGATCCATAAAGAGTTACCAAAAATCCATACCAAAAAGAAGCCAAACTACAAAATAAATATTTGACCAAAAAGGTCTAAGCTTCAAGACAACCTGCAGATCTTGGTGGAGATTTGGCTAAACTGGTCGGCTTCAGAAGGAGAGGTGACTACACTGGTCACCCTCCAATTCTTTTCCCTTTCTTCCCATTTCTCCCCCTTTTCGATTGTGAACACAATGCGACAAATCTTAGAAGGAAATACCTGACTTCCCGAGGACGAGTTATTGGGAGGGAGGTTTGCATGGTAGCCCAGCATTCTTGATGGGAAGATTTAAAACCTTTCACACACATGAGACAATTGTTCAATGTACATGGGATATGCTTTGGGAGAAGTATTGATCTAAGATGATTTCTAAGCCGAACCTGTGATAATGATATGTAGAACTCGAGGGCTGTTGATTTTAAAATCCTAAGTCTCACAGAAGTTCCGTCATACTATTAATCCAAAGGTCGAGTCTAGCTCCATTTTCAACTTTTATTCATGACTTTGGTATGGAACCCAAAATCATTTCACTTTTGCATTTTATTTTAGTTGCTCAGGGATGAGCAAGGTTTAAGCACAGGGAATTGATGAGCCTGTGATTCATCATACTAAAAGATGAAAATAGAGCTTCGTTCCTAAGTAATTAGCTGCATTTCATCACTTATTCTACATTTTTACCATACATGTACTTAAAATTAATATATGTATTTTAGCACGCATAATTACATTTATAATCATCTTCACATTTCCATTTAATTTCATGAATTTTTAAAAAATTCATGCTAACTCCTATTGACCTCAAACCACCTTCACTGTGTACATACTACTAACAATGTTAAAGGAAAAATACAAAAAATGACTAACTCAAATAGTTGGCCCGTGAGACAAAACCCAAATTCCGGAATACACAGACTAAAATGCGCATATCTTCCTCATACAGTGTCTGATTTAGGTCTACTCACTTTTAAAGTAATATATATTAAGAGATCTTCAAAACAAGATCAATTTCATAAAAATTGGAGCTCGTATGTGAAAGTTGGGTTTTGGACCTCTTTTGCGCATTATGTATTTTACCCGATTTTGACCTATCATTTTATATCCACAATTAACCATTTGTCTTTTATTTCTTTTCATTTATATTCTTTGCTGAAAGTTTTAATAAAACTCATAAAAATCCAAATTCAAAATAAGACTGAAATCAAAGAAACTGACCGAGTTCGAGTGTCCCTTGTGAGTCTGGGCAAATATCTCACTTTCTCGTACTTTATTTTACTCCCCTATTTCTTATTTACTAAAAATCCAAATAAATATAATAATGTGTAAATATTTATCTTTTTATCGACATTTTCCCTTATTTTTCTATTAATTAAAAATCACAAAAAAATACAAAACCCACAAATTAAGGTATTCTATGTATATAGAGTAACCCAAAAATATCATTTTGCACAGATGACCTCTTTTGCTCTTGATCTCTTCATGAAAGTTATATATCCCATCGAGAGGAGCGACTTTTGTGAAGAAAAATTTTCGATCCAAGGTCATTTAATATTTGTTCTATATTTATCTTTGTATTTCATTTTTTGAATTTTCTGGAGTTGACACGTGGTAGCTTTTGGAGCCGCTACATGGTAGCTTCTGGAGCCACCACGTGTCACTCATTTTGAAGCCCTTTTTATTTAGTTTTTCAAAAAAAACATTTGCATGTACTGCGCATGTGCCCCCCTGCGCACGTGCCCATCACGTGTTGCCATTGTTCACCTTCTCTTCAATGTCTGTTCCTCACCCTACAACCATCAGGGCGCCTCTCTGCATCCTCAGGCGTGGACCAGAACCTCCCCCCTCCCCCCGCTACCCTCTCCGTCGACAACGCACCAGCACAACCTCCTTATCGCCTCGATGCACATCCCTACTTAAACCATCGCCAGCCATCGTTCACAATCATCCGGCATAACCATGAACGAGAGAGGGCGAGATCAGGGAAGGGTCGGTGACATGAACTTTACCTCCATCGATTATCCTCCAAGGCGTGATCTGATCGAAGTCTCATGTGCTTCCGCCAACATGATCGAGGAGAGAATGGAGGAGGGCAGTCGCCATTCCATTCAAGCGATACCCCTTTCCCCTTTTCTTCTTCCAGAACCCGACATCTTATTTCCTCTATTTTTGCCCCATTGCTCTATTTCTACTCTTTCACCTTGATCAACCATCTTCCATCCATCATTCATTGTCGACGGCCATCTTCTCCACCTCCTTCTCAAGACCTCCATCCCGCTCCACCTTGCGCGTCATCCGCATCTCCGCCGTACGCTTAGAACCTCATCGGCCCACACTACCTTTCGCCACCTGCTCTGCCCGCCTATCCTTGCTGCATCTCCCCTTCCTCTCCAGGTTACTCCTGCTCGCACTTCGCCATCACTGCGACGAACGCCTTCAGTCAATCGCTTTGCACTCAGCCTCTGCCTACCGAAGACCGCCTCAAGCCAATCTCCAGACATGCCGACCCTCCAAAGAACGCACAGTACAATGATGAATCCAAATTTCATCATCTTTATTCTATCATTTTGACCTCAAAAACCCGGGCAAATGCATGTAAATACCCTTAATTCCTGCATTTTAGCATTCATGCATGTGTGTGTAAATAGTGTATAAAATACAGTTTTTAAAGCCAAAATAAGAGAATAAAGAAAAGAAAAGAAAAATAATAAAATATTGTAAATATTTTATGACCCGAAACCCCGAGACCTAGGCATCTAGATGAATAGGTCGACAAGGAATAAAGTAGGGGGAGATAAGGGCCAAAAACCAATAAAGATTCCTTTTATTCAATTCCTTCTTTATTCATTTTGGGACCTATTTTTGGTTCCACTTTTTATACCTCAAATAAAGAAACTTTGTATATAAAATTGTAGATAATTAAATATAGAAAAATACAAAATTGACTTCATACAAAAATAATGTACAGATAAAAAGTTATGATCTGAATAAAATTCCAGAATCCCAACTTCCCAGACCTATATCTCTCAAATATAAACTTGAAACGCATCAAAATCACCTTTAATTGTATTTAATTTCCAATAAGATATTTAATGAAGGTGGTTTCCTATTCTGCAGAGCTACGGTTTGAAAGTTGAGTTTTGGACCCCTATTGTATACTTGTACAGATTAAAATATTCATTTTATTTATTATTCATTATTTTTATGATTCTATATTTTTATAATTTTGTAAATATTATTTATAATATACGTGTACATTAAAATCAGAATAAAACACTAAAGAAAATACAAAAATAAAATACTTGTATATAACACATAGATATAATACCTGTACATATACATAGGTAATTAATACTCCTATTTTATTAAGTGTACAAAATACATCAGAAAAATTCAAATTATATTTAGGTGTATAAAAATATTCTATAAATTTATAAAATAACAAACCAAATTAAAAAATTAAATATATAAAATAAAAATAAAATATTAAAATATATAGATATGTATACCTATACAAGCCATAAAAGGCAACTTGTATTTTTATACTTCAGAAAAATAAATAAAAATCATCATAAAATAGTTCATAAAATAAGAAATTTTTTTCATTTTATAATCCAAAAATAATAAATTCATTTACTATTTTTAAATGAATTTTTAAATTTTTTTGCAAGGGTTTTCCTGGTTGGTCCACGTGAACCAACCAGGAGGGTCCGAGAGTTGACCTCGGTCAACTCTCTGACACGCCCCCTGTAGCTTTGTCAGAACCTCATTTTGACTCTATTTCTCAATTCTTTTCGAGGATGAATCTTGCACTATCTCATGATACAACCTTCTTGACTTTTGATCCTCGTTCAATGGGCATGCATGTCCATATGAAACATCGATATTAGGATCGCTGGCAAACCCGCTACACCTCGATCTTCCCATCAATTTGTCAACCCTTCAAAAACAACCCCTGACCTTCCTCCTCGATTTGAACAACATTTTGTCCCGTTCTTCTCCCCCTTTCGTGTGGCCTGGCTAGCTGGAGGTGACAGCTCCAGATCCAGCCATCGCGGGCGGAGTTTTGACGCAGATTCGGGCGAGTTCCACCACCTCCGGCGAGCCCCATCGTCGAGGTCTTCCTCAGGTGAACTTCACCTTCGAGGCATCTCTATTCCCCTTATTTTCGTTGCCATTTACATTCGCCATAGCCGTAGGATAAGAATCCACCCTTTAGTTTAGAGATTCGATCATCTGTTCGCCAAGTCGACCTTTCGTCGGAGCAAGCTCCAGCCATCCTCCATTTTCGCCTATCTCGTCGTTCCACCTCGTCGTAGGTCGAGCAGTTTGCCTTCGACCCCTTCACCCCTTTTTTGCAGGTCTCGCGTAATGAGGAGAGCCTGGGGCTTATTTTGCCGCTCGCCGAGGTTCCTGGAGCCTCTCAGCTCCGCCGCCGCCTTGCGTGAGCTCCGGCCGACGCCGGAGATTTTCGGAGCACCCAACATCAATAGGAAGACCCCAGGAGGCCACCCGGCCATTCTTGGGCTCGAAAGGACGTCGGAGTACCGAGATCGAGGGCGGGGAAGATCACCACGCCGGTGGTTCTTCCTTGTTCGTCCTCCCGCATCCCCTGCCGTTCGATCGTGGTCGCCTCCCAGATCGTCTATTAGCCGTTGGATCAGGCCCTCTAGTAGCCATCGATCCTCACCGAAGGATCTAATCTGGGCCATCGAAGTTGAAGCGTCATCGCCCGTCCAGATCATGACACATGGCAAGTGAGCGCGCATCAGCCGTCGGATCTGCAAGCTTGGGTACTTTGCATTTCTTTACCCTAGCATTTTTGTATTTATCATTTACCCTGAAACTTTCTTTTGCAGTTTGAAATTTTGTTAATATTTGCAAACAGACCCTCGTACTTTCTTTGTTTGCACATAGGTCCCTATCTACGCCACCTCACGTGACTCGTGCACGTGGGGTGGTGGGAGTTTTACGGGACCCCCTGCAGGTTTTGTTATTTCATTTTAGTCTAGGAAATATTTTATTAAGTGTAATATTTTTGGTGAAATTGCAAAGTAGCCCCACAGGTTTTTGTTATTTGCATTTAAGCCCCTGCCAGACGCGTGAGTACCACGTGCGTAGGTGGGAAATTTGCACTGTATCCCCTGGGTTTTTGGCTTTTGGTGATTGGTCCTGAAACTTTGTTAATTGGTTCTAAATTTCTGGAAAAATTGCACTGGGGCCCTTGCTGTTCTGGATATTTACACATACACCCCTACAAGTGTTGATTTTTCGCTTTGTTGTTTGCATTTATTTCATGCATCTATAAAATCATAAAAATTCCCAAAAAATTAGCATAAGCTCCTTTTTTGTTGCTCTTTTATTCCATATTTTTATTTTGCATTTTTATTGAATTTTCAAATTAATAAAAATTCAATAACATGTATTTTCAACTCTATTTGCATTAGAAAATAAATAAAATTATAAAAATCTTCGAAAAATTCCATAAAAAATTATATTTTGTTTGTTTCTGTGTGTTTTAACTTCAATCCAAAAAATCACTAAAAAATCAAGGGAAAACCCCTAAAAATAGCAAAACCCCTTAAAACTTCATAAAAATCTTAAAAATTCCAGAAAATTTCTAAAAATATAATTTTTGTCTTTGAATTTTCTCTATTTCATTACCTGTATTTTAAAATTAATTTGAGGAATTTTGGATTCTGTTTGATATTTTTCATCCTCATTTTAATTTTGGCCAGCAACTTTGTTCACTATTTTTCAGTATTTTTGCCTTCAAAAATACACAAAAAATAGAAAAATCTAAAAAAATCACATAAACATTAGAAAAACATAAAAAGTCCAAAAATATCTTATTTCATGATTTTTATCTATATTTACCTCTTTTTATAAATACCTTATCTCCTTTTTCTTATATTGTGTAATTGTTTTATTAAAAGAAAGAAAAATATAAAAAATATAAAATACAAAAAGAAAATACAAAATTTAAAAAAATTAAAAATCAAAATATAAAATTATAAAATAAATAAAAAATAATACAAAAAATAAAAACCCACAATAATAGCACATTTGTATACACGTGATCACATTCACTCTTGTGCATTGATTGCTCGCTCTATCCTGCTTGTTCCCTGTGTTCGATACTCTACTAGCTTGCACTATACACATTCATTGTAGAGTTATAATAAATTTTAACTCCACACTTTGATTTTCATTGCTTAATTTACTTGTTGTGGGTTAATTGTTGATTGATTAAGGATTGTTGAGTGGTCAACGCATCGACTGTTGATACGCCTTGTGGATCAATACGACCGCTTGATTTTTCCCGATCATCAAATGGCACCGTTACCGGGGAGCAACAACGTATAGATCAGCTTTTCTTCCTTGATTGTGATTATTTGCCTATATTCGTGCTTCATTTCTTTCCTTTATTTTTGATATATCTTGTTGATCTATCTAATCTCCTCTCTTTGTGACTTTGTGTGAGGTACCTCGGATCGAGGGAGGTGCACTTCCCAAGGTGCTTACGCACCCACGAGAAGCCAGCTTCACGCTTGCTACCTTGGCACTAAGGACTTAGAGAATTTTGTAGCTTCGCTCTATTTATCTTTTTGCATATACTTGTGTAATTTGAAGTGAGAGAGTGACTCTAATTTGTAATATCCATGACTATTCGGACACTTCTACACTTCACGAGGTCCAGTGCCCGAGGGATTGTTCCCTTGGGGGCCTCGTCGGCTTTCGCGGTTTTCTCGCCGGTTTTGTTTTATTCGATTTTATTTTATTTTGATTCACAAAGATTTTGGCCTCTATACTTAGGATCTTATATTGACTGTGATGTAATTGATTAAGGACCCACACCTAATATTTTGCATGTGTCTATAGATCGCTAAGTGGACCTAATTAATAACTCACAAAAGAAAAAGCTAATTTGGTCACCTGAGGGGTCACGTCCTGTAAAACCCCGAATTTTCGTTTTCCAAAAATCTGGAGTATTTTTGACCTCCAAAAAAATTCAAATAATCATGGCTTTTCGTAGATTTCATCGAGATCTTTCCAACGAGCCCAAGAACATCAAATTCTGATATTCCTAGCCCAAGATATCAATATTTTATGTTGGATGATCGAGATCCATATATGGATCCGAACCGGATCCGAAACTTGATCCATTTACGCCCCTCTTTCTATAAATATGCTATGATAGGTTGCCCTCTCCAAAGCCCTAGCCACCACCATCCTCCCCTCTCATTGGAGCACCACCATCTTGGTCAGTGTAGTCATCGGAGGGCCGCCGTTGACGTCCGAGAAGGAGCTCCGATCGAAGAAACACGACCACCATCACATAGGAAAGATCAAGGTCACTGTGGTGCACGCCTCCGCACTACGATCGAGCGGCGGAAATACCATTCCGTGTGAGAGGAGATCCCGGGGGAACATCCTCGGAGGTAACGATGTTATACCTTCCTCTTGCTGTTGGCTTCATACGACTTTTGTGCCCATATGCTTGAACATGTTTAGAGCCTTGGTTATTCTAATGGTGTGTTTCATATACTAGTAATGATAAAAATCTCCCTCTTGCTGTTGGTTTCACACGTTTTTGTTAACACATATTCTTAACCAATCATATCATCATAAGATATTCTTGAACGATAATCTCGCTCCTCTTGTTGTTGGTTTCACCTAATCACTCGTCATATGTGTTAAGTATGGTTAGAAACTTGGGTATGAAGTTTTCCTTCGGATAGTTATCAAATTCTGAAGTATTACGAAGATGGTTGTTTGTAATATTCGTAATTCGTGCCATGCTAAATTTGCGTATTCGAAATTCTTATTCTGAAGAACATCTTGATTTCCTAAGGCAGTTTATCTATGCCAATAAGGATGTTAAATCCGTTAAGCAAAAAAAAACTTAGGATAATTATAGTTGCTAACGTCCGTTCATAATTCTCTCATGATGTTTGTATATGATGGCATTCGACGTTAATCTCTCATAATATATTGATTTTGTCAATGGATATAAGATGAGCTTTAAATTATTGATCTCATAGGATATCAGACCAATACACGTAAGTCAATAGCAAGTGAATGTGGTGGATTATATGATCTCATTATCATCCTTTTGTGAATTAATTATTATTTTTGGTTAATAAGGTTTTAGTATATACATGGAGTTTCTTCTGCTAGATGAATTTTGTGGCTGAGAATAGGTTTTCATAGATGACGTATTCAAGTTTTCATGGAGAATAGATCAATAAAAGAGAACCCTTACGATTCGATTACATTTATATCTGACATTTTTTTATAACACCCGACAATAATTTTAGCCTCATGTTATTCTGGTATGAAATACATGCTCCATGAATTATTAACATATTTAATACAGAAATGAAGTGTTACGTTAGCGTTGGCATCATCATAGTTTATTGGTATTTAATTTTGGTGACGATTATGATATAAATCCGTGATTGGCCCTACTAAATGGACATGAGTGGACTTTCTTCTATTAGTATAAGTGTTAAAGTTTGTACAGCATATCCACTTTTTTTTTCAAGATTAGAGAACTGTATAAATGTGTATTGTTGGTAAAAAACATTATTGTGTGAGTAGTTTGAAAACTGAGGGATATGATTACTGATTGACAATGCATGTTTCAACAAAGGACTCGGGATTTAAGAATTCAACATAAACCCATTTATAACAGTAGCAAAATTATGAATATTGATAAGATCTTGGTGTAACGTCAAAACTCATCCGTATACGATGATTGTTTTCGTATGAAACCAAATCTCTAGTAGGTAATTGACATCGTGTCGATTTTGCAATATGCATTGTCCCGTTGGTGATAGCTCCCAGTGATGGGGTAGGTGAAGTTAGGCACCACAAGGGAATGGACATGCACCCTTGGGCCCCGGAAAGATGCCCTGAAGGTCGCGACCCCAACGGACGAGTTGGGTGACGCGTTGCACCTAGCAGCCCGGTAGCAGCCAGAGTCGCTCGACGGAGTAGGCAGGTGGCGCGATTGACGTTCTTGGTTTCTCACTTATACACGATTATAAGACTCTATTTAAAATTAGATGTGGCCGCATCTAATTTTACTTCGAGTATTATTATTGTGAGAGGTGTTCCGGGATATGGTTTGAAGTTGGAGAATTTGAGGTTTAAACCTTTTCCTGTTCTAGTTAGAAGATGACAAATAAGTTCCCGCGTAGAGGAGGCCTGCGAGTCGCGTACTTGCGTGTGCTAAAATAATACGAGAATTGATAAATAATTTATGATCGGATGCCAGATATTGTATATCATTGTGGGCTCTAACCAACTTGTCAAAATATCAATGATCATTGTGGCAGAACTTAAACGATTATTTTTTTTCATAAAATCATTGTGATCGAATGTGATTTTAAATGACTTGACGTTCTTTCTGAATTGTTTCAATACATGCATATTCCATTAAATAAAATTGGGTATACATTCTTTTCTTACCCCTACTTTAGTCGTTATAATATTTGTCTCGTTACTGGGCAATTGCTCATAACGTTACCCTCGTGTGAACCCAACAGGTGTACTCGAGAAACAACCGCCACAGTAGTGCTCTTTTGAGGAGATCAGACTTCTCTTCGTCATATTCATATTAAGCAGGGTGCGTCCTGATTAGAGTAATTTATTTATTTCCGCTTTATTTTATGTTATTCTGAGAGACTTTGTAGCGAGATATGTGGAGAGTTTTTCTATAAAGTTTCAGATTTTCTGATGTATCTCATATCATGGACATGGACTTGATGAGTATTGATCAAGAATGGATGTTGTATTTTTATTTCCATTTCATATTATTCTCATGTTGTTATTTATATTTCAAATATTCATCTAATGTGCATAAGATGGTTTGCTGAGTATCATAGATCATGTGCGTATTTGGACCGTAGGTCCGACGCTCCCGTCTCGTCGATTTGGGTAGCTGGAGGGGCGGGGCGTCACAGATGGTATCAGAGCCCGATACTCCATTCCCTCTTTTGTATATTAGATTATAAGTGGGATTTGAATTACAAATACAATGATAAGCCTTTTGACCTTGTCATTGATTTAAGGAGAATAATATGGGTCATACTCAATGTGTCCATTGTCTCTCTAATCATGAAAAAAATTCTGATATAATGATTCTCGTAGGGAATCATGCCGCCTCGTGTTGACCCTGATGTTGCACAACAGCTGGCCTTATTGGTTCAAGCTGTGCAGGGTATACAATAGCGTCAGGAGGCATTGGAACAGAGGCTACTTCAGCAGGAAGATTCCTTTTATCAACCTTCCCGTGAGGAAGAGGGCAGTATTCATCCTTCAGTGTCTTTGGACCCTAAAGGGTCGGAGGATTTAGAGGCATTGCAGAAACATCAGATGACTTATGCCTCCTACCAGAGGTCTAAGGTGCCCCAATTCTTCGGCACAGGCACACCAGATGAGGCTGAACTATGGATGGATCACGTATCTAAGGTCTTACGGATGATCCATGCTCCTGAAGAGTCTTGGGCTTACATTTGTGGAATTTTCACTAGCAGGTTATGCTGAACGTTGGTGGTACGCCACAAGGAACATCTGGAGGATCAATAACGTAGAAATATTTCTTGGACGAGTTCCGTAGCCAGTTCTACCCAGACCACTGGGTTGAGGATCAGAGGAGGTTGTTTGCTGAGCTGAAGCAGGGGTCAATGATGCCCAAGAATACCTCATTCGCTACACTGAGCTCTCCCACCACTCGCCAGCGACTACTGCTTTTCCTGAGGAGAATTTACAGAAATTTATCCGGGGATTAGATGATGGTGCAACACCAGCTATCTGCATTGGATTTCACTTCCATCAAGGAGGTAGCTGCTAAAGCTACCAAGATGGAGGCAACTCAGGGTCGACTTCAGGGGAGTCCATCACATTCCCAACCACCTCAGTCCGGAAGATCTGCTCGCCGAGATTTCCATAGAGCTCGTAGAGAGCGTCGTTTCCACCCAGTGGCTACTACTCCTACCGTTAGCAGATTTGCCCCTACACCTACTTTGGGCAGGGTTTGGCGAGTCGTGGTACTACTTCCTTCCGCTCTTCGACACACTCGCAGAGCCGCAAGACAGGAGGTGCTAGCCTTGTCTCAGGAGGCTCCTTCTCTCAGCCAGGAGATCGCAGATGTTTCCATTGCCAACAGTTGGGCCCATTTCAAGGCCAAGTGTCCTTTACTTGCCAGCAGCTCAGGTGGCCACCCACCAAGTATATGACCAACTTTCTCATCTGCACAGTCACACAGATCAGTTTCCCGCCGTGGGGGTTGAGGTTTTCAACGTCCTCCACCACAACCAACCTTCAGTGTTGTAGGTTCTAACGCCCCCCCACAGCCTCAGGGACATTGAATTGAAATCACACAGGAGCAGGCCCACGCCTCAGGAGCTGTAGTATGAGGTATGATTTCAGTACATGGTATATCCTTACATGGCTTATTTGATTTGGGAGCTACGCACTCTTTTCTAGCACATCGCTTAGTATCCAAGTTAGATAAAGAACCAGTCTGCGTTCCATCTCCTTACTACATCAAGGGTCTAGGGGGCCAATTATTCATAGTACGACAAGCAATGGAGAAGGTAGCAGTGCAGATTGGTGGGCACCTAATGCCTGCATATCTTTTACTCATTCAGCTAGAAGATTTTGATGTCATCTTAGGTATGGATTGGCTCGAGCAACATCACGCATGTCTTGATTGCTTCGAGAAGACGGTAGTGTTTCGTATCCCAGACATACCTACTTTTCAGTTTGATGGACGTGCCTCAGATAGTGAGGTCTTATATGTATCGACATTGAAGGCCCAACACTTGCTCGATCAGGGTTGCATAAGTTTTCTCGCCTATGTTATGGAGTTACATGCCGAAGATCGTATGATTGAAGATGTCAAAATTGTACGAGATTTTCCTGATGTATTTCCAGACAAATTACCTGGACTGCCACCAGAGAGGGAGATCGAGTTCGAGATTACTTTGATACCTGACACGCAACCGATCTCCATACCTCCATATCGAATGGCACCGGCCGAACTCAAGGAGCTCAAAGTACAACTGCAGGAGTTGTTGGAAAAGGGATTTATCTGTCCCAGTACATCACCTTGGGGAGCACCAGTCCTCTTCGTAAATAAGAAGGATGGGTCTATGCGTTTATACACCGACTACAGGCAATTAAATAAAAGGACGGTGAAGAACCGTTATCCACTTCCACGAATAGATGATCTTTTTGATCAATTGCAAGGAGAAGCGGTATTCTCAAAGATTGACCTACGATCGGGTTATCATCAATTGAGAATTAAGGACACAGATGTGCTTAAATCTGCTTTTCGTACCAGATACAGCCACTATGAGTTTGTGGTTATGCCGTTTGGACTCACAAACGCACCTGCCGCGTTCATGGACATGATGAACAGAATTTTCCGTCCATACTTAGATCGGTTTGTGGTAGTGTTCATTGATGATATCTTGATCTACTCACGTGATGAGCATGAGAATGAGCAACACCTTCGTACTATTCTTGAGACACTCAGAGAACACAAGTTGTACGCAAAATATAACAAGTGTGAATTTTGGCTTACTGAGTAGCTTTCCTCGGTCATGTAATATCAGGAGCAGGTGTGGCAGTTGATCCAGCCAAGATAGAGGTTGTCATGTCCTGGGAGCAGCCCAAGACAGTTACCGAGATACGCAGCTTCTTAGGCCTCGCCGGCTACTACAGACGTTTTGTTAGGGGCTTCTCGTAGCTAGCTCTACCACTTACTCGTCTGACACAGAAGGATGTTCCTTTCATTTGTAGCGACAAGTGCGAGCTGAGCTTTCGTACGCTAAAAGAAAGACTGACCAGTGCTCCGATTCTCACCCTTCTTTCAGGCCCCTTAGACTTTACAGTGTATACTGATGTATCAAAGAGGGTTTAGGAGCCGTGTTGATACAACGTGGTCATGTCGTGGCATATGCATCACGACAGTTAAAGAATCATTAACGGAACTACCCTACTCATGACTTGGAGTTGGCAGCTATAGTCTTCGCGTTGAAGATATGGCGTCACTATTTATATGAGGTCACGTTTGAGATTTTTACAGATCACAAGAGTCTCAAATATATCTTTGACCAGCGAGAGTTGAATATGAGGCAAAGGCGATGGATGGAGTTGTTGAAGGATTATGACTGCACTATCTCTTACCATCCGGGTAAGGGGAATGTAGTAGCAGATGCTTTGAGTAGAAGAGCACATACCGAGGGCACCGCAACATGGCTACAGACTTGGGATATGCTCACAGCACTTAGTGAGTGACACCCCTTTGATAGTACTACATACGCTGTAACTGTACCTGCCAAGTATAGTGGACTATGGGATAGGATTGAGCATGGTCAGCAAACAGATCAGAAATTACAAGACTTATTCCATCGATGCCTGAAGGAGGAGTTTGATGGATTCAGAGTCTGTGAGTCCATCTTATGGAAGGGGGACCGTGTCTGTGTCCCTGATGATGGTGAGTTAAGGAGAGACATCCTAGATGAGGCTCATTATTCTAGATTATCTATCCATCCAGGGAGCACCAAGATGTATAGAGACCTCCGTCAACACTTCTGGTGGGAGGGGATGAAGAGAGATGTTGCAAAACATGTTGCTCGTTGCCTTACGTGCCAATTGGTGAAGGCAGAACACAAGCGTCCTCCTGGCTTGTTACAGTCACTTCCTATTCCGTTGTGGAAATGGGAGAGTATCTCTATGGACTTCGTGACATCCTTACCTCGTATAGTAGGTGGATATGATGCCATTTGGGTTATTGTGGACAGGTTGATCAAGTCCGCACATTTCATTCCCGTAAACATGACATGCACTCCGGTAGCTCTGACCAAGTTATATATTCAGCATGTTATTCGCTTGCATGGGATTCCCAAGGAGGTTGTATCTGATAGAGACTCTCGTTTTACATCGCATTATTGGGGAGAATTCATGAAGGCCCTAAAAACTGAACTATGTCTAAGTTCAGCCTATCATCCGCAGACTGACGAGCAATCAGAGAGGACAATTCAGACCCTTGAAGACCTACTCAGAGCATGTGCCATTGAGTGGCAAGGATCTTGGAAGGATCACCTTCCTTTAGTGGAGTTCACCTATAACAACAGCTACCATGCTAGTATTGGTATGGCACCTTTCGAGGCATTGTATGGGCGAAGATGCACTACTCCCTTGTGTTGGCAGGAAGTGGGTGACAAGGGTATTTATTCCACTCAGATAATCGAGGACACAACAAGAGCAGTGGAAACGGCTAGGAAGAAACTATTGACTGCACAGAGCCGTCAGAAGAGCTATGCTGATCAGAGACGTCGTGATATTGAATTTGATACCGGAGACTTGTATTCTTAAAAGTATCTCCAATGAAAGGTATTCAGAGATTTGGTGTCAAGGGAAAGATGGCATCACGGTTTGTTGGCCCTTTCGAGATTTTATCTCGTATTGGGAAGGTAGCATACCGAGTAGCACTCCTCCCTCATTTGGCAGGCGTGTACGATGTATTCCATGTGTCAAACCTCCGGAAGTATATTCGAGACCCTCGACATGTGATTAGCTATGAGGATCTCACGGTTGAACCAAATTTGTCTTTTCCTGAGGCACCCGTGCAGATTTTAGACCGGGCAGTCAAGAGGTTACGACGGAAAGACATCCTTTTAGTCAAGGTATTGTGGCAAAGTCAGAATGTTGAGGAGGCCACTTGGGAGCCTGAGGCAGATATGCGACAGAAATGCCCCTATCTTTTTGAAGGTATGTTCAGGAAACCCTATTTCAATCCTCTTTAAGATTATTATGGGTTTCGTTCTCTTTAAGATTTTTATGCCTAAATCTACACCATATTCAAAACTTATACGTTAAATCCTACATCTCGAGGATGAGACTTCCTTTAAGATTTTTATGATGTAAAACCCCGAATTTTCGTTTTCCAAAAATCTGGAGTATTTTTGACCTCCAAAAAATTCAAATAATCATGGCTTTTCGTAGATTTCATCGAGATCTTTCCAACGAGCCCAAGAACATCAAATTCTGATATTCCTAGCCCAAGATATCAATGTTTTATGTTGGATGATCGAGATCCATATATGGATCCGAACCGGATCCGAAACTTGATCCATTTACACCCCTCTTTCTTTAAATATACTATGATAGGTTGCCCTCTCCAAAGCCCTAGCCACCACCATCCTCCCCTCTCATTGGAGCACCACCATCTTGGTCAGTGTAGTCATCGGAGGGCCGCCGTTGACGTCGGAGAAGGAGCTCCGATCGAAGAAACGCGACCACCATCACATAGGAAACGTCAAGGTCACCGTGGTGCACGCCTCCACACTACGATCGAGCGACGGAAATACCATTCCGTGTGAGAGGAGATCCCGAGGGAACATCCTCGGAGGTAACGATGTTATACCTTCCTCTTGCTGTTGGCTTCATACGACTTTTGTGCCCATATGCTTGAACATGTTTAGAGCCTTGGTTATTTTAATGGTGTGTTTCATATAATAGTAATGATAAAAACCTCCCTCTTGCTGTTGGTTTCACACGTTTTTGTTAACACATATGCTTAACCAATCATATCATCATAAGATATTCTTGAACGATAATCTCCCTCCTCTTGTTGTTGGTTTCACCTAATCACTCGTCATATGTGTTAAGTATGGTTAGAAACTTGGGTATGAAGTTTTCCTTCGGTTAGTTATCAAATTCTGAGGTATTACGAAGATGGTTGTTTGTAATATTCGTAATTCGTGCCATGCTAAGTCTGCGTATTCGAAATTCTTATTCTGAAGAACATCTTGATTTCCTAAGGCAGTTTATCTATGCCAATAAGGATGTTAAATCCGTTAAGCAAAAAAAACTTAGGATAATTATGGTTGCTAACGTCCGTTCATAATTCTCTCATGATGTTTGTATATGATGGCATTCGACGTTAATCTCTCATAATATATTGATTTTGTCAATGGATATAAGATGAGCTTTGGATTATTGATCTCATAGGATATCAGACCAATACACGTAAGTCAATAGCAAGTGAATGTGGTGGATTACATGATCTCATTATCATCCTTTTGTGAATTAATTATTATTTTTGGTTAAGAAGGTTTTAGTATATACATGGAGTTTCTTCTGCTAGATGAATTTTGTGGCTGAGAATAGGTTTTCATAGATGACGTATTCAAGTTTTCATGGAGAATAGATCAATAAAAGAGAACCCTTACGATTCCATTACATTTATATCTGGCGTTTTTTTTATAACACCCGACAATATTTTTAGCCTCACGTTATTCTGGTATGAAATGCATGCTCCATGAATTATTAACATATTTAATATAGAAATGAAGTGTTACGTTATAGAAATGAAGTGTTACGTTAGCCTTGGCATCATCATAGTTTATTGGTATTTAATTTTGGTGACGGTTATGAAATCTGTGATTGGCCCTACTAAATGGAATATGAAATTGAGTGGACTTTCTTCTATTGGTATAACTGTTAAAGTTTGTACAGCATATCCACTTTTTTTCAGGATTAGAGAACTGTATAAATGTGTATTGTTGGTCAAAAACATTATTGTGTGAGTAGTTTGAAAACTGAGGGATATGATTAGTGATTGACAATGCATGTTTCAACAAAGGACTCGAGATTTAAGAATTCAACATAAACCCATTTATAACAGTAGTAAAATTATGAAGATTGATAAGATCTTGGTGTAACGTCGAAACTCATCTGTATACGATGACTGTTTTCGTATGAAACCAAATCTCTAGTAGGTAATTGACATCGTGTCGATTTTGCAATATGCATTGTCCCGTTGGTGATAGCTCCCAGTGATGGGGTAGGTGAAGTTAGGCACCACAAGGGAATGGACATGCACCCTTGGGCCCCGAAAAGATGCCCTGAAGGTCGCGACCCCAACGGACGAGTTGGGTGACGCGTTGCACCTAGCAGCCCGGTAGCATCCGGAGTCGCTCGACGGAGTAGGCAGGTGGCGCGATTGGCGTTCTTGGTTTCTCACTTATACACGATTATAAGACTCTATTTAAAATTAGATGTGGCCGCATCCAATTTTACTTCGAGTATTATTATTGTGAGAGGTGTTCCGGGATATGGTTTGAAGTTGGAGAATTTGAGGTTTAAACTTTTTCCTGTTCTAGTTGGACAGAGATACTTGGAGGTTTATCCAAGATGACAAATAAGTTCTCGCGTAGCGGAGGCCTGCGAGTCACGTACTTGCGTATGCTAAAATAATACAAGAAAGGATAAATAATTTATGATCGGATGCCAGATATTGTATATCATTGTGGGCTCTAACCAATTTGTCAAAATATCAATGATCATTGTGGCAGAACTTAAACGATTATTTTTTTTATAAAATCATTGTGATCGAATGTGATTTTAAATGACTTGGCGTTCTTTCTGAATTGTTTCAATACATACATATTCCACTAAATAAAATTGGGTATACATTCTTTTCTTACCCCTACTTTAGTCGTTATAATATTTGTCTCGTTACTGGACAATTGCTCATAATGTTACCCTCGTGTGAACCCAACAGGTGTACTCGAGAAACAACCGCCACGGTAGCGCTCTTTTGAGGAGATCAGACTTCTCTTCGTCATATTCACATCAGGCAGGGTGCGTCCTGCTTAGAGTAATTTATTTACTTCCGCTTTATTTTATGTTATTCTGAGAGACTTTGTAGCGAGATATGTGGAGAGTTTTTCTACAAAGTTTCAGATTTTTTGATGTATCTCATATCATGGACATGGACTTGATGAGTATTGATCAGAATGGATGTTGCATTTTTATTTCCATTTCATATTATTCTCATATTGTTATTTATATTTCAAATATTAATCTAATGTGCATGAGATGGTTTGCTGAGTATCATAGATCATGGGCGTATTTGGACCGTAGGTCCGACGCTCCCGTCTCGTCGATTTTGGTAACTGGAGGGGCGGGGCGTCACACGTGCCGCTAGAGGTCGTTTACAACGCTGGCAGGATCCGTTGTGGCGGACACCGATCGGCATCAGAGACCGGACCCCGACCTCTCTTGTTGACCTATTAGCTATTGTTCTTCTCGTATAGATTTTCTTGTCTAAGACCGATTTCTTCTTGCATCATATAGGTAGTTTTAATTCTGTCTTTAATTTATGCGCAGATCACCCTACATGTAGAGTGCTCGAGCAAGGTACACATTTCTATCTCTGCATGCATCATTGTGTTTGATCGCGCATCAGCTTTTCCGACTTCCTCCCCCGTTTTATTAGACTTTAAATAACCCAGGAAATCAGAAAATTTGTTAGGCATTGTTTTTATTCAGAAAAAGACTAAAAAAGTGATAACCATAAAATTGGGACTGGTAATGCAAACATGATTTTAAAACTCACCTCACTCTTAAAAATTTTATCTTAAGGAGAGTAATCCCCTCATTGGTTGATTTATCTGCAGCGAGAGAATGACCCGCACACTAGGCTAGGGCAATAACTGAACTCCTCTCAGACTACTGTTATGGGGTTAGTCATTCTCCAGTGAGGATCTCTCTGGTAACCGGTAAAGCGGACCGTGACGTCCTTTGCAGAGTGGATTGATCGGGTGGCCGGTAAACGAACCGCAATTCATACTGGCTGGGAAAGATCTAACCTTAGTTCGGGACAGTCTCCTAGGATCATCAGGTTCCTACCAGCTTGCTTAATTGCTCTGATAGATTGATTGATCACCTAAATAAAATTGAAAAGATAATTGACCGAGCCTTTACGGTCATCAACTCCAGTGTTGTGTAGGTGAACCGGAGGTTTATTTTCACATCTTGTTTGCATTCCAGATCTCATCCGCCCTTTTTCCATATCAAAATGATGGGAATGAAATCCCTTAGGCCACGTTTGGTGGCATCGCTATCGAGCACTCCTTCCTATTCATCTAGGTCAGCTTCGAGGAGTCCAGACCCACTCTCTGAGCCTGAGTTTACGTCCACCCTGCTCCCCCTCAATCATCTTTCTTCTTCAGCCAGTCCTCTATGGTTTTAGAGTTTAGTGCAGCACAGAGTTCTGAACATTTGACGGCACCTGAGATGGGTACTTTTGCCTTTACAGAAACCCAATATATGGCCGGCAGAGAGGAACACCCAGATGAGAAGGAACCGCCTCTGTACATATATGATCAGACTGCCATCAACAATTCCATGTTAGCTTCCCTGGAAATCATGCAGAGACAGATCAAAGACTAGGGAGTCTTCATGGGTGACATCATGAGAGAGCTGGCGCGGATACGAGAGGACAGAGCAGAAAGACTTGAGGGCGGTGGAGATATACCAAAAGCAGACGGCGGAGGAGGAGAACCTAACCAGGAGAGGCCACCACTGATGACCATGAGATAGTTGCACAACCCAGCTGCAACCCTCACTCACTGATGGATCCAGCTTCCTCCCAATGTCAGGAACTTTGAGCTTCGCCCGCAAACCATTCAGTTGTTGCCCAAGTTTCATGGGCTGGCCATCGAGGAGCCTCATCTCCATGTGCAGGAGTTTGAGATGATATGCAACACTGTCCACGATAGACTGGTGGACGAGGATACTATTGAGATGATTGCCTTCCCATTCTCCTTAGCTGATAGAGCAGCCTATTGGCTGAAGCACCTTGGGAGGTATGTCACATCTTGGGCGCAGCTCCAGACCGAGTACTTGAACAAGTACTATCCACTCGGCTGGACCAACACAACACGAGCTATGATCAGCAACTTCATTATAATCCCGAATGAGCAGTTCCATGAGGCTTGGGATCGATTTAGAGAGCTCATTGACCGGTGTCCACATTACGACATATCAAAGCCAACCTTGTTCAGAGTTTCTTTTGTGGGCTGACACCGGAGATGCAGGGGCTTGTGAATGCCTCTTGTGGTGGATCCTATTTTTCCAAGGGTGAAGACGCGGTTTGGGAGATCTATGAAGGGATGGCAGAGAACTTGACAGTCATGGCCCAAGCCAGAGTCTATACACAGCCGAAGATCTCACCACAGGCAGTTTCATATCAGAGGATTACACGCATCAATGCCGGTAACCACACACCGTCAACAGCAGCAGCTCAGGCTGAATCCGCCGTCGCTGATATAGGGATCATTAGCGAGAAGTTGGACCACATCGAGATCCTTGAGAAGAAGTAGAGTCAAGGTCTGGCACAGATGGACCAGTTGACTAAGACCATGAGTGACCTGAAGACTCAGATCCTATGCATTCAGGAGGCACATACGTCCACTCAGCAACCTCCCAGGTCATGTGCCGATCCCAGCAGTAGCAGCTCCACCCAGCCCTCTACCGCATACCGCCAGGTTCACCACATCCAGGCAGAGCCGATCCAGCAGCTACAACACTACCTTGTGCCGCCACCGTCTCAGGACACTCAGATGGTGGTCTACTAGCCGGATCAGCCACTGGCAGTTCTTCCTCCACCACTCGTCAAACAGGAGCCATTGATGGAAGTCAATGGGATATGGTACGACTGGTACCCACAACAGGTCGGGATTCGTCGCGACCATCCTGGATTCCGTTGGACCACCGGAGGCACCTCATCCCAATAGCAACCTTCTGCTCCGGGACATCAGATAGCCAGCAGCAGCAGCCCCATTACTCCCACCAGCAGTACCAGCAGGGTCCTTGTCCCTCTTATTAGGGATATCAGTGGAGACAGCGTCAACAACCTTACCAAACATACTTCCAGCCTCCCCCTCACTATTCACAGCAACAACCTCATTTCTAGCAGGGGAACACTTCCGGATCTCAAGCACCTGCCTTCGAGAATCAAGCTCTAGATGACCTCGCCCGCTTGCTCTCTGAACAGCAGGCATCCTTCCGGCTAGAAATGGATGAGTTCCGGCAGGAGATGAGGGATATCATCAAGGTCAAGGCTGCCATACCAGCACAGATTGAGCCTAATACGAACAATTTGAAGAGGAAATCTGAGCAGGTACAGTCTTCAGAGGATACCACTCCTAGTGACTTTTTGAATGACATGTCTCCTTTTATGTGGGATACTGATTTCGTGACTACTAGGAGCGGTAGGATGCCAGCCGGCGGTACCTCATCTGAGCGACAGCCACACGAGGAACCAGGAGCGCCAGATGAGGAGAGTAGCGGTGCTGATGCCGCAGATGATGTTGATGATGGTGGTGCAGATGCCACCAAGGATGGAGATCCAAATGACGGTGCTGAGGCCGCCGTGACAACAGATGCAGACGATGGTGCTGATGCTTCCATTTTTCTTGATGCTGAGCCAGAGCGCGGCGCTAATGCCGTGAAGTCAGATGTCATTGGTGGTACTGAGACCACCACTTCTACTTTTGTTGAGCTCCTACCTGTTGTGTTGCCACCTTTTGTATCTCAGGATTGTGGTAACAAGAAAAAGAACAAAAGAATTAATAAAGTAAAGGTTTCTGTATCCACTTCGAGTCCATATGTGTTTCATGATGATCATTGCACGGATTCCATTCCTTCACAGGCACAGGAACCTCTTCCTAGTCCTCCATATGAGGAGGCCCCTGCCATTACCTTCCCTCAAGCACTCCACTTAGCGAAGGGGAACAAAAGAGAAAAACCAAAAAAGACTCACCAGTTAGAGTTTAGCAACTAGATGATTGATAGATTTCAGATTCAGCTGACTCTACAGGAGGCACTTGAGCATATCCCCCTCTTCCAAAAGAACTTGAGAGAGAAGACTACAGTCCGCAGGAAGAGGAGGAACCGCAGAGATGAGATCCATGTGCTCACCCGTTCCACATGCTTTGCCATTCAGAACCGACTGCCAGCCAAGAGACCTGATGCAGGAGCTCCCTATGTCAGATGCGAGATTCAGGAGCAGCAGTTCGATCGTACTCAATTAGATAACGACTCTTCTATCAACCTCCTTCCGGCAGCCTTACTTGACCGATTCGAGTTTGGCCCTCTCCATCAGAGCAGGACAGTCCTTCAGTTTGCTGATAGGTCGATTAAGAGGCCGAAGGGGTTGTTGAGAGACGTGGTCGTTACCATTCAGGGCCTGAAATTCTCCGTGGACTTTGTTGTATTGGACATAGAGATCCCTGAGTCGGTAACAGATACCCCCATCATACTTGGACTTCCATTCTTGGCCACTGCTAAGGCGGTGACCGACCATGATAGTGGGAAGGTGTACTTTCACGTAGAGGGCGAAAGTATACAAATAGAGACGATCGACGAGACCAGAGCGAGAGATTCAACATGCTCAGAGCAATATAATGATACAGAGCAGATGACAGAGGCTGAGCAAGACGTCCACCAGGAGTGTGACTTTGTGATAATCGATGATGAAGCCATTTGGACAGATCCAGTAGCACAAGTCCTTGCCTTGCCCACAGATTCAACATACTTACAACTTATGGCAGTCGAGAGCTTGGAGAGCACACCCCTGGCAGAGGATACATTAGAGGCTGACATCTGTGAGATGAGTAGTGAAGCAGAGTTTCCTTCATATTTTTCTAGTTCAGATTCCTCGGATTCAGACATTGATTGGGATGACTTTGATGATTACTTGCCACGTCTGATTCCTTCTGAGCTGACAGCTAGGACGGAGAGTGAGCCAACACAACCTACAGAGATACCAGCAAGGGTCCCTTCATCAGATTTTCATGCACAGCGAGAGTTCTCTCATACAGACCTGGTAGCCTTCACATAGACATATCAGAAGCCAGATTTGCCAGCTCCCAGTTGTCCTGAACTGAAGCCTTTGTCGTAGTCGTTGAAGTACAGATTCCTTGTGGGTGAGCCAGATATGCACCCAGTCATTATCTCAGCAGATTTGACTGGAGAGCAAGAATCTCGTTTGATGGAGGTTCTTGAAAGAAACCGCAAGGCAATATGATGGAGTATAGCTGATCTCCAGGGGATTAGTCCAGCTCTGTGCTCCCACCATATCTACCTCGAAGAGGATGCTAAGCCCTCGCATGAGTTCCAGCGACGGTTGAACCCGAATCTTTGAGATGTGGTCATGAAGGAAATATCAAAGTGGTGGAGCACCGATTTTATCTACCCCATCTCCGACTCCAAGTGGATTAGTCCATTGCATGTGGTACCCAAGAAGACGGGTATCACTACAGTTGTGAGTGAGTCTGGAGAGGAGATAGCTACCTGGGTACCCACTTCTTGGAGGGTCTATGTGGACTACAGACGATTAAATGAGGCCACCAAGAAGGAACATTTCCCACTGCCATTATTGATCAGATTATCGAGAGGCTAGCTGGGAAGAGTCACTATTGTTTCCTTGACGGGTACTCTAGTTACAATCAGGTGGCCATTGCGCCCGAAGACTGGGAAAAATGACATTCACCTGTTTGTTTGGGACATATGCTTTCATATGGATGCCCTTTGGTTTGCATAACGCCCCATCGACATTCCAAAGGTGCATGTTGTCCATTTTCTCGGACATGGTGGTTGACTGTTTAGAGGTCTTCATGGATGACTTCTCGATCTATGGCGATGGGTTTGATGCTTGTCTTGACTGGCTAGACCATGTGCTTCAGAGCTGCATAGAGGTCAATCTTGTCTTGTCTTGGGAGAAGAGTCACTTCATGGTGACTCAAGGGACGGTCCTTGGTCATATCATCTCCAATAGGGGCATGGAGGTTGATCCGGCCAAGGTGGATATCATTAGAAAACTCAATCCACCGTCTAATCTACGTCAATTGCGATCTTTTATGAGGCATGTCAGTTTCTACCGACGATTCATTCAGGACTTCAGTCGTATTGCCCGACTGCTCACTGATTTGCTGACAAAGGACATCGAGTTCATTGTAGATGATAAGTGTCTTGTGTCCTTCGAGACTCTCACGAATCTAGTTGTTAAGGCTCCTGTCCTTCAGCCACCCGATTGGTCTCTCCCATTTGAGATCATGACAGATGCTTCTGATTTTGCCGTAGGGCTGTGCTTGGACAGAGGAGGGATAGATTGTCGTTTGCCATTCACTACGCTAGCCGAACTTTGGATGCCACTCAGCTGAATTACACTGTGACTGAGAAAGATATGCTAGCTGTAGTCTTTGCTTTGGATAAGTACAGATCATATATTCTGAGATCTAGAGTGAGGGGTACTGAACTCGTGCAGCTCACATGAGCGGCTGCTACACGGCGGAGTAGGCCTTGGATCTCACCGGAGAAGAATCTCGGTCTTCGCTCGGATTCTGGCCAAATTACTATCACTAATAAGTGGAGTCGAGCTCGGGGTTTCTCACCGTAGTGGTGGATGGGGTCGACGATCGACGGAGAGGGAGTATTTATAGGTTGGAAGTGGTGGTGATAGGTGATGGAGTGCGAGGTTGGTGGAGGTCGTGGGACGACGTGGGTACGGTGTATGACGATCATGGAGGTCAGCGAGGATGAGGGTAGAGTGGGCTACAAGGTGGGGGTGGTAGAGGTCGGAGAGGGTGGCCGGAGTGGTTCCCAAAATAGAAAGGGGTCAGCTCGCGCGCAACGTGGACGACGTGGGTGCGGGCCTTGCGGGAGGTAGAAGACGATGTCTCTGCCGTTGGATCTCGTGATCCAACGGCTGAGACTCAGGCGCTAGGGGTCGGCTGGGATTAGATCTAGGTGGTTTGATCAAGGGTGCAGGACGTTCCACGTGGCGGGCGAAGGGTGCGGCGCTGGCGAACGATCAGGATGAACTCTTGAGGCTCTGATCGAAGGGTCTAGATGTCACGTGAAATGAGTGGCCAGGATTGAGGGCTTTGGGCGAAGATAGTAGGGCTCTTAGCGCAACATGTGTCATGCTGAGGGTGTGGCGCTAGCGTGCGGTTATGATGAAGTTGGTGGGTCGATCGGGCGATGGAGACTATCCAGATAATGAACGGTGGAGATGAAGAGAGAAGGGAGGCCATCAGACGGTCGAGAATATGGGACGCATGGCGTCCTGAGGGAGAGGCGCTGGCGAACGACCCAGATTGGATCTGGGCTTGATCCGGTGGCTGAGGAGAGATGTGAAGATGAATGGTCCAGATCAGAAGAGAGAGAGGGAGAGATCAGACGGCAGAGGATGGAGGGCGTGTGGCGTGCGATGGAGCGGGCCGCGTGGCGTAATCAGAGGGCGCCACATGGTCTGCTCTGAATGGCTGAAAGAGAATGGTGAATTAGAGAGAGAAGGAGGCCAAATTTGGAAAAACTCAAAACATGAAAGTTGTAGATCTCGATGAGATCTACAAGTTTCATGTTGACCAAAAACAAAGATAAGGTCAAATAAGATACAAAAAATACAAGGGTACAAATATACATACATATAGTACACAAAGAGGCTCAAAAACCCCAGTTTTGCATACGAGCTCCGATTTAAATGAAATTGGTCTTATTTTGAAGGTCTCTGAATGGTATTAATATGAAAGTGAGTGGACCTAGATCAGAGGTTGTATGAGGTGGATATTTGCATTTAAGGTCTGAGGTCTTCAACTGGGTTTGGGATTTTTATCGGGTATTTTTACAAGACAAAACCGTGCCCCTTTTCCTTGTATTATTAGTTAATAATATACACAGTGTAGAGTTAGTTTTATTGACTTTGTAGGGGGTATAATATACAGATAAGTAGGTGAATGTTGGTGAATATTTACAAGTGAATTAGGCTTCTTATTTATTGCAAATATGGATGCTAAAATGCATGAATTATGGGTGCACGTAAGTATGCTAATTATGCAAGATAAAGGAAAATATGCTGCTAAATACTCGGGAACAAGACTCTATTTCAACTTTAAGAGTAATGAATTACAGATTCATCAACAACGAAGTGCGAGCGGGAGTAACTCGGAGAGGAAGGGACGACGCAACAAGGATAGGAGGGAGGAGCGGGTGGCGAAAGACGGTGCAGACCGATGAGGTTCCAAGCACGCGACGAAGATGCGGACGGTGCGCAGGGGTTGGGGGCCGGTGGTACGCAAGGTGTAGTGGGATCGAGGTCTTCAGAAGGAGGTGGAGAAGATGTCAGTTGACGGTGAATGGTGGATAGAAGTTGGCTGATTGAGGGGAAATAGCGGAAACAAAGCAATGGGGCAAAAACAGAGGAAATAAGATGATGGGTTCTGGAAGAAGAAAATCGAAAAGGGGTATCACTTGAATGGAGTGGGGACTGCCCTCCTCCGTTCTCGCCTTGACCGTGCTGGCGAAAGCATGGGTGGCTTCGATCGGATCACTCCTTGGAGGATAATCGCCGGAGGGAGGGTCCCTATAACCGAACCTTCCCTGAGCTCTCTCTCGTTCCTAGTTATGGTGGATGATTGTAAATGGCGGTTGGCGACGGTTTAAGTAGGGAGGTGCGGTAAGGTGATAAGGAGGTTGGGTCGGTGCATTGCCGACAGAGAGGATAACGGGGGGAGGAGGGTGGTTCTGGTCCACGCCTGAGGACACAGAGAGTCGCCCCGGCGGTAGCAGGGCGAGGAGTAGGCGTTGAAGCAAAGGCGAACAATGGTAGCACGTGCTGGGCACGTACGCAGGGGGTATGCACGCAACATGTGCATATGTTTTATTTATTTATTTATGTATTTAAACGAAATAAAAAGGGCTTCAAAAATGAGTGTTACGTGGCATCTCCGGGAGCTATCACGTGTCAACTCAAGAAAATTCAGAAAATGAAATACAATGATAAATATAGAAGAATAGAAAATGACCTCACATCGAAAAATTTTCTTCACGAAATTGCCCGTTTCGATGATATCTACAACTTTCATGAAGGGACCAAGAGCAAAAGAGGTCATCTGTGCAAAATGATTTTTTTGGGTACTCTAAGTACATATAATACCTTAATCTTTTGGTTTTGTATTTTTTGTGATTTTTAATTAATAGAAAAAAGGAAAAATAATGATAAAATAAAAGATAAATACTTACACAATATACTATTTTTGGATTTTTAGTAAATAAGAAAATAGGGGAATAAAGTAAAGCACGAGAAAGTGAGATATTTGCATAGACTCACAAGGGACACTCGGATTCGGTTAGTTTCTTTGATTTCAATCTTATTTTGAATTTGGATTTTTGCGAGTTTTATTAAAAATTTCATCAAAGCATAAAAATGAAAAAGAAGTAAAATGAAAAGGGTTAATTATGTACATAAAATGGTAGGTCAAAATTGGGTAAAATACATAATGCGCAAAAGAGGCCCAAAACCCGACTTTCACATACGAGCTCCGATTTTTATGAAATTAGTCTTGTTTTGAAGGTATTTGAATATATATTACTTAAATGTGAGTACACATGAATTGGACACTGCATGAGGAAGACATGCACGTTTTAGTTTGTCTATTCCGGAATTTGGGTTTTGTCTCTCGAGTCGATTATTTGAGTAGTCATTTTTTGTATTTTTTCCTTTAATCTTGTTAGTAGTATGTACACAATGGAGGTGGTTTGAGGTCAATAGGAGTTAGCATTAATTAGTTAAAAATGTATGAAATTAGATGGAAATGTGAAGATGATTATAAATGCAATCATGCATGTTAAAAAGTAGATATTAATTTTAAGTGCATGAATGGTAGAAATGCAGAATAAATGATGAAATACAGCTAATTACTCAGGAATGAAGCTCTATTTTCATCTTTTATTATGATGAATCACAGATTCATCAGTTTTCTAGACCCTGAAGCAGGGAGAGGAGGAGGATCAGAGTGCTTCTCCCCTTCACTGGCAACCATACTCGAGGATGTGGCCCTTCTAGACGCAGTCTGTGAGGTGTTGGCCATTGGTTCTTCATCAGATTAATCACCATGTATATTGTATATCTCTTATAGTGTAAATACATGCCCCGGGTGTATGATACTGCTCTGAATTTGTTTGGGATTTGTCAGCTCAAATGTTGGATCACAGTAATGATCAAGGAAGTCCGAAATAACTGTGTCTAGGTTTGGCGAATTGGATGTGTCTAGGTCAAGCTCATTCACTTTAGTAGCAGCGTGGGTAGCCTCAACAATTGGATCCTTAGGTGTCTCTCGTTGGGTTGTGTCTGGGGTTTGTGGAGAGGTTTGTTCTTGTGAAGGGTTTGTCTCGTTGGTTCCTCGTTGTCACAACTGTCGGTTTCACGTTTGGTTGTCTCAGGGTCAGGGGTGCCCTCGAGAGTTTAATCGTTATGATTCTGGAGTGGGAATTTTATGTATTGAGTCTCATAATCCAGAGTCACTCTAGCATAGGCTAAGAAAGGCTTTCCTAGAATGATGGGAGACTCATACAACTCTTGTTGGTGCGCAATATCCAAGACAACCAAGTCCACTATGTTTTTAATACCTTGGATGTTATGACGATAGAAACAATTCCTCTCGATCTTTTTGTGGATCGGTCTGGAAATTGAACGATCACTCTAGTCTTTTTGAGTGGTCCGAGTTTGAGTCAATCGAACACAGACTTCGGGAGGATGTTCAGGGTGGAGTCGTTATCTATTTAAACATGAGTAAACTCGATGCTCTCAATTTCATAGGTAACCCTAGGCAATCGTTTGACTCTATAGCTTTTGCTCTTTCAGTTTATCACCATTGAAATGACCTTAATGATTAAATGATATTCAATTAGAGATCTTTTCTTTCCTGTCTTCTTAGGTGATAACTAACTCTTCATAAATTTCTGAATATCGAGTACGTACTATATGTCCTTGATTAATGGAAGCTCTAAGATCAGACTTTTACAAAATGCTTCCATTTCATTGCTATCCATTTTCGGGATTTTCCATTTTTTTTAAATTTTTAGTATTTTTTAAAGTCAGTGGAATAGTCAATGGATTGGTCAGATGCATGCAGTGTCTATGCCTGAAAATTTTGCACATGATTCATCTCGAGTTCACTTTGTGATATCCTCACTTTTCCTTAGTAATTCATCATCTTTTTAATCATTTGGATAACATCATCAAGTTGTTTAGTCAATGCATTAGCTCTTTAGTTAATACGACTATGTCATCTGCTATTGTCTCATGACTCAGAGCTGGATAACCGTACTCATCATACCATGACTCCGACATGCAATATTAAACTGAGTAATAGTCATTCTCAGAGGTAGTGGCTTGGTCATGAGTCCTATTTCCTTGACTCTGAATCTCAAATATCTGGTCAAAAGAAAACTGATCATACTTGGGAAGAGAGTCATTCTGAGTAGGGAATGGTTCAAATAGTGAATTCTCAATCGTAACCAAGAATCGCGTTTCTCTGTCAAATTTGGTTATGCACATGTCCATCTTCGAATTTGCTCACTCCATTGTGTCCACATAATAATCATTCGATTCCCCAAGCGGTTCATATTTTGAAATCTCAACCACGGAAGGAGTGTGGTGGAATGAGGGTGGAGAGAATGGTGGTTGGGGAAGATCCGCCTCAAAGAGAGGGTTCTCTTGAAATAAGAACAAAGACGAAGATGGCCGGGATTCAATCATGTAAGCTCGACCCTCGGAGTCTAGGTATGAATACCACTATTTCGGTATCTTTGAAAATGAAGGTGAATGATTTATGAACCTCGATATGTGTATGCAAGTGCAATGGGCTTTGAACGCACACAATTCAATACACAATGCAAACCTCAAAATTCACCAACTTCACATAATGAAGGTTGTGAAATTCCATCGATTATCTTTTCAGTATTAAATTGGTGATAGAATCAATTTTATAATCCATTACACACATTGTGTAGCTCTGATGCCCAGATGTGGTTCTACTACCCCTAAAGGAGATAGTAAACGGGCACATCCAAAATGTCGACTATGCTCGAAGGCGAGCACGTGCATCTCCCAAATCTGCATGAGTCTGATATGAAGACTTAGGTCACATGTCCAGGGTTTTGGGCTCTAACCTTACGGCTACGTCCTCCCCCACTCGAAATCTGGAGGTATGTACCTGCGTACAAGGATGGGGTTGCTCTCCCACAATCAATGATGTTCAATTTTTATTCGATTTTAAGTAGTCAATAATGTTTAGCAGCCCACTTGTTTTAATTTGATTACCAATTGAATTTGAGTGGAGAATGAAGTACGTCTGCACGGGGATTCCTATTTCCTTTAAATCCTAGATAAGTAAAAACCGAGGGAGAATCGAAAAAGATGTGCAAAGGGAAACACAATGATGAATGCACAGTCAGAGATACTCACAATGCTTCCTCGCAATATCCATGCAGGATGCTAAACAAAATTTAAATGTCCCTAGCATATATGTCTAATGCATGCACGAGAAATCGCACCCAGAACATGAACTTCAATTAGCATGCGAAAGAACAATTTAATTTAACTAAGTGAGATCCGATCTAGTGTGTCTAATTTGTGTGAGAGCGTGTAACTAGTCCTACGAGCATAAAAAATAAACATAGTTGCTCTAATAGCTGTGGTGCAATCTTAGGACTACGTCAATCACCACAAAAATAGGGGGCTCAATAGGCCGAGTGTCCAGTCTGGGTGCAAGAGAGGTCGTTGTAAATGGACAATTATTACAAATTACTTATAAAAATGAATAAATAAAATCACTCTCTCTGCAAAAATAAAAGTAGAAACAAAAATTTCTCAGTGCCTCAGTGGGCTCGGTCCATAGAATCGCCCCCTTCCAGTTGCTCCGAGTTGCTTCGACCTCTGAGAAAGCTGCTCTAAGTCACTGGTTTCCTCACACAAAAAATAAGAGAAATAAATGTTAGAGAGATATTCACAAGAATAGATACAAAAATTAAAGAGATAAAAATACTGAGAAATAAACATATAAATAAATACAATAAGAATCGAGGGTCAGACTACCCGAGGATGGAAAATCCAAAATGTTAAATTATTTAAAAATTAATCCTAAATTGTATACCTCCCCGGTAATAGTTCCATTTGGAGAGCACCCCGAACTACCCTTTTAACTAATGATAATTGATTATAATGATTGTCGAAGTTGTTGTAGTTGGGTAATCTAGGAACTGTCAAAATTGACAACATCGAGAGATGATAAAGAGAATCAAGTCTCAGTGCGATCAAGATTATTTATTTTACTTGGGTTAGTCTCAGGTCGAACTCAGTGAGGTAATATGAGGGTCTAGAATAAAAAATTAAAAAATCTAGATATTTTTAGATTTTCATAGAAGAAATGATTACTTTTGGTGTTTTTTTGAGATTTTTATGATTTTAAATAAAGAGATGTCATTAATCAAAAAGAAATATAATGTGTGGATTTACAAATAAGTTTAATGTAGGGAAAATAATGCTATGCTATGTGGCGAGAAATAAATAAATGTAATTAATTGATTTTAAATGATAAATATGATGCAAGGTGAAATAAAGGCAGGTCAAGCAGAGCAAATCAACAAGAAAGAAGCAATTAAACCCAGAAACACCCATTGATTAATTAAATACATATATATATATATATATATTCAATTAATGTTCAAATTAATTTCTGAATCTAATACCCCAATGTTTCCACAATTATTGAGTAGTAGAATCAATCACAATGAACAATAGATGTCCTCAAGAAGATAAATAAACTCATTAATTAATTAATGTCAAATAATGTCTCCATATAAGTCATTACGTTTTACGTGAAAGATAATGTCTCAAGCTTTAAACTGACACCAAGTTTGTAGAAATCTGACAAAATGCTGCTTAAGATATAAAGCTATGAATTTCCAAGGACATATATGTAAAGAAAATAAGTAGATGTTTGCAATTATACCCCTTTTGAAGGTTATATCTGCAAATAACCAAAACCGATTAGGGCATCCTTGTAATTTACCCTTAGCTAGGGCATTCTTGTTATTCTGGAGAACCACAAGGGTGCCTCTACAATTTTCACCAAAATGTGTGCACACTACAGGTGAGGTGGACCTTTGTGCTATTCTAGGGAGTAGGGAAAGCTCTGGTGCAAATTGACCACCGGTAGTGGATGGCGCTTGATGAGGTTTGACACGAGCCTCCATGTGGCATCTTCTGTCAGCTTCGAGGCTATCCGAATTATAAGGTTTGGAGGCAGACTCATGGACGAATCGAGTACGCCTGACAAGGATGGTCTAGCGGTGGATAACTGGACATGATCGGACGGTCGAGATCTCCAGTGTTCTTGATTAGATGCTTGTTGTAGCTCCGGGAAGTCCTTCTTTGTCGATTTGTTATTGTAGGGCTCGGTCGATGGTGGTGGAATCGACGTCGATTGGCGGAGTTGTCGATCGAATTAGAGATGGATTTGTCTACTGTGAAGAAGGAGAAGAAGAAGGGGGTTTTGGGATAGTCTCCTGGGTTTGGAGTAGTAGAGGGTTGCATCCTATGGTTGCTCAATCGTAGTGGTGGAGGCAGTAGGAGATGAGCTACCTGATTAGGTGTAAAAGCATGGAGATGACTTGTCGTGGATCTCATTGCAAAATAAGATCTTTGCTTACAAGGGGGGGGGGGTGCTGTCACCACCCTCCCTTGGAGCTTGTTCTTCCTCTATTGGTAGATGGCGGATAGATCTAGAACGATGATCAGTGATTAACTAAAATAGGAGAAGAGGAGTAGAGAGAGGGGGTTCAAACGACTATGGTTAGATGCGAAGGGATTAGGGTTGATAGGGAGTCACGGACGATGGGTTGGTTAGAGGACGAGTTCCGTAAATTGGGGAAAAGGGGGATAAAGCGTTAGCGAGTTAGGGTTTGGGGTTCTAATGGTCATGGCGATGAAGGGGGAAGAGGATATGGTATCAATCTTTGGGTTGTTCGACTAGGGTTAGGGTTTCAACAAGTGAGAGGATTAGATCTAGGGTTTGGTGGGTAGAGGTGACTATGAGATGGAGATGAGAAGAGGAGGAGGTCGGAGCTCGGGTTGCGTGGCTCAACAGTGATGGGTCGACGGAAATGGGGCAAAGTGTGGTCAGTCGGAGGGGTAGTAGGTGGTGCGGGAGCTTGGTTGGAGGAGGCATACCAGAGGGGCAGGAGGTAGGAGAAGCATCGGTGGCCATTGGATCCTAGCGATCCAAATGCTAAGAAGCTAGCATGTGCTAGGCACATGGTGGGGAGAGGAGAGGCAAGAGTGAGTTGGGCCATCGGATCATTTTTATCCAACGACCAAGATAAGTGATGCTACGGGACGAGGACATTGACCATCTTATGGGTGGGTTTGACAAGGGAGGTGACATGGACCTATGGCACGACGACACGTGGATTGGGGGACTTCGACCAGACATAAAAATGCAAAGAAAACTAAGTTAAAAATACAAAATGGACTCAAATGTAAAATGATAAAAATGAAAAATATGCATCTAAGTGATCTACAATGGACATGGACTTAAATGCAAACGGAATCAACTATGCAATATATGCATTTTTCGGTATGTACACAAAATATCAGAATTTTGGTTTTGCAAATTTTATTTGATTTTCTGTACAGGATTAATGTATGAAAAAAATCAAACATCCTATGATATGATGCATTGGACTAAAATAATATTTTTTTGGTATTTTTATGGATTGAGTTAATGTTAAAATAAATTGGGGAAGTGAAATATATACAGGTGGATCAGGTCTATAAGCTCGAGTCAGAACTGATGTTTTTAATTGTTTTTCTTATTTTCTGGATTTTGATTTCTACGTAATTTGTTAAATCATGAAATGAAATGAAAAAATGAAAAAGAAAGAAATTAAAATGGATGAGATATGCACATGAAATGACGGATGAAAATTAGAAAAAATGCACAATGCACAGTCACGTCCCAAAATCCAATTTCATAAATGAACTCCGATTCTTTTGAATTTGATCTTGATTTGTAGATTATTGAATGTACATTAATTTAAAAGTGAGTAGAGTACATTTGGACACTATATGAGAGAGATATCAACATATGCAGCTTTTTATCCTGAATCTAGGGTTTGGGTTTATTTCAGCTATATACATGTTAGTATTTTTAAGATTTTTTGTGGATTAAGGTTAGTGATATGTACACAATGAAGATTAGTTTCATGTCAATTGGAGTTAGCATGAATTAATTAAAAATGTATGAAAATATGTAAAAATGCTCAGATGAATATGAATGCTAATTTATGTAAATTATTCACAAGTGCATGAAAGTTAACTTTATGATATTAGCAGATGAATGCATCTAATTTCTCATGATGAAACTCTATTTTCAACTAACTAAAGTGATGGATCACATATTCATCGATGTCCCCTCCCATAGCTTGCTCCTCTAGCCCCACAGAAGTCTCACAAGAACCAGATATGGTTATTTTGGATTTTCTCTATCACTTTTGCGATTTGATTCCCGAGCCATCATCGTAAAAGTTGATTTCCAAACTAGTGTATCGGTATCTAGAATCATTTTATGTAAAAAAACTAATTATTATAATCCACTTCTTTTTCCATTATATTCTTTGAATTGTTAGCTAACATGACGTTAAGAAACAAAACACAAAAACAATCTTAAAACTAAAAGAAATTGAATGATTTGAATACATATATATTTTACATATATTAACTTGTGTGTCTTTATTTTACAATTTTCTAACATCTAAAATTCTCAAAAAAAAAGATTAGTATTGTACATATTGTATATACATTAATTCTCTAATTAAAACATAAATAAAAATACAAAAAAATACAAAACACAAAAAATATATGAATTATTTGACAAATTAATACATATACAAATATGTACTATACAGATGACTTTATTGTTTTTTGGTCCTTCATGGAAGTTGCGGATCTCATTGAGACCAACAACTTTCTTGTTGACCACTTTTTTACTTGACCCTTACTTCTATTCTTTTCATATTTTCTTCTCTTTTTATCTCTTGGTCAACTCCCTGGTTAAAACTCCATGCCACGCGACCGATCCTCATTGAGCTACCTCATGCCCAATCATCCCACTCCTTGACCTGGTCAACTCCTCTTGTCGCATAGCACAAATATTTTGAGTCGTCGGATCAAAATCGATCCAATGGTCATGGCTTGACCCCATTTCCCCTAACTCCTGCGCGTGCATTAATCGTGCGTCATGCACTCCTCTCACGTGCATGGCATGCGCAACTCCCCACCTCTCTCCGTCGTTGTATTAGGGTTGAACTAACGGAATTTGCACACCATCGCCTACTAATGAATATGTGATTCATCACTCTAGAAGTCGAAAATAGAGCTTCGTTCTCGAATAATTAGCCGTATTTCTCCATTTATTTTGCATTATTCTTATTCATGCATTTAGAATTGGTATCAACATTTTAGCATGCATATTTGCATTAAATAAGAAGCAAAATTTACTTGTAAATATCACTTGTATATTCACCATATTTCTCATTTTTATCTATTTTTTACTGATTAAGAATTGAATAAAATCAGCTCTATAGTGTATATATTACTAACACTAATAAAGAAAAATTGTCAAAAAAAATACTAACTTGTAAAATTGACCAATAAAACCCTAACCCTAGTTTGAGACTAGGAACCTTAAAATGTGAACATCTCTCTCATACAGTCTCCTATGGACCCTTATTCACTTTTGAATTAATGTGTGTTCAATTACCTTCAAACAAGACCAAATTCAAAAGAATCAGAGTCCGTATGTGAAACTTGGGATTTGGGTGCCTCCTTGTATATTGTATATATGTCCCCGTTTATTTATTCAATTTTTAATTATTAGAAATCAAAAAAATAGATTAATTTATAAATATTTATTTCAAAATTTCTCTGATTTTATTTGATTTTTATCTCCTTTATAAAATGCTAAAAAATCTGCAAAAGAGAAATATTCAGTATTTTAAACCTAAGATACCATCCAAATTTTTTTTGTATAGATGGTTTATTTTGGTTTTCAATACTTCACAAAAATTGTATATCTCGTCGAGACGAGCAACTTTCATGTTGACCACTTTTTAATTTGACCCCTTTGTTATCTCTTTTTGATTTTTCTTTACATTTAATTTTTGATTTTTCTAGGTGCGACATATGCCAACTCCTGGAGTCGCCATATGTCACCTCATTTTATATTATTTTCATATTTTATTTTATTTTACTTATTTTATTTATCTTTATTTATTTATTTACTTACTTACTTATATTTATTATTTATATACTTTATTTTTATTATTTATTTATTCATTCATTATTTTTATTTTATTTTAATTTTTAGTTTTAAATAGTTAACTATTTATTTTTCATTATTTTATTTATTTATTTTCTTCCACCAACTCCCATTCTCTACACCTCTCCCACTTCTTTCCCAACTTCCATCCCACTTTTTTTCTAACTTCTCCATTTTCCTCCTCCTATTATTCCCTTCATCCTGTTCACTTTTCCCTATCCGTCAATGTTAGAGAAAAAGGAGAGAGTTTGGAGTGTTTTGTCGGTGACAACGACCTAGCATCTTCCTCAAGCGATGACCTCCTTCAGGCGAGATCTACGACAACCACCATCCCTGCGTAGCAAGCATCCCGTTAAGCTCGCTCAGCTTAGAGGTGCCTCCGCCACGCCGGTCAAGGCCACGACATGAGTGCAGCATAGCTGCACTGCATTTGGGCAAACCACCACAGATAAGTATCCTTCTGCTTTATCTTCATTTTTTTATCTAAGACATCTTGTTTTTCTTGTTGTTCCACTCACACCACCACCGCATCATCACTAATTCCTCTTCATCCTCATTATCTCCCTTCACCACCATTCTCTCTCCATTTTTAACCACCACCACCATCATCATCACAACATTAACACACCATCATCATCCTCCCATTTCTCCACTGACTCCTCCTTCATATTTGTGATTATTCCATGCTTTTGAAAAAAATTACAAAAAATAAAAAAAAATTACAAAAAATAAAAACATATAAAAAAAATTCCAGGCACCGTCGCGCACCATCTTCTTCTCCAGCAGCACGACGACGCCGAGCTCCCATGCCATCCGTCCTCATCAACCCTCGAGTCCACCGAGAAGCTGCTCACCGTCTGTCGCCTCAACATCAACGCCCCTGCATGGCCTCCGCTTTCTGCCACACCACGGCCGCGTTCCCCCTTCCTAGGCGAGCCTACACGCGTCACCCCGCCCGCGGCTAACCACACTCCAGGTCCCCGCAGTCGCGCGCCGCCCACCTCGAGCAGCTGGTACCCTAGGCTGCACGCCCCTCCCCCGTAGGTCGCCCTCCAGCTCCACACACAACTGTATGCGCCTCAGCGCTGCCTGCCGCCTCTACGAGCCCCCGCACATGCATCGTAACCACCCACACACGGTCGCGCTTCACACCGCCGACTACTCGATTATGTGTTGTGCTCCGCCAACGCGTGGCCTTGCCCCTAACCTGCTCCGCCCATCGCCGTCCTGTCATTGACGACATGCTGCCCATGCTCCCTCGACCGTCCGCCAATAGCACCCCTCGCTCTAATCGTGGGTTCCTTATTTTGGGAACCCATGATTCCACGAAGAGAAGGACAAGTTCGAATTTCCCCTAATTTCTTATTTTTTTATTCGTGAAAATTGCAGTCTTTCCCCATCATGTTTACGTATTTACAAAAGTGCCCTTAGGCCCATTTTATGATGTTTAATTGTTTAATTATGTATGGCTCGGACACCCCTGCATTATCACTTTAATTTGGACCGTATTTTGGCATCTTTTATTTAACTAAAAATATCATGTTGTATAGCATAAAATTCTCTATATGTTGGCTATTTATTTGTAACTTTGTGAGAATTGGGTAATTAAATAAATTTGTTTTGGTGAAAATTTGCATATATTACCCAATTCATGGTCTGAAATTCAGATTTAATTAATGCTTGCTCCAAAAACTATGCAAAAATCAGAAATGATGCATCTAAATATGTTTCAATTTATATCCAAATTTAATTAAAAATGGATGTGTCTTGTGCTTGAAATAAATTGTCGAGTAATTTCTGTAAATGATTTTTAATTAAATCTGCAGACATTATTTTTGTGAAATTTCAATCTCCTGGATTGCTTATTAATACGTCTTTTTGAGATAATCTTGCTTTTGGATAATTTAAATTTATAGATTTATTAAGAATTAAATACTCGTAGTCACTTTGTTTCTATTAAAAAATTCATAAAAATCACATATTCTCAAAAAATTCCGTAAAAAATTATCGTAGCTGCATTTCATCTTGTTTAACTTTCAGTAAAATTTTCATTAATTTTGCATTCTGTTTGTGTGGAAAATTGCATAAAAATTCATAAAAAGTGTGTAGTTTTAATTGTTGTATTCTATTCCCAAAAATTCCAAAAAAATACATTCTATATTTGTAATTGGATTAGTTTTCTAGAAAAATATAATTTGGCTATCGGATTAATTTCTTGTTAAAAATTAATTTGACTAAGTTGTTTGTTTTCTTAATAGACTAGTGCAATAACAATTTTTTTTTGCATTCGCATTTATATTGCATAAAAATTATATAAAAAATCCTGTTTGGAAAACCGTGTTCTAAGTGACATAAATAGATTTTAGGTTGTTCCTTTGCCTCTTGGACTCTACCTTGAGGCTTGCCTAGGTAAAATAAACACAAAATCACACATTAATTAATTCATTGATTTATCAATTCATGTGGTTAATTTTTGATTGATCTTGATTGCCCAACTACAACAAATCGATAAATTAATATAGGGTGATTCAAGACTCATCACCTATCTCCGGATACTCCTCCCATCTGCTACTCTCTGCAGTCATTAATTATTCTCTCTGCCTATCCAATCGATGCACAATCACTTGCATCTGCCTCTTCAGTTACCTCAACATCTTCATCACTGACACTCTAACCCTCGCATCATCACTTGTATTATCCAGGAAGCGCACCAAGCAACCATGTGGAGGTGTGGAACCCGAAGCACAATCCGAACCTCAAATTCCCCACGTGATATGTGACATCCATATCCGAATAAATCGAATCTGACACGATTAAGAGTCCAAAAGTTCATTTAATATTCATAAACAATTGAATAACTTTAGTTTGATCTATAGATTGCAGATCAAATCTCGTACATACGCAATCAACCAAAAGTTGATCGTATCGTAATACGTACCATTGGAAAAGCCGTGGCACAAAATCAGAAACCATGAAGCAAGCCGAGACCACCCAAAAATCCGATTCGACAAAATAAGAACAAAAAATTTGACCTTCATCAATCGGAGGTCATTTGATATTTTAAAATCACAAAATTTAGTCACAAATCAAAACCATATCTCAAGAATTTTGGAAATTCATACTCGATCCAAAGTATATGAATATTATACTCATTTTATTTGTCATAGAGAGACGATCGAAATAAGATATTGTACATATGAATCTGAAACTCGAGGCGTGAATGCAGACAACTCTGATATCTCAAATAAAAGAGAGAAAATGGTTTAAAAAAATCCTGCTATAACAATACAACAGGCAGTACATCAACCCACTTGGCTCTTTCTTCCCTTCAAGTGGCAAATAACAAAGCCTCTTATATCATATTTATATCAGCAATTTTTCATTGAAAATTTTCGTACTTTTCACCAAAACCTCTCTCATTCCAGCCGAGTGAGAGAGCCCACCTCCTTCCTCTTCCTGTTGTCGGGAGCTCCATCCAACAACAGTTGTTGTAGATTTCTCAAGCTACTGGAGCTCCTTCATTCTTCCTATAGTTGTTCCCAATAGCCCATGTTGTTGCCTTCTCCAGCAGTCGCCTATCCCCTGAAGTGGTTGCTGCTCACAGTAGTTAGAAAGCCTGGTTTGGGTTGCTACAAGCAGGAACTTCGAGCACTGCCGCTACTCCAGGAAGTGTTGCAGCAATAACAGTAGTTCTACTTCCTTGAGCTACTTTTGGAGCTGCTCTTACATGCATTTTGATCTCCAAATCAAGGAGATAAAGGGTACAATCATTTTCCCCACATCTTTGCTGCTATGCATGAACAATCTTAAACGTCACTCTTGTTGCCCTTAAAAAAATTCACACCATTTTATATTCATTATTGGAGGTTTGATCATGGTTGAATATAAAAATATTTCATGTTGTCAAGTCGATGAGGAGGCATTAACTAGGTATTTTAGCCTTTGAATCAAATGACAGAAGAATAGCCTTTCGTTCTTTGAAGTTTTTCCTCGTTGTATGTATGAAAGACTTAAATTTTGGATATTTCCCCATTAATTCATATGACTTTAGTGATTATTCTTGATTTCATTTGTTAACAGTACTTGGAGTTAGTATGTTATAACTCGTTGCCAATCCTTGGAAGCATGCAGAATGGCCATTTATGTTGTTGAAATTACCATCTTGCATTTAGCTGGATATCTTTATTCTATAATATAACCATGAATCTGACTTACCTGCTTTAACTCGCATCTTATAAAGTTGCTTCTATTAGCTCAGAGCAATAAATAGACCTGTTGATAATGAATTATAGATGAGAAGAGGAGTATAGATGTGTTGTACTGGTCCTTTATTTGAAGCGTGCATGTAAAACACATAACTGATGCAAATGTGATATAATACATTTCAAAAAGGCAATCAATTTGTTTACAGTTTTAAAAATCTAATTGTATAGTGCTGCTCGTACAGATAATTTTTTTGTTAATACAATGAACTATGTTTTCCTAAAAATTTAGGTTGTTTTTGTATATAATATGAAGAGGAAGTCAAGAGAAATATCTCTAATATGGGGGTAGGCTGGTGATGAGCGCAAAATTCACCTCTTTAATAATCGATAATTGTAGTATAGGAAGCAAATTTCGGTCGATCAAAATACCACAATCTGTGAATGTTGTGGAATATTTTTACGTGGCAAGTATACCAAAGTCGAACTCAGGGAACGATGATTTTTAGTTGTGTGGTCCTAAATCAAATTAAATAGTTAATAAGTGTTCGATTAATTTTTTGTTGATAAAATATACAATGCAATGATGAAAATGTGATGCAAGGAGAATAAATAAAGGAGATTAAGCACATGATCTGTGATTTGTATTTTTGCTCAATAATATGTTAACCAAAGTCCTCGAAATTTATCACAGATCGACATATATAGATCAATGGAAATAATCAGAATTAATCCCAGATTGCATGTATAATCATTCCATGAGAATAACTAAGCATAGAATCTATCCTCGAAATAATGTGATTGAATCCCCAAATATTATAATCAATAACTAAGAGAGAATTATTCAATGTAAAGTTCAAGTCCTCAGCCGTGTTCCTACAAAAGAAATCATCAATTTTTCCAAGGAAAATATGGCACAGATATGTCAAAATAAGCCTGCATATGCCAACAGATATCCTCAATAATAATTCTCAATAAACATCCTCGAATCTATCCACAAAATATGCCAAGTGATAGAGCATGGAAATAACTTCAAAATGACATATTATACGCTAAAATCGGAGTCCGTGTGAAAAAGATACGCTAAAATGAAATTCTAGGGACTAAAATGTAATAAAAATAAAGTATTTTTTTACAAAGAGGTCCCTGTGAGGACTTATTAGTAATTTTAAAAAGTTTGAGGGGCCCCTCTGTAATTTACCCACTACATGGGTATATTTACAATTTCAAAAACTTTAAGGGGCTTCAGTGCAATTTCCCCACGCGCACGTGCGTCGCACGTGCGCAAACAGGATCGGTGGGGCGGCTGAGGCTCGGGCGGCTGAGCCTAAGGTTCGGAGCCCGAACCAGAGGCTCGGTGGAGGAGGCGCGAGGCTCGGATGGTCCGAGCCTCCACGCGGCGACTGGTATTGCTTCGGAGGACCCGAGCCTCGAGGCTGGGGACGAGGCTCGGGTGGACGCGTGGCTGCTTCGGGGACCGTCAGATCAAGGGGCCCGATCCGACGGTAACTGTCGCCTGGGCATTCGAGGCGGGCGGTCGGCTGGCCTTGGGCCGGTCGACACACGACCGACGGAGGAAGCGACGGAGTCGCCGCGCGGGCGGCGAGGCGGAGGGCGCAAGCTGGGCGGAGGCGCGGGTTGCGCGACGGAGGGGGCGACCTCTGCGTCGACCGATGGCAGAGGTGGTGGTGACTCTGTCATGCGCGAGGAGGTGGCAGGCGACCGCAGGAAGCTGCACCCTGTTGGAGCGTGGAGCTCGAGCGCCGAAGGCGTTGGGCGTCGGTGGCTGGAGCTGGGAGGCCGGAGGTGAGCTGCGACGGTGGTTGTCGAGGGCGGAACCCGAGGACGCTTCCTGGTGAGTTCGCCTGAAAGGTAGAGGAGTTGGAAGACCTCCTATGATAGTAGCTTCGACGCCCGGCAAAGAGGCGGAGCTTGGCTGCGCAAGGAAGTGCGAGCAACAGCACGACGATCGTCGCCGTGGATCACGCCTCGAAGGAGTCTTCGTTGGAGAGGGAAGAGGCCCTGTCACAACCCTTCTTGTAGCTCTCACTCTCCCTTCGGATGGTTGGCGGATGATCGTGGAAGGCCGGTGGCGGGGAGCTTTATAGGAGGAGGATGACGGCGGCTACGCGCGAGGGAAATGAATGGGGGCGGCGCGTATGGCGGAGGCGTTTAATGGTGGGAGAGGGGAACGGCCGCGGGGAAGGGGAGGGGGTAACGCCTGGATGGGGAAGAAGATGGGGTCACATGCTGGGCACGTGACCCGGAGGAAGGAGAGAGAATGGGTGAGAGGGGGTGCCACGTGGCATGCCCCGGAGCTGCCACGTGTCGCCCCCAAAAAATTTCAAAATTTAAAGATAAAGAAAAATAGAAAAGAAATAGAAGGAGACCTCGGATCGAAAAATTTTCTTCATGAAAGTTGTTTGTCTCGACGAGATTTACAAATTTCATGAAGGACTTGTGATCAAAATAGGTCATCTGTGCGAAGTGGTATTTTTGGTGGTTTCCTATGTGTATAGAAAACCTGATTTTTGGGGTTTTGTATTTTTTTGGTAGTTTTAGAGAGAACAAAAATTATAGAAAAAATACGATAAAATACAAGAAAATTATTTACACACTAATATAATTTCTTTGGATTTTTAATAAATAAGAAAATAGGAAAATAAAATAAAAGTAAGAAACACACAATTTTTGTACAGACCGACAACGGACGCTTGGACTCAGTCAGTTTATTTGATTTCAGTTTTAATCAGGATTTGAATTTTTGAGTCTCTTAATAAAACTTCCATCAAAGAACAAGAATGAAAAAGAAATAAAATTAAAAGAGTTAATTATGCACATAAAAACTCAAGTCAAAAATAGCAAAAAGTCAAAATGCGCAAAAGAGGCCCAAAACCCAAATTTCACATATGGACTCCAAATTTTATGAAATTTGTCTTGTTTCGAAGGTATTTGAAAATGGAGTACTTTAAAAGTGAGTAGACCAAAATCGGGCACTGTATGTGGGAGATACGCTCATTTTAGTCTGTTAGATGTGAAATTAGACTTTAGGATTATTTGACACTTATTGGAGTTAGTAATTTTTTGTATTTTTTATTTAAAAAGGTTAGTAATATCTACACAATGGAGGTAGTTTGGGGTCAATCGGAGTTGGGATGAATTATCTAAAAATACAAGAAGTTACCGGCTTTTTGGGCTAATTTACACATGAGATTTTTAATGCAATTATGCATGACGAAATGCAAATATTATTAACACATGTATGAATGCTAATAGTGCTCTATTAATGATTAATTACAAGTGAATGACGGGGAACATAGCCTAAATGACCAATTTTAGCATGATGAATACGTGATTCATCAGCTGGTAGTAGTCTCTTTCAGGGTTCTTTACGTAGTTCTCATTGTAGAGGTATGGCATTCAACAATAAAATTTGCCTTACTTGCTTAAAAAAATTGAACTTAAATCTTCGTCTAGTGGATAGCTCCTAATCTAATAAGATAAAAAAGTTAAAAATTTTACATTATTTTGAACTTAGATCCGAATCTGAATAATGGCTTCAAATCTTAAATTTTTAAAAAATAAGGTAATCTGTGATCATTAACTGAGAATCTTCATAATCAACCTTTAGGTATGAATCACTAAATATAGATCACTATTGGATAAGTTTGCCAACAAAGGACCTAGATCCTTACAGTCAACCTCGGAAATGATTGAGAAAGGAATGAGTAGTCAAGCAAGTGAAAATGTTAAGATGAAATTTTGAATGAAATTCTAAGTGTTTTATAATATTAATAATCTTCATCAATGAGTTAGTATAATCTTCTATATGAATACGACTTATCATAATTGATGGAGCGGATCTTTCAATTAGACATGCAAAGTCAATCATATAAGATGTGGAGGTATGATTATATAATTAATCAACCTAGGTGGTTTATAAAAAAAATCAGTAACGCTTGATGATTGTGTCAATCATGGTGACGTTTACACCTAAACATGCAAGGGTGCGGTGACACTTAGCTGGGCAGAGGATAGGAAGCCTAGTAAAGGCAGCAGCCACCAAGTGCGCGGGTCTAGGATCCCAATCCTTTTTATAATTTTTACATGAGCTCGCAATGTTTTTTACGCTTTGTTGGCATCCGGATTTTTGACCAGTTCCGCTGACCCTTTGTTCTTTGGGCACCTAGGCTGGGGGACCTTCGATTTTGGTTTTTTCTTTACAAGCTCCTTTGCCCATGCCGATCAGGCCAGTAATTAGGGTGACTCTTCCAGAGAGTCTTTCTCACTTGTCTCTGACGCATAGTACTGGACCACTCTTCCACTTAGAGGGCGAGACAGAAGAGTCTCTTAGGAGGCTTACTTACCGCTTGAATTTTGGTTACAGTCCTGCAATAGATCCTGGCAATGAGTTACAGTTGAGGTTGGTTACAGTTGAGTTGGATACAATTGAGTTTGGTTACAGTTGAGTTGGTTACAGTTGAGCTTGGTACAAAAATCATTAACCATCGCCAATCATCAATCATCGACATTTACAACTACATAAGTTAGGAAAAGCTAGTGGACGTGTTGGGAACTTAGTTAGGATGCATTATACTCCACTGCATACCTACGGAGTCACCCTAAATCTAAGGTATTCTCCACGCCTTATAACCATAGTGTGAGTTTATACTCAAACCAAGACCGCAAACTATCCACTAGACTTGAGAAATTAGACAGAAATAAAGATCATATCAGAGACTCATCATACTCAATACCTAGATTCATCAACATGATCTTTAAGTGATAAAAAGATAATAAACTACATATCGGTCATTAATTAACATATGAAAATGTTATATATGAAAAGTTATGGGGTGATGGGTGATCAGGGGATTTCCATACATAACAACTTGAAAATCCACTTTTATGCAAGTAGCTTGTTAAATTTAAATTTCAATACTTATCTACTTGATTTCTTTTGAAACCATTGAGTTACATGTTATTTTTTAATATGTTGGGTTGTATTCAACAATTATTGGCATTCCTCTTGTTCCTATCATGTGTGGTAGGCAAGGCTTCTGCATCATAGTAGATTGATAGTTGACTTCGAGCTTCTGAAAATATTCTTGATGGTACATATGTTTTAGCTTTAGTACAGGATAATTTAAATGCCTTTCTTCTCTTCAGTTATATTTTGGGATACATGTACATATTGTAGTTTCTTTTTCTTTTGTTACATGTAAATATATATGAAAATTAATACAAATGTGAATTGGTGACACACCATTATTTTTGTGGTTGATTGTTACATTGTGAATATCATTTAGAAATGTGAAATTTTTCTTAAACTTCAGTAACCTAATGCGATCAATTACGAATATTATACTATGAATACTGTGGGTAACCTGGATCTACGAGCGGGCTTCAAAGTTTGGCATCGGAGCCTTAGTACACCGCTACACACATTCGTAGTATTAAGATTCCAACCGCATTAAGTTCTCGGATAGCGACAATCTTCCCACTTGTCACAAGTCCGAAAGGGAAAATATGTCATTTAAATTCAATAACCATAGATGTCACCTATTGCAATTAGTTCTCATATAGTTTCCCGAGAAGAGAAAAGCACAATCAATGGTTTCCACGAACATCATTTTTTATGAATAATAATATTGGTTCTCGTGCAAAACCATGATGTCCAAAGCTAACCAAGAGAAGGCGGATCGATTGTAGCACATACTAACTGCTCTCACTGACCTCCAGCAGCAACAAATTGCCATGCGAGGTCACCAGGACTAGATCCTAGTACATCAGACGGATATCAAGATGAGATTCGAGGAGCTATCTGATTTTACCTACCACCCATCTCAAGATAGAACACGATAGGACCAACCTCATCCTGTAGAGGTTCAACAGCCTCAGTTCGATGATCCATATGAGGAGATACCAATACATGGATCTGAAGATGGAGATTATGGCAGGGAGCATGACCCTGTACTCTTTGCAGAGGAAGACACATGCGAGCACTCCGCCATTCACATGCATTAGTCGATTTTCACTTCCTATCAATGGGCCAATGTGCCCATGTTTAAGGGCACCATGACATCAGATGAGGCCAAGCAATGGCTGAAGAGGTTTATGAAGGTACTTCAGATGATTAACGCACCACAAGACTCGTAGTTATCTTTTACAGAGTATTCACTGACAACATTCGTCGAGAGATGGTGGGAGGCGATAGTTTCCGAGTTGGGACACGGGCCTACATGGGACGATTTTGAGACGAGATTCAGATCCCACTACTTTTCTGGGAAGTGGAAGGAGTCCTATCACCGACTACTCGTAGATCTCAGACAATGACGGATGACATCTAAAGAGTATGTTATCTGATCTACACTGAGCTGTCGCGACACACACCAGCAACCGTTGCATTTCCAGATGAGAATCTGAAAAAGTTCATTAGAGGTATGAGGGAAGAGGTGCAGGAGAAGCTGGCCAGAGTACGTATCACTTCCATCTCCGAGGCTACTGATGCAGTAGAGAAGTTTGAGGACATCAGAGAGAGAAGCTTTGGGAGTTCGTCTGGAGAGGCACATACACCACAATGATCATTTGGACCTATTTGACAGAAGTTTCAGCAAAGGTCAGTCAGGCGGTTTCATCCTTCTGATTCAGCATTTTTAGGCAGTGCTTGCTCATCTCCAGCGACTACTTTAGGAGGATCACTTGTCGGACGTGGCACTAGTTCATCTCGACTATTTGGGTCGTAGAGAGTGGACAGACCCTCAGCAGGACCGACTCAGAGCACCGACATGACTTCTAGGCCTACCCAGTCAGGACGATGTTTCTTGTGCAACCAGTGGGGAAATTATCATTCTCAGTGTCCATAGGCTTTTTATGAGTCTCGACTACAACTACAACCATCACAGCCGCGTATACAATGTATTGGGAGTTTTCATGGCAGGAACTCCAACTTCTGGAGGCTGCTGGGACAGACACACAGTGTGGTAAGTTCGAGTACTACACCAGCTAGATAGGGATAGTTACATGCACTAATCAAGGAGCATGCACAATCAACAGATACTGTTGTGAAAGGTATGGTCTCAATCTTGAGCCGACATTTCCATAATTTGTTTGATTCTGGAGAGACACATTCCTTTATTGCTTCGAGATTACTAACTTCATTAGGTAGAGTTGCAAAGGCTCTATATCCTCCTTAACACATCCATAAGACAGGTGGCCAGTTGTTTGTCATTTTGCTGATAGTCAGAGACTTACCACGATTGATTGGCGGTCACGAGATGATTGCAGACTGTCTGTTACTACAACTCGATGAGTTTGACTTGATTTTGAGCACGGATTGGTTATCAGCTCATCATACATTAGTTAATTACTTTAGGAGGATGATTGTCTTCAGAATTCCAGATTTACCCTAGTTCACTTTTGAGGGGACATTACATGACTCCAAAATGGAGTACAACTCATTGTTAAGAGCTCAGAGACTTGTTGATCAGTGATGTGATTCATATTTAGCATTTGTTCAAGAGACATCTGGTCATGTGTCGATGACCCAGGACATCGGAGTAGTATCAGATTTCCCAGATGTATTTCTCGATGAGTTACAATGGTTACCTCCTGAGAGAGAGATTGAGTTCGAGATCACATTATTACCTGATACACAACCAATTTCAATGGTTCCATATCGCATGGTACCGGCTAATTTGAGAGAGATGAAGGTGCAGTTGCAGGAGTTACTTGACTTGGGTTTCATAAGGCCGAGCACTTCACCTTAGGGTGCTCCAGTTCTTTTTGTTGGGAAGAAGGATGTATCGATGCAATTGCGCATTAATTACCGACATCTCAACAAGAGAACGATGAAGAACCATTATCCTTTAACATGCATTGATGATTTATTCGATTAGCTACTTAGATCTTCATTGTTTTCGAAGATTGATCTTAGATCAGGATGCCATCAATTGCTGATTCGAGAGTCAGATGTTCTGAAAATAGCTTTTAGGGCTCGATATAGACACTATGAGTTTGTGGTAATGTCATTTGGGCTCACCAATGCCCATGCAGCATTCATGGACATGATGAACAATATCTTCCATATTTGGACAAATTTGTGGTAGTATTCATTAATAATGTGCTGATTTATTCTTGGAATGAACGGGATCGCACAAATGATTTGAAGATTGTCTTGGACACATTGTGAGAGCACAAGTTGTATGCCAAGATGAGCAAGTGCGAGTTCTGGTTATCCCAAGTCTCATTTCTTGGGCATGTCATTTCTGGAGCAGATATCGCAGTTGATCCTGCAAAGATTGAGGCAATCATGTCTTAAAAGCAACCCAAGATAGTCGATCAGATTCGGAGCTTCCTTGGACTAGCAGACTATTACATACACTTTGTCAGTGAGTTTTCACGAGTTGTTCTTCCCTTGACACGATTGATACGTAAGAGAGTTCCTTTTATCTGGGATGATTCATGTGAGCAAGCCTTCAGGGCATTGAAGGAAAGATGGATTACTGCACCCATTCTTACACTTCCTTCAGGTACTTAGGATTACACAGTCTATACAGATGCCCAGGAAAAGGTTTAGGAGCGATGTTGATGCAGCGAGATCACATGATTGCTTACGCATCATGTCAATTGAGACTGCATGAGCGGAATTACCCAACCCATGACTTGGAGTTGGTGGAAGTCTTCACCTTGAAGATCTGGCATCACTATCTTTATGGGGTGAATTTATATATTTTCACAGATCACAAGAGTTTGAAGTATTTTGATCAAAAGGAGCTGAACATGAGACAACGCAGTTGGCTTGAGCTACTGAAGGATTATGACGGCACGATCTCCTAAACACCCTAGTAAGGGAAATGTGTTGGTTGATGTGCTTAGCAGGAGAGCGCATGCAGAGGGTATGACAAACTAGCTATACATATGGGATATGCTTGCAGCTTTGACTGATTGGCATTCTCAGGAGAGTGCATCCATATCTACTATCACGCCTCCATGATTCAACAGTCTTTGGGATCGTATAATAGAAGGACAAGGGATAGATCCTTGGATTCGAGACAGATACATGCATGCTGTCAAGGATGAATGTGATGATTTTGTTGTGACAGAATCTATTTTATGGAAGGATGGTCGAGTTGTTGTGACCAATAATGAACACTTATGTAGAGATATTCTTGATGAGACACACAGTTCACGATTGTCTATTCATCCTGATAGCACAAAGATGTAGCTTCATTTCCACCAACATTTCTGGTGGGACGATATGAAGCGTGATGTGGCACATCATGTCAGCAAATGCATGACCTGTCAGATGGTCAAGTTGAGCACAAGAGACCATCAAGGTTATTGCAGCCTATCCATTCCCAAGTGGAAGTGGGAGAGTATATTTATGGATTTTATCACTTAATTATCGAGGACATCATGTGGCCATGATGCTATTTGAGTTATTGTTGACAGGTTGACTAAGTCATCCCATTTCATACATGTTAGATGACCTACACTCCATCTAGATTGGACAGGTTATATGTGCAGAACATTATCATGCTTCATGGTGTACCACATGACATGGTGTCTGACAGAGACTCAAGATTTACATCGCACTAGTGGTATTACTTTATGTCAGCACTACAAATAGAACTAAAGATGAGTTCCACATACCATCCACAGATGGTCGGATAGAGTGAGCGCACCATTTAGACACTTGAGGACTCGTTACATGCATTCACTCTTAAGTGGAAAGGGTCCTGGAAGGAGCATCTGCCATTTGTAAAATTCACATACAACAACAACCATTATTCCAGTATCGACATGGCACCATTCGAAGCCCTATATGAGCAGAGGCAGCTCACAGCTCATAGTTTGTGTGAGGTAGGTCACCACGCTCTTTACTTCATAGATCTCTTGAAGGAGACTACGAGGGTTGTTTATCTTGTGAGGCGGAAGCTTTTGACAGCACAAAGTCGTCAGAAGAGCTATGCAGATCATCAGAGAAGAGTGAATTTTAGGTAATCCGAACATCTTCTTTTAATCCATTCAAATATGACTTACCAATATTCAACTTAATTTTGTATATTAATGAAATTCCTATAAATACAAGTGCGAGATTGGGTGTTCCTTCGAGTATCTCCCATGAAGGGGGTACATAGATTCGGTGTTCGTGGCAAGTTGGCACCATGATATATTGGACTGTTTGAGATTCTTACTCGTGTGGGGAACGTGGCCTATCGAGTAGCCCTTCCTCTACACCTTTCAGCCATACATAACGTCTTCCACGTATCCAAGCTGAGAAAGTACGTACACAATCCTCAACATGCCATCAGCTACAAGAACCTTGACGTGGAGCCCAATTTGACATACGAGGACAAGCCAATGCAGATTCTTGATAGTGCTGTGAGGAATTTTCGCAGCAAGGAGATTCCCTTGGTCAAGGTGTTGTGGTATCGACATGGAATCAAAGTGGCAACATGAGAGATTGAAGCAGACATACGACCACAATACTCGCTAATAAATTTAGGTACTTATCAAAACAAGCCCATTTAATTATTTACATGTTAAAAGATATGGCTTGTTTTTCTTTTGAGGTTTTCATGGATTCAAAATCCTTCGAGATTTTTATGGCAACATGAAACTAAGATAAAAGATAAAGTAATATTGCCTCGAGTCTCGAGGATGAGACTCCCTTTGAGGTTTTTATATTTGTGACATTCGGATCCGAATAAATCGAATCTGACCTGATTAAGAGTCCAATAGTTTTTTAATATCCAATTAACATTGAATAAGTTCAGCTCGATCTATAGATCACATATCAAATCTCATACGGACGCAATCAACCAAAAGCTGATTGCATTATAATGTGTGCCATTGGAAAAGCCATGACACAAAATCAGAAATTGCAAAACAAATCAAGACCACCCAAAGCGAGAGAGATGTCTTTCCCACGATTCGATAAAATAAGATCAACAAAATCAACCGTTTGTTGATCGGAGGTCATTTAATATTTTAAAATCACAAAATTTAGTCACAAACCAAGACTATATATCAAGAATTTCAGGAAATTCATACTCGATCCAAAGTATATGAATATTATACTCATTTTGATCGTCACACAGAGATTATCAAAGATATTGTACATTTGAATTTGAGACTCGCGACGCGAATGCAGACGACTTAGAATCTTAAATAAAAGAGAGAAAATGGTTTAAAAATATTATGATGTAAAAATACATCAGCCCACTTGGCTCTTTCTTCCCTCCAAGTGGCAAATAACAAAGCCTCTTATCTCTTTATTTTTATCAGTCATTTTCCATTGACTTTTTTCTACTTTTCACCAAAACCTCTCTCTCTTTCCACCCGAGTGAGAGAACCCACCTCCTTCCTCTTCTTGCTATTGGGAGCTCCATCCAACAATAGTTGTTGCAGATTTCTCAAGCTACTGGAGCTCCTCCATTCTTCCTGGAGTTGATCCCAATAGTCCATGTTGTTTCCTTCTCCAGAAATATCCTCTTCCTTGAAGTGGCGGTTGCTCACATCAGCTCGAAGGTCTGGTTTGGGCTGCTTCAACCTGGAACTTCGAGCATTGTTGCTGCTCTGGGAAGTGTTGCAGCTATAACAACAGTTCTACTGCCTGGAGCTGCTTTTGGAGCTGCTCTTACATGCATTTTGATATTTAAATCAAGGAGATCAAGGGTACAATCCTTTTCTGCTCCTCTTTGCTTTCATGCATGAACAATCTTAAACCTTACTCTTGCTTCCCTTCAAAAAGAAATTTCACACCATTTTATCTTCATTATTGAAGATTTGATCATAGTTGAATAATACAATATTTTAGGTTGTCAAGTTGACGAGGAGGCATTAGCTAGGTGTTTTAACCTTTGAAATTAAATAACAGAAGAATAACCTTTCGTTCTTTGAAGTTTTTCCTCCATGTTGTTTGTGCCAAAGACTTAAATTTTGGATATTTCCCCATTAATTCAGGTGACTTTAGTGATTATTCTTTTCATTTGTTAATAGTACTTGGAGTTAGTATATTATAACTCGTTGTTAATCCTTGCAAGCATGTAGAATGGCCATTTTTACTGTTGAAATTACCATCTTACATTTAGCTGGATATCTTTGTTCTGTAATATAACTATGAATCTGATTTACATGCTTTATCTGCATCTTATAAAGTTGCTTCTATTAGCTCAGAGTAAGAAATAGACCTATGATAATGAAATATAGATGAGAAGAGGAGTATAGGTGTGTCGTATTGGTCCTTTATCTGAAGCTTGCTTATAAAACACGTAATTGATGCAAATGTGATATAATATATTTCATAAAGGCAGTCAATTTGTTTGCAGTTTTAAAGATCTAAATTGTACAGTGCAGCTCGTACTAATACAATTTTCTATTAATACAATGAACAATGTTATCCTAAAAATTTTTGGTTGTTTTGGTACATAATATGAAGAGGAAGTCCAAAGAAATATCTCCAATATGAGGGTAGGCTAGTAATAGGCTCCTTCAGAGTTCTTTACGTAGTTCTCATTATAAAGGTTTGGGATTCAACAATAAAAACTGCCTCGCTTGCTTAAAAAAATGGAACTTAAATCTAGGTCTAATGGGCAACTCCTAATCTTTTAAGATAAAAAGTTGGAAATTTTACATTGTTTTGAACTTAGATCCGAATCTGATAAATTACAAATCTCAAAATTTAAAAAAAATAAGTAATCTGTGATCAGTAACCGAGAATCTTCATGATCAAACCTTTAGGTATGAATCACTAAATATGGATCACTATTGAATAAGTTTGTCAACAAAGGACTTAGATCCATACAGTTAACCTCAGAAATGATTGAGAAAGGGATTAGTAGTCAAGCAAGTGAAAATGTTTAGATGAAAATTTGAGTGAAATTCTACGTGTTTTACAATACTAATAATCTTCATCAATGATTATTAGTATAACTTATTGTCTGAATATGACTTATCACAATTGATGGAGAGGACCGTTCAATTAGACCTGCAAAGCCAATCATATAAGATGCGGAGGTATGATCATATAATCAATAAAGCTAGGGTGGTTTATAAAAAAATCAGTGACACTAGATAACTGTGGCGATCATGGTGACCTTTACACCTAACTGTATGAGGGTGCGGTGACCTCAGCTGGGCAGAGGATAGGAAGTCGAGTTAGGACAGCGACTGCCAAGTGCGCATGTCTAGGATCCCAATCATTTTTATGGTTTTTACATGAGCTCGCAGTGTTTTTACACTTTGTTGGGATCCAAGTTTTTGACCAGTTCCGTTGACCCTCTGATTTTAGGGTGCCTAGGATGGGGGACCCTCAGTTTTGGTTTTTCTTTATGAGCTCATTTGCCCGTACTAGTCGGGATGGTTTTTTGAGTGACTCTTCCAAAGAGTATTTCCCACCCATATCTAGGGTGCAGTTTTGGAGTAGGCCTAACCCTATATTGGACTGCACTTCCAATTAGAGGGCGAGATGAAAGAGTCTCTTAGGAGGCTTCCTCACTGCTTGAGTTTTGGTTACAGTTCTGCCAATAGATCCTGGCGATGAGTAACAGTTGAGATCGGTTATAGTTGAATTGGCTACAATTGAGTTTGATTACATGTGAGTTGGATACAGTTGAGCTTGGTATAGAAATCATTAACCATCGTCAATCATCAATCATCAACATTTAGTCAGATCCTAGAACTACTGCTGCAGATGTTAGGAGAAGCTAGTGGACGTGTTGGGAACTTAGTTAGGATGCATTATACTCCATTGTATGCCTACGGAGGCACCCCAACCCTAAGGTATTTTTCACACCTTAGAGTTATAATGTGAGGTCACACTCGGAACAAGACCACAAACTATCCACTAGACTTAAGAAATTAATCAGAAATAAATATCAAGCCAAAGACCCATCATCTACAACACTAAGATCCATCAACATGACCTCTAAGTGATAAAAAGATAATAACCTACATATTGGTCATTAATTAATATATGAAAATGTTATACATAGAAAGTTATGGGGTGATGGGTGATCAGGGGATTTACATACATAACAGCTTGAAAACCCATTTTTATGCAAGTAGATTATTAAATTTAAATTTCAATACCTATCTACTTGCTTTCTTTTGAAAGCACTGAATCACATGTTATTTTTTTAATATGTTGGATTGTATTAAACAATTATTGATATTTCTCTTGTTCTTGTCATATGTGGCAGGCAATGTGTCTGCATCGTAGTAGACTGACGGTTGACCCCGAGCTTACGCAGATATTCTCGACGGTATACATGTTTTAGCATTAGTACAAGATAATGTAAATGCTTTTCTTCTCTTCAATTATTTTTTGAGATACATGTGCATATTGCAGTTTTTTTCTTCTATTACATGTAAATATATATATATATAAATATTAATGCAAAGTGAATTGGTGAGACACTATTGTTTCTGTGGTTGATTGTTATATTGCGAATGTCTTTTCGAAAAACGAAAAATTTTCCCTAAATTTCAGTAACCTAATGCCATTAATTACGAATATTATACTGTGAATGTTGTGTAAACATGTAACTCAGGTCCACATATGAGCTTCACATGCCCCGCACGTGGTGTGGGAATTCCACCCCAACACTCTCGCTCATCATAAAAATCACAAGGGAGCCCATCTCGCACCGTGCAGTGCGGGACCCCAGTTATTTTGCATCCGCACCTAGTTGCCTTCTAGAGTTCACACATTGACCCTGCCTAGGGGTAAATTGTAAAGGAGTACCCATCATCTTTTCATATTTGTAGATAAGTCCTCTCGAGGACTGAAATGCATGAGAAGCTTTAATTTATTTACATTTTAATCTCTGTATCTTATTTATGTCATAACTCTCTCAATTTTATCTGTTTTTGTATATTTTATGTCATTTTGAAGATATTTTCATGCTCTATGTTTTTATATGAATTATAAACATATCAAAGGCTTATTATCATCAATTATTATTAGGGGATTACGTTGATATATGCAGGCTTTATTCGACTTATTCAAGTAGTTCCATTTGGAGAAAATTAATCTAATCCGCATGCACAATTAAGGAGGCTTCTTGTTGATTATTCCCTGATCATTTTGTGATTAGATATAAATTTATTGAGGATTAAAATTACAGGGATTCATCACTGCTAATTGGTCTCAAAATTGTGCAGACATATTTATAAATGCATCTCTTAACCTGCATTTGGATTTAAGTAGATAAATATTTCTTGAATCTTAGATATACATTTTTTTGAGGATTGTAATTGATCACTTTATTTGAGGATTAAATTGCATACTCACAAATCCATCACTTACTCTCTCTATTTTATTTATTTGTTCATAACTCTTTCTTTTATGGATCATTTCTGACATGAAATTAATATTGCAATTATTTAATTACCTATATTAGTTTTATACCATTCACTAAAGAAACATTATTCTCCGAGTTTGATCTTGGTACACCTACCAAGTTATAAATTATCCACATATTCTAAAGTGTGATTTTTGGTAATCTGATTTCCACATCCTATAATACTATTCTCTATTATTAAAGAGGTGAAAATACAATTCATGAAATGGCACCGTTACGAGGGAACGGCACATTTTTATGATTTTAAATTAATTTGTGCAATTAATTTTTGTTTCAATTTTCTTTCATTTTTCTTTTGTTTTGCATTGATTTTTTTTCATTCACTGCATTTCTCTTTTACAGGTACTAATCATAATTTCTCTCTTTGCAGATCTAGCTTGGAACAAGTTTAAGGAAAGCTTACTTCGTGTGTACTATCTACTTAAAATCCAAGGAGCCGCAAGGAAAAATTATTTTTTTGAGAGGGAGTTTTGGCTACATTTAAAATTTTGTAACTTTACCTTTTTTTCACGGGTCCCTCTAAACCCTAATAACTGTAATAAACATGATTAAACTCTTTGTGGTGGGCATGTTTCAACCCCTTTTGTATGGTTGGGGCTCGACTTGAATGGCATGGATTTTAGGTGCACTCGCATAGCTTAGATTTTATTTAATCTTGCTTAAGGATGTAAAATTCTAGACCACACTTCGTACTAACAAGACACGCTAGTATTAGATCATTTAGACTTAGCCAAATTAAACTCAATTTCTTCCCGCTAATAGAACTCCATGCTTAGGGTGATTTTCTTTGTGCATGTCATTTCATTTAAATTTTAGATTACTTGTCTTGCATCCCATATGGAGAACGCGAGGAATCACTGTAGGTTTTCTTCTTAGCATACATCATTGATTTTATGCGTGCATCGATTTTTCTGATCCTTCATATCTCAATTTTATAACTTAGCATTTCAAAAGGAATCAAGATTTTTGGTTATGAGTGTGATTTTTTTACCCATATAAGACTACAATGACAACTTTAAATTAAAATTAGGGCTACTAAACAAGGTGGCTATAAATAAATCAAAATAAAATTAACATTGTGTCTGGTGGAGCAGCCCACTCATTATATGTAGGAGAGGATTCATACACTTAGGGTAGATCCAAAAACCTATTCTTCACATACTTTTAAAGATTGTTTTACCACCTAATTAAAATTGAAAAGATAATTGACCGGACTCTTGCAACCTCTATAGCGTTGAGTTGGTGAAACAACAAGGTTTGATTTGTGTTGTGTGCGTCAAAGACTTTGCAATTGTAAACAACTATTCGTGGTCAACACTCCATTCTTCACCTTTTTCCTAGAAGATGTCGGTATATTGATATTCATACTCAGACTCTGCGGGTCTCACTTACACGACATGTCCCAATCTTCTTCTTTGTCATTCCAAGGGAACCCTCTCTTTGAGATGGTCCCTCCCCAGCCATCATTCCCCTACCCCCAAACATTTCAGCCCATGCCCCGACTTCTTCTTGGACTAGATCGCTCGTAAATTCTGAATATTATACAGACACAATAAAGCGAGCAAATACGAGGATGGAAAATAGTGCAACCAATTTCGATAAAGAAATATGTTTCCTGGTTACATTGGCTACACATTGTTTGAACCATCCCCTACTCGAGTTGACTCTCTTCTTGAGTACGACCAATTTTCCTTTGACTAGTCAAGTGAGATCCAGAGTCAAGGAAACATGACTCAAGATCCAACCACTAATGTGGGGAATAATCCATACTCCACTTAGAATTACATGCCATGGTCACGACACGTAGAGTATGCTTATTCAGTCCCAAGTCAAGAGACTTTTTCGGATGACATTGTGTGAATCAACCATAGAGCAGATGCTTTGATTGAACAGATATATGATGTTATTCAGACAATGAAAAGGCAAGAAGAAGTGTGGGCACCACCAAGCAAACCGGAGATCCATCATGTGTTGCATGATCATACACAACCACTGCTGACCTCTGACCAACATACTGACCATTACACCAATACTACCAAAAAATATAAACCGGACATATAAAAAATAGACAATTCTGAAATGGAAGCATTTTGTAAGAGTCTGATCTTAGATCTTCTATTAGTCAATGACATGGAGTATATGCTTAATCCTAAGAGATTTATGAAGAGTCGATTGACACATAAAAATAGAGGAAAATAGTGATTAAGGACTGGATTTCACGTAATATCTATAGAGAATTCAATGGTGATGAATCATAGAACCAAAAGCCGCAAGGTTAAGTAGTTGACTTGGGTCACTTGTGAAATTGAGGATACCACATTTACTCAAGTTTGGTTAGTTGACGACTCCACATTAAACATCATCTCACAGTCCGTATTTGACCAACTCAAACTTGGACAACTCAAAAAGACGATGGTGGTCGTTCAACTTCCTGATCGATCCACCAAAAGACTGAGAGGAACTGTTACTAACGTCGTAAACTTTCAAGTTGGCAAACATAGAGTGTACTTTATTGTACTTGACATTGAGCATCACAGAGAGTTGTCTGAATCTCCTATCATTCTAGGAAAGTCATTCTTAGCCTCTACTAAAGCAGCTATCGATTGTGAGACTAAATACATAGTATTCCCAAACACGAACCACAATGAACAAACTCTCAATGACATACCATGCCCTCAGAGAGCCGAATTGGCATCTGACAACTATGACCAATGAGTGGTAGACCTCTCCACGTCACCCCAAAGACCGGTTGTTGGACCGACCTTCGGTTCTCACCACACCTCCATGAAGAACCAACCTGCTACAACTCGTATGAGGAACTAATATACATGAGTTAAATTCAGACCAGTATTATGAATATCATCACGATTATTTGAGTGGTCCAATTTTTGAGTCAATAGTAATTCATGAAATACTTGAACCATTCCAGGAGCCGGCTCTTATGCCTAAGGAAACCTCATATGTCACCAAACTCATGGATATCAAAAGGTGACATCATCATCCTCAACCATCACTCACACTGCCACCCGGAATGAGCTCACAATGCCTAATCATACTGAGGATACTACAACAAGATGTGTTATGACCCTACAAGAGTAGGTCAATGAACATCCCCATTCATCCTATGAGGAACCTATAAACTTCACATCTTCTAGATCGGTTACTAATGGCTGGGAGAAGAACTCTGACCTTCCTTCTCCCACTACTTCATACAGAAACAAACTGACTAAGAAAGTCACCTTTGATCTTAGAAACCAAGTGACTTCCGAGGATTCCTCGTCTGGTTTCCCGTCTTTCGAGTAAGCACAATCGATATGACTTTGATCAAAGGATATTTACCTTTAATCGATAATAGTCAGAGATCCTCTACTTGTGACTAATATTCTTCTGAGGATGACTCTAGTGATGGCTGGGATTTATCTTCTTCTTCTCCCCATTCTTCATCTCCTTACTCTCTCCCACCACATTCCCACAAGAAGGTTTGTCGAAAACCTCCTTGACCTGTTGTATATTCATCTCGCTCCATTCGGTCCTCCACCTGTTATTACTATGACATACTTAGGTTGACATGACCCTAAGTACAGGGGGCGATATCATTATGTTTATCACTTTTATTCTTTCTTCTCACCCTCAATTGCCTCATTTCTTTCCCTTTTGTTATACTTCGACCCTTAAAAGCCTAAGTATAGGAGGGTGAGTCGACTTCGTATGCTTTTCACTCTCTATGCTTGGTACGAGCTATGTCTTCATTCCTCCTTGTGCCATGGGATGTAACACGTGCTAAGTATAAGGGTGTGTGTATATACGCTATATACTTTACCCATAGCTCGTACTTTAATTGTTTTAAAATCAAAAATCAAGTAGGAGTAAGTTTTGGGTATAATATGTATAGTATACAAAATTTTTATGTATATATTACCTATTTTTGAAAAATATTAGCAAAATGAAGGGGAATAACAAACTTTTAAAAAATAAAACTTTTTTTAACAAACTTTTTTTAAAAAAATAAAACTTTTTTAAGTGTCAATTTTTTACTAATGAATTTAATAACAACTAGCTACTTTTCAATGAGGGAACTACGGTCTCCCTTAGCAGACTGGGTTGTTAAAGGACAACGTGTAAGGCACCATCCTAAAGTAACATGGGTAGCCGTTGTACGATCCATACTTGCACACATACTGACTAAAAGTAGATGCAACAAGCTGTATGAATTCAGGCCAATCATTATTTAACTTTTTAATTAATTAAAAAAACTAACTTAAGGTTTTATTCCTGACATTTCTACTCGGCACAAGACTTGTGTAGTCCAGAGTAACACTTGAATCTGAGTCGCATCACTCTTGTTCATTGGGGTTAAAAGACTTGATTACTTAACATCCCTAGTTAGAAGATATATGTGCTATATTGCATATAGAATCTTAAAAGCTTAAAGGAATATGACCATCACAATATTTGCATGACGGCATAATATTTATGATGAGTCAATATCTCACATGAGGAACTATGATGAGAAGCTTGAGTTCGGATCTGATTATTGAGGATGAGACTTGATTGAGGGTTACTTCATGAAACCCGAGTGTCAACACATAAGCCAGTATAGGGACATGGTCCATGTACTATTCTTGACTGAACCCAGGTGTCCATGTGTATTAAAAATCTTAAAAATGCGGATCATCATGCACCGACTCGGTAAAAGCATCGGAGATAGCTAGACCATTATCATTCCAAAATTTCAAAGAAAGAGCTCAAAGTTTCGAAGAAAATTTATATAAAAATAGCTAAATAACCGGTGAGCACTCCCAACCTTTTCAATATGTCCACTTGAACTAAAGCTATTAGGCCATAGGAGTCAGGAAAACACCTAAAAAGGTCTATGCATAGTATAGTGATATAAGTCTGTGTGTCGAAGGTATAATAGATACTCAAAAGAGACACACCACGATGCATTCCCAGGAAAATAAGTGCCGATGTTCCAAAATCTCTTGATGGACATGATGATTTACAACCAAAAATACATGTGAGTTTAATAAGGCACTCGAGAGATCCTTATTCCAATGAGAGGAGAAAAGAAATGACACAATCCTACTTCCTCAATACTTGGCCTAATCACCGTCATACTTTCAAGTCGACAACTAAAGAGACCGTGAATTAATGGGAAGCTAAACATTGGACCAGGGTAGAGGATTGGGACCTTAGGAGAGCCTCTTAGACTATCGCTTCAGGCCAAGCAAATACTCTACACAAGAGAATGAAATAAACATATTAAAGTCATACATGTTATATATGAATCTATGGAGAATTTGATAATTAGAAATGTTGAGTTCTATTTGAATGAGACTTGATTGGATGTAGATTTAAGGAGTCACCTGAAACTTGTAAACTAGTCTTCATGTCTTGTACTAGCACTTACATAAGGATTCAACCTTCTAATTGCTCGGGGACAAGCAAAGATCTATGTATAGGTGGGGTGATGAATCCAGGATTCACCTACTCTATATGGATATTTTTTTAAAAATTCCCTTGTTAATTCACTAATAAAATCCCCTAAATTATACTAATTAACTTTACTAATTATGAAAGAAATCAAGGTGAAATATGTGAATAAATAAACACTAAATTCAGCTATATTGAGCTTATTATTTTATGTAAAGAAACTAATTATTTTAACCCACATCTTTTTCCATTATATTCTTTTAATTGTTAATTAACATGGCATTAAGGAACAAAATACAAAAAAAACTTAAAACTAAAAGAAAATGAAAAAAATTTGAACCTGCATATAGTGTACATATATTAACTTGTGTATCTTTACTTTATTATTTCCTATTTTCTAAAAATTCCTAAAAATTAGATTAACGTTATACATATTATATATAAACTAACTCTCTAATTAAAACCCAAATAAATATACAAAATAACAAAACACAAAAAACATAGGGATTAATTGGCAAATTAATACCTATACAAAAATGTATGCTGTTCATATGACTTTATTTGCTTTTTGGACCATCATGAAAGTTGTAGATCTCATTGAGACCAATGGCTTTCATGTTGAAATTTTTAATTTGACTCTTACTTCTATTTCTTTTCATATTTTTTCTCTTGTTATCTCATGGTCAATGCCCTAGTCAAAACTCCATGCCACACGACCGCTCCTTATTGAGCCACCTCGCGCCCAGTCAGCCTGCTCCTTGACATGTTCAACTCCTCTTGTCACGTAGTGCCCACGTTTTGAGCCATTGGATCAAAATCAATCCAATGGCCACAACCCAATTCCACTTCCCCCGGCTCCTACACGTGCATCACTCATGTGTCACACACTCCTGTTACGTGCATGACATATGCAACTCCACCTCTCTCCATCATTGTATCAGGTTTTATCCAACGACATCTGTACATAGCCACCTACCTCTGGCTCCTCCTCCCATCTGCTACTCTCCGCCTCTGTCGATTATCCTTTCTGCCTCTCCAATCGACACACCATCGCTTGCATTTGCCACTACGTCACCTCCACATCTTCATCATCGACACCCTAACCCTAACTCGATGTTGCTCTGACAGTTACAACTCCTCGGATTTGCCACTTACCATGAACTTGCATGTAATGCCAACCCATGCGAGCCTTCAACCCCTCATTCCATTGTCGATGCCTTCACGCACCTCTGCACTCGGATTCCCTTCCAGCCGCTACCCCCTACCTCTGTAAAGTTTCGCCTTCACCTTCAGTATAAGGTATCCACCAATCAGACATTCTTTGAACCAATCAAGTGAGAGAGAGGAGGAGGAGCTCAAAGTCCTGGTTGGTGACAGCAATCGAGATTCCTTGGGTGATGATTCCTCTAGGTGTGACCCAGAGGACTCCAAACCCTCTGCTGATGATCCGTCTCCGACAAGAAACTGAGCTTCGTGGTTATCTTCGCCAACCACCAAGGTGCTCGTCAGGATCGAGGCCATCCCCATCCAACCCACATGTGTGACGCCCCGCCCCTCTGACGACCAAAATCGGCGGGACGAGAGTGTCGAACCTACGGTCCCAATAACCCCATGATCTATGATACTCAACAAACTATCCTATGCACATTCGTTCAACATTTGAAATATAAATAACAATAGGAGAATACTATAAAATGGAAAGAAAATGCAACATCCATTATCATTGATAATAATCATCAAGTCCATGTCCATCGAATGAGATACAACATATAATTATAAATTTTGTAGAAGAAGCTCTCCAAATATCTCACTACAATGTTTCTAAAAATGAACATAATATAATACAGAAATAAATAAGTTACTCTAAGTACAACACGCCTTGTTTTGGTGCAAGTACGATGTAAAAAATCCAATCTCCTCGAAAGCCGCTATTGTTGCTTCTGTTGCTCAGCTACACCTGTTGGGTTCACACGAGGGTAATGTTATGAGCAATTGCCCAGTAACGAGACAAACACTAAAATAATTAATGCAGGGATAAGCAAGGTATGTGTACTCAACTCTATCTAGTGACATATGCATATAATATAGAAACTGAGAAAACACCAAGTCATTCTGATTAACATTGGATCACATAACAATTGATTTTATTAATTGGTATAATAATCATTTGAGTACTACCACAATGATCTTAGTATTTCAACAAGTTGCTTAAAGACCACAACGACATACGATTACCAGCATCCAATCATTAATCATTAATCATTTCTCATATTATTTTAACACATGCAAGTACGTGACTCGCAGGACTCCGCTACATGGGAACATATTTGTCATCATGAGTAAACCTTCAAGGACATTTGTTCAACTAGAACATGAAAAAGATCAAATCCCGATTTTTCCAACTTCAAACCACATCCCAGAACATCTCTCACAATAATAATACTCAAAGTAAAATTAGATGCGGCCACATCTAATTTTAAACCGAGTCTTAAAATCGTGTATAAGTGAGAAATCAAGAATGCCAACCGCGCCACATGCCTACTCCGTCGAGCGAATCCAGATACAACATGGATGCTAGGTGTAACACATCATCCAACTCGTCCGTTGGGGTTGCGGCCTTCATGACATCTACCCGAGGCCGAAGGGTGCATGCCAAATCCCTTACGGCTCCTAAATCCATTTATTCGATCATCATAGATTCTCAACAACATTAGATATATTGATTTAGCATAGATATATTGATTTAGCTTTACCTCAACATAAAAGTCACCTCATTATCCATAACCCAATCCATAAGAGTGTGGATAATTTTTTTATTCATTAAGGAGTCATCCATAAAATAATTATTTATCGAGTGTTGAAGGTGGCATTTGTAAATATGCAAAAAGTTAAGGATCAAAGTACAATTTTAATAATGAATATATAAATATAAATCGCATTGTTGTTCAAACCAATCCTTAACTGTTTAAACTCTCGAGCTTATACTTTCAATTTATTCAAACGGTAATGTGCTATCAAAACTGTAAACAACATAAATAGCATATGCATTTCTTCGAGAAGTGGAACATAAAAACAATTTACCATCATGTGATAAAAGAACATTTTGAAGCAACTGTTATTCCACCGTGAGTCTTTTAGGAGACATGATAGGCCCCAACAATGGATTTTTTCCAATTTTATTGTTGATCTATAAAAGGAATATCATCATTGATAAGGGTTGAAAATTTTTACCAACGACTGTACATTATCGCTAATTCCTACCTATGTGCACATAACATTACATGTAATAGCTTCTGGACATAGAATTTTGGGATGAAGGTTTGCATATCCTCTAAATATCTAGATACAATTATGTAGAAAGATCTCTGATGATCATTCATATGTGTATGCTAATTAGCCCTAGGTTCACGTCATCTAAGATGGAGTTATCAGAAAAAAAGAATGCATATCGTTTGAAGGGGGCATGCAGGCATCTAATGATATCACAGATTTAGATATCAACATAGTATTTTAAGTATTTGGATTGGGATGTTATCAACGATCACATAATATAAGATCTTTAAACATAATAACGACTAGACTATTTTGGTGAAAAAAACGGACAACCAATGTTGAGGTTGGAATCGAAATTGTCATATGTTTTCTTTTCACGTATCAAATTAGTTTTGTGTGTGCATCTTATTTATTTAGTCCCATCGATTTCTTTTTCCATTTGCTGATCTCAGCATAGTAAAGATTCACAATAATCTTTACTATGATAGGAGATATAGAATTTGGAGGATAGATATCTGAGGTGGATTATCATTAACGTAGAGAAATATCAAGATGGAATGTGAGGTGAAAGAAAACTCTGACATTCATGCCATAAGATCACCGAAGGTTTTACGAATTTTCAAGCATTAAAGATTGTGAATCGTGTAGAAACCAACAACAAGGGATAAGGGAAATTCGTTACAAGAACATGTAAGGCTCTATAGATGTTCAAGAATATAGGAAAAATATGTGGAACCCAACAACAAAAGAAAGATATTTATCGTTACTTCTGAGGATGTTCTCTCAGGATCTCCTCTCACACGGAAATATTATTTTTGTCGCTTGATTGCAGCGTGAATACGTACATTAGTGACCTCGAGCTCCCCTACGTGATGGCGGTCGCGGATCTTCGATCGGGGCACCTTCTCCAATGTCGAGGGAAGCCCTCCGACGACAAATCTGACTAAGGTGGTGGTGCTCCAATGAGGAAAAAGGATGGTGGTGACTAGGGTTTTGAGAGAGTAGCCTACCACTCATATTTATAAAAGGAGAGGTGAATTTGGATCTTAATATCGGATCCGGTTCGGATCCATATATGGGTCTCGATCATTCAACTTAAAACATCAATATCTTGAGCTAGGAAAGTCAGAATTCGATGTTCTTGGGATCTTTGGAAAGATCTCGACGAGCTCTATAAAATGTCATGGTCATTTAATTTTTTTGAATATCAAAAATATTCCAAAATTTATGATAAAAAATGCGGGGATTCACATCATAAAAATCTTAAAGGAAGTCTCGTCCTCGAGACATAGGATTTAATATGTTTTGAATGAGGCTTGGATCTAGGCATAAAAATCTTAAAGAGAGCGAAACCCATAAAAATTTTAGAGAGAATTGAACTAGGATTTCGTGATCATACCTTCAAAAAGATAGGGATATTTCTATTACATATCTGCCTCGGGCTCCCATGTGGCCTCCTCAACATTTTGAGTTTGCCACAATACCTTGCCCAAAGAGATGTCTTTCCATCGTAGCTTCTTAACTTCTTGGTCTAAGATACGTACTGGTGCCTCAGGTAAGGATAAATTCGGTTCGACAACGAGATCCTCATAGCTAATCACATGTAGAGGGTCTCGAATATACTTCCAGAGGTTTGACACATGGAATACATCATGCATGTTTGTCAAGTGCAGGAGAAGTGCTACTCGATATGCTACCTTCCCAATACGGGCCAAAATCTCAAAGGGCCAAGAAACCGTGGTGCCATCTTGCCCCTAACACCAAATATTTGAAGACCCTTCATTGGAGATACTTTCAAGAAGATAAAATCTCTAACTTCGAACTCGAGATCAAGACTCCTCTGATCAGCATAGCTCTTCTGATGACTTTGTGCAGTCAATAATTTCTTTCTAGCGATCTCTACGACTCTTGTTGTGTCCTCAATTATCTGAGTAGAATAAATATTTTTGCCACACACTTCCTACCAACACAAAGGGGTGGTGCATCACCACCCATATAATGCTTCAAAAGGTGCCATACCGATACTAGCATGGTAGTCGTTGTTATAAGTAAACTCCATCAAGGGAAGGTGATCCTTCCAAGATCCTTGCCACTCAATGGCACATGCTCGGAGTAGGTCCTCAAGGGTCTGGATTGTCCTCTCTGATTACCCATCAGTCTGCGGATGATAGTCTGAACTAAGACACAGTTCGGTTTTAGGGCCTTCATGAATTCTCCCTAATAATGCGATGTAAAATGAGAGTCTCTATCAGATACAACCTCCCTCGGAATCCCATGCAGGTGAATAACATGCGTGATATATAACTTGGCCAAATATACTGGAGTGAAGGTCATGTTTACTGGAATGAAATGTGCAGACTTGGTCAATCGGTCCATAATAACTCAGATGGCATCATGTCCACCTACTGTATGAGGTAAGGATGTCACAAAATCCATTGAGATACTCTCCATTTCCACACCGGGATAGGAAGTAATTGTAACAAACTAGGAGGGTGCTTGTGTTCTGCCTTTACGAATTGACAAGTAAGGCAACGACTGACATGTCCTGCAACATCCCTCTCCATCCCCTCCCACCAGAAGTGTTGTTGGAGGTCTCTATACATCTTTGTGCTTCCTGGGTAGATAGACAATTTACAACAGTGAGCCTCGTCAAAGATGTCTCTCCTCAACTCATCATCATTAGGGACACAGACACGGTCCCCCTTCCATAAGATGGACTCACATACTATGAGTCCATCAAACTCCTCCTTCATACATTGGTGGAATAAGTCTTGTAATTTCTGATCGACCTGTTGACCATGCACAATCCTATTCCATAATCCACTGTACTTAGTAGGTACAATTATGGCATCTATAGTACTATCAAATGGGTGCGACTTACTGAGTGCCATAAGCATATCCCAAGTCTGTAACCATGTTGCAGTGCCCTCGGTATGTGCTCTCCTACTCAAAGCATCTGCTACTACATTTATCTTACCCGGATGGTAAGAGATCGTGCAGTCGTAATCTTTCAACAATTCCATCCATCGTCTTTGCCTCATATTCAACTCACGCTGGTCAAAGATATATTTGAGACTCTTGTGTCGATAGAAATCTTAAACGCGACATCGCACAAATAGTGACGCCATATCTTAAATGTGAAGATTATAGATGCAAACTCCAAATCATGCGTAAGGTAGTTCCGTTCATGGTTCTTTAGTTGTCGTGATGCATATGCCACAACATGACCACGTTGCATTAATACTGCTCCTAAACCATCCTTCGATGCATCAGTATACACCATAAAATATAAGGTGCCGGAAGGAAGGGTGAGAATTGGAGCACTGGTCAGTCTCTCCTTTAGCGTGCAACAACTCAACTCACACTTGTCTCCAAATGAAAGGGACATCTTTCTGTGTCAAATGAGTAAGTGGTAGTGCAAGCTGTGAGAAGCCCCTAACGAAACGTCTATCATACCCAGTGAGACCTAAGAAACTGTGTATCTCGGTAACTATCTTCAGCTGCTCTCAGACATTACTGCATTTATCTTAGTTGGATCAACTGCCACGCCTACTCCCAAAATTACATGACCGAGGAAAGCTACCTTGGTGAGCCAAAACTCACACTTGTTGTATTTTGCATACAACTTGTGTTCTCTGAGTGTCTCCAGAATAGTATGAAGATGTTGTTCATGCTCATACTCGTCACGTGAGTAGATCAAGATATCATCGATGAACACCATCACAAAATGATCCAAGTACGGGCAGAAAATTCTATTCCATGAATGCGCCATAGGCATTCGTGAGTCCAAAAGGCATGACCACAAATTCATAGTGGTTGTATCTGGTGCGAAAAGCGGATTTGAGTACATCTGTATCCTTAATCCTCAACTGATGATAACCTGATCGTAGGTCAATCTTTGAGAATACTATTATGCCCTGCAATTGATCAAAAAGATCATCTATTCACGGGAGTAGATAATGGTTCTTTACCGTCCTCTTATTCAATTGTTTGTAATCGATGCAAAATCACATAGACCCATCCTTCTTCTTTACGAAGAGGATCGATGCTCCCCAAGGTGATGTACTGGGATGGATAAATCTCTTTTCCAACAACTCCTGCAGTTGTACCTTGAGCTTCCTGAGTTCGGCCGGTGCCATTCGATATGGAGGCATTGAGATCGATTGTGTGTCGGGTATCAAAGTGATCTCGAACTCGATCTCCCTCTCTAGCGGTAGTCTAGGTAATTCCTCTATAAATACATTAGGAAAATCCCATACAATTCTGACATCTTCAATCATGTGATCTTGGGCAGGTAACTCCACAACATAGGCGAGAAAACCTATTCAACCCTGATTAAGAAACTGTTGGGCTTTCAGTGCGGATACATACAAGACTTCACTATCTTTGGTACGTCCATCGAACTGAAAGACATGTATGCCTGGGAGACGGAAAACTACCATCTTCTTGAAACAATCAAGGCGCGCGTGATGATGCTCGAGCCAATCCATACCCAAGATGACATCAAAATCTTCCAACTGAATAAGCAAAAGATATGCGGGCATCAGGTCCCCGTCAATCTGCACTGCGACATTCTCCACTGCTTGTCACCCTATGAATAATTGGCCCCCTGGGCCCTTGATGTAGTAAGGATATGAAACACAGACTGGTTCTTTATCTAATTTAGATACTAATCAAATTGCTAGAAAGTAGTGTGTGGCTCCAGAATCAAATAAGGCATGTAAGGATATACCATGCAATGAAATCATACCTCGCACTACAGCTCCTGAGGCATGGGCCCGCTCCTACGTGATTGCATTCAATTGTCCCTGAGGTTGTGGTGGGGCACTAGAACCTGCAACAATGAAGGTTGGTCGTGTTGGAGGATGCTGAAAACCTCGACCTCCATGACGGGAAGCTGATCCATGTGACTCTCCAGATGAGAAAGTCGGCCGCACACTTGATTTATGGCCGCCTGAGCTGCTGGATAGTAAGGGGCACTTGGCCATAAAATGGCCCAGTTGCTGGCAGCGGAAACACTGATGATCTCCTGAGTGAGAAAGGGAGCCTCCTGAGACAAGGCTAGCACCTCCTGTCTTGCGGATCTGGGAGTATGTAGAAGAGCAGAAGAAAGTAGTACTGTGACTCGCCAAGCCCTACCCCAAAGTAGGTGTGGGGACAAATCTGCTAACGGTAGGAGTGGTCACCACTAAGTGGAAATGATGCTCTCTACGAGCTCTATAGAAATCTCTGTGAGTAGATCTCCCTGACTGATGTGGCTGGAAATGTGATGGATCCCCCTAAAGCCGACTATGAGTTGCCTCCATCGTAGCCTTGGCAGCTACCTCCTTGATGGAAGTGAAATCCAATGTAGGCAATTGGTGTTGCACATCATCAAGCAATCTTCGGATAAACTTCTGTGAATTCTCCTTAGGGAAAGCAGTAGTCACTGGTGAATGACCGGAGAGTTTAGTGTAGCGAATGAGATATTCTTGAGCCATCATTAATCCATGCTTCAGTTCAGCAAACAACCTCCTCTGATCCTCAACCCAGTGATCACAGTAGAACTGGCTACGAAACTCATCAAGAAATATTTCTCATGTTATGAGATCCTCTAGATGTTCCCTGGTGGCGTACCACCAACGTTTAACACAGCCTGCTAGTGAAAATTCCACGAATGTAAGCCAAGACTCTTCAGGAGCACGGATCATCCACAAAACCTAGGATACGTGATCCATCCACAGTTCAGCCTCATCTGGTGTGCCGGTGCCAAAGAATTGTGGCACCTTAGACCTCTAATATGTTGCGTAGGTCGTTTGATGTTTTTGCAACACCTAGGTCCTCTGATCCTTCTGGGTCCAGAGACACCGAAGGATGAACACAGTCCTCTTCTTCACAATAGGGTTGATATGAGGAGTCATCCTGCTGAAGGAGCCTTTGCTCCAATACCTCCTGATGCTGCTATATACCCTGCATAGCCTGAACTAGTAAGTCCAAGTGATGTACAACATAAGGGTCGATACAGGGTGGCATGATTTCCTGCAAGAATCATTATATTAGAAATTATTTCCATGTTAGAGAGACAATGGACACATTAATCATGACTTGAATTATTCTCCTTAACTAATGCCAAAGTCGGACGAATTTGTCGCTATATTTATATTTCGAGTCCCATTGATATTCTAATATACAAAAGAGAGAATGGAGTATCGAGCTCTGATACCATCTGTGACGTCCCACCCCTCCGGTGACTGAAACCGGTAGGACGAGAGCATCGAACCTACGGTCCCAATACGTCCATTATCTATGATACTCAACAAACCATCTTATACACATTAGATCAATATTTGAAATATAAATAACAACAGAAGAATAATATAAAATGAAAAGAAAATACAACATCCATTATCATTGATAATAACCATCAAGTCCATGTCCATATAATGAGATACAACATAAATATATAAATTTTTAGAAGAGTCTCTCCAAATATCTCACAACAGTGTTCCTCAAAATGAAAATAAAATAATACGGAAATAAATAAGTTACTCTAAGTAGAACATACCTTGTTTTGGTGCAAGTACGATGTAAAAAATCCAATCTCCTCGAAAGCCGCTATTGTTGCGGCTGCTGCTCAGCTACACCTGTTGGGTTCACATGAGGGTAACGTTATGAGCAATTGCCCAGTAACGAGACAAACACTAAAATAATTAGTGTAGGGTGGTATGTGTACTCAACTCTATCTAGTGACATATGCATATATTATAGAAACTAAGAAAACACCAAGTCATCCTGATTAACATTGGATCACATAACAATTGATTTTATTGATTGATATAATAATCATTTGAGTACTACCACAATGATCTCGTATTTCTACAAGTTGGTTAGAGACCACAACGATATACAATTATCGGCATCCGATCATTAATCATTAATCATTAATCATTTCTCATATTATTTTAGCACATGCAAGTACGTGACTAGCAGGCCTCCGCTACGCGGGAACATATTTGTCATCATGAGTAAATCTTCAAGGATATTTGTTCAACTAGAACATGAAAAAGATCAAATCCTGATTTTTCCATCTTCAAACCACATCCCAGAACACCTCTCTCAATAATAATACTCGAAGTAAAATTAGATGCTACCACATCTAATTTTAAATCGAGTCTTAAAATCGTGTGTAAGTGAGAAATCAAGAATGCCAATCGTGGCACCTGCCTACTTCGTCGAGCGACTACGGATACAACCAGTCTGTCAAGTGCAACACGTCATCCAACTCGTCCATTGGGGTTGCAGCCTTCATGGCATCTACCTGAGGCCGAAGGGTGCATGCCAAATCCCTTATGGCTCCTAACTCCATTTACTCGATCATTGAAGATTCTCAACCACATTAGATATATTGATTTAGCCTTAGCTCAACATAATAGTCATCTCATTATCCATAACCCCGTCTATAAGAGTGTGGGTAATTTTCTTTATTCCTTAAGGGTTATCCATAAAATAGTTATTTATCGAGTGTTGCAAGTGGCATTTGTAAATATGCAAAAAGTTAAGGATCAAAGTGCAATTTTAATAATGAATCTATAAATATAAATCGCATTGTTGATCAAACCAATCCATGATTGTTTAAACTCCTCGGCCTTTACTTTCGATTTATTCAAACTGTAATGTGCTATCAAAGTTGTAAACAACATAAATAGCATATGCATTTCATCGAGAAGTGGAACATAAAAACAATTTATCATCATGTGATAAAAGAATATTTTTAAGCAATTGTTATTCCACTGTGAGTCCTTTAGGAAACATGATCGGTTGTTGGAAAAAGATTTCCCCAACAATGGATTTTTTCTTCTAGTTTTATCTGTTGATCTGTAAAAGGAATATTGTCATTGATAAGGCTTGAAAATTTTTACCGTCAACAGTACATTATCGCTAATTCCTACCTATGTGCATATAAATTGCATGTAATCTAGATACAATTATGTAGAAAGATCTCTGATGATCATTCATATGTCTATGCTAATTAGCCCTAGGTTCACATCATCAAAGATGGAGTTATCAGAAGAAAAAAAAGAATGTATGTCATTTGAAGGGGTCATGCAGGCATCTAATGATATCACGGATTTAGATATCAACATAGCATTTAAATATTTGGATTGTGACGTTATCAGCGATCGCAGAATATAAGATCTTTAGACATAATAACAGCTAGATTATTTTGGTGAAAAAAAACGGGCAACCAATGTTAAGGTTGGAATCGGAATTGACATCTATTTTCTTTTCACATATCTAATTAGCTTTGTGTGTGCATCTTATTTATTTAATCCCATCGATTTCTTTTTCCATTTGCTGATCTCAGCATGATAAAGATTCACAATAATCTTTACTATGATAGGATATATAAAATTTGGAGGATAGATATCTCAGGTGGCTTAGAGAAATAACAAGATGGAATGTGAGGTGAAAGAAAACTCTAACATTCATGCCATAAGATCACCTAAGGTTTTACGAATTTTCAAGCATAAAAGATTGTGAATCGTGTGCAAACCAACAGCAAGGGATAAGAGAAATTCGTTACAATAACATGTAAGGCTCTAGAGATGTTCAAGATATAGGAAAAATATGTGGAACCCAACAGCAAGAGGAAGGTATCTATCGTTGCCTAGGAGGATGTTCCCTCGGGATCTTCTCTCACACGGAATTAATATTTCTGTCACTTGATCGCAGTGCAAATATGTACACTAGTGACCTCAAGCTCCCCTACGCGATGGTCATCACGGATCTTCGATCGGAGCACCTTCTCCAACGTCGACGACTGTCCTCCGATGACAAATTTGACTAAGGTGGTTGTGCTTCAATGAGGAAAAAGGATGGTGGTGGCTAGGGTTTTGAGAGAGTAGCCTACTACTCCTATTTATAGAAAGAGAGGTGAATTTAGATCCTAATATCTGATGATTGCATATTATGCTGGTATAATATCATAAAAATTACATGAAGAATCCCACTAATATCTGACACATACACATCAATATCACTTAATCCTGATATTATTTATTCTACAAATACAACGGGAAAACCACCTCTAAAATGCACAGTTAATTTAAATGAACAAATTCTCCCCTCTACATTAATATATAATACCACATTCCAATCATTCAATTAATCATTGAAATACTTTATGTATCCAAATAAAAATTGCATGGTCATTAAATAAAACATCACATTCAACCACACACATTTATACATCCAATTTGGCTCTACACATATTTTGTTGGAAAGAAATGGAGAGGGGCTTGAAGGTAATATACCCTTTCTTTATTGGTCACATGGGGCACCACAATTCTCTTTCATGCACATTAAGCCTCCCTAGTAATGCAATGCATGAATAATCTCTTTATTCTTCTCTCTCTTCCCCATGCAACTTCCCTATGCATGAATGTATTTATTTCTTTTGTCTTTATGTGCATGAGATGAAGACTCTTCAAAAGCCAAAGGATGCATATAGCATCCATAAAAGGAGGAGTCCCCCAAGGCACCAAGGGGCTCGTGACCTCTCCCTCAACGCAACTCTCTCCTTCCGGACACAAGTTCTCTCGCCCCCGACTTTCCCTCTGCCTTCCTCTGCACGTACGGCTATCCCCTTCAGCCTGCACCACCTTACACGACCATCAGCCTGAACGCACCTCCTCCGTGCAGTCTGGCTCCATCTCCGCGTACTCCAGTCTATGCGGACCTCCTCCGCACTCGTCTCCACGCCTCCATCTTCACACCGTCGCTATCTCATAACTCCACCGTCGTCTCCGAAAGCTCAAATAGAGAAGACTTCCTCCCCATCTTTATTCACTTCTAGCATTTTTGTCCTTAAATTATTTTATGTAAGTTGAATCTGGAAGAAAATAACTCTCCTATTATAAGATCACCTTGCATTTTTATTACATTGGTATTTTGTTTAAGTTGAACTTGGAAGCATTCTTATTTTGTAAGCCATTCTCAAAGTTCTCTATAATATATGCATTGCAAGTTTATATTCTATTATGCTCTCTGAAAAATTACAAGTGACTCTCATTTTTCCATATTAAATTGCTATTCATCCCCTACTTCCTTACTTAGTTTCACCCATACCCGCATTTGCTTACTCTAAGTTTAGCAAGTATTTTCACCGTAGATCACATTCTCTTCAAGATTTTATAATTTTTTCTCTCATCGACATGGAGTAAGATTTGAATCAAGTTAGAAAAGGAACAAAAAAATTACGAGTTTGCTTAGTCCCTGCGGATACGAATCTCTACTTGCACTATACATCTTGTGTATTTTTATTATGCTTGTGGTTGTAATATTATTTGTTTGATCTTGATTATTCATGGTAAGATAATGACTTGATAATATCATCTTTTTAAACCAGAAAAATCTTGTCAACATTTTGGCACCGTTGCCGGGGACTTAGGCAACATTTGTATTTTTTCTTTCTTCGTTTTTATCATATTGTTCATCTTCTAGTCCCTGTAATTTTTATTTTCAGGTACTTGGATATTCTGAAAAGAAAAAATGAAGGCGACGATTCTTGCATTTTTATAGCAAACTTGTAATTTTCCTAGTCAATTTTTGTAATTTCTTCCCCCTCCTTCTCGGAAAAGCTTGCCATCAACAGGAAAAAATATTACAGATTAGCGTCAGAAGTGCAGGCACTGCAAGCTACTCTTTCTCTTAGGTATTTTAGGTTTTTAAATTTTTACATTTGTTTGTGCTCTGAATTAAACCGAATAAAAACATAAAAAAGAGTTCTTGATTGCATCATCTCTGTGGTCTTCTCCATCTGATAACCTAATTCAAAGACCATCAAAATCGTGCTTGATCACATTAAAAAGATAAGCTCGAAAGATCACCGCAGTGATCCGAGCGAAAGCGGACAAAAAAAATTGAATGCTTGTTTGATGCACATGGTGAATGACACAAAAATCACAAGCATATAGAACCCTAGGATAGAGATAAAAATCCCTGATGCTACATGGGATTGTAGAGAGAAATCGTAACTCTTCGACGCATTGGGCACAGGTTCTTGTTGCAAGAACATATCATTGATCTGAGTACCGCACCCTGGATCCCCCATCCGGATTAGGACACCGATTTCTCACAATCTTCCACACCCACCTCTTCATTAAGGACTCTTAATTCTCTGATAATGTTTGTTGAATCAACAAATTAAAATCGAAAAGATAACCGCTTCCACGGTAATTTTTTATGTGAGTTGGTGAATCAACAACTTGTCTAGTGTTTGTGCTGTGTATGCTTGGTTGTAGGTCTCTGAAAAAGCCCTTGCAACAACTCTTAGATTACGATCTGATCTATAGACCAAAATCTCACCCATCTTGTTCAAGTCAAAAATCTGATAACACACTCGATATAGCTGATATGGGAGAAGAAAACCACCCGAATCCCATGGACCTCATCCTCCAATAATTACGGCTTCTGAGAGAGGAAACTGCCACCATTCTTCGAGTCATAGCTCCTTTGAATAGGGGACCACCCATAAGCACACAATCCGACCCTTGAAGATCCAGTTCATTGGGTCCAGATCCCACCTGAGGTAGCATACTTTGAAATCAAATCTACATCCATCCCTCTGATCCCAAAATTTTACGAAATCAAAAGTGAAGACCCTTTTCTTCATATCCAAGAATTTCGAACTACGTGTGACACAATGAGTATCTCCATGATAGAAAAAGAGTACATCTACATGAAGGTCTTCACATTCTCTCTAAAAGAACGAGCTCAACAGTGGTTGGGGAATTATGGGGCCCTTATAACTTCATGGGATACCTTGAGAGAAGCCTTTATAAAAAAAATTTCCCTGTAGGAAAAACCAATGCCCTGAGACAAGCCATATCTTCCTTTAAACAGAAGACCAACGAACCCATTCACGAGGCTTGGGAACGCTTCAAAGAGCTACTTAGGAAATGTCCTCATCATGCAATCCCAAAGTAGAAATTAGTTCAACTATTCTATGAGGGCATAGACACATCTTTCAAGAGAGTCACAGATGGATCATGTGATGGTAACTATATTAGCTATGACAAACACTTTGTATGGAATTGAGCAATATAGCAGCCATGTGAAACCAGTTCACAGAGTCAACAAAGAGAAAACCATCAATGAGTCGATCGAAGAAAACAATGATAAATGGAAAACTCTATCCATGCAAATGGACCTTATGACATAAGCCGTAGGAAAATTAGCTATGAACAATGTCTCGAACAACGTCTGTGGAGTCATTTCTAACCCCATCATTCAAGAAGTTGGCCACACCCTATTCACTTATAATCAAGGCATGACCCCTAAGACTGTGAATTGGATACAAAGAAATCGAGGAGGGTCATATTCAAACACCCAAAATTCAGGATGGAGAGAATAACAGAATACAGCGTGGAAAGGACAATACAACAACCACTATCAGACCAGACAACCAATAGCACCACCAGTGACTCAACCACCTACTACTGCTGTGAATTTTGATGCCTTGGCTCAAGCTATACAACAACTTACCATAGCACAACAACAGGACACTGAAGCTCAACAACAAGCCAACTCTGAGAATGCCCGGCAATTTGCCGAGATTAGGTCTTACATCCCAGCCTTGTCACCTCAGCCTCTGCCAAATCCCAACACCAACAATGCTAGCTCATCTGGAGTACTCCAAACTCCACCACCCACCGGGTCTTTCACCTCAACACCTGGCTTCCAAAATCAAGGATTTTTCACACCTCCTAGAACAAACCATTCAAAACAAGGGACCACACAGCAAGCACCTAGGAATCAAGTGAATTTTAAAACCCCAACCCGTTCAAACCAATCTGCTAATGCTGTAACTCTAAGAAACAGGAAAACCACATCTGCTTTCACCAGACCGCTTGCTTTTGAGGATCAAATAGAAATTGAAGAGATTGATGATGAAGAAGAACCAATTGAGACAACCATGCTTCCTCCTTCCTCCCCAACCATAACCATCCCCTTTCCTGGAGCTCTTCACTAAAGAAAGACTCGATCATCCACCATCGATCCAGAGCTAGAAAAAATGTTCTCAGACATTATCATCGAAATCTCTCTACTGAAAGCCCTCGAACAAGTCCCAACCTTCTCTCGCTTCTTAAAAGAAAAATGCACACCAAAGCCGAAATCAAATGGAAAGAATAAGAAAGATCAAGAAGAGATTGAAAAGTATGTGCTTCCACGAGCCACATCAAATGTCATTTCCCAATTCCTGCCCACCAAGAAGAAAGATCCAGGGGCACCCTTGGTTAAATGCACAATCGGTGACTTGATTTCAGAGCGTACTCTGTTGGATAATGGTGCCTCGATTAATCTCCTCCCTACTGCTATCCTAGAGCACTTTAACTTGGGAAACTAAAACCTGTCTCTATGATTTTACAAATGGTTGATCGTTCGGTGAAGAGACCAATAGGACTTCTTGAAGATGTCATAGTCACCGTTCAGGGACATCAATTTCTTGTGGACTTCGTTGTGATGGATATGGATCTTGCAAACACATTGAGTGAAATACCCATCATTCTGGGAAGACCCTTCTTAGCTACTGCCAAAGCACATTTTATTATGAGGAGGGCAAAGTAGAATTTAAAATAAATGGTAAGATCGTCCATGTTGATCTTGTCATACCCACTTTTGTTGACTCCGAGACCGAAGACTGTAGTTGGATAGAGAGTTGTGTTGTCCTTGACATACAAGATGACTTTGCTTTTATCCATCTCTCCAAAGATCCCTTAGAGGTTAGTCTAAACACCTCTAGATCCACTTATAAGGATACCTCTCATGAAATTGCCACATAAAATCTGAATCTCGCACTTGCAGCTCCACCATGCCCTCTCACCGGACAAGAAATTGATGAGCTTGATAATGCCTGGGACACACTAAACTCTGAACTTGCATTGACCTCAGCCATGATCATGCCCATGATGGAGCCACCTTTTGAGATCATTTCTTTGATAGATTCATCAGAAGAAATTATACCTTTGACTCCATTGACATCCATTGTCGAATTGAAAACCCTACCCCAAGATATGAAGTATGCTTTCCTTGAAGATGCACACACTCTACCAGTCATCATCAATGCCAACCTAGATCACACTCAGGAAAGCCAACTCATGGAGGTTTTGAAAAGAAATTCCCAGGCTATTGGATGGAAGATAACTGATTTGAAAGGAATAAGCCCAACATTTTGTACACACCACATATATCTGGAAAATGATAGTAAACCCTCTCGAGAAATGCAAAGATGGTTAAATCCCAATCTACGAGAGGTTGTGAATAATGAAATCTACAAGTGGTCAAGTGCGGGCATCATTTATCCTATTGCTGATAGTCCTTGGATCAGTCCTCCCCAGGTTGTCCCCAAGAAAGTTGGATTGACAATTGTCAAAAATGAAAAAGGAGAGGACATACTCACTCGAGTAGCCACATCTTGGAGAGTCTGTTTCGATTATAGGAAACTCAACAAGGCTACCCGAAAGGATCATTTCCTGCTGCCATTCATTGACCAAATCATCGAGAAGCTAGCCGGAAAAGAATTCTTCTGCTTTTTGGATGGATATTCCGATTATAACCAAGTGTCCATAGCACCAGAAGATCAAGACAAAACCACTTTCACTTGTCCCTTTGGGACTTATGCCTTTCGTCGCATGCCTTTCAGATTATGTAATGCTCCAGCAACCTTTCAAAGGTGCATGATGGGAATTTTCACCAATATGATCGGCGATTTCATGGAAGTATTTATGGATGATTTCTCTATATTTGGGGACTCTTTTGAGGAAACACTCGGATTTTTGGATAGAGTCCTACAAAAATGCATTGAAGTAAACCTGATATTATCTTGGGAGAAATCACACTTCATGGTGAAGCAAGGGATTGTGATGGGACATATTGTGTCAAAAGGAGGATGAAAGTGGATCCATCGAAAATTGAGACCATCACCCACTTAGGCCCACCCATGAATATAAAAGGAGTCCGATCCTTCCTAGGTCACGTCGGTTTTTACCGTCGATTTATCAAGGATTTCTCCAAAATTTCCCGCCCTCTCACCAAACTACTTGAAAAGGACCAAGATTTCACATTCACCGAGGAAGCATTCGAGTCCTTCAATACACTAAGGAAAATCACCACTGAAGCACCCATATTACAGCCCCTTGATTAGAACTGTAAATTTGAAATCATGTGTGATGCTTCTGATTATGTTGTTGGGGCAGTATTGGGTCAAAGGAAAGATGGAAAACCCTATGCCATCCACTATGCTAGCAAAACCCTGGATGATGCTCAAAAGAATTACACTGTGATTGAGAAAGAACTGCTGGTTGTGGTACTTTCACTAGAGAAACTTCGATCTTACATCTTAGGGTCCATATCATAATCTACACAGACCACTCTGCTCTCAAATACCTATTCACAAAGAAAGATGTCAAGCCTAGACTGATTAGGTGGGTGTTGTTGCTACAAGAATTTGACCTAGAAATCCGAGATAAAGCAAAAGCAAAGAATGACGTAGATGATCACTTGTTGAGGCTTCCCTCATCATCTTCACCAGCGGATAATGTGGTCCCAATTTCTGAAAGTTTTCCTGATGAGAATGTCTCTCAACTCCCATGGTATGCGGACATCGTCAATTACCTTGCCACTTCCACATTTCTGGATGACTGGCTGAAACATAAGAGAGACAAAACCAAGGTCCAAGCCTGATATTATCATTGGGAAGAACCTCTTCTCCTCAAAGAGGGTATTGATTTAATTTGGAGACGTTGTATTCCTGAATCTGAAGTCTCTAATATCTTATCTCACTGCCACACTTCTGGGTATGGAGGAAACCCTTTAGGGAAGCGCACAACCGTTAAAGTCTTACAATGTGGTTTCTACTGGCTCACACTCTTTAAGGGTGCCCATCTTTTTGCTTAATCTTTTCCTACCTGTCAGACCAATGGAACAATGACCCGACGCAACATGATGCCCTCCAATCCGTACATATAGTCTAAATCTTTGGTACTTGGGGAATAGACTTCATGGGACCTTTCACCACATTACAAGGCTATCAACACATCCTACTCGTCGTTGACTACGTGTCCCATTGGGTTGAAGCCATACCCACTCGCATTGCTGATAGTGCCACTGTTGTTAAATTCCTGACCAACCTTTTCTCTCGATTTGGATTACCAAAGGTGGTCATTAGTGATGGTGGAACCCACTTTCTGAATGCTTCAGTAAAGAATTTACTTAAGAAGAATGGAGTCGAACACCGTGTCTCAACAGCACCTACAGACAAATGGAATGGTTGAGCTGTTGATGAATCCACATTTCATCATCTTTATTCTATCATCTTGGCCTCAAAGACCCTAGTAAATGCGTGTAAATACCCTTAATTCATGCATTTTAACAATCATGCATGTATGTGTAAATATTGTATAAAGTATTATTTTTAAAGCTAAAATTATAGAGAAAAGAAAAGAAAAGAAAAGAAAAGAAATATTGCAAATATTTTATGACCCAAAACCTCGAGACCTAGGCATCTCGATGACTAGGTCGACAAGGAATAAAGTAGGGTAAGATAAGGGCCAGAATCCAATAAAAATTTCTCTTATTTCAATTCATTCTTTATTCATTTTGAGACCTATTGTTAGTTCCATTTTTTATACTTAAAATAAAGAAACTTTGTACATGAAAGTTGTAGATAATTAAATATAGAAGAATACAAAATTCATTTCATATAAAAAATGTAGAGACAAAAAGTTATGATCTGAATAAGATTCCAGAATCCCAACTTCCCAGATGTGTATCTCTCAAATAAAAACTCGAAATCTATCAAAATGACCTTTAATTGTATATATTTCTCAATGAGCTATTTAATGAAGGTGGTTTCATATTTTTCTGAATTACGGTTTGAAAGTTAGGTTTTGGACCCCTATTGTATACCTATACTGATTAAAATATTCATTTTATTTATTATTCATTGGTTTTTCTAATTTTTTATTTTTATAATTTTGTAAATATTATTTATAATACATTTATATATTAAAACAGGAATAAAAACCTAAAGAAAACACAAAAATAAAATACTTAAACAAAACACATAGATATAATACCTATAAATAGACATATATACTTAATACATCTATTTAATAAAAATATATTTAAGCACATAAAATTAATTTATAAATTTATAAAAATAATTAACAAAACAAATAAAATTAAAAATACAAAATAAAAATAAAACATTAAAATATATAGATAAAGATGCCTATATAGCTCATTAAAGGTAACTTGTAATTTTATACCTCAAAAAATAAATAAAAATCATAATAAAATAATTTACAAAATAATAAATATTTTTTTATTTAATAACCAAAATATAATAAATTCATTTGTTATTTTTAAATGATTTTTTAAATTATTTTTTGTAGGATTTTCCTGGTTGGTCCACGTGGACCAACCAAGGGGGTCTGAGAGTTGACCGTGCGACAACTCTCTGACCTGCCTCCTGTTCATGTCAAAATGTTGGTTTTCGACCAACTTTGTGATTTTTTCGAGGTCGTTCCTTTCATCGTTTTGCCTCGGTCCCTCTTTAACTTTTGTTCCTCGTATAGTGGTCTTTCACGCCCTAGGATTTATTGGGCCGAGCATCATTGATTCTTCAAGATACGCCTCGTTCTTCCCAGCCGCTCGTCAACCCATTCAAATAGCACCTCCACCTTCCCTTTAGAGTTTTGAACATCCTTGGACCCATTTTCTCTCGACCTTTCGTGCTCCATCGAACCAGGGAGGTGACAGGTCCCTGTTCTTGTAGTTGGGTCGATCGAGGAGGCGGTCGAAGGGGCGTTCCACCCACCTCCGGCGAGCCTAGCCGTCAAGGTTTTACATCAGGTGATACACATCTTCGAGGTCCTATTTTTCTTCATTTTTTCTTGCGTTCTTTATTTGCCATAGTAGTAGGATCAACATCTTATCCTTCTTTTCGCGTCCCATCCATTCAATCACATAATAGACCCCTTCACCGGAGTTAGCTCCGGTCGTCCTTCATTTCGTCGTCCCCCGCATTCATTTGCTTTGCCAACCGTCGAGACATTTTTCCCTCGATGGTTTAACCATTTCTTGCAGGTATTGGGAGCATAACAAGAGCCTGGGGCTCATTTTGGCCGCTTGTCGGGGTACCTGGAGCCCCGTAGCTCCGTCGCCATCTCGCGCGAGCTCCGACCGTTGCAGGAGGATTTTGGAGCCACCAGCACCACGAGGAACATGCTAGGAGACGTCTTGGCCATTTTGGAGCTCGAGGAAACGCCGAAGGAAGGAGATCGAGGTCGGGGAAGGTCGCTTCGCCGGTGGCTCTTCCCTGTTCTTCCTTCTAGGTCCTTCGCCGTCAGATCAAGGGCAGATCGTAGAGGCGTACAACAACTGTTCGATCAAGTCCCCTGCCAGTCGTTGATCCTCGCTGAAGGATCTAATGTGGGCCATCGAAGTTGAATCGTCATCGACCGTTGGATCTTCGACACATGGCAAGTGAAGGAAGATACACCGTCGGTTCTGCCTAACCTGGGTATTTTGCATATTCACCCATGCCTTTTTTGTATTTTAAATTAAGCACATAAACTTTCATCTGTAGTTTATTATTTTTGTGAAAATTGCAAAAACACTCTTGTAGTTTTTATTATTGCACCCACCAAAGTATGTATATAAGTGCAATAAGCAAAGCTTGGTTTCATGATCCACCTGTTGTAGCTTGCAGCAGGGAGACTTGGCTACACTGGTCAAGCTCCCAAGGGTACTTGGCTACACTGGCCTTGACCCATTCTCTTCTTCCCCCTCTTCTTGAGCCGGTTGTACTTGAACTTAGAAGGGAATACCCCGCTCCTCGAGGAAAGAGTGGCCAGTTTGAGGTCATAGAGTTACCTTGTTGGGGAGGGTTGTCAAGTTTCCATTTCTGAGGTGGAGAGCTTAGACCTCACTTTCACAGGACAAGAAAAGATTCATGGTCTTCAGGGTTTGTGATTGATGACTTGTTCTGATCTGGAGCATTGAGGAGTCTTGGTTATAGATTAGTGGAACCTAGAGGCTGTTGAGTTTTAAGCTTAAATCTAAATAAGGTTCCGACACATTAATAATCCAAAGATCTGATCGAGCTCCATACCTCAATTTAATGAAGGCAAGTTTAATAATCAACCTTGATCCATGTACATCCTCTTTTTCTTTTTCTTTCTTTCTTTTTCACTTATTTTTCAAATAAGTGTTTGCCAAGGGACTAGCAAAGTTAAGTATAGGGGGGGTGATGAATACCCATTCATCACTCTTTATTCTTATATTTTAGCTACAAAAACCTGTGCAAATGCATGTAGATATGTGTAAATAGGAATAATTACCAAAAGCATGCATTGTGTAAAAACCTATAATTAGCATGTTTTTGTGCAAAAATAAAAGAATAAAGATTAAAAAGAAAAAGAGGGAAATATTTAGAATAAATATTGAGCAACCTAACCCAAGGGAGGGCTCAGCATGGGCCTGACCGCATAAAAGGCAAGTAGAGAGAGATAGGGGCTCTTGTGTAAATATCTATGTAAATAAATAAAATTATATTTTCCTCACCCAAAAATATGCTTGTAAATACTTATATATATTTATTTATAAAAACAAAAGAAAAATTAAAAATCAAAAAGAGTAAAAATACCCCTTCATCATGTACATAAACCATGCCTATCTATTTATTTAACCTTATAAATAAATAAGGTTATTTTCCAAACTTTTTGTAAATACTCTATACTATATATTGTAAATAAATAAAATAAAAAGAATCAAAACAAAAATCAAATAAAATTAAAAAAATGAAAAATACAAAAATACATTGTACATATACCATGTATATAGTTGTACATAACTATTTATTTTACCTATGTATATAAATAATAAAAATAAAATAAAAACACCCTTTTATTCCTTATTTTATACTATAAATAAATAAAATATAAAATGGGAATAAAATTGTATAAAAATAATAATTAAAAATCAAAAATCAAAAGCCTACATATTGTATATATACCTATATATAGCTATATAATGTAAATACCTTATTTTTATTTCCAAAAATTAATTAAAAATCACCAAAAAATAGAAAAAAATAAAATAAAAATATTTCATGTTTTGAGTTTTGGCTGAATCGGGCCCTAGCTACCTCCATTTGTCATCTCAAGATTCAGCCACGTGGCCTTCACCCATTGGCCCTGGGGGATGTTGACCGCCCAGTCAACTCCCCCCCCCAGGACCACTTCCCACGGGTCTGCTGCGCCCGACCGATCTTCTCGGATTTTTCCCATACAGACCCGAATCCTTTTTGCCCAAACCCCGGGTCCGGATTGCTCACGTCATACCCGAGAACCTCGCCGGAGCCTTCGCCTCGGGATCCGCGCACCAGATCGCCCTACCCGCGCCCTTCTTCCCGGACCCGCCAGCATACTTAAGCTCTGCTCCTCCACCCATTTCACGAATCTTTGGCCATTTGCTTCGTTCTCCAGTGAGCTCCAGAGAGAGAGAGAGGTGACAGCTCGCACCTCGACCTGTTGCAGCGAGGAGAGGAGGCGAAAACCATCGATCCGGCGAGTCATCACCGCCGTGCTCCGCCCTGAGTTGGAGCTCGAGCCTCGGACGTCGACGCTCCTTGAGGCGAGGATCCAGAGCTTCGCAAGCTCGTCCACAGTCGATTCATCCACCCAGGTAGACCCTATTCTCTTTTCTTTTCGTCAATTTCAGATTTCCCCCAATTCGAGCCATCGTCGTGTTTCGTCGATTCCGACCGCCTCACACCTCCATTCGATCATCGGAATCCATCGTCACCTCCGCCTTCCTCCCGCGCACCTTCTCCATACCCCCATCCAACCCAGCTCGCACAGGAGCTGGGGTTCGAGCTCCTCCGTCTACCCCCCTTGCCGGAGCTCGCCCATATCGCCCCACCGGTCACCTTCACCCGCCTAACTGGGTCGAGGCACTTTGCCCTCGACCCATGAGTTTCCTGGTATATCTCTCAGGTACTTCCCAACCCATCTGAGGGCTTGGGTCATTCGGGCCAGGAGCTTCAGCTCCGCCGACCTCGCCGGAGCCCTCCAGGGCTCGGCTGGGTCATCGGAACCCACCATCAGCTGCGGAGCATCATCGTGGAGCTTCTCCGATCTCCAGAGGCAGCAGGGGAGGATACCAGCGCACGCACGAGGCCGGCGAAACTCGCCGGCCAACTGTTCTTCCAGCATCTTCCCCGACCGTTCGATCGTCCTCGACCTCCAGTTCTTATCCTGACCGTCCACTTGAGGAGATCCAGCCACCGTCAGATCTTGGAGAGGCGATCTGGACCGTCCGTTGCACGAGGTTTAGCCACCGAGAGCCGCACCCGTTCGATCCCCCACGTGGCATACCCTCGACCGTCCGATCGCTGCGAGGACCTCAGCGTTGGAGCGCCACCCATTTCCAGCCGTCCATCTACCCACGTGGCGCGCATCCATCGGGCGACTTAATAAAGGGTAATTTACCCTTAGGCCCTTCCTTATCTTTTATTTCGTTTTAGTCCTGTAAATATTTTAGTCAGTTGTTTAGTTTTAGGGTATTTTGCATGTTGGACCTCGTACTTTAGATATTTGCATTTATGCCCCTGCCTGTGTGAGCCACGTGCTTCGTCACGTGTTTTGTTGGTGTATTTGCATTGATGCCCCTGTAGTTCTGGATGTTTATGAATGAATGAAACTTTTTGAGTAGTTGCATTTATGCCCCTGTGCATGGTTTAATTTCGCATGTGCGTTTATTTGTGGGTAATTTGCAACATAGCCCCCTGGACTTTTGGTACGAGTTACCAATAGGTCCTCGGGACTTGTTTTCTTTACAAATAGGTCCCTGAGTGCCCCAGGCACGTGCTTGGCACGTGATTGGCTGGGTTAATTGCACCTGGACCCCTAGAACTTAGGGTATTTGCATTTCAGTCCTTGTGCACAGTACCCTCTTGTGATTTTTGAATAAAATATCAAATCACCTCCAAATTCACGAAAATTTGACACATGGCTCCTGCCATGGTGTAGGATTTTTGTGAATTTTTGAGGACATTTTAGATTTCGTTTGCTATTTTTAGAAATTCAAAAACCATTATTTTAGCTACTGTCTAGATTTAAAAACCCCAAAAAAATATAAAACCCCTCTAAAAATTCTATAAAAATTAGCTACTGTTTGTCTTGTGTTCTTTTATTTTCTAGCCAATTTTGGCTATTTTTCACCACTAGAAAACCTTAAAAACTTAAAAACCCCCAAAAACCCATAAAAATTCTAATAAATACATTAAAAATCCAAAAACAATAATTTTGGTACTCAAATTTTCCTTGTTTTACCTAGTTTACAGGAAAAATACCTCCAGGCCCTTTTGAGGTCCTTAGATATTTTATCTAGGGCTTTTGGTCCTGGCTGGACAGTACCTTGCATTTTTGCTACTGTTTGATTTTTAGTAATTAAAATAAATATCATAAAAATCCCAAAAATTCACCAACAACATAAAATATTATAAAACATATAAAAATATTTTTGTTTGAATTTTTGCTTGATTTTTATTGCATTAAATAAATTGTTGAAGTGTGCTTATTTGTGTTTCTTTTATTTTCTTCACATATTAAAAATTCAAAAAAAATACAAAAATAATTAAAAACCACTAAAAACATTTTCCTCTTTTATTTTATTCATTTTTACTACTTCGTAGGCCTTCGGCCAATCCGTGCTCCTCGAGTTCGACCCTGGGAGCTATACTAGGTTAAATGCTTAGCAGGACCGCTTGCTTTGTTTTGATTAATTTGATTTGTATCGAGTGGTTCGATTTTTCTTGATTGACGTAGCCGAGTGATCGAGGTCGCAACGACCTATTTCTGTACCTTTACCTCTGTCGCTTGGCCCGTCATCATTGTGCAATTCCCTCATGATAGTCTGTGGCGGTCTCTCGGCGTTGGGATCACCTCCTCCTGCATCAGGTCCATCTCCTCCTCCGCCACCGCCCCCAGATCGGTTTTCTCGCATCTGTGCTATTTCTCTCATGAGATCACCCATGAAGGTTCCCTGGTCTCGGATCTGCCTCTGCATGATCTCAAGGATGCTAGAAGTGAATTGTTGATGGCGGCTTGATCAATGAAGAATGGCGGATGCTCATGATCATCAGGATGCTCTCCTTTGTCAGCCATGTCTGGGTTCTCTGAAAAAGCAAAAGAACCCATCTCAGCTGCTGTCAAATGTTCTGAGCTCTACGATGCACTAAATTCTGAGACTCTTGGACTGATGGAAGGGGAATGAGAAGGGTGGTCGAAGGGGAACAGGGTGGATGTGAACTCAGACTCGGAGAGTGGGTCTGGACTCTCCGAGGTGGTCCTAGATGAATGAGGAGGAGTGCTGGATAGCGGTGCCGACAAAGTCAGCCTAAGAGACCTCCATCCCATCATCTTGATTATTCGATAAGAGCAAGGTTGCAAAATGAAGAAGAAAGAAGGGAGAAACAAAATTGCGCACAAGTGTGCAGTGTTTTTGATCTTGACCTAAACCAACTAGCAATCAAACACAAAGCAGGGGGAATTCACCAACTCAACACATGAAGCCGTAAAGGTTCGGCTTTTATCTTGTCAATTTTAGCTTGAATTCATGAATTTATCTTATCACGAGTCCTTAGAGCGCTACGCCTAAAGGAGAGAGAGTACTGCCGGAAGAGTATTGCCGTACTTGTCCTCCTCCTGTGTAACCTGTAGCTTGCGCTTTTTAAGGTCCTTGTAACCCTTCCTGGATCCCTACTCAGCCAAAGAAGAAGAGGGAGGAAGCCGATAGGCGAAACCGATACTTCGGATCTCGCTCGCAACAAAATCACCTGTGAGAGTGCAAGACCCTACTCGGATGCAGACGGTGAGACAAACACACCCGTGAAGGCGTGACCTATGCTTGGTACTTCGAACAGGGTCGATGCTCACACAATAGTGAGTTACCAATGGTGACCAAGTCCTACTCGCCTACGTACGATAGTAGCGCCAATACTTCGGAAATCCAGGCGATACACATGGCAGCCACAAGCTGGGATTTGGGCTCTAATCCTTACGAAGCACTCTGCTCACTTGGAAGGAGACCTTCCCATGCAACCTGAAAACAAGTGAGGGTGTGACTCTCCCCAATCAATGAGTCCAATTACCAATTTTATTTAGGTCAAAGTTTTCTTAGCAGTCCCTTTTTTAATTTTTTTGGTGTTATCGCTTCTTTTGAGTAGATTCAAACAAGCGCCTAATGATTTTTGTGTTTTTCTTTGATTCCTACTTTGTCCAAAAACAGAGGGAGAATAGAGTCGGAAAAGCCAATGCAAGTCAGCACCAAGATGGAAATCTCACCTTTGTGCCTAAATGATGAATGCTAAGTAAGAAGACTTACAACGAATCACAGCTCTCTCCATGCGGGATGCAAAGCAGAAATTTATAAACCTAATCTACATGCCGGTATGCAGTGCGGAAATCGTCCTAAGATAGGCAATTGCTAGCGTTAAGAACCACAAGTCAGCCACCAATCTCCAATCCTAATGTCCGGTCTAGGCTCACCCCTCCTTCTCTCGACACATCGAGTTTAGGGAAAGCGCTTGGCGGGATGAGCTCGCGGCACGTGGATCGAAGACTAATGACTAATTGTTTAATTAGACTAAGTCCAAATACGATCCATAGGTGCATGCAAAGGTTATTAGTGTGTTTGGACCTAATCTAATCGATCAAGCAATTCCTAGAACTAAGGGCTCAATCCACAAAAAAATGGAAAATGAAAACAAAATCGGAAAATGACTGTGGAAAACACGACAAAATCCGCAGTGAGCCCCCGGGTGAACAAACACCCGGAAATTAGGCCCGGAAGTTCAAGTGTCCAAGTTCCTGTATTATTACAAATTAATAAGCACTCTCTCACAAAATAAAATACAAACTAATCTAATCACTCTCTCACTCCTCCTGCTCTCTCCTGCCGGCTTGGCTTAAGAAAAGCCGGCTCCGCTTCACGTGGTTGCTCCGGATCTCCTAGGCGATCCGCCTCGCTCCGCGGTCCCTCGCAAGAAGACAAAAAGAGATGGTCAGAAAGGCTCAACAATATCTATCAAAAATGCAAGAGAGATAAAATGAAGCAATGGTAGATAAACAAACATAGTCAAACAAAAATGATGATCTACTCGCTGTTGCTCCCCGACAACGGCGCCATTTGATAATCACAATTTATCGAGGGTCTAAATAGTCCACACAAGGCGGGACTACTACATCGCTGTGGCGACCCACAATAAACCGTAATTAGTCAACAATTAACCCACACACAATCAATCAAGCAATGATAAGCAGATGTGAAGTCAAAATTTATTTTTAACTCTACATAAATGGTGTATAGAAAGCAAGTACGTAGAGAGTTCGAACACAGGGAACAAGGCAGGGTAGATCTACAGATGTGTATGTGAGTGAATGTGAATGTGTTGTCTACACTATGCAATGCAAGTAATTTTGTGGGTTTTAAATTTAAATTTTTTTAATTTAATTTTTTAAATTTTTTTAATTTTGTATTTTGATTTTTTAATTTCCTAATTTTTTTATTTTTATATTTTATATTTTTTCTTTTTCAATATTGGAATAGAAGCTATATAATAAAAGAGGTGCTAGAATATTTATAAAAATATGCAAAAATGCTCAAAAATTCAGAAATAAAATCTTTTTGGTATTTTTATGATTTTTTACTGTTTTTGTGATTTTTGGGTATTTTTCAGAATCTTTTTGGTAATTTTAAATGGCAAAATAAATGAAAACAGGGAATAAGCTACTGGCCGTGAGTAAAAGATGAATGAAAAATATCAAACAGTCACAAAAATTTTCCAAACTAATTTTAAAATAATGATAATAAAATATAGAACCTACAGGAACTGAGTTTGGATTTTTTAGAGTTTTGTAGAAATTTTTAGTTTTTTTGAAGTTTTTAGGTGTTTTCTAATTTTTAAGGTTTTTCTTTTGAAATTTTTAGTGATTTTTGGACTAACACTAAAGTAGGCTAAAATAGACAGTAGGTAATTTTTTGGAATTTTTCGAGGTATTTTAATATTTTTTGGTATTTTCTAAGATAGACAGTAGATAAAATGCATGTTTTTGATTTTTAATAAATGCTAAATTGCCACAAAAATAAAATCTAAAAACATGGCGTGAGAGTACAAGTTAACAGGAGCTTAGCATGATTTTTGTGGAATTTTTCAAGGTAAAATGATGCCTTAAAGAAATAGAGCAAGCAAGCAAAACAATTAAGCCTGGCAGGGGTATATGTATGCAAATACACAAACTTCCAGGGACATACATGCACTTTTCCACAAAAAGTTATTACTAAATATTGAATTTACAGGACCAATCACCAATTTCCAAACCCGGGAGGATCTTTCTGCAAATAACCCACCAGAGCGCGTGACTGGCACGCGCTTGGAAGGGACCTATTCATAATATCAAAAACCTCCAGGGGATCACTTGCAATTTTTCCAAAAAGTTAACACTTAATACAAAACTTAGCGTACTGAAATGAAATCCACAAAATGCTAAGGGCCCCTCTGCAAAAAGCCTGCGCCTCACGTGAACAGGTCACGTGAGGTGACATGGCAGAGGACCTTAGTGTAATATTAGGAAACACAGGGGCCTAATTATAAAATTTACAAAAGTTTTTAAACTACTAATAAAAGTTTCAGGACTAAAATTAAATTACAAAAAGGCGGGGGATATACTTGCAAAATTCCCACGCAAAGGAGATCTGACGGCGGATGGCTGCTGAGGACGCGTGGCATCAATCCAACGGTCGGCGGCTGGGCTGGATCCAACGGTGTGGCTCGAGCCACTTATCCATGTGGCAGCACGGGGAAGCTCGATGACGGTTCGCGCGTGGACGGCGAAGATTAGATCCTCGGGCGAAGATCTGACGGTGGAGACCGGGCGCGATCCAACGGCTGCTGTGCGAACTGGGGCTCCGCCTCGATCCGACGGCTGCGAAGGCCGGAGCAAGAACCGCAGAGGAACTCCAGCGAGCCGAGGTTCTCTGAGGTGCTGCACCTCCTCCTGTGGGCTTCTTGGCTTCAAAATGAGGCTGGAGGCTCCCCGAGGTCTGGGCTATCTCCTGAGGGCATGAAAATGCCTCGGCGGTGGCCGAGGCTCGCGGAGGAGGAAGGCGGAGCTGGAGAGCTCGACCGAGCTCCAGCGAGTGTCAAAATAGCCCCCAGGCTCGAGTCAAAGGGCATTAACCTGCAAACAAATGTGAGAGGGTCCAGGGCAAGTTGCCTGGACCCCGCGGAGTCGGAAAGGTGGCGCGACGCGGTGGTTAGGCTCTCGGTCGGAGGTGCGCTCCGACGAGGTGAGCAAATTGAGCGAATGGATCGATGATTTCGAAATTTTTAGAGGGCTTTTAATCCTATGCCTAAGACTAATAAAATGCACTAAAAATTAGAGGTGGAAGTGGCTGCCTCGACGGTCAATGACCGAAGGGAAGTTACCTCGACCACCGGAGTTGGGGGAGGTGGTAGAGACGCCTCCGACCTCCTTCACCTTGTCTGATGGCACTGCGCTGGAGCTGTCACCTCCAGGTATGCGTGGAGCACGAGAGGAGCGAGGAGGGGTGGACCGAAGGTGTTCTAAACTAAATGTGAAGTCAGGGGCGCCATATAAGTTGTTTGACCGGATGACCAAGGCGCTCCAAAGACCGAGTAAGATCTGACTAATCGATGGCTCTATCCCCCAAAAAACGCAAGGGCGTGATGGACCAATAATCGAGAGACAAAAGTCATGAAGGACTCGATCTCAAAAAATGCAAGATTGAGGCTGGAAAAATCGACAAAAAGGGGGTCAAACCAAGGTCTGACAACGGCTACAGGACCTAGGGTAGACAGTTGATCGAGGTCAACTGCGACTGCCCCCTTGTTGGTCCACGTGGACCAACCAGGAAAAAGGTCCTAAAAAGATTTAAAAATTCAATTAAAAATAGAAAAAGAACGAATTAAATTTTGATTATAAAATAAAAAATATTTATTATTTTATGTAGTATTTTATTCTTATTTTTAATAATTTTTATGGAATATATTTTTACAAGTTTACTTTTATACCCCTTATAGGTATATTACCTATATATTTTAGTCTTTTATTTTTATTTTGTGTATTTTATTTTTATTATTTTTATTTAGTGTTTTATAAAATCATAAAATATTTTTATACACACAAATATATTTTTATTTTATTTTATTGATGTGTTTGTATATTTAATAAAATATAAGTGTACTTTATATAGGTATAGGTATAGGTATAATACCTATGTATTGTATATACATATATTTTTATTTTGTATTTTATTTAAGTTTTTATTCATGTTTTAATGTACATAATTATTATAAATAATATTTACATAATTATAAAAATATAAAAATACAAAAATAATGAATAAATAATAAACTGAATATTTTAATCTGTACACTTATACAATGTGGGTCCAAAACTCAACTTTCAAACTGTAGCTCTGCCAAATGCGAAACGACCGCCATTAAATAGATTATTTTATTCTATATACAATTAAAGGTGAGTTTGCTGCATTTGGGGTTTTCATTTGTGAGATACGGGTCTGGAAGTTGGGATTCTGGATTTTTATTCATATCATAACTTTTTGTCTGTACATTATTTTTTGGTGAAATCAATTTTGTATTTTTCTTTATTTAATTATCTACAACTTTAATGTACAAAGTTTCTTTATTTGATGTATAAAAAGTGGAACTAAAAATAGGTCCCAAAATGAATAAAGAATGAATGGAATAAAAGGTATTTTTGTTATATTTTTGGCCCTTATCTTCCCCTACTTTATTCCTTGTCGACCTAGTCATCGAGATGCCTAGGTCTCGGGGTTACAATATTTTATTCTTTTTCTTTTATTTTATTTATTCTATAATTTTGGCTTTAATTACAGTAATTTACACACTATTTAGATGCACATGAATGAATGCTAATATGTTCTATTTAATGCTATTTACAGGCATTTGCTAGGGTTTTTGAGGCAAAAATGATAGAATAAAGATGATGAAATGTGGATTCATCAGTCACCAACGAGGAGGGGGTAGAGATCGTGACCCGAGTACCCACGTCGTGGCGCGTCTGTGTCGATTACAGGCGCCTGAATGCTGCGACCAAGAAAGATTACTTTCCACTGCCATTTATTGATCAAATCTTGGAGAGACTTGCAGGGTAATCATTCTTCTGTTTTCTTGATGGGTACTCCGGCTACAATCAAGTAGCTATAGCTCCCGGGGATCAGGAAAAGACCACGTTTGCATGTCCCTTCGGTACCTACGCATTCAAGCGCATGCCATTCGGGCTTTGTAATGCCCCATGCACATTTCAATGGTGCATGATTGCCGTATTTGCCGAAATGGTTGGTGATTTCCTGGAAGTCTTCATGGATGACTTCTCGGTTCATGGTGATTCATTTGATACATGTTTAGCGCACTTGGACCGACTCCAGAGATGCAGGGAGGTTAATTTGGTACTCTCCTTGGAGAAAAGTCACTTTATGGTGACTGAGGGTATCGTGTTGGGGCACGTCATCTCCAAAAAGAGAATGGAGGTCTACCCTGCCAAGGTGGATGTAATCAAGAAGCTTGAGCCACCAACCAACGTCAAGTCGGTGAGGTTATTTTTAGGGCATGTTGGATTTTATTGAAGGTTTATCCCAGATTTTTCAAAGATTGCCCGCCCACTGATTGAGCTCTTAGGAAAAGACACAGAGTTTATTGTAAATCACAGGTGTTTAGAGGCCTTTGAGCTCCTGAAAAAGAAAATATGTGAATCGCCAATATTACAAGCTCCCGACTGGTCTCTTCCCTTCGAGATCATGACTGATGCATCGGATTTTGTTGTCGGAGCAGTACTTGGACAAAGAAGAGATGGAATACCTTATGCGATTCACTACGCGAGCAAAGTGTTGGATCCTGCATAGAGAAATTATACAGTGACTGACTCGCAGTTGTTTGGGCCCTTGAAAAATTCAGATCATACATATTGGGCTCCAAGGTGACAATTTTCACAGATCAGACAGCAATTAGATATCTCATGGATAACAAGGATGCTAAGGCACGACTTTTGAGATGGATCTTGTTAATTCAGGAATTTAATTTGGAGATCAAGGATAAACCTGGAATAAAGAATGTTGTTGCTGATCACCTTTTCTGAATCGAGCAAAACGATTATCCTGACACTGGACCAATTAAAGAGACTTTTCCAGACGAATCAGTTTGTGTTATTGATTCAACCCCGTGGTATTCCGACATAGTGAACTATCTTGTCTCCAAGAAGGTTCCCTTTGGTTGGACCAAGAGAATGATTGATCGATTGAAGTCAGATTCTAGAAAATACCATTGGGATGATCCCTTCCTTTTCTATGAAGGACCAGATTGTGTCTGGAGAAGATGTATTCCTCAGGAGGAATATCAGAGTGTCCTCACACATTATCATTCTCTCGAGGCTGGAGGACACCATTCGGGAAAGAGAACCGCGCACAAGGTACTCCAATGTGGATTTTACTGGCAGACCTTATTTCAGGATACTAATGAATTTGTACGGTCATGACCGATTTGTCAAAAATGGGAGTGATTGTGGGATACAGAGATGAAATGCCCATGCAACCAATGATTTTCTGTGATGTTTTCGATGCATGGGGTATTGATTTTATGGGTCCCTTTCCCAATAGCAATGGATTTGAGTACATCTTGTTAGCGGCTGACTATTTATTAAGATGGGAAGAGGCTATTCCAACCCGAACCGCAGATAGCAAAGTCGTCTGTAAGTTTATCAAGGATAATATCATTGCAAGGTTCGGGATACCAAAAGTGTTGATTTCTGATGGAGGTAGCCATTTTGTGAACAGGGAGATGAGATCTTTGGCTAAGGAGTACAAATTTGAGCATAGAATAGCCAACCCATACCATCCACAATCTAATGGTATGGCAGAGGTTTCTAATAGAGAAGTGAAGGGTATTCTTCAGAAGTTGGTTCGTCCAGATAGGAAGAATTGGTCGAAACTGTTGGACCAAGTTCTATGGGCCTATAGGACAACCTATAAGACTCCACTCGGTACTTCACCTTTCAGGATGATCTATGGCAAGCCATGCCATCTACCTACAAAATTGATTCACAAATCAGAATGGGCGATCAAAAAGTTGAATTGGAGTTGTCACCTTGGGAAACTATGTCACGACTTAAATCTGAATGAGCTAATTGAAATCCGAAATCGGGCATATGACAACAGTGTGATTTATAAGGACAAGATCAAGATATGGCATGATAGACACATTCGAGATAAAACCTTTGTCCCTGGGCAGAAAGTGTGGTTGTTTAATGCTCAGTTGAAGATTTTTCATGGGAAACTAAAATCAAAATGGACGGGTCCCTACATTGTCATCGGCATGCACACCAATAGAAGCGTGGATATTGCCGAACTCAAAGAGGATGCACAACCTTTCGCAGTAAACGGACAATTGCTGAAACCATATATCGAATCACCCAAAGAGCAGACAATTCAAGTTGAGGTCATCTACTTCACGTAGAGCGAGGACATTGAAGATTTATCAGATCATTCCCACCCTCCCTCCCGACCACATCGGTCTTCTTGTACAACTTCTTCCTCTACTTAGGCCAATGCCTAAGTATGGGAGGGACCGAGGACATCTGTATATACCATCCTTCTCCTTCTCCCGATCACTTCACTTCCACCCTTCTTCCATACTTAGGCTGATCGGAGCCTAAGTATAGGGGGAACCGTCATCCACCTATATATACTCTTCTCATTCACTTATCCCGACCGCTTCATTTTTCTTTTCATTTTTTCACTCTCTTATGCTTAGCCCGAGCTATGTCTTCTTTACGCTTCTTGTGCTCTGAGGACACAACACTCACTAAGTATATGGGGGTCTGTATATACTTCATATATATATTACCCATATCTCGTACTTTCGCGTAAGTCTATATGTATTTACGGGGTGGGTAATCTTTAAAAAAACAAAAAAAACAAAAAAAGAAAAGAAAAAAAAGTTTTGCTACTAGCACTAACTTTGCCTAAAATTTTTGAAAAAAATGGCTTCTTATTTCATTTTTGCATAAAAAAATGTGTCTGCATTTCACACACCTGCACTTCATCCAGCATCGCATTCATTGGCATCTGTGAAAAGTCATTGGATTCTAAACCGAGTTATGAGTAGAAACCGAGAGTGGTCTGGACTTGACCTTGATCCACCTAACTTTCAGAGGAACTTCACCGAGAAATAGGATTTTAAGAGCTTCAGGTTTTTTGACTTAATTCTTTAAGTTCCACATGACAATGTACAACGTTTGACTCTTAGTGTCTAACCTGGTCTCTTCATTCTGGGTACAACTCTGGAATAGGGAATTAATTTGTACTCTCACACTATGCACTTAGCTCAACTCAGACGGGATGTTGGAAGACTGTGTGAGTCTCTTTTCTGGTAGCGTGGAAATCTAAAGACCGGAGTACGGGTTGAAATAAAGCGTCGGAAAAAGGATGGACGACTGGGCACAATTTTTTCTAAGACCCCAAAAAATGTACGGAACAAAAAGATTCTATATCCGTAGGGGCACAACAAGATCCAAGCAGAACCACCAAAAATTCCAAATACAAAGAAGCGACTACCAAATAAAATCCGACCAAAAAGGTCCAAGCTTCAAGAAACCTGCAGATCATGGTAGAGACTTGGCTACACTGGCCATCTTCACAAGGAGAGGTGACTACACTGGCCACCCTCCAATTCTTTTCCCCTTCTTCTATCTTCTCCCCCAATTCGATTGTGAACACAGTGCGACAGACCTTAGAAGGAAATACCTGACTCCCCGAGGATGAGTTACTGGAGAGGAGAGGAGCATGGTAGTCCGACATTTTGGATGGGAAGAGCTAAAACCCTTCACACACATGAATCGGTTGTTCAACGTTCATAGGGTATACTTTGGGAAGAGGATTGATCTAAGATGACTTTTGAGCCGAAACTGTGGCAATGATGTGTAGAACTTGAGGGATGTTGATTTTAAAATTCTAAGTCTCACAGAAGTTCCGCCACACTATCAATCCAAACGTTGAGTTTAGTTTCAGTTTCACCTTCAGCTCATGGTCTTGGTATGGAACTCAATCTCATTTCACCTCATGGCATTTCTTTTTGATGCTCAGGGACGAGCATGGTTTTAAGGATAGGGGATGATGAATCTCGGATTCATCACTCTAAATTTCATTTATTAAGCTCAATTCCCTCAAAATCATCAGCATTTATGCATTTATTCTGCATAATTAGCATTCATACATGTTTGCATAAGATTGGCATTTTATCCATCATTTTTGCACAAAATAAGAAGCCAAAAATCCAAGCCAAAAATGACATGTAAATAGCCTAATTTCCCGGATTTTTAACTCCTTCATGCTAACTCCAAATGACACAAAACCACCTCCACTGTGTACTTATCACTAATAAGAATAAATGAAAAATACAAAAAAATCATAACCCTGGTAAGTGGACAAAAAACCCAAACCCTAGTTTCAGGATTTTCGGACTAAAAGCCCCATATCTTCTCCATCCAGTATCCGATTTGATCCTACTTACTTTTGAACTAATTTGCATTCAACTACCTTCAAAACAATACCAAGTTCAAGTGAATCGGAGCTCATATGTGAAAGTTGGATTTTGGGCCTCTTTTGTACATTGTGTATTTTAGCTATTTTGACCTGATATTTTATGTACATGCTTTCTTAATCAATAAAATTCAAAAAAATAGATTTAGATGTCTTTTATTTATCTTTGATTTCTCCTTATTTTTTCAGATTTTTTTTATGGTTTAAAAATGAAAAAAAAATAGAAAACCAAAAAAATCTAGGTATTCTATGTATATGGGATACCCCAAAAATTCACTTCGTGCATTTTATCGATTTTGGCTTTGATGTATTCATAAAAGTTATAGATTTCATCGAGACGAGCATTTTTCATGAAGAAACTTTTTCGATCCGAGGTCGTTTACTATTTTTTTTTTATTTTACAAAATATTTTATTTTTGATTTTTCTGGTGCTGACACGTGGCAGCCCCTGAGGCCGCCACTTGTCAGCGGTTTTTGGGCCCCTTTTTAGTCATTTTCATTAAAAATTAATTATTATGGACGCACATGCATCGCATGTGCCTCCCAGGCACGTGCTCCGCCCTTCCCCCCTTCATAGCCACGTGGTCGAATCTGGGCCATCCGATCATCGCCCGATCGGACGGCCCAGAGGTTGCCTTCAACCTCACGCCGCCACCCCTCCAATTTTCGCGCGTCACCCCGCGATCCTAACAACCTCCGTCTTCTTTGCTCACCAACCGCTGCCCTTTGATCGCGTCGCCAACGACCTCCACCTCCCTCGCTCCGCAACGTCCTCCGCTATCCTCACAACCTCCCTCCATCGTCAGCCCTATTTAAGAGCCATCGCCACCCCCGACTCCCTCATCCATCGATTCTTGGAAGTAGGACTCTCCATCGGTGGTGACAGCCCGTCGTTAGCCTTCTCGCGGCGAGATCCGGCTTCATCCCCGACGTCGTTGCAGCCCAAGCACCCTTCACCCGCTGCTCTGCTCCGGTATCCAACGCCGTCGAGCTCCCTTCGATCTCCAGGTACATCCTCCGCTTCACCATCGCCAATATCCTCTCACCTCCGCTATTCAAACTTCATCTTCGATCATCTCTCACTCCCTTGATCATCTTCTACGACCTATGCCTCCGTCTTCGCTCCACCTCTCCACCGTACACCGCCGACCTGCTCCACCTTCAACTTCAACCGCCCCTCGCGGTCCACTAAAGCACCAACCTCGGAGACTTCGTCTCCAGCAACCACGTCATCGCTTCATCGACTTCAACCTACGAGCACCATCTACTCCGTGCTACGCCGCCATCGACATCCGGGAGACCCTCCGCCGCCATCACCTTGCTGCACCGACTTCATCAACCTTCACCGACTCCGCCAATAACTTCAACGCCTCCTCCCTTCAAGCTTCATCGACGACTCCGCCTTCGCTCGCCCTAGCCGCCAGAAGATCCACCGTCCCTAGGCCGTGTGTCGGCCAGAGGACGACCTACTCCACCTCCGCCTTCATCAGCTCCAGGCGCCTCCGGATCCAGACCCCCTCTCCACCGCTTCTACTCCAGGCGCCGCCGGGCAAGGAGCCCGAGACCCCCCCACATGTAAGGCACGTGCGTGTGGGGGGGCGTCATCCTCCATCAGCATCCAGAGGTCACGTGTCGTGCACGTGCCTCTGGGTAAATTGTAAAGCCGCCCTTGAAGAATCTCCCATTCGCAAATCAGCCCCCGCCTCTAGAGGGCACGTGCCACGCACGTGCCCCCTATGGAAATTTTGCTGAAGCACCCCTACTTTATCGGCATTTACATTTCAGTCCTCCGTAGTTGGATTTTATTTATTTATTTATTTATTTATTTATTTATTGCAATTCTACCCCTGTATTCCCCAGTGATTTTAGACCTCTATTTGCCATTATTTCATTAATCCAAAAATAGCATGATGTTTATCATTTAAATCTCTACAGTTTGGCATATTGTGGAAATTTTTATGATCATTGGTTAACTAATAATCAATTATTTGTGGAAAATTGCAAACTTTGCTCATTTTATGCTCTTCAATTTTTATTTGATTAACCGTTGCTCTAAAAATTCCCCAAAAATCACATATTGTAGAATTAATTTTGCTTGACATTGTGCCCAAAAATATTTTCATTTGCATGCATACATTGCTCTATAAAAATCATTTTGCATATTTCAGTATTTAATTTTTAATAGGTATTAAACCTACATTTTCGTGGTTTAGGATTTTTCTGAGATCAATCATCTAGTGATAGATCTCGGATAAATTTATCTCCTGAAAATAAGTAGGTTTAATATTTATTATAATTAAATATTGGAAATCATTTTGTTTGCACTTAAAAATTCATAAAAAATTCATATTGCATCCAAAATTTCCAAAAAAATTATAGTGCATTCATTTCATCATATTTTGCATTGTGGCCAAGTTTCGTATTTTTCGGACATCATTTGAATGCAATTTACATTTTAATCCCTAAAATAGGCCAAAATTGCATCCTGCATCCCTTATTTGCATTAAAAATTCCAAAAAAGACCGCCTCGAAAACCATGCACGAATCTTGATAGACATGAATCTAGGTTGTTCCTTTGCCTCCTTGTGACCGACCTTGGGACTTGCCCAAGTAAAATAAACATAAAACTACTTAATTGAAATTGAATAATATTTGTGATTATTTCTTGACCGATTCCAATCGCTGCCTACAACGAACGACAAACTATATTTTTGGCATAAACAAGATAAAAACAACTTTTTACATGCTCGATTTTCGAAAACATCACCCCTTCGTTGAGCTATGTCGCTGCATCGCTCCCCATGCTCCGTTGCACAAGGTCAGGTAAGATCGAGAGCAGCCCCATCCCTTGGTCTTGGAGACCAGTGTCCTCTTTGCAAATTGTTATTTTTTTATATTTTTTTATTCAAGTTGGACCTAAATACAGTTTAATGAAACGTTTGTTTAATCCCTACAATTTCTCTAATTTCATATTTTTATTCTGTGACATTTGCAGCAGTATTATTAAAGTTATGTTTAATTACAATTTAGTCCTTCAGGGACCTTTCTGTAATTTCTTTAAGTTTTCTTAATCCCTAGAGATATGATACATACCAATCAATTGCCTTACAGTTTTTCTCAAGAACCTCTATCAAGCGAGATTCTTGGTCATCAGTAAAATTTGCTGAGATAATGTTTGGAAAAATGTCTGGCTCTCCTGCAAGGAATCAATACTTCATGCTCTGCAATAAGATCTTTAATTCTGGGCAGGTGGGAGCTGGTAAATCTGGCCTCTGAATTGTCTGTGTGGAAGCTATGAGATCTGAATGAAAGAACTCTCTATGTATCTCTGAACTCAACGAAGATGGCCCTTTGGTGTCTCTATCAATTGCACTGGCATTGTCTCTGTCCTGGTTGTAGGCTCTGCAGAAATCAAACATGGAAGGTACTCATCGAACTCTTATCGGTCAAAGTTTGTGTCTCAATCGAAGGGATCGGAATGATAAGAAATGAAATCAGCTTCGCTAACTGAATCAATATCACCAACCTTTTTGGTATCCTACTCCAAAAGTGTGCTCTCTGAACTCTCGTCAGCAGGCGCCTGTAAATCTGCTAACTGTGAAGATGTGTCCAGAGCTCGTGAATCCTCATCTACCTAAATTGCTTCATCATCTGTAATCACAAAGCCCCACTCGTGATGGATGTATGGCTCTAAATCTGTCGTCTGCTCTGAGCTGGCTGAATCTTTGGCTCTCAGTTCCTCGATTGTCTCTATTTGTATGCTTTCACCCTCGACGTGAAAGTATAACTTCCCTCTATCATGATCAAACATGACCTTTGATGTCACTAGGAAAAGTAGCCTAATATGTTCGAAGCATCTATCACGCATTCAGGGATCTCCATATCCAGCATGATGAAGTCCACGGAGAATTTTAGGCCCTGAATGGTGACGACAACGTCCTTAAGTAACCCATGAAGGCCTTGAAGTACAATCCTACTATGTCTAAGAGGACCAAACTCGAAATAGTCGACTAAGGCTGTTGGAAGAAGGTTAATAGAAGAGCTGTTGTCTAATAGAGTCTGATCGAATCACTGCTCGTGAATGTGGCATCGGACATACGAAGCCCCTGCATTTGGCCTCTTGGCTGGCAAACAGTTATGGATAGCAAAGATGTGGCACGGGTAAGCACATGGATCTCTGCATTATGGTTAATGCCTCTTCTTCCTACGGATTGTGGTTTCTCTCTAAGATTTTTCTAGAAGAGAGGGATGTGCTCCAATGCCTCCTGTAGAGTCAACTGATTGTGGAATATGTCTATCATCTGCTCGTTGAACTCTAGTTGTTGTCTCTTTTTTGGATTTTCTATTTTTTGTCCTTCCCTAAGCGGAGTGCTTGAGGGAAGGGGATGGTTGTACCCTCATCATGAACTGAGGGGTCTGGAGTAGGAATCGGTCTCTGAGCATACAAATGGCTGGAATCCATACAAGAATCATCATTCTTCACATCAGATGGACTCGGAGAAGAAACATAAACCTTTCCTTTATTCATCTTTTTGTTTTTCAAAATTTTGTCATTTTTTTATAATTTTCTGGACACATCATCCTCAAAAATGAGAATAGCATTAAAAACAACTAGATCATCTATACATGGATTCTTGGTGGCATCAGTACCACCTACAACATCTGAATAGCGGCATCAGTATCGCGCTTTGGCCCATCATGTGGAATCTTGGTGGCATCAGCACCACCATCTACTGCATCTAGAGAGTAAACGGAATCAGCACCATCATCTGGATCATCAGTAATATGGGTGACGTCAGTACCACCATCATCATGAACTACAACATCAGCACTGCTCTCTACTCCATCTGGCGCTCTGGGATCTGCATCTGTATGTTGCCTAGATGAGGCATTGCCTGCTGGCTTCCTACCGCTCCTAAGTATCACAAAATCATCATCAAATAAACAATGAATATCGTGAAGTACCTCATTAGGAGTAGTGGACTCTGTCGACTGTACTTTCTCGAATTTCGTCTTTAGGTTGTTCGGATTCGGCTCAGTCTGTGCGAGTATGGAGGTCTTTCCCTTGGTGATCTCTCTCATTTACTGGGGGAACTCATCCATATCTCACCTGAATGTGGTCTACTTCTCTGTAAGCATGCGAGCGAGGTCATCTAAACATGGGTTCTCATACGAGGGTGCATGGGAACCAGATGGGGTGTCTCTCTGAAAGTGTGGAGGCTAGCCATGTTGCTATTGTGAGTAGGAGTGAGGGGGAGGCTGTTGGAACTGGGAGTGAGGCTATTGCTTCCTCCACTGTTGGCCCTGGTACTGGGGTCGAGGAATGGAATGCTGGGAGTACTGGGGTTGTCATGACTAATGTGATCCATGTCCTAGCTATGTTGGAGGCTGCTGCTAGAATTGAGCAACTCCCGTGGACCATTTGTGCATGGGTGATCATGGTCGATACCGGGATGCTGCTGGTACTGGGAATACCAAATCCCGTTGACTTCCACCAACGGCTCCGACTGCTCATGCAATTGTGGGGGAAGGGATGCCAATGGCTGATCATTGTGGTACACCACCATCTGTATATCTGGTGAAGGTGGTGGTAACTGGTTTTGTGGGGTTGGCTGAACATGCTCCGCCTGAATGTGGTGAACCTATCTTTATGAGGTGGATGGTTGTAAAGATCTGCTCCCCTGATCAGCATGCGACCTAGACGATGGCAAAGAAGTCATCTGTGCCTCTTGAAGTCACATGATCTGTGTCTTAAGATCTCTCAAATTCCAAGCCATTTCATCAATCTTGTCGAGCTTGTCTAAGACCTATCATGTCTTCTTCTCAATGATCTCCATGCGGTCCAACTTCTGGCTGATAATGCCAATGTCGGCAGCTGATGACTCTGCTAGTGTTGACGTTGTGAAAGATGATGAAGATGATCCTGCCTCAATGCGTGTAACTTTGTGATGTGACAATGCTTGGTGGGGAGGCTTCCTCTAAGTATAGAAATGCATATGGGTCATAACAATATAGTCCTCATCCATCTCCCCATAGATGGCCCAGACCTGATCCTCGTCCTTGGAGAAATAGGATCCTTCACAAGAGGCGTTGACAAGCCCCTGCAACTCGGGTATCAGCCCACAAAAGAAACTATGTACCAAGTTGGGCTTGCTGATATCATGGTGGGGACACCTATCAATAAGCTCTCTGAATCGATCCCAAGCCTTGTGAAACTGCTCATTTGGGATCATGGTGAAGTTACTGATCATAGCTCTCACTGCGTTGGTCCGACCAAGTGGATAGACTTGTTGAGGTACTCGATCCTCAACTACTCCTAGGTAGTGACAACCCTCCCCAAGTGCTTCATCCAGTAGGCTGCTCTGTCGACCAAGGAGAGTGGAAAGGCTATCAGCTTGATGGTATCCTCATCCACCAGCCTGTTGTGGACGGTACTACAGATCATCTAGAACTCCTGTAAGTGGAGATAAGGCTCCTCAATGGAATGCCCATGGAACTTGGGCAACAGCTGGATCGTCTGGGGCTTGAGCTCAAAATCATCGAGAATCACTGGCAATTGAATCCACCTATGAGTGAGAGTCGCACTAGGGTTGTGCAACTCCCTCATGGTGCGTAAGGGTCTCTCTACTCTGGCATCTGCTCGGTCCTCAAGTCTATCTCTAGGAATCTCTAGTCCACCACCGGGTCTCTCAACTCTAGCATCTCTGATCTACGTAAACTCCCTCCTAACCTCTATAATCAATAACCCCTGGTCCTAGATCTGTCTTTGAATCACCTCTAGGGATGACAGGAGGTTGTTGTTGATAGTTGTCTGATCAAATACATCGGGAATCTCTGGTTGCTCATCCTCTCTTTATTATCGGGCCATCTCATCAGACTCTGGAAATGAAAAAAAGTTGACCTCATGTGTTACCAAGTCAATAAAAAACTGCTATGACTACTGTTGTTGTACCTCATGTGATGTATCAGGAAGTTCAAAGAAGAAGGAAGTGGAATACTTAGGTTCCGAGAGAGGGTCAGAGCTCTCTGGAACTGCCCTAGATGAATGGACAGGGGTGTTGTGAAGTAATGCCATCAGAGGTAGCCTAAGAGAGCGCTTGTCCATTATCATGATGTGGAAGAAAGTGAAGATTAAATCTGGACTGAAAAACAATAGATCGGAAAACAAACCCTCAAATTCACCAACTCAATGCAATGATGACGGTGAAAGCTCGATTGTTAATCTTTTTTGTTTTAGAGTTTAGTGATCAAACAATTATATTAGCAAGCTCACATGTGTAATCTCCTAAAGTAGATCATAAATAAGTCGATGAATCCCACAAGCAGAGAACTATCCATGTAAGAGCTCAGGAGTAGTTCTAAGGAAATCAAACTCTTTATCCACATGACTACTTCTGCTAACATCTGAGGCAAGTGCTTACAGCAATAAGATGACCTGAGAGTCAAAGTCCAAGTGCTTAAGGCATAAAGGATTTGGGCTCTATTCCATATGTGCACTTGCCTCACTCTGTCTAGAGAGTACCTGCAAACAAGGAGGGGGGTACTCTCCCCAAAACAAGGAATGTAATCGTTACGTTTAGTTTTAGGGTCAAGTTGTTTTAGCAGTCTCAATTTTTTTTGGTTATCACTTTTTGGGGTATTTTTCAAATAAATATCCTAACAAATTTTCTAATTTCCTTTTTATCTTAAGTGAGAGAAATCAAGGGAGGAAGTCAAAAAGCCTATGCATGATGAAATCAATGACGCATACATGAGATAGAAGGCGTACCTTGCTCCAGTAGTCTACAAGCAATATGATCCATGCATAAAAGTAAAGATTGAAATTAAACTACCTAAATGGTGCAAGAGAAACATCCTAAGGAGTAACTTCTACTAGCGAGCAAGAATCGATTATTTAATTAAGTCCAAGCGATGATATAAACTATAGGAACATATATTCTTATTTAGGGGCTTTGGACATAATCGATTACCTGGCTCGGCCAAGGAAATAGAACCTAATTCTAAGGGCTCAAGCATAAAAATCGCATGAAACAAATAAAAATAAATTCAATGAAAACCAAAAATCCGGTGAGGTCCTCAAGTGCACTGGCACTTGATGAAACAGATTTCGAATAATGTCCAAAGTCTCTCTAGAAAATAGAAAAAGGGCAAGTGCCAAAAATTATTACAAACCAATTACAAAAATGAAATAAAATGACTAAAAAAGAAATGTCAAAACTAAGATGGTCTTCTGCTTCTCATGCTCCTCCTAGGCTGATCTCTCTTGCCGGTCGGTGTAGAACGCCCAGCCTCTACCTCGCTCGGGTGTGTCGACTCTACTAAGATGGCCTCCCTCGCTCAATGGGCCCTCCCAACAAAGGCGAAACAAGAAATGCATCAGATAACCTTTATGAAAAATATAAGTAAATAAAATAAAAGAAAATAAAGCTGAAAACAAACAAATAAAGAAGCAAACATGTGGACAATGGCTAAATGAAGAGCAAGTAAAGAGATCTTGGGTGAATAACCAAAGTCTGATCTTGGGGGGCTTTCGGTGATCGACAAATCAGATCCTACAAACCCTCTATAAGCCCTCTCACGGCATATGGTTATCAAGAAAGTGCTTACTCCTCAAACAAGTAACAGGATCACAACAATATATATACAAAAATAAGAGACAAATATAGACAGAAATAAAAGAAACAAGTGACAGGAATATATAAATAAATGAAATAAAGAAATACTAACAAGTATATACACAAACTAAGAATAGCAGGCAAAATAAGTGACCTATCTACCCTCGCCATGCCTCCCTGGCAACGATGCCATACTGATGACCAGGCTTCATCTAACTCGGGTTAAGTTGGTTAATCAAACAATTAAGGTGTCGTTGTCCCCAAATTAACCAAGTTGATATCAAGAAAATTATTCAACCATAAAACGAATCAAGCAAGCAAAAGAGAGTGGTCGAAGCTATTATTTATTAACCTGATATATCTCCCAGGATCGGACACAAAGAGGCAACTGTTATTAAATGATGGTTAATTAACTCAATTAAAATCAAAGAAAAGAAAGAAGAAAACTCGAAGGAAACTACTCTTGGATTTTTGTGTATTTTTATCTTTTTAATTCTCTATGGGTTTTTAATTTTTATATTTTTTTGTTTTCTGATTTTGAGTTTTTGATGATTTTTAATTTTGTAAATTTTTATACTTTTTCAAACAAAGCAATAAAAGACAATGAATAAAGGACACACAAACACTTTTTTGTATTTTTCAAAAATAGGGAAAATGTCTAGAAAAATCAAATAAATTTTTTTGTGTTTTTGATAATTCTTTACTTTTTTATTTTTCAGATATTTTTAGATTTTTTAAGATTTTCAAAATAATTAAAAAACAATGAATAAAGCAATCAGTGCATAACGATGAGTATTTTTCAAATTAAAAAATGGAAAATACGTCCAAAACTCATGGAAATCAATTTTAACAAAAATTACATTTAAATATCTACAAACAGAGACAAGAAACACAACTTTTGGGTTTTTATAAGATTTTATATGATTTTATGATGTTTTTAAGGTTTTGAAAATTTTTAGAATTTTATAAAAGAAAATAAGATGAAATTTATATGGAAAAGTAAATAGTTAGAAAGAAATCTAACTAATATTCTATTAGAATTTTTAAAGGTATTTTTGAATTTTTATGAATTTTCTTAGGCAAACCAAGAATTTTTAGTTGATTTTTGAATTTTTAATAATACTAAATAAAAGATATGCACTCGATAAAAATTACCACAAATAAAAGACACTAACAGGAAGTACTATGAATTTTTAAGGAATTTTCAAACTTAATTTAATATTTATTGCAACAAATATAAACAAAATAAAATGCTGGAAAAAGGAGGATTGATGAGCCCGAAAATCCCGAGCGACTAAGGGTAAAAGGTATCAATGATCGTTGCGACCTCAACCACTCGGATCGGACTCAATCAAGAAGAAGAAAGACCACCAAAAATCAAAATCAATCAATCAAGCACAAATAGCGGTCTCGCTATTTAATTTTACCTGGTATAGCTACCAGGGTCGAACTCAAGGAGCACGATATGCATAATCTACGAAGTAGTCAGGCATCCAAAAATAAAAAGAAATAAAAATAATTAGGTGGATTTTAGGTTTTTCATTTTTTTTATGATTTTTAATATTAGGAAAAAGTGTAAAAGGACTCAAAAACTCACAACCAAACAATTATTCAAGGCATCAAAAATACCCAGAAAATTCAAATAAAAATATTTTTGGGTTTTTTTAAAATATTCAAATGTTTTTATTAATTTTCTTGAAATTTACTGATTTTTAATTAATTTTCTAAAAATGAAATAAATCCCAAAAATGCGAAACAGTGTACAACCTGAATCTAAAGGCAATTTAAAATTGTTTAAAATGCCTATAAAATTCAAGCGACAATTTTATGATAAACTATAAAATAAAAGCTAATTACAAAAGCTTAAAATTTATTTTTTTGAATTTTTATGAATTTTTAATGATTTTTCTAAGGTTTTTAGTATTTTTAATTTTTATGGTTTTTATAAAAGAAAATGCAACAAAAATTGGCCTGAAGTTAAAGCATAACAAAACACATAAACCACATTTTTTAGAATTTTAAAAGCTTTTTAATATTTTTATATTTTCAAAGACGGACAAAGACAATTTTTAGGGTTTTTGAATTTTTAAAAATAATAAATGGAAACAAAATGCAACAAAAAATTCACAGAAATTCCTACACCATAGCAGGAGCCATGTGTCAAAATTTCATGAATTTTGGGAAAATTTTGTTATTTAATCAATCAAAAGCCAGACACACAGCATACAAGGACTGATTTGCAACAAAAACATGTTTCAGGACCAATAAATAACACTCCTAAAAAGTACAAGGTCCTATCTGCAATTTTTCCACCAATATCGGCACATGTCCAAAATTAGTACGCACAGGGGTATAGGTGCAAATAAGAAAACTATCACTTCAAAACATAACAAAACATAAGTCCAGGATGATGTTTGCAAATAACCCACAACTACACGTGACAAAGCACGTGAGACTACACATGAAGGACTAAAAAGTAAATATGAAAAGTTGAAGGGCATGGATGCAAAAAGTCACACTGTGTACTTTTATTTTACAAACTAACTATAAACGAAAATAAACGCAAGGAGGTCTGAGCAAATTACCCCTGCAGCTCATGTGTCGCGTGTGGGGTGGACAGGTGGTGCGCTCTGAATGGTCGAAGACGTGGGCTCTGGCGTGTGGCAGATCCAACGGCCCTCAGGAGGTGCGAACGTGGAGTGTACGAGGCCGTTAGATGTCAGATCTAACGGTCTAACAGCTGTAGTGGATGGACGGCTCTGATGGCGTCTGGCAGAGAGGCGTAATCCAACAACAAAAGAGGATCTGGAAGAACTTCGTCTGGGCGAAGTTCACCAGAGCACCGACGGTGATCCGGTACTCCGATGAACGATCGGACGGCGGTGAACGACTCGCGAGGCTCCTCCGCGTCGGGTACATAGATAGGATGGGCTCGCTACTGCTTGGATCTCCTAGATGGTGGATGGACCTGGGCGAGCTCCAGCGAAGCGGAGTGAAGGCGATCTGGGGCGTATCCACACGCGCAACGATCTGCAGAGGAAAGCTCAGATTTGGAGCAAAGCTCCGGTCAGGGTTATTGAGCCTAAGACAAAAGGGAAGCGGGGGCAAATGGAGTGGGGGTTCCGACGAAGCGACAGAGGGAAACTAAGGCCTAATCTTGGCTCGGATAGCCAATATTCGGATGATCAGGGTGCGTAAGAAGGGTGACGGTGAGATGGGGTGTCGATCTGAATGGATGGAGGATGCCGGCGAGGCTCCGACTGGTGGGTCGGAGCTGACAAAGCGGCGGAGGATGGCAAATGAATGATTGAATCGATACGGGAGCTTAAGACTCTGAGATGGATACCTGAATGTCCTAAATCAATCTTGAGCTCCAGGGGGTGCTGTCGAAGGGGGTCGTCACCTCAACCTCGCTGCAGAAGGCAAAGGAGGCTCGTCGCGGCGGTACTCCAACCACGAGTCTTGAGCGTCGGCTGCAGCGGTCCTCTCCGATCACCATGGACCTCCTCCTATTGTTGTCACCAAGGGGAAGGGCTATAGGGTCTCAAGGGAGTGTGCGGTGCGAGCTCCGACCTAGGGAATCGAATGAAGCACTTATAGGTCGTCCCAGGTGGCTGGAGAGATCGGGCGAAGGTGCGCGAACCGAGAAGGATCCACATTTCCCTAGGGATCCACGAGGATCTTGGATCCCAAGGGAAGGTACGGGAGAAGAAATCAGGGTGGGAGGTCGTAGGATCCGGACGAGAGAAATGGGAGAAAATGGGGCAAAAGCCGGGTCCGCGAAGGAGACGGACCGGGAGGGGTAGTTGACCGGGGTCAACGTCCCTCCTGGACCAATCAGAAAAAAGCTTGGTCAAAAATATTTGTAAAATAAATTAAAAATAGAAAATGATTTCAAATTAAAAAGTGTTCAAAATGAAAAATATTTCTTATTTTCTGAACTATTTTTTTTATTTTTATTTATTTTTATGAAAAATAAATTAATCTATATACCGTTTACTATATTATATACATGTATAATTTACCTATGTATTTTGTACAATTATTTTTATTTTCTTTTTTTTGCACAAATACTCTAATTTTATATTTTATTTATTTACAACATATTACTTGGAGTACAAACTAATTTTTATTTTTATTATTTATTTACAAGTGTAAAATAAATAGTTGTATTATACATATATACATGTATTATATACAAGGTGATAGAGAGAGAATTTTATTTTTTTTATTTTTCTAATCTTTGTTTTAATTTTAGAAATATATACAAGGGAATATAAACACCTTTTTTATTTTATTTCTATGAAAATAAAATATGTACATAGAAGAAAGTGTGTGTATAAGGTAGAGTGGCCCTATCTCTCTCTATTTCTTTTATTTGGCGAACAGGTCCATTTTGGACCCTCTCTTGGGTTCAGGTCACTCAATATTTATTATAAATATCTCCTCCTTTTTCTTTTATTCTTTATTCTTTTATTTTTGCACAAATAAATGCTAATTATTAAATATTAACAAATGCATGCTTATTGATAAGTTATTGTATTTACAACTATATACATGATGTTTTGCCAAGATAAGTAGCTAAAATAAAAGAATAAAGAGTGATGAATGAGGATTCATCACCCCCCTATACTTTACTTTTGCTAGCCCCTTAGCAAACACTTATTTGAGAAAGAAAAGAAAAATAAAAAGAAAAAGAAAAAGAAGAAGAAAAAGAAGAAGGTGAATCAAGGTTGATTATTAAACTTGTCTTCATTAAATTGAAGTATGGAGCTTAGTCAGACCTTTGGATTATTCATTTGTCGGAACCTTATTTAGACTTAGGTTTAAAACTTAACAGCCTCTAAGTTCCGCCAATCTATGGTCAAGACTCCTCAACGGTCCAGATCAGAACAAGTCTACATACACAAACTCTAAGGACCATGAATCTTTTCTTGTACGGTGTAAGTGATATGTAGCTCCCCACCTCAGAAATGGCGAAGTGACAACCCCCCTCAATAAGGTAACTCTAATGCCCTAGTCTGGCAACTCTTTCCTCGAGGAGCGGGGTATTCCCTTCTAAGTTCAAGTTCAACCGGCTCAAGAAGAGGAGGAAGAAGAGAATGGGCCATGGCCACTGTAGCCATGTATCCTAGGGAGCCCAACCAATGTAGCAAAGTCTCCCTGCTGCAAGCTTCATGAGATGGGCATGGGTAACATAAGCTTTGCTTTATTTGACTATATACACTCCGGTGGGTATTTCATTTTCTATCAGACCGACCACTTTTTGGAGTTTTTCTTTTTGCACACATTTTTTTTCGATGTGCATATGTACAACATATAGCATATATACATAAGGAGTTTTTCCTCTTGAGCCAGTAGACTATCCCTTTTTTGAAGCATTATTGCAACCCACAACTCCTATCTTTAGACCTCAATGCCACCAGACCAAGTTGAGACGCACTTCCTTCACTAAAATAAGAAGAGAGGTTCTGCCTAGAAGTACTACCCTTATATGCTACCCGGAGCCAAAGAAGACTACCTCCTCACCACCTCATCCGTAGAGAGATAGGTGTAAAGTGTTGTTGCAAGTAAAGTCATTGTCTGTGAGAGTCATGTGTGTGTTGTTAAGTGTTCTACTTAGTCTCATCAAGATGACATATGATCATAGCCTAGTGGACTCAAAGAATTAAGTCACCATGGACCTGAAAAGTCTCAACCCTAAGCCCTATATGGTTCCTCTTAAATTAGGTGGATTAAGATCTTAACCAAGCTCCATTTTTCAATTTAATTCCAGGCTGGTTTAAATGTCAACTATGATTCAGAAAAACTTGTACAAATATATACAAAAATGCCTTTATGTAATTTTTTGAAAGCGTGCAAAATTTTTGAAAAATGATTGAATGAAAATGAATGCATGAATGCAGAAGTTTTGCAGCATATTTACACACATTTACAAAAGGGTTTTTGCAAACTTTTTTTTCAAACATTTTACAAAAATTTTGTACTATATATATATATATAATTTTGATATCAAAATATTTACAAACTCTTTACACAAAACATTTTTACAAATATTTGTACAAAAATAATTTTGTAAATAGCTATGTATGGGAAATAAAGAATTTTATGTACAAGAAGAATTTTAAATTTTTATGGAGGATTTTAGCCATTTTATTTATTAACACACTTACACAAAGTACGAGTTATGGCTAAAGTATATATGAAATATATATGATACCCCACTATATTTAACTCGAATGATGTCCTCAGAGTGAATCAAAAGCGATGAAGAAGACATAACTCGTGCTTAGTATAGGGAAGTGAAAAGGAAAACTATACTACAACGATGAATGAAAGAATGGAATGGAAAAGAATGTCGGTGTTTCTCCCTATACTTAGGATCAAGTAATCCTAAGTGTAGCAGATTGTACACAAAGGGAAATCCGAGTGGGAGAATGTACAAGGTCTACCTCCCCTATACTTAAGGTAAAATATCCCTAAGTATAGGCAGCAAAACAGAGGTAGAAAAGAATCAAAAGGAAATCAAAAGTCTCACACCCCCTATACTTAAGGTAAAGTACACCCTAAGTATAGCATAATCAAAGATGCAAATGGGGTATTGGACTGAAGAATGGTGTGATATGGACATCTGGATCTATACAAGGCAAAAGATAGTGATAATCAGGCATGAGATGCAATATATGTGAGTCAAAGACCACATCTCACGCAAAATGAATAGGGGCGATGTCAACGACCAGTGGCTCATGATCTAGATATGGTTTGAGCCGCTGCCCGTTAATACGAAAGGTAGATTCAGATGACATCTCAGATATGTCAATGCTTCCGTTGTCGTGTACCTTTCAGACCAGGTATGTCCCTTCCATTTGCTCTGCAACTTCCTTGGAAATAATTTAATCCTAGCATCAAACAACCATACTCTCTGTCCTGACTCAAACTGCTTGTGGTTGATATGAGAATCATGCCACTCCTTCACTCTCTCCTTGTACTGTAGGCTTGAAAAGGTTGCATCTCTAAGCTCCTTCAGGGCTGCCAACTCTGCCCTCCTCTGATCTCCTACACTCACTGGATCCAAAAGTATGTCCGTGACAGCCCAAAGTGACTTATGTCTCAGCTCAACAGGTAAATGGCAGGCCTTTCCATAAATGAGGCAAAAGGGAGATGTAACCAAAGGAGTCTTGAAGGATGTCCGATATGCCCACAAGACCGAGTCCAAAAGCCGTGACCAATCCTTTTGGTCAGGGAGGACGACCTTCTGCAATATAGTCTTGATCTCCCTGTTCGACACTTCAGCAAGACCATTGGTCTGAGGATGATATGGAGTGGCTACTCGATGGTCAATGCTGAACTCACTAGCAAGAGCCTTTACCTTGTCGTTGACGAAATGAGACCCCCCTCCCCTCATCAGATATCAACACTCTAGGCACTCCGAACTGTGAAATGATATTCTTCCTCAAAAATCTGCATACATTCCTAGCATCTGCGGTTTGAGCAGGGATGGCCTCAACCCAACGACTCACATAATCAATGGCCAACAGAATGTACTCGAATCCTTGACTCTTAGGGAATAGTCCCATGAAATCGATGCCCCATGCATCAAAAACCTCACAGAAGTGAATGGGCTGCATCGGCATCATATCACGCTGTCCACAAGTGCCCATCCTCTGACAATCAGTACACCTCTTCACGAATTCATCAGAATCCTTGAAGAGGGTAGGCCACCATAGGCCAGATTGGAGCACTTTCTGTGTCGTTCTCCTCTCAGAGTGATGTCCTCCTCCCTCAAGCTTGTGGTAGTAAGTGAGGACGCTATGGTGCTCTTCCTGAGGAATGCATCAACGCCAGGCGCTATCCCTTTCTTCATGATAAAGGATAGGATCCTCCCAATGGTAGAACTTGGCCTTTGCGAGGAAGGTCTCAAGTCGTTTCCTGGGCCAACCTTGTGGAACTTTCTTGTCAACAAGATAGTTCACAATGTCGACATACCACGAGAGAGAGGCGATAGCAAGGATCCCATCATCTGGGAAGGTCTCAGAATTAGGGTCAATCTGCTCAGAATCCTCAAGATGCTCTAATCGGGAGAGATGATCCGCCACCACATTCTTGACTCCAGGCTTATCCTTAATCTCTATATCCAACTCCTGGAGCAGAAGGATCCATCTGGTCAATCTAGCTTTAGCATCCTTCTTTGCCACGAGGTACCTGATGGCGGTGTGGTCTATGAATATATTCACCTTAGATCCAATGATGTATGATCTGAACTTATTTAGGGAAAAGACTGCAGCTAGCATCTCCTTCTCAGTGATGGTGTAGTTTCGCTGAGTGGCATCCAATGTACGGCTAGCGTAGTGAATGGCAAATGGTACTCTATCCCTCCTTTATCCCAACATGGCCCCTACGGTAAAATCGTAGGCATCCGTCATGATCTCGAATGGGAGAGACCAATCAGGCGGCTAGAGGACAGGAGCCTCAACAACTAGACTCTTGAGAGTCTCAAATGATGCAAGACACTTATCATCCACAATGAACTCGGTATCTTTGGTTAGCAGATCACTCAACGGTCGGGCAATCCTGCTGAAATCATGAATGAAGCGTCGGTATAAACCGACGTGCCCCAGAAAAGACTAACTGTTGCAAGTTGGACGGTGGAATGAGTTTCCTAATGATATCCACCTTGGCCGGATCAACCTCCATGCCCCTGTTGGAGATGATATGGCCAAGCAGCGTCCCTTGAGTCATCATAAAGTGACTCTTCTCCCAAGATAGCACAAGATGGACCTTGATGCATCGCTGAAGGACGCAGTCTATGTAGTCAAGATAAGCATCAAACCCATCGCCATAGACCGAGAAGTCGTCCATGAAGACCTCCAAGCACTCACCCATCATGTCCGAGAAGATGGACAACATGCACCTTTGGAATGTCGCTGGGGTGTTACATAGACCAAAGGGCATCCGTCTGAAAGCATATGTCCCAAAGGGATAGGTGAATGTGGTCTTGTCATGGTCTTCGGGTGCAATGGCCACCTGATTGTATCTGGAGTACCCGTCAAGAAAGAAGTAATGACTCTTCCCAGCTAGCCTCTCTATAATCTGATCAAAAAAGGCAGTGAGAAATGATCCTTCTTAGTGGCCTGATTCAATCTTCTGTAGTCCACACAGATCCTCCAAGAAGTGGGTACCCGGGTAGCGATCTCCTTTCCAGACTCACTCACAACTGTAGTGATACCCGTCTTCTTGGCCACCACATGTAATGGACTAACCTACTTGGAGTCGTAGATGGGGTAGATAAAATCGGCGCTCCACCATTTCGAGATTTCCTTCATGACCACCTCTCGAAGGTTCGGGTTCAGCCGCCGCTGGAACTCACGCGATAGCTTGGCGTCCTCTTCGAGATAGATATGGTGGGAGCACAGGGCTGGACTTATCCCCTGAAGATCAGCTACGCTCCATCCTATCGCCTTGTGGTTCTTTTCAAGAACCTCCATAAAACGAGATTCTTGTTCTCCAGTCAAATCTGCTGACATAATGACTGGGTACATCTCATGCTCGCCCACAAGGAACCTATACTTCAGCGACTGTGGCAAGGGCTTCAGCTCTAGACAACTAGGTGCTGGCGGATCTGGTCTCTGAAACATCTGAGTAAATGCGACCAAATCTGTATGGGAGAACTCTCGCTGAACCTGAAAATCGGGTGAAGAATGCTATGCTGGTGTGTTTGTGCTCTGAATGGGATCAGTCTCCACCCTAGTTGCTGGCTCTGTGGAAATCAGACATGGGATCATATCATCAAACTCTGCCCAATCAATGTCTGACTCCGAGGGATCTGAGTCTGAGTCAAAAGAGGAATCAACTACCTCGCTCTCCTGAACGCGATCTGCTGCCAGAAGTGTGTCATGTACCAAGAATGTGCTCTCCAAGCTCTCCTCTCCTGGCATCTGTGCATCAGCGGACTCTGAAGGTAAGGGGATGGATCATGAAACTAGTTCTGACCAAACTACCTCATCATCTGTAATAACAAAATCACAATCCTGGTGGACGTCTTGCTCTGCCTCTGTCATCTGCTCTGAATCTGTGAGCGGCTTTGAGCAAGCTGAATCTCGCACTCTAGTCTCATCGATTATCTCTATTTGTATACTCTCACTCTCAACGTGAAAGTACACCTTCCCGCTATCATTATTGGACACTGCATTGGTTGTGGCCAAGAAAGGACGTCCTAAAATGATGGGGGTATCGGTCACAGACTCAGGGATCTCCATGTCCAACACAACGAAGTCCACAGGGAATTTCAGACCCCGAATTGTGATGACCACATCCTTCAGCAACCCCTTCGGCCTCTTGACAGATCGATCAGCAAACTGAAGGACCGTCCTACTCTGTCGAAGAGGGACAAACTCGAATTGGTCGAGTAAGGCTGCCGAAAGTAGGTTGATGGAAGAACCGTTGTCTAATAGAGTCCGATCGAACCTCTGCTCATGTATATGGCATCTGATATAAGGAGCTCCTGCATTTGGCCTCTTGGCTGGCAGACGGTTCTGGATGGCGAAGCAGGTAGCGTGAGTGAGCACATGGATCTCTGACTGGTGGTTCCTCCTCTTCCTACGAATGGTATTCCTCTCTCTAAGGCTCCTTTGAAAGAGGGGGATGTGCTCCAAGGCCTCCTGTAGAGTCAGCTGTATATGAAATCTGTCCATCATCTGCTGGCTGAACTCTAACTGCTGGGATTTTTTTGGGTTTTCTTTTTTGGTCCCCTTAGCCAAGCGGAGTGCTTGGGGAAAGGCGACGGTTGGGCCCTCCTCAGATGGAGGGCTAGGATCAGGTCCCTGCTGCTGTGGCAAAGTAGAATCCATACAAACATCTCCAAGTAACACAGATGGACTCACAAATGAAAGAACCCTTTCCTTTATTACCAGAATAGTCCTGAGATACATCAACAGAAGGAAATGCAACAGGAATGGAAATAGTGGCATCAGTACCACCCACAACATCTGGACTTGTAGCATCAGCACTGCACTCTGGCTCAGCATCTAATCTGGTGACATCAGTACCACCTCCTGCATCTGGTGAAGTGACGGCCTCAGTACCGTTAGCTGGATCAACATCTCTGGTGGCGTCACCATCATCATCATCATCATCATCATGAGCAGCATCAGCACTGCTCTCCTCCTCGTCTGGTGCTCCTGAGGCTGCATGTGGTCGTCGCTCAGACGAGGCACCGCCGGCTGGCATCCTACCGCTCCTAAGTGTAACAAAGTCAGCATCAAAAGTGTATGCAGAAATATTACCAAGTGAATCACTAGGAGCGGTAACCTCTATAAACTCTACATGCTCAGACTTCCTCTTGACGTTGTTCGGGTTTGGCTAATTCTGGGCAGGTATGGTGGCCTTTCCCTTCATGATCTCTCTCATCTCCTGACGGAACTCGTCCATCTCCCGTCGGAAGGTAGCCTGTTGCTCGTAGATGAGGCGGGATAGATCATCTAAAGCTGGGTTCTCATAGGCGGGTCCATGAGAACCTAACGAGTGAGGATGCTGCTGAGGGTGAGAGGGATACTGCTGCTAAGACTGATACTGCTGAGGCTGCTGCTGCTGCCTCCATGACTGTCCCTGTTGATAGGGACGAGGACCATGCTGCTGGTAATGGGGTTGTGGATGTGGTTGTTGCTGTTGTGGGAACTGGGGCTGTTGTTGCTGGTGCTGTTGGTCGTACTGGCCACCCTGAATTGGAGGTTGCTGCTGGGAACTAGTACCTCCGGTCGACAAACGGAATTCGGGATGGCCTCGTCGAATCTCAGGATGAGGTCGGTCATACCAAATCCCGTTGATATCCATCAATGGCTCATGCGTAGGTGGGTGGGGGAAGAACTGCCAGGGGCAGGTCCGGCTGATACACCACCATCTGGCTATCCTGAGATGGTGGTGGTTGTACATACTGTTGTTGCTGCTGGAACGGCTTTGCCTGAATGTGGTGCACTTGTCGGTAATGGGCGGAGGGCTAGGTCGAGCTGTTGATGTCGGTATCTGCCCGTGACCTAAGACGGGGCTGAGAAGCCGTCTGTGCCTCCTGGAGACACATGATCTGGTTCTTCAGGTCACTCAGCGTCTGTGCCATCTGATCAATTTGTGTCATGCCCGACACTGCTTCTTCTCTATCAACTAGATTCGTCTAACTTCTCCCTAATAATCCCCATATCAACAGTCGTCGACTCTGCCTGTGCTATGGTTGCTGATGATGTGGACAGATCGGCATCTACTCGTGCTATCCTATGATAGGACACGGCTTGTGGTGTGGGCTTCCCCTGAGTGTATAATCTGGTCTGGGACATCACAGTGTAGTTCTCAGCCATCTCCTCGTAGATGGCCCAGACCTGATCCTCATCCTTGGCGAAGTAGGAACCCCATAAAATGCATTGACTAGCCCCTGCAACTCTGGTGTCATCCCGAAAAAGACACTCTGGACGAGATTCGGCTTGGATATATCATGATGGGGACACCGGTCTGTGAGCTCCCTGAAGCGGTCCCATGCCTCGTGAAATTGCTCGTTGGGGAACATGGAAAAGTTGATGATCAGGGCTCTGGCTGCATTCGTCCAGTCGAGTGGATAGTACTTGTTCAAGTACTCATTCCGGAGTTGTTCCCAAGAGGTGACGAATCTCCCTAGGTTCTTCAGCTAGTTGGCTGCTCTGTCTACGAGGGAGAACGGAAAATCCATCATCTTGATGGTGTCCTCATCCACGAGGCGATCGTGGACAGTACTACAGATCATCTCAAACTCCTGGAGATGGAGGTGTGGCTCCTCTGTGGTGAGTCCATGGAAGCGAGGAAGAAGCTGAATGGTCTGAGGCGGGAACTTGAAATCTCCCGCAATGGTCGGTAACTAGAACCATCTATGGGTGAGAGTTGCACCAGGGTTGTGCAACTCCATCATCAGCTGTGTAGGTGCTGGTTGTGCTGGCTGCTCAGGCTCTCTACCGTCGGGAATATCTCCTCCTCCTCCACCGGCTCTGCGCTGCTCTCTGTCGGCTCGCATCTGCTCCATATCTCAGCGCATATCCACCATGAAAGCCCCCTGATCTCGGATCTGACGATGCATGAACTCAAGGGAGGCTAACGGAGTGTTGTTGATGGCACCCTGATCAAGTACATACATCTGGTTCCCGCTGGGTCCATCAGTGCGCTCCTCACTACTGGCCATGGTCTCTGCAAAGGCAAAAGACCCAAACTCAGGTGACGATAAATCAACTGGCTGTTGTAGTATCTGCTCGGGCACCTCAAGACTGGTAGAAGGGTGGTCGAGGGGAAACAGGGTGGAGTCAAACTCGGGTTCGGAGAGTGAGTCTCGGCTCTCGCAAACCAACCTAGATGAGTGGGTCGAAGTGCTCGAAAGCAGTGCAACCAGAGGCTGCCTAAGGGACCTCCGACCCATCATCTTGATGTGGAAAGTAGAGGCGGATGAGATATGGAAAAGCACACAAGATCGGTCAAGCAAACCCTTGATTCATCTACGCACTCAGAGCTGATGACCGTAAAGGTTCGGTCGTTTATCTTGTCAATTTTATTAGGTGATCAAACAGTCTTTCAGAGCGATTATGCGAGCTGTTGGAATCCAACACTCCCAGGAGACTGTCTCGATCCAAGATTAGATCTTTCCCAGCCAATACAAGTCGCAGACCGTCTACCGGCTTCCCGATTGACTCGCTCTGTTAAGGATATCGCGGCTCGCTTTGCCGGAGACCGGAGCGATCTCACTGGAGAACGACTAACCTGAGACCAGTAGTCTGAAGAGAGGTCGGATGTGGCTCTAGCCTAGGGTGAGGGTCACTCTCTCGCTCATCCAAACCATACAATGAGGGGATTACTCTCCCAAGACAGATTTTTAGGTGAAGTGTCTTTTAAGGTCAAGTACGCTTAAACAGTCCCAATTTTGTGGTTTTTTTTGTTTTTTAGGTATTTTTCAATTCAAACAATGCCTAATGAATTTTCGGTTCTCCTGATTATTTTAAGTCCAAAAACAGGGGGAAAACGAAAAAGCCGATGCACGACTAAACACGATGATGCATGCAGAGTAAGAGATGTGTACCTGACTCCAGCTACCTACATGCAAAGTGATCCTCGCATAAATTAAAAGACAGAAATAAACCTATCTCTATAATGCAAGAAGAAATCGGTCTTAAACAGATAATTTCTACTCGTAAAGAACAGTAGCTAACGGGTCAACAAGAGGGGTCGGGGTTCGGTCTCTGATGTCAATCGGTGTCCACCACAACACATCCTGCCAGCGCTGTATACAGCCTCTAGCAGCACATGACCCCTCAGGTGACCGAGTTAACTTTTTACTAGTGAATTAATTAATAAGGTCCAATTAATCAATCTATAGGAACATGCAATTAATTAGGGTTAGTCCTTAATAATTACGTCACAAGGCAAGCAAAAATCCTAAGTCTAAGGCTAAAACCTTCTAGAATCAAAATAAAATAAAAGCGATCAAAAACCAAAACCGGTGAAAATTGCGGCGAGGTCCCCCGAGCACACCGGTGCTCGGCGAAATAGACCCCGAGATAACCACCAAGTCTGAAAGTGTCTGAGTGTCTGTCATGTATTATTACAATAATAATGCAGAAATAAAAACCTAAGTCTACACTAAACTACAGCTCCCCACACTCATGTTCTTCCTCTCTCGTGCTCTCCTGCAGCTCGATGCAGAAACGAACCACCTCCAAGTCCCATGGTTACTTCGGCTCTCCGAAGATAGCCGCCCTCGATCGTCAGGCCCTCGCAAGAAAGTCAAAACAGCAATGTGTCAGTCCACAGTTATTATAATGGAAAATAAAAATGAAAATAAAAATAAAAGGAAAGGAAAATAAATACAGAAATAAAAACAAATAAAATAAAAAGAAATAGAAACACAAATAAAAGCAAACAAAAACTAAAAGAAAACAAATAAAAGAAAAGAAAAGAAAAAGAAAGTCGCAAAACGGAAAACCGACTACTAAGCCATGCTCCCTGGCAACAACGCCATTCTGCTGGGACCGAAAATCCCGAGCGACTAAGAGTAAAAGGTATCAATGGTCGTTGCGACCTCAACCACTCGGATCAGACTCAATCAGAAGAAGAAAGACCACCAAAAATCAAAATCAATCAATCAAGCACAAATAGCGGTCTCGCTATTTTATTTTTACCTAGTATAGCTACCAGGGTCGAACTCAAGGAGCACGATATGTGTAAGCTACGAAGTAGTCGGGCATCCAAAAATAAAAAGAAATAAAAATAATTTGGTGGATTTTAGGTTTTTCAAAAAATTTTATGAATATTAGGAAAAAGTGTAAAAGGACTCAAAAACTCGCAACCAAACAATTATTTAAGGCATCAAAAATACCCAGAAAATTCAAATAAAAATATTTTTGGGTTTTTAAAATATTCAAATGTTTTTTTAATTTTCTTGAATTTTTCTGATTTTTAATTAATTCTCTAAAAAGGAAATAAAGCCCAAAAATGCGAAATAGTGTACAGCCTGAATCTAAAGGCAATTTAAAATTGATTAAAATGCCTATAAAATTAAACGGCAATTTTATGATAAACTATAAAATAAAAGCTAAGTACATAAACTTAAAATGCATTTTTTGGAATTTTTATGAATTTTTAATGATTTTTCTAAGGGTTTTAGTATTTTTTAATTTTTATAGTTTTTATAAATGAAAATGCAACAAAAATTGGCTTGAAATTAAAGCATAACAAATCACACAAATTACAATTTTTTAGAATTTTTGAAAGCTTTTTAATATTTTTATTTGATTTTCAAAGACGAACAGAGATAATTTTTAGGGTTTTTAAATTTTAAAAATAGTAAATGGAAACAAAATGCAACCAAAAATTCATAGAAATTCCTACACCATGGCAGGAGCCATGTTTCAAAATTTCATGAATTTTGGGCAAAATTTGCTATTTAATCAATCAAAAGCCATACACACAGCATACAAGGACTGATTTGCAACAAAAACATGTTTCAGGACCAATAAATAACATGCTTAAAAAGTACAAGGTCATATCTGCAATTTTTCTACGAATATCGACACATGTCCAAAATCAGTGTGCATAGGGGTATAAGTGCAAATAATAAAACTATCACTTCAAAACATAACAGAACATAAGTCCAAGATGATGTTTGCAAATAACCCACAACTACACGTGACGAAGCACGTGAGACTACACAAGAAGGACTAAAAAGTAAATATGAAAAGCTATAGGGGCACGGATGTAAAAAGTTACACTGTGTACTTTTATTTTAAAAACCAAACTATAAATGAAAATAAACGCATGGGGGTCTGAGCAAATTACCCCTACATCTCGTGCATCGCGCGTGGGGTGGACAGGTGGCGCGCTCTGAACGATCGAAGATGAGCGGCTATGGCACATGTAGCTGGCGGATCTAACGACCCCCAAGAGTGCGAACGTGGATTGTACGGGGTCGTTAGATGTCAGATCTAACGGTCTGACAGCTGCAGTGGATGGACGACTGTGATGGCGTCTGATAGAGAGGTGTAATCCAACGACAAAAAGAGGATCTGGAAGAACTCCGCCTGGGCGAAGTTCAACAGAGCATCGGTGATGATCCAGCACTCCGATGAACGATCGGACGACGGTGAACGACTTGTGAGGCTCCTCCGCGTCGGGTACGTCGGTCGGATGGGCTCGCTACTGGTCGGATCTCCTGGATGGTGGCTGGACCTGGGCAAGCTCTGGCGAACCGGGGTGAAGGCGATCTGAGGCGTATCCACACACACAACGACCTGCAGAGGAAAGCTCAGACTCGGAGCAAAGCTCCGGTCAGGGTTATTGAGCCTAAGACAAAAGGGAAGCGGCAGCGAATGGAGTGGGGGTTCCGGCGAAGCGAGTAGAGGGAACCTAAGGCCTAACCTTGGCTCGGATAGCCAAGGTTCAGATGATCAGGGTGCGTAAGAAGGGTGACTGTGAGATGGGGTGTCGATCTGAATGGATGGAAGATGACGGCGAGGCTCCGACTGGTGGGTCGGAGCTGGCGGAGCGACGGAGGATGGCAAATGAAAGATTGAATCGATAAGGGAGCTTAAGACTCTGAGATGGATATATGAAAGTCCTAAATTAATCCTGAGCTCCAGGGGATGCTGTCGAAGGGGGTCGTCGCCTCAACCTCACTGTGGAAGGCGGGGGAGGCTCGTTGCGGTGGTGCTCCGGCCACGAGTCTTGAGCATCGGTTGCAGCGGTCCTCTCCGATCACCAAGGACCTCCTCCTATTGTTGTCACCAAGGGGAAGGGTTCTAGGGTCTCAAGGGAGTATGTGATGAGAGCTCCGACCTAGGGAATGGAATGAAGCATTTATAGGTCGTCCCAGGTGGCTGGAGAGATCGGGCAGGCACGCGAATCGAGAAGGATCCGCGCTTCCCTAGGGATCCGCGAGGATCTTAGATCCAAGGGGAAGGTACGGGCGAAGAAATCGGGGCAGGAGGTCGTAGGATCCGGACGAGAGAAATGGGAGAAAATGGGGCAAAAGCCAGATCCGCGAAGGAGACGGCCCGGGAGGGGTAGTTGACCGGGGTCAACATCCCTCCTAGACCAATCAGAAAAAAGCTTGGTCAAATATATTTGTAAAATAAATTAAAAATAGAAAATGATATAAAATTAAAAAGTGTTCAAAATGAAAAATATTTCTTATTTTCTGAACTATTTTTTTGTGATTTTTATTTATTTTTCTGAAAAATAACTTAATCTATATACAGTTTACTATATTATATATAGGTATAATTTACCTATGTATTTTGTACAATTATTTTTATTTTCTTATTTTTGCATAAATACCCCAATTTTATATTTTATTTATTTACAACATATATTTTGGAGTATAAACTAATTTTTATTTTATTATTTATTTACAAGTGTAAAATAAATAGTTGTATGATACATATATACATGTATTATATACAAGGTGATAGAGAGAATTTTATTTTTATTTTTCTAATATTTGTTTTAATTTTAGAAATATATACAATGGAATATGAACACCTTGTAATTTTATTTCTATGAAAATGAAATATGTACATAGAATAACGTGTGTGTATAAGGTAGAGTGGCCCTATCTCTCTCTACTTCTTTTATTTGGCGATCAAGTCCATTTTGGACCCTTTCTTGGGTTCAGGTCACTCAATATTTATTCTAAATATCTCCTTCTTTTTCTTTTATTCTTTGTTCTTTTATTTTTGCACAAATACATGCTAATTATTAATATTAACAAATGCATGCTTATTGGTAATTTATTGTATTTACAACTATATACATGATGTTTTGCCAAGTTAAGTAGCTAAAATAAAATAATAAAGAGTGATGAATGAGAATTCATCAAGGACCAAATAGTAATTAATTTAAGTTCTAGGGCCAACTAGTAACACACAGTAGAAATTCAGGGGTCGAAGCATAAAAAGTCCAACAAAACGTGTGTTACACATGATTCAGGCTCAAAAGGGGCATAAATGCAAATTCCAAAACTTCTCTGATTTAGATAACACGTGAAAATATAAGAGCAAGCATGCAAATAACATAGTTAAAGCACGTGTACAAGATCATGACTACGGTTAACATGGACTAAAGTGCAAATATGAAAACTTCAAGGTCCTTACTGTAAAAAGGTTTATACTGCATTTTATAATTATTAGACCAAAACCAAAACAACAAAGAAGGAGGGGCTAAAATGAAATATACCCCAACAGGAGCGTGCAATATGTAAGGCTTGGTTCAGATATGACGTCTGTTAGATATGACGGTCCTGGAAGGCTGAGCTGAAGCACGGTCTTGATATGTCGTCGGCTGGATCTAATGGTGTAGGGAAAAGCAATGACATGTGGTACAGATCTGACTCAGATCTAATCAAAGTGCTTAAATTTGGGTGTAAAGGAACCGCTCTAATCATATATGGGAGGCAGACTCTTCATCCAACAGCTGAGGGATGCTCTGGAAGAACTGATATGAAGGTCTCGTCAGTTATGATTTGATCGATGAAATCAGGTGCTACAAGTTTCTAATCAACCGGCTAAAGACTATAGGAGCATGCTGGAGTGGTTACGCGTTGAGTGAAGAGTTGTTATGCTCAGTGCACACCTGGACCTACAAGGGAACTCGAGGCTCGAAGGCGAAGCTCTAGTCGAACTTATTTGGCATAAACAGTAAAAGAAGCGGTGTAGGCGGGTGTTGACTTCCGGCGTACGTGGAGGGAGGAAGTTGAGCCTTAAATCCAATCCTAAGGTCGATTCTAAGGAGGGTTAGGTTGCGTAAGAAGGTGGGCGATGCGATGGCAAAGATATCAAAACGGATGGATGTGCTGGATGGACCTCCGACTCGATGGTCGGAGTAGTGAAGGTAGACGGCGGCGACGATGATGATGATGATGATGATGAAACAGAAAGAAAAAAGCAAAAAGAGATAGAAAAAGAAAACATGGTGATCGAGGGTCGGAAGGAGAAGAAAGGTGAGGTGGTCGGTGAGGTAATGGACTCAACTCCGATGCGAGAGGCGGAGGAGGTTGAACGCCGAGGAGCTCTCTAGTCGCGTTGCCGGTTCAGCTCAACCAGTTGCAATCCGAACTCCAAAAGACTCCTCGGGGGTCATGTCACTACCCTAGGTATTCAGGTAGAGAGAAGACAACGAGGAGCGGACTCCCTCGCGTAGTAGAGCGGAGGAGACATTAACTAGGGCTCCTAGGTCTTTGGAAGGTTCCCTCGAAAGCCCACAATCTAAGGCGGATTTGGCGTTGCTTAGGTATCCGCGAAGGTCACAGATCCTTGGGGAAGAATCAGGCGGGTGTTTCGAGGCAAGAGGAGATCGGACCTGGGCTGAAGAACTTGGAGAAATCAGGTTCGGCAAACAACTGCTCGAGTCATACCTAGGAGGGAGGAGGTTGACCTAGGTCAACGGACCCGGGTCGACCAATAGGAAAATTCGATTTACAAAAATAAAAAAATCAAATTAAAATAATAAAAGGCCCTGAAATAAAGTGTTAAAAATGAAAAATGTTAATTATTTTACAGACTATTTTTTTGTGACTTTTAGTAATTTTAATAATATATATACAATACTATATAGAGAATACATTAATATGTACATGTATAATATAACTATGCATAATATTTACATATTTTTATTTTATTATTTTTACAAAAGTACATTATATTTTATATTTTATTTATTTACAAAATAATTTTAAGTCATATAAATACAATTTTGTTTGATTAACTTGTTTATATATGTTAAATAAATACAGTATTATACATATTATGCACACTTTTGACATATTTACACAATACTAATTAGTTTTCATTTTAGATTATTTACACATTGATTTTACAATTAATTTTATTATTTACAATGCCTTATTATTTACAAGTTTTATTGAGAAAATAACTTACTTTGATATCATTTTATTGGTAAATAGTACAAAGATATATATATAGGAGAATAGTAGAGAGTATTTACAAAATAAATATAAAATAAATAGTAGATGATATGTACAATGGGAATTTTGGATAAATGAGGACCCAATCTCTCCCTACTTTATTTCTTGTCGATCAGGTCAATTATTGACCTTCTCTCGGGGTTCGGTCCAGTCTATACTTATTACATAATTACAACCTTCCTTTTTATTTCCTTTCTTTTTCTTTTCTTTGTTATTCTTTTATTTTGGATAAATAAATGTTAATTATTCATTATTAACAAACTTGTGTTGAATGACAATTTATTGATTTTAATAATATTTACAGATGTTTTGCTAATGAATTAGGCTAAAATAAAAGAATAAAGATGATGAATAATGTATTCATCAATGCCCCTGCATCTTTGATAAGTCATTAAAAATAGCCAGAAACTCTGAAACATTCAATGAGAAAGCATGTAGTATCTTGGAAGCATTTACGATATATTGGTATAAATTTCATTGCATTTTGAGATTTATAAAATCAAAGAAAAATTGAGATAATTGATGAAGCACTAAACGCATGTATTAAGATAGATCCGTTGTAGCACGAGCACTTAGCTTTCCATATAGAACCGAGAGGAATCTCAGTGACGAGGTTCTTGGTTTAAATTTATAACATGGGAAGTCCAGGGTCGAACACAAGGATGCGAGTACTTTAGTGGTTAAATTTAGAGATCAAATGATTTAGATAGCAATTCCGAGATTAATTACTTCGAGCGGATGCACAACACACAATCAAGAAGAATTTTTAACACATTTTCTATGCAACTATATTAAAGATAATCAATGATGCATAAACAACATGAATATAGATACCACACTTAAAAGAACTCTACAAATAACTTGGATAACTCGTGAAAATACCCTGAATTAATTTCTTATAATATTGACTAGGAAATATGTGAATTTATTTCAAAACTTAATCCGACATGAGTTAACAAAACTCATTCAAATGATCTAATGGTTCTAGCCAGCAAGTAAATGATGTAATGACCTAATAATGATTAGATTTAATTTAACAATATATTATTAAAGGTTAAAATGCTTTATGGTTTTAAATGTTTACGTAGAGTATCTTTTCAACCAAGTTTAATGAATTAATCAAGCCCTTTAAACATTAAACAATTAATGCATAAATTTCAAATCCAAATCATCCACAAAACTTGTTCGAGATAGAGTGTCAAACAAGCTTTAAAACAAGACCAAAATCACCTTAATTGGACTTCAGGATAAAAAGTTATTCACCAATGAATCTAAGGGTATAAATGTAATAAAAACTTCCAAGTTTTATTGCAAAACAGGACATACCATGACTTATATGTAAATAAATAAACTGCAAGGGATAACATGTAAATTTCACGCAACAGAAGGATTTATCTGCAAATCTGGAAAACCCGAGGGTAGGTGCTGATATTTCTCCACTCCACATGTGTCGAACATGTGACCTAGCGAGGTTTGAGGTGGAAGGCTCGGGCTACACGTCAGCTTTTGGTGCTCCGCACGAGGCTCGAATACAGGCTTGACACACGAGCATGAGGTTTGAAAAGATGCTTCGGGCTGGAGACATGGACCAAATTGGACTGTTAGATCTCACCCAATTTAGCGAGATGAACGGTATCTACTCCTCGTAGGTTCTTCCCCCTCCTCCGTGCACAACGACGACAGGAGTGTGCTCTGATAAAGGATCAAAAGCTCCATCGTGCTCCTCCTTGCTCTCTGAAGATCCAAAAATCGTCATAGACTGCTGGCGATGATGCCTGATGTTTAAAGAAGGCACGAAGTCACCTAAAGAACTCTGTCGATAAAGCTTCGTCGGCGAAGAAATGGGAGATCGGAGCTCAAACTCTTCCACCGATCATTGAAATTGATTAACCTGCAATGTTAGTCCACACAATAGACAAGTTCCCTGCAAACATTATTCGTGAAATATGGGATGGAATGGGGGGCCAGTCGTAGGTGGAGGATTAAGCCATTATTGGTGTCTCCTTCATGCAGAAGAAGACATTGGAGTCGAATGATCACATATATGGAGAAATGGATTGAGGACGAGAGATATCACTCGAGTATAATGGATGGATGGCGAAGGTATGTGATGGTTCAGATGAGTAAATTACTGTATAGCAACTATGGAAAAAATCCTAGAAAATACAATGAGAAAAAGATTAAGTACTGACCTGATATTTGAAGGTTGAAGATGAAGTGAATTAGGATTGAATCTTGATCTGGAATTGCAAAGTTGGATGGTCTGCGGTCTTCGCTTGAAGTTCCTGGATATGGAACTCAGCTCAAACAACCTCAAAATCTGGTTGTAACTTGGCGACAAGGCTAAGGATCTCGCCGGAGGTGCATGCCGTCGTGGCGCTCAATCTGGTCCTCGTACTGTCACTGGAGGTTAGAGAGGCTAGGGTGCAGGTCCGTAAATGGCGGATAGTAGGAAACGGAGGGTGGTGGATGAGTATTTAAAGAGGAGATGATGGAGGTTATAGGAGGTTTTGATGGAAGTTTCAACATCCTTCATTGTTTGGTTGGTTAGAGATAAGATGAGATCAGAGGTAGGCGAGAGTTAGGGTAGAATGGTGAAATGATTAGTGGAAGTTTTGAGGGAAGAGGTTATGTAAGGAGGTTGGAGAAATTGTGGTAAGTTGCCATAGGATGAAAGGTTGCGTCGTTTGGGTGTAGAGGGCTGGAGGTTGAAGGCGATCCAGGAGTCATTGCATCGTAAGATCCAACGGTCCCAAATGAGGTGCAGATCAACGGCTGGATTCACCTGATGAAAGATAGATCAAACGGTGGGGAATCATGTGCTAAAGAACGATCACGATCTGTCTGATTAAGAAGTGATCAGACGGTTCTCAAGAAAGGCGGGTGGCAACACAGGATTGGGCCACATGGCACGATATAAAGGTGCCACGTGGTCCAATCAGATTTGAAGGAAATCAATAAATCAAAGAAAAATCCAGAAAAAATAGTTAAAGGACGAACTAGAAATGTTATAAACATGAAATTGTAGATCTTGATGAGATCTACAATTTTCATGTAGAAGTCAAAAAGATCAGATGTCATCTATATATAGATAAAAATTAAATACTATTAGAAACTATATAAAATCATTTTCTTTAATTTATTTCTTTTCTTATTTTTTGTATTTTCCTTTTGTTATATGTTATTTATTTATGCACAATTTTATTCTAATTGTTATTTAATTTTTAATACATAAAATATTACACCATAATAATACAAATTAGTGTTAATTATATACAACACATAAATTAACAATTAGAGTTAATTGTCATTGAATCTTGTGATTAATCTTAAGTAATGGAGATAAATATAATCAATTAAGCTGATAAATCTAGGATTTATCAATATTATGTCTAGCATAATTGTCAATTGCGATCTTCACTGCAAAAAGGGGATGATAGGCGTGCACATGGGGGCTCGTCATGTGCACCCTACCTGCACGCCCGATGTGTGCTCGCAGATAGGCTTGTCGCAATGGCAGGATGATGAGCACGGATACACGCAGGTGCCCGCCCCTTATCCGAGTGTGCACATTTGTGCTCGCCCAATCACTCGCAAGGGAAAGCTTTCTAAGAGCCAGGGGCGAGCACATGTGCTCACCCGACCTGAAGAGTAGAAAAAATATACAGGTTCGGATGGGTTTAGATACCCCGTCGAACATGTAAAACCTACCAAGAACCCATTGTATGTGTTTATTAAAGTTGAGAAATGTACTTGTAAAATATCTGATGGCTGACATCCTCTTATACTAGTACAACCAACTTGTACCTATCAAATTCACACAATATTTATGAACTTACTTATAAACTAAACATATAAGTTCATATAAATATGCAATATATATATATATGTAAATGTATAACTAACAGATGTTCTAAAGGTTATACAGTTGAAATAATCTACAAGCACAACTGGATCTAATATAAAAGTTTGTAAAAATTGAAAGACTTAGAATTCAACAACTACAAAAAAATCAAAAAATAAAAAAAAAACATTTCTTCTTCGATCTGAATATTTTTGAAATCAAATATTGTTTTGATTTCTTTTTCTCCTTCTCTTTCTCCTCAAACCTGACATACATGTGTGTCTCTTCTTCCGAGTTATCTTCCTCCTCCTCATCATCATATGATTCAATCTCCTCACATTGAGATGCATGCCCTTGTAACCTATAATAAGTAAAATATGTATAATATATGCATGTGAAGATAGAAATTTATGAAATTATTACTTGTCTTAAGGATAATACTTACATGTACGCAGTGAAATCTTCTCGAACCTTCGGAACCTGCTCCATCATCATCGACATACGGGTAGGGCTGCTAATTGAACTGAATCATTCAAATTCGATTAGGATTCATTCGATTGAAATTCAAAAAAAGTTCAATTCGAAACCAAACGAACTGAATTTGAATTTAACCTGTGGATTCGATTCTTAAATAAATCGAATTTGAATTAACCTGAATTCGTTTGATAATAATTCGATTCGATATATATATATATATGTATATATGTATCCATGTATTTATATATATACATAGTACTTTGCATATAATACATATATATTTACATACATACATACATACATGTAACAACCACTCTGGGTCGACTAGAATCTTTTCTGAATATTCTTGTGCAAGGAACTATAACATAATTACATCAAAAAGTTTATATGCATTTATTCGAGTTCATGTGTAAGAAAATAGATGTAGAAAAGAATATATGAATATGTATTAAAAAAGTTACTACGTTTAATTTACGCTGAAACTTTTAGTGTTTCCATTATATCACTAAGCATAACATGTGCAAGCAACTAAAAATGTTCTCAAACTAACTTATTATAGTGATTAAGTGTCCAATTTTAAACTTATAATCATATCTAGGCTCCATTGATATCATGTCGAGTATGATTTCCATACTCTCACGCATCCATACTACACCGATGTGACTTGCCAATGCATGACGTGTATATGCAACATTAGGCCCCCAAAATGAAGCCCAATCTCTTTCCTTTCTCTTTATAACTAAATTCAAATGGTTTGATTGCAAAATATGTTATGAGTTAGAGATGAGGGTCCCTCATACGTCAGTTATACAAAATATCTAAGTTCCTATCTTTGCTTCTTATTTTAGCCTAGTGACAATAGCTTAGTTATGATTACTTTGTATAAGTACAATAAGCAATCTTAGCATGCTATTCTGAAACATTGAAGCATTAAGAGGATACAAAGCACTCTAAGCCATACCGAATTTAATATGTATGTATAATTTAATTAGTAAAGACTAAATATTGAATATAAAAAGAGTAAAAATATTAGTCATAAAATCTAATAGGAAAGATCAAATATTTAAGATTGTTATTCTAAATCATCCACACATGTATTTTCATGTTCCCATGTTCCTTACATTGCCTTTTCCATTCCCCTGTTCATAATCTACCAAAGATGTTAAATACATACGGTATATTATGGTGGCCTTTCTCCTAGCACATGAAAATGATGGTTTTGCTACTTTGAGTTCCTCAACATTTGTCGTGATTCAAAATTTATTTAGATATATCCCCTTTGCTTTTTTGTTATTTTGATTTTCCTTGCATGGCAATTCCTGATGATTATCATTGTCAAGGCGACATTTATCACTACATGATAATATACATACACACACATACAAGTTCTTCTCACCATAATATCAGTTGTTCATGCGTACATCAAAAATTCGTATATTCCATTTTCATGGCTTAGTTTTTTGATATTGAAGATCTTCATGCTTAATGAAGATATTTTATCTTGCTAAGTTATTTTTTATTCTCATTATTTCAGATAATAATATTAATTTATATCAACATTCTATATAAGTTTGATCTTGTCTTGCTTTAACATACAATGATAATTATAATGTGTTTAGCTTTTTCGTCAATGATATTCTATCTCTTTGGTAGGATCATATAATTATATTGCATTTATATATTTCTTCATCACAGAAAAAAGAGTATATTTATATTGTAAAAGTTACATAATAATTGTAAAAATTAGGTACTTTTATCCATTGTATTGTATCGATTTGATATTTTCTTTAATTTTATAGTTTTTTAACTTATCCTAGTAATATACTTTCAAAATTAGAATTATACAATAAAGTATTTATATTATATTATTCTTCATATAATATTATTTATATAAGCTCTAAAGCATCAATCATCATTTAAAATTCAAAATAAAATGAATCGAATTTGAATATTTGAAACTCAAAATGAATTGAATCTGAATTTAAGTTAGTAAATTCATTTGAAATTCGATTCGAGTTCGTATTCGAAATTTTTATAATGAATTGAATCAAAATCCTGGTGAATTTGAAGGTATTCGATTTGATTAGCACCCCTACATATGGGACTCCATCTGCGGTGATGGTCATGATGATCGTGGATTTGAATACTATAAGACGGCAGACCATAAGTAGAATACGATTGACGATGCTCCTCCACATAGTATGGAGGAGACCACCAAGTGTCTTCTTCCGATTCGCCATAACATCTCTCTCCTCCAACGCCTATTAAATTTATCATTGAGTAATATGTAGATATATTTAAAATATGAATAAAATAAATTAATATTTGTTATACCTGTTTCCAAATAGCTTTATCAAATGGTGATTGGTCTCCATCAGGAGTCCCACCTCCATTTTTCTGCACATAGAGCTAAATAACGATCCTGAATTATAATTTGAAAATATTATAAGAATTATTTTTAATATATCTTTAAAATTCTTTAAAAATATAAAACTAACCATCAATTCTCCTGCTTTAGGAGTTAACTATTGGGATGCTTCCTCTTTCCCACTCATGTGGGACCTAGACCACCACTCCAGAAATGAGGGTTCTCTTTCCAACCTAGCCACCTACAAAAATTAAGATAAATAATAATAATAGAACTATAATAAATTAGAGTTCAAAATATACTTTTTAAAAGAAATTACCAGCTCTACTCTAATCAGATTGTGACTTTTGGAGCCATTGCTCGATCTAATCTTCTGTTTTTGGCGATTTACCCTTCCTGACATCGATCTCCTTCCAAACTCAGAATCTATAATGAATGCATCACAAAAACCCACCCACTTGTAAAAATATAAGATGAATATAAATTCTTATAAAAATTATATTTAAAACTATGATGACAAGATAATACCTCTCCTCCTCGCACCATGATGGTGGGAATCTCTTCATTTCCTCGTATCATGTTTTAGTATGCGAGTCTTCCTTACCTTAAAAAATTTATCGCTCATCCTCTTCTCCATCAAATGAATAAAGGCTCGACGGTAAGACTTCTGTCCCATACCATTGATGTTGTGGTTTTTGGGTTGATTAGGTGGACTAAATTAAGTGGATGCCGTTGTCCTAAATTAACCGACTCGATCAACAAGAAGATAAACCACAAAGAAATCAAGCAAGCATCAAGCAGTTTTGCTACTTTTATTAACCCGGTATAGAGACCACGTTCGAACTCAAGGAGCACAAGCATATGCTAAGTAGTCGATTTCAAGAGATTTTTATTGTTTTAGTGGTTTTTTAATTTTTCGAATTTTTATTATTCAAAGGGAAGGACAATAGGCATAATGGACAAAAATGAACTCACGCAATCTTCTAGTACTTTTCAAATAAGCCAAAAATGCTCAGAAATTGTAATAAAAATATTTTTGGGTTTTATACATTTTCGAGTGCTTTTAGTAATTTTTATGTCTTCCATATGTTTTTGCAATTTTCTAAAAATCAAACAGTGATAAAAACGATAATAGTGGATGACCGGGATTTTTTTGCAAATTTAAAATAAGTGAAAAACTCAAAAATCCTTGATATTATTTTTAGAATAAACTAGAGCAAAACACCTACAAACAAGTGTTGAAATCAATGTTTTTGGATTTTTCTATGATTCTATATGATTTTTATGAGTTTTTAATTAGGTTTTTATAAGGTATTTTTCAACAAAATTTATAAAGGAGTTAAAAGGTAACAAAAGGCAACTACAATAATTTTTATAGATTTTTTAGATGATTTTTTTTAATTTTTATTTTTTTTCAAAACAAACAGGGACTTTTATGGTATTTTTGAATTTTTAATAATAGAAAATGCACGAAAATTAACAAGCAAAATTACCACAAGAAATGCATGCAATTAGGAACCATAAGTAAATTTTGGGCAATTTTAAGTGTTAATTTAATATTTATGGCACTAAATAAAATACAAGTAGATAAAATTAGTTTGCAGGGACCAATCTGCAATTATTTTAACTCCTAGAGCCTAGCAGATAACAAGTATTAAAAGTTTAATGGCTCTGTGCAATTAACCCAGCAAGCACATGTGAATCCAAACAAACAGGGGTATATATGCAATTTCTCAACATATTTAAAGCATTCAATAACATATAAGAAGTTCAGGACATGCCCTGCAAATTTCCCACAAAAGCACATGGGGACGCACGTGGACTCAACTCAACTGGACTAATATGCAAATATGAAAACTACAAGGGTCTTACTGCAAATGTTTTTTAACTAAGTATGTTTATTGGACTAAAACAAAATAAAAGTACATGTAGGGGAAATATACCCTTGGCAAGCAGGAGGTGACACGTGGCTCCATCTGACAGCTCTGACCTCGGCTGCAGCGTACGGCTCTGATGCTATGGAAAAGTGATCTAACGATCAGAAAAAGGGTAGCGGGCGTACATCTCAGATCTGATCCGACGTGTACAGATCTAACGGTCCAGATGGTGGGCGATGACGTGCGGCCAAGATCCTCCTAGATTTGATCTGAGCGCCAAGATTTGGGCACTAGCGTATGGCTCAGATCATGGCGAAGGATGCCTCATCGAACGGTGGAAGTCAGTGATGCAAGAACATGAAGAAGGCCCTTCCGAACGAGTTTCAATCAACGATATCTCGTGCTAGGATGCTTAGGTCTAGTGACTGAAAGGTCCACCACGTAGCTAGGAGTGGTGCACGTCTAATGAGCCTTCGATGGGACGGAGCTCATTGCTATGATGATCTGGAGATGGGTATTCCTGTAGCAGCTCCGGTGCTAGAGTTGAGGCTCGAATCGAGCCTCCCGTGCGTCTTGAACCTGCAAGGGGAATTGCGGCTCAAGGTGATGTCTCGGCCAAGGTTATAACGAGGTGAAAACAAGAGAAGCGACTAGGAGGCGAAGGGGACTTTAGGTGTAGGTGGAGGAAGAAGTCCAAGCCTAATCTTGCTACGATGAGCAAGATTTGGAGGATCAGGTTGCGAGGGGGGAATGAATGATGAAATGGCATGTCGATCTGTACGGATGGAAGTGGGCTATGGGTCTCCAATAATCGAGTCAGAGCAAAGATAGCGGACGGTGCTGATGGACGGAATTAAGAAATAATGGTGGAAGGGAAATTATCAAAGGGTGATGAATCTCCATTTCATCACCTTTATTCTATCATTTTGGCCTTAAAAACCCCAGCAAATGCATGAAAATAGCATTAATTTGTCTATAAAAGCATTCATTATTTGTTGCATTCATTATACATAGAATAAGGTTTTTAATGCCAAAAATATAGAATAAATAGAAGAAAAGAAAAAGGAATAAAATATTCCAAATATTTTATGACCCGAACCCCGAGACCAAGGCCAGCATGGAATTGGTCGACAAGGAATAAAGTAGGGGGAGATAAGGGCCAACACTACAATAAATACCTTATTTATTTATTCATTTATTTAAGCATTTTTTACACTTATTTTGTATATAATTATTCATTCATCAAATAGAGAAACTTTGTACGTGAAAGTTGTAGATAATAATGTCAATAAAAATACAAAATTGAGTTTGTACAAAAATGATACACAGTGTACATCTTACACTCAGAATAAAAAGCCAAAATATCAACTTCACAGACCCATATCTTGCAAATAAAAACTCAAAATTATCCAAAATCACCTTTAATTGTATATAGCTCTTCAAGAAGTATTTAATAAAATTGGTTTCATAATTTTTAGAGTTTACCTGTGAAAGTTAGGTTTTTTGCCTTCATTGTGCAATTTGCCTGATTAAAATATTCAATTTATTCATTGTTCATTATTTTTATAAAATTATATTTTTTAGAATTTTGTAAATAATGTATATAACACATGTACATCTTGAAATTAGAATAAAACCAAAAAGAATTTGTAAAATAAAATAAGTCTATGCAAGATATAGGCAAAATACCTATGATAAGTATATACATGAATAAAAGGGGAACACATTCTTTTATTATTTTATTCTTTCATATTTTTATTAAATTGTAAATATTACACTAATTTCTTAAAAATACAAATCCGAAATAAAAACAAATAAAATACATTAAATAAATAAAGTATAAATAATATATAGGTAAAATACCTATAAGTATACCTACATATACATATACCTATTTATTCAAATATGTAAATAGACTCATAAAAATTAAATAAAAATATATCTACACTCACAAAAATAAGTTATAAATTTATAAAATAAGAAAATAAAATAATAAAATAAAATAAACAAAATAAAAAGAAAATATACAAAATACATGTAAATACATGCATAAATACATTATTAAAAAAACCATAATAAAATACATCAAAAAATTAAATAAAAATCATAAATAAATATTACATGAATTAATACACATTTTTCATTTTATAAGCAAATTCTAATAAAATCATTTATTATGTTAAATAAATCATTTTCAAATAAGTTTCCCTATTTTGTCCGTTAGCGGCCTATGTGGACCAATGAGGAGCCAGCCCTTGTTGACCTCTGGTCAACTGTCCCATCGGGACCTGGCGCCTCTGAACCTTGTTGTTTCCATGACTTGCGCCATTTTTCCCGGGCGTCTTGTCCCTTATTCTCGCTCGTCGCCTTCACGAGATCTGTAGAGGGATCATCCATCTATCACGCATGCTTGTTGGATCGAGAAAACGATCATTGTACTCGCCGGAATATGCGGGCCAAGTAGGGCGCCCAGAATGTGTATAAATAAGAGCCCTCGACCTCCTCCACAAATTTGGCCAATTTATATCCACCCAAAAGCCTCGAATTCGTTCCTGGGAGGTTCCGCGTGACAGGGGGAGCATTTTAGCAACGCGAATCGGCCGGAGGAGGGATCAATTTTGTCGCGGCAGAGCTCCGGCGTCCGTCCTGCTCCCTGGTGGCCCCCAGGTATAAGAGCTGTTCTTTCTTGCTTTTTAGGTAGATTTTAATTCTAGCTTTTAATTCACATGCTTAGTTTAGCTTCTTGATCAGTAGAGTCCCGTAAACTAGCAAAATCGAAGTTTGCCGGAGCTCCGCTCCGGCGACTTCTCCACCGTGATACCCAATGTCTCCGACCGCCATATTCACCTCACTTCATTCCCCATCGCATGCTCCATCTCCCGATCATTTTTGTTCAACCAAGGACCCCCAGTCCTTGCGAATCGGAGCTCCACCTCCGCCTATCTCCGGAGCTCCTCTGCCTCACCTCATCTTGCACCAAAGCTTCACAAACTAGGGTCGAGGAGATAGCCCCCATTCTCCTGGTTCTTCCTATGAAGGTCACACGAAGCAACGAGCCCCTTTGGACTCGAATCGATCCAGGAAGAGGCTCCTGGAGGTCCCGACCTTCATCGACCTCGCCTGACCTCCTTGGACCTCCAGGAGCCATGCCAAGACCACTAGCAGATGCGGGACGCCTCCAACTACGACCAGAACACCTCAGACGCGAGGGAGAAGCCCGAAGGATCCCATGCTCCAAAATCGAAGCTCGCCTGGTGCGAGTTCTTCCCCTGTTCCTCCAGACCTCTTCATCACCGTCCGATCAGGAGGGATGCCCCAGATTCCATCAGAGCCGTCAGATGAAGCGTTGCCATCACCGTCAAATCAGCTCGGCTGATCTAATCTCAGCCCTTCATCGGCGAAGCGGTACCGGTCGTTGGATGCGCGACGCGTGTCCAAGTGAAATCATCATCGCCATCCACCAGCGCACACTTATGGGTAAATTACGGATCTTCACCCCAGTGTTTTTGTATTTATTGTTTAGTCGTGTAAATAAAAGTCGAAGTTCATTTTATTGTGGACATTTTGCATGGACCTTCCTATACGTTTGTGATATTACTTTTAGGCCCAGTCCACGTCACCTCACGTGCCGTCCCACGTGAGGTGGTTAAATTGCACAAGACCCCTTGTATGTTTGTATATTTATCTTTAGTCCATAAAATAAAATTTCAAGTGTATTATTTTTGTGAAAATTTGCGTTAAGGACCTTGAACTTTCTGAAATTGCATTTTGGTCCATGTGGGTGTGGATCACGTGTAGTCCCACGTAATGGTCAAATTGCAAGGGGGCCCTGGCGGGTTTGCTTATTTGGTTTTAGTCCTTAAAATTACAGAATACGTTCATATATTTTGGTGTTCTTGCTCTGTAGCCCCTGCCTTTGTTTTTATTTGCAAAAATGCCCCTGCTAGGCCATATATTTTTGTGTGCTTGCTCTATTTATGTAATGCATCATATTAACTTGAAAAATTCCACAAAAATCATGCCAAGCTCATGTTAACTTGCACTTTCACGCCATAATTTTGCATTTTATTTTTATTGCATTTTAGTATTTATTAAAAATCAAAAACATGCATTTTATCTACTGTCTAGCTTAGAAAATACCAAAAAAAAAGTAAAACACATAGAAAAATTCCAAAAAAATTACCTGCTGTCTATTTTATCTATTTTAGTGTCAGTCCAAAAATCACTAAAAACTTCAAAACAAAAACCTTAAAAATAAGAAAACCCTTAAAAACTACATAAAAATCTAAAAAATCCTAGAAAAAACCTAAAAATACAAATTAAGTTTCTGTAGTTTCCTCATTTTATTATCTATAATTTAAAATTGATTTGAGGATTTTTGGATATCATTTTCTATTTTTAAACCTCATTTCAATTCTTTCCATTAGCTTAAGTCCATGTTTTCTATTATTCTATTTTTGAAAAATATCAAAAAGACTCTGAAAAATACCCAAAAATCATAAAAACAATAAAAAATCATTAAAAGACCAAAAATATTTTCTTTCTGAAATTTTGAGCATTTTTGCATATTTTTATAAATATTCTAGTACCTCTCTTATTATATAGTTTATATATTCCAATATTAAAATATATATATAATATAAAAATCAAAAAATCAAAAAATTAAAAACCAAAATACAAAAATACAAAATTAAAAGAAAAAAATAAAAATAAATAAATAAATAAATAAATAAATGTATATGTATTATATTCTCTACACATACTCTTTATGGGTGTATATCTTTGTATATATCTATCTTATATAAATTATATATATAAAAATATATAAGTATATATAATGAAAAAATAAATAGAAAACCCCAAAAACCCACAAAAATAGGATTCATGCAAGGATGACTCTGTTGTACATGAACATCATAGGCTACTTAATTTTTGTATTGCTCTCTGTGGTTCGACCTCTACATGCTTATTCACTATACAATTTGTGGTAGAGTTAAATGTTAATTCACAAATTTTGGGACTTAATTGATTTATTCTTTAATGTGGGTTAATTGCTGATCAACCGGTGTTCTGTGAACGGTCGCCTCAGCGACACTACATTTTGACCCTCACAGGATGTTGCGTTATCAGATGGCGCCGTTGCCGGGGAGCAATGAGCGTAGCCTATCATATTTTGTCATTCTTGTTTTGAAATCTATTTATCATTGATTTTGTGAGTAGCTATTTCTTTTGCAATTGATCACCATGCTTGATTTATTTATTTATTGTGATTAATTCCTATCTGCTTTATTTTATTGATTAAGCTTATACTAATTCAATCTCTTTGTGACTTTGTTGCGAGGGCCCGCCACGCGAGGATGGTTTCTTAGGAAGCCAAGGCAGCCGAGCTTGGAGGAGGTTGGTCTTCACTTCATGACCAGCTGGAGAGAGCACCGAGGATACAAGGGGATGGGAGTTAGATAGGACTAGAGCAAGTAGGATTATTTTTGTAATTTATTGTGAGAGAGAGACAATTTTGGCATGTAATAATTAACGGGACTCTACTCTTCACAATGAGGTCCAGTGCCCGGGTGATTGTTCACCTGGGGGCCTCATCGCGGTTTTTCGAGTTTTCCATCGCTTTTTTTCTTTAATTCCCGAAGTTTTGAGCTTTCCGCCTTTATTTTACTTTGTTTTTTGTGCTTGGTGCCCCTAGATATAGGTTGCTTGACTCAGTAGCTAGGTCCAAACATTAATAAGAATGCATGTTCCTATAGTATACTTCGTATGGATCTAGTCAAACTTAAACAAGCCGTTCATTTGTCTCTTAGCCCTTGTGCCACAGCAAGCCCCATAAAGCGCTATCTCCTAACTCAAGTGTGTTGAGTAGAGGAGGGGTGAGCCAAGACCGGACTTTTTAGGCTAAAGATGAATGAGCGACTTATGGTTCTTCATGCTAATAGCAGCTAATGTTTAGGGCGATTTTTATGCCTTGCATACCGACATGTAGATAGGTTTAAAAATTCTGTTTTGCATACTGCATGGAGAGAGCTGGGATGCACTGTAAGTCTTCTAACTCAGCATGCATCATTCGGTTCAATGGTGAGATTTCCATCATGGAACCACTTGCACGGCTTTTCCGCTATCTCCCTCTGATTTTGAGCACCTAGGACTTAAATGGAAATCTACAAAACGTTAGGCGCTGGTATGAAAACATACTCAAAAAAAGTGAAAATCCAAAAAGCTAAAACAAGGGGACTGCTAAATAAACTTTGACCATAATTAAAATCTGTAATGGACTATCATTGTACCGGGTTCATAAAGCCCTCATTGTTTTCAGGTACCTTGGAGGGGGACCAAAACCCTACTCCTTTGAGCGAGTGCGACCCCATAAGGATTAGAGCCAAAAACCCAGTCTGCAACTGCCGTGTGCATCGCCTGGATTTCCGAAGTAATGGCGCTTCTATCGTACGTAGGCAAGTAGGACTTGGTCACCCATGATGACTCTCTGTTGTGTAGAGCATCGACCCTGTCCGAAGTATCGAGCATAGGCCACACCTTCACGGGGGTGTCTGTCTCATCGACCTGCGTCCGAGTAGGTTCTTGTACGCTCACGGGTGATTCCATTGCGAGCAAGGATCGAAGTAGCGGTTTCGCCTATCGGCTTCCTCTCTCTATTTCTTTGGCTGAGTAGGAATCCAAGAAGGGTTACAAGGACCTCAAAAAGTATAGACTACAGGTTACACAGAAGGAGGACAAGTATAGGATACTCTTTTGGCAGTACTCTCTCTCCTATAGGGTAGCATACTAAGGACTTGTTACAAGATATGCCTGAAATAACAACTCTAAAACTCAAGATAATAAATAGCCGAACCTTTACGGATTCACATGGCGTGAGTTGGTGAACCCAATTTTGTATTACGTTTGTATGGATCTAGATTAAGGTTCAAAGATCAAGTCCCGCGCCTTTGCGCAAATTTTGTTGTGTCATTCTCCTTTGACCCCTGCTCAGCCGAGCCTTTCTAATGTTTTTCACTCTCTTTTATTCCTCATTGACCATCGTATCCTTCTTCCAACATCAGATCCTCTCTTGTGCTTCGCGAAGTTGATCCATGGATGGTTTCCGTCGGGACCTCGCTGACACCCACATCGATTCCATAGACTCAACTCCGCCAATAAATTCGAGGCGATTCCCGAGAACCCGATCCGGACTTTGCGGATCGATCTCCAGACTCCTCGTTTTCTATCTTTATCTTGGCCACCCAATAAACTGGGATCACTTTTGTCCCGCCTTCGTCGTTGTGAATGGAAGTCGATTACAGTCCACATCATTTTCCGTTCACAACACGCTGGGGTTGACTTGAATTCCAGCTTCATCATGACAGTTGAACACTATTGCAAGTGGTCTGATGTAGCTTCGTCATGACAGCTGAACACTATTGCAAGTGGTCTGATGTAGACTATCTCGTTCTGCAAATAGAAGACAAAGCAAGCCCTGGAGACTACTCCGAAGTTCATTTCGTCCGACTCAGACCCCGATATGGCTCCCCAAGGAAAGGGCAAGGGTCAGCAGCCACCCCAACCAGAAGGACAGATGCCAGACCAGAATCAGGTTAATGCAAAGCTGTTGGCATCTATCCAGGCCATCCAACAGCAGCTGACCGAGCAAGCCCTCGCGCAGACAACATTTCAGGATATATTGAACGATGTGATGAACCGAGCCGAGGGAGGAGGAGGAGGAGGAGGCAGAGGCAGAGGAGGAGGTGGAGGTGGAGGTGGTGGTCACCCTGATGATGAAGAACCTGAACTACCGCCACCCAAGCCTACACTAAAAGAGACGTACAATCCGGGAGACAGCCAGATGACCGAGTGGATCCTCATTCCACCGGTACACGCTCACTTTGAGCTGAAACCCCAGTTCCTTGCTCTTCTTCCAGCATTCCACGAAACACTAGTGAAGAGTCGTACATTCACCTGCAGCAATTCTCACGCATTTGCCGCACCACTCACTATCCCAATGTCCCTTTGGACATTGTCAAGATGATGGCGTTCCCCTTCAGCTTACAGGACAAGGCCCTCTATTGGGTCAACCATCTGGGGAAGGTTGTGACGACCTGGGAGGAGCTGAAGTCAGCTTTTCTGCATAAGTTTTACCCTCTCGGTCGGCTCAACCAGATGCGAGCCCGAATCAGTAATTTCTCCCAAGGAGCCCACGAGTCAGTACACGAAGCATGGGAGAGGTTCACTGATCTGCATGAGAAATGTCCCCATCATGAGATTCCGAAGACCAGCTTGGTCCAGCACTTCTTTGGGGGACTGAACATCGAGAGACAAAGGCTCGTTGATGCAGCATGTGGGGGTTCACACTTTAACAAGGATGAAGACGTGGTCTGGAAGATATTCGATGAAATGGTCGAAGGAGAGGCCGCCCTCTCTTCATCCAAGGCATACCAGAAGCAGCCCCAGATCCTCCAGAAACAAGTACACATGGCAGCGTCCAGAGAAGCAGAGAGAGATGAGAGCTCCAACCTCAGTATCATCGGGGCCCATCTCTCTAAAGTTGATATCATTGAGAAGCGATCACAGGACCTTGAGAAACTCGCTGTGATCGAGAAGAGGACTCACAATCTAGACAAGCTTGATCAGATCAACAAGCACCTTGAACTGTTGGTGGGCACCATCAACTCTGTTCAGTCGGCAGCACCATCAGAAGCTCCAGCTGAGAAGAAGGATGGGCAACAACCGCAGCATCAGCCTCAGTCGAGCCAGCAGCCACCGACAGTCCAGCACGTGTACTACGTGCAGGCGCCCGACCAGGGCCAGCCGCAGCAGCAGATGGTTGTGTACCAACCAGAGTTTCTTTCAGGGTCTAATCCAGTCTTCCCACCACCACCCCTGATTCAGGAAGTGAACGGGGTATGGACCAACGAAGCACAACCGACCCATCCTATGGGACAACCTCAGGGTCAGCCACTTGCCAACCGGCAATACCACCAACCTCAGGGTGGTCGTTTTGGACAGTCCTCTCAACCACCGCAACAGTTTCATCAGCCTCCCCAGTATGCAAATCAATGGAGGCAGAATCAGCTATACCAGCAGCCGCAATACCGCCATCCATAGTTGTTTCATCAGTATGCGGCTGCTCCATTTCAGCAATATCAGCAGTATCCTCCCCCCTCTTATCAACAGCTTCAACTTTCTGCACCACCCCAACACCACCAGCAACAACCTCAGCACCCACACATGCAACAACAGCATGGTCTGCACGCTGAACCCACCGAGGTACCCCCTGTGAACCCCACCATGGATTGTCTGGCCCAACTCGTCAAAGGGCTGGCGGAAATAACCAAGAGGCTTGACGACCTGACCGCCACCAGAACCACTATTCCGGATCAGGTCGAGGCCAACTCCAATAACTTCAAAAAGAAAGAGCAGATAGAATGTGATGTACTGTCCGTGTCTGAAAATGATATTACTGTTTATTCTAATGTTGTTACTCTCAGGAGCGGTAGGGCCTTGCCTCCGCCTGCTATCAAGAATGGGGTGAATAAAGAAACAGATGGATCGTCATCTTCCGCATCAGTCGTACCAGCTACAGGGGCGGGTGAGGAGGAATAAGAAGGAGAAGCCATTCCAGCCGTCGTGCAATACCATCAGTCCCAGCCAAAAATACAAAAAAATTAGCAAAATCAAAAACAACAAAAAGAAGCTTGCAGCCGAAGCGAAGCCGCGCCAGTCTTGGAGGAGCCGTCAGCAGCAGCCGATCCCTCGCCAGCCGACAGAGCAGACGCTGTACTTTTTGCTCGCCCCTCAGTACCATCATGTCAGGATACAGTGTGTACTCTTTTTTGTAATCCGGATGTGCAGCATTCTATGGGCGATGATTGTGATGTAAATAAGAACTCTGTTTTTCCTGCTAGAGATGTACATATTCCTTTCCCTCATGCAATACAAAAATCCAAAAAAAATTGCAAAAAGAAAAAGTGCTTTGTCTGATCCTGGAGTTGTGGAAATACTAGACAATCTAACTGTTGAGATGCCCTTATTTAAGGTCGTGGAGTACATGCCAGCTGTGAAGAAAGGACTAAAGGAGGCATGTACCAACAAGCGTCGCCCAACACAAGAGAACAGACGCAGAGATGTAGAAAAGCATGTGCTCTCCATGGCCACTGTTGCGGCTATCAGCAACCTCCCACAAAAGAAACAAGACACAGGAGCACCTCTTATCAGTTGTGAGATTTTTGATCAGGTCTTCGAGCGCACTCTCCTCGACAGTGGGTCTTCCATCAACCTTTTGCCATCATCAATAATGCAAGAATTTGGGCTGGGCCCGCTCAAGCAGACATGAATGATCCTTCAGTTCGCTGACCGATCCATCAAGCAGCCTTGGGGTCTTTTGGAAGACGATGTAGTTAAAGTGCAGGAGATGCAATTCCCAGTCGATTTTGTAGTCCTTGATATGGACTCACCAGCACCCCTGCTCCAGACCCCTATCATCCTTGGTCAACCATTCCTACGTACTTCAGGTGCCGTGGTTGATTACGGGTCTGGCAAGATTACTTTTAGCTCGAACACCAAGCAGATCACTATAAACATGAGCAGAGAGCCGAACGCGACGACTGATGAGAGGCATGCAGCATCCGAAGCAGACTGTGACTTTATTTCAGAGTTCAGAGATTCATCTTTGTCATTGAATGATTCATGGACCCAAGAAATCCTCACCCTCGAGGAGGACTTGGAAAGCACAGTTACCCTATGCTCCGATCATTCTTGGGAGATAGATTCTCAGATGCAGACGCATCTCTTTGATCATTCACTCCAGACCGAACACGATCAACCTAGCGCAGAACCGTTCGGCACCTCACTAGGATCTCAACAGAATGATGAGGATGGTAGCCCCCTCAAAGAAGCACATCCCACCACCAGCATAGTATCTGAAGTGACCAACAAGTTGGACAGGTCAAAACCAGAACTCAAGCCACTTCCCGCAGGCCTGAAGTATGCTTTCCTTGCGGGTGGAGAACAAATGTATCCGGTCATCATCAGCAGCAGGCTGAATCCGGATCAGGAATCTCATCTTCTCGAGGTTCTGGAAAAGAACCGCAAGGCACTTGATTGGTGCGTATCAGATCTCCGAGGGATAAATCCAGCTTTGTGTTCACACCACATCTATCTGGAAGAAGATGTCAAGCCGTCCTGCGAATTCCAAAGAAGGTTGAACCCTAACCTCAGAGACGTCGTCATGAAAGAGATAACCAAATGGTGTGATGCATGCTTTATCTATCCCATCTTCGATTCAAAATGGGTAAGCCCACTGCATGTAGTTCCAAAGAAATCCGGGCTTACCGTGGTTACCAATGACAAAGGAGAGGAAATATCCACTCGAGTACCAACATCTTGGCGGGTGTGTGTTGACTACCGTCGTCTTAATGCAGCAACTAAGAAGGACCACTTCCCCTTGCCATTCATTGATCAAGTTTTGGAGAGATTAGCAGGCAAGGAGTTCTTCTGCTTTTTGGATGGGTATTCTGGGTACAATCAAGTGGCTATCGCTCCTGAAGATCAAGAGAAGACTACCTTCACTTGCCCGTTCGGCACCTACGCCTTCAAGAGAATGCCCTTTGGATTATGCAATGCACCTGCAACCTTGCAAAGATGCATGCTAGCAGTCTTCGCCGAGATGGTAGGCAGTTTTCTCTAGGTGTTCATGGACGACTTCTCTGTCTACGGTGATATTTTTGATTCTTGTCTTGAGCACCTAGACAGAGTGCTTCAGAAGTGTCGTGAAGTTAATCTAGTGCTTTCATGGGAAAAGAGCCACTTCATGGTCACCGAAGGCATTGTGTTGGGTCACGTCGTTTCCAAACGTGGCATGGAAGTCGACCTGGCGAAGGTGGATGTTATTACAAATCTAGGGCCACCTCAGTCAGTGAAAAATGTAAGGTCATTCCTGGGGCATGTGGGATTTTACAGACGATTCATCAAGGATTTCAGCCGCATTACCCGACCTTTGACAGAACTTCTGTGCAAGGAAACTGAGTTCAATGTAGATCAGCAGGTTCTCCTTGCTTTCAATCAGCTGAAGGAGCTTATTACTCAGGCTCCAATCCTACAATCGCCTGACTGGTCTCTTCCCTTTGAGATCATGACTGATGCGTCAGACTTTGCAGTCGGGGAAGTTCTCGAACAGAGGAAAGAGAAAGCGCCCTACGCCATTCACTACGCCAACAGAACATTAGATGAAGCACAGAGAAATTATACAGTGACAGAGAAAGAGTTGCTGGCTGTGGTTTTCGCCTTTGAGAAATTCAGATCCTATTTGCTTGGATCAAAAGTCACCATTTTTACCGACCACTCTGCTATCTGGTACCTCCAGCAGAAGAAGGATGCCAAGCCAAGACTAATTCGATGGATCCTTCTCCTCCAGGAATTTGATTTGGAAATCAAAGACAAGCCTGGAGTTCAGAATGTGGTAGTAGACCATCTCTCCAGAATTGAGCAGCACGAGCCTCCTCTGAACAGTGCACCCATTACAGACACCTTTCCTGACGAATCAATCTTAGCAGTGGATTCCCTTCCTTGGTATGCTGATATAGTCAATTACCTCGCCTCTGGGATAACACCAGCGGATTGGACGAAGAATCAGAAGAACAAATTCATGTCAACCATCCGATTTTATCAATGGGAGGATCCTCTTTTATTCAGGGAAGGAGCAGATTGCATTTGGCGCAGGTGCATACCTCAGGAGGAGCAGCTTAGTGTCCTCGAGCATTGTCACTCGCTCGAATCTGGTGGACATCACTCTGGAGACCGTACGGCAGCCAAAGTGCTTCAGTGTGGCTTCTGGTAGCCCACATTATTTAAGGATGCGGCAGAATTTGTCAAACGATGTATTGACTGTCAGAGATTGAAAGGTACACTCACTGCAAAAGATTCGATGCCCCTGAAAATCATTCAGATAGCAGACGTTTTCGATGCATGGGGCATTGATTTCATGGGACCTTTCCCTAACAGTCAAGGGTTTGAGCACATCCTTCTTGCCATCAATTACGTGAGTCGTTGGGTTGAAGCTATCCCTGCTCGAGCCGCCGACAGTCGAATAGTGTGTCAGTTCTTGAAGAAGAACATCATCTCGCAGTTCGGGATACTGAAAATTCTCATATCAGACGGGGGTAGCCATTTTATTAACAAAGAGGTCAAGAAATTGATGAAGGAGTATGGCATCGATCATCGTGTCGTATCTCCTTACCATCCTCAGACCAATGGCATGGCCGAATTATCAAACAGAGAAATCAAGACTATCCTACAGAAACCTGTCAGGACGAATCAAAAAGACTGGTCCCAACTCTTGGACTCGGTCTTATGGGCTTACAGAACCGCCTACAAGTCTCCCTTGGGCATGTCACCCTATCGTCTTGTATATGGGAAGCCGTGCCATTTGCCCGTCGAATTAATTCATAAGTCTTTATGGGCAGTTAACAGTTGCAATTTGGACTCACGAAAAAGTGGTCAGAAAAGAAAGGATGATCTGAACAGACTCTTGGAGTTCGAGACTATGCATACGATAACACATTGATGTACAAGGAGAAGGTGAAACGCTGGCATGACTGGCACATCAGACGAAAGACCTTTGATGTTGGACAGAAGGTGTGGTTATTTGATGCAAAGTTGCGGATCTTCCCGGGCAAATTAAAAAGCAAGTAGTCAGGGTCATTCCGAGTTTTTGAAGTGTGTGACAATGGAAGTATTGCCATATCAGAATTGTCTCCTGACGCACATCCATTCATCGTCAACGGTCAACTCCTGAAGCCTTACCTCGAACCAGATACATTCTTGGTCGTTGTAGACTCCATTCAGCTCATACACCATGATGACATATCCACAACAGTGGCAGCATCAGAAGATTCAGACGACGCATCCCAAAGATTATCTGATTTTCTTCTTTTCTTCTTTTCTTCTTTTCTACTTTCTCTGCGTTTTTGTATCAAAAAGTGTTGCTCCTTTTTGTCAGTCTTCTATACTTAGGACGTACTTTGTCCTAAGTATAGGGGGGTGTGCACCAAGAGTTCTTTTATTCTTTGATCCTCTCCATTGTCTCCTCTTCTTGTTTATACTTAGGAGTATCTTACCCTAAGTATAGGGGGAGACAATCTGAGTACGATATGTGTATTCTCATCCTTGACCCTCCCAGCTTACTGTACAGTCTGCTCTACTTAGGAGTACTTGATCCTACGTATAGGGGGGGCGGTCAACTTCTCATTCGTTCATTTCTTATTCATATATTCTTTAGACTTGTCTATACTCAGTACGAGTTATGTCTTCTCTTTTCTTTTCGACCTATAAGGACATAGCTCAAGCTAAGTATAGGGGGGTCGTACATACTATGTATATACTATAAGCCATAACTCATATTGGAAAATAAAACATCACTTCAAGCTAAAAAGTAATGAAAAGTTCTATAATAATAAAGGATGATTGTGAGCTCCTCAGACTCTTTGTACTTACACTGATTAATAAGTCAAGAAAAACATTTTGTGCAAAATTTTTTCTTTAGAAAATCTTTTGAAAAAATTGCTTGAAAAATAGGGTGTAAAAGTATTCAACCTTTGTAAACAAGTTTTGATTGTAAAATTTATTTTCTTTGAGTGAAATAAAAATGTGTGAAAATTAGTTTGCAAATGATTGAAAAATTTGGTTGTCAAATTATTTTGAAAAATCTACCTATTCTATGTGAAAAACGTTCGTACAAATTAATTCCAAATGAGTGTACATGTTTGTAAAAATTTTTTGGACTATAATTTTAAAAAATCTTTTGAAAAGGATTCTCGAATAAGTCTGAGGAGACTGCACAAAAATCTCTCATACAAAAATAAGCAATAATCCCAAATAAAACTTATAAGAGCCTAAACCATGTTGTACATAAAATACAGTTTTTCTTTGTATATAGTGATTAATAAATCAGGTTAAATACCTTTACAGTATGATTTGAAAATAGTGTGAACTGTTTGGAAAATTTTGCTGTGAAATGTTTTCAACCTGTGTAAAATTGCTTTGTTTGAAAAACTTTTTCTTTGTGTGAAATAAAGGGTTTGAAAAACCTATGTGCAAATATTGTGAAAAAAATGTTTGTCAAAACTATTGTGGAAAATATATATAGTGTGAAAAATTTTTGCAAAAAGAGTTTTCAAATGTGTGTAAATGCTTGTAAAAATTATCGTGTACTATAGTTTGCAAAAATTCTTTTCAAAATAAATCTGAGAAATAAAAGCATCATTACAAATACATGTAAATCGTAAATAAACTACATAAAATTCTTTCTGTATAAAAAGATAACCTGAATAAACTACTTCATTAAAACCTGTAAAGTCTTTAAAATCTATAAATTTTGTAAATAAAGCGGCACGCCCATGTAAATAATTGTATGTACTGTTTGTATGTGTCAAGCTTCTTATTTGCAAAAATTCTTTATGTAAAAAGATTCTTTGATTCTTGAAAATTCATTGTGAAAAATTGCATCATTCATTGTACATAGCATGAGCATACCATTCATATTCTTTTTGAGTGAGCTTGATGATTGAATCAGTCCAATAAAGTCTAAAATTGGAGCTTGAATTGGACCTTACCGCACCTAACTGCATTGGAACCTTATGGGAACTAGGTTTAAGGTACTTCAGGTCTATGTAGACTTAATTCTTTGAGAAATCAGGGATGGGTTCAAGTCACCTCAACTGACTAACTAGAACTTTTCGAGACACACGCATGACTCTTGATGACCGTGTCCTAACTTGGACACTTGCACCTTTCACTTGGCTCAACTCAGTTGGAGTGGTGAGGGGGTTGGATTTGCCAGTCTGAGACGCACACGGGTGGAAACACTCGTCCTCGTCTAGGGAGGGAAGTGCACCCCAACCTGGTCTAGTAGCCATGAGGTCTAACGACAGGAGATTGTGGGTTTCAATAAAGCTTCAAAAGAGGGATAGTCTACTGGCTCAAGAGGAAAAACTCCTTATGTAAATGCTGATGTGAATAGTATGCCAAAAAATGGTCAGGCCTGTACAAAAATAAAATGCCTGCAAAGTATGTACATATGTTGTAAAGCCAATAAGCAAGCTTGAGTTCCAAAAGCAAAAATGTGAGCATGCAGCTGGATGACTTGACTACACTGGTCTTGCATCCTCGGATAGGTAGCTACACTAGCTACCGTCCATTCTTCTCTTCATCCCCTCCTCTTGAGCTGGTTGCCACTTGAACTTAGAAGGGAATACCCCGCTCCCCGAGGAAAGAGCTGTTAGGTTGGGGAATCATTGGGTTGTCATTCTGGAGAAGTCAGTTCCTTTGTCATTTCAGTTGGGGAGAGCCACTATCACTTACACTGTACAAGTCAGCTTCATAGTTATAAGGGTTTGCGTATGATGTAGACCATTTCTGACCAGACTATTGAGGTGGGTTGAACCGAGTTCTGTGACTCTCGAAGGCTGTTGTGTTTTAAAGTTGGTTCCCGACTAGGCTCCACACACCTCTACACCCAAGGTTTGACAGAAGCTCCAAATTCAGATTTTGTACAGACATACATTGCACTGAAAGCACCCCTATTCACTCTATCCTTCTTCAATTTTCTTTTTCTTTTCTTTATTCTTTTTGTACTTATTGCATAAGTATTTGCTAGGGACCAGCAAAGGCAAGTATAGGGGGGTGATGAATCTCCATTTCATCACCTTTATTCTATCATTTTGGCCTTAAAACCCCAGCAAATGCAAGAAAATAGCATTAATTTGTCTATAAAAGCATTCATTATTTGTTGCATTCATTGTACGTAGAATAAGGTTTTTAATGCCAAAAATGTAGAATAAATAGAAGAAAAGAAAAAGGAATAAAATATTGCAAATATTTTATGACCCGAACCCCGAGACCAAGGCCAGCATGGAATTGGTCGACAAGGAATAAAGTAGGGGGAGATAAGGGCCAACAGTACAATAAATACCTTATTTATTTATTCATTTATTTAAGCATTTTTTACACTTATTTTGTATATAATTATTCATTCATCAAATAGAGAAACTTTGTACATGAAAGTTGTAGATAATAATGTCAATAAAAACACAAAATTGAGTTTGTACAAAAATGATACACATTGTACATCTTACACTCAGCATAAAAAGCCAAAATATCAACTTCACAGACCCATATCTTGCAAATAAAAACTCAAAATTACCCAAAATCACCTTTAATTGTATATAGCTCTTCAAGAAGTATTTAATAAAATTGGTTTCATAAATTTTAGAGTTTACCTATGAAAGTTAGGTTTTTGGCCTTCATTGTGCAATTTGCCTGATTAAAATATTCAATTTATTCATTGTTCATTATTTTTACAAAATTATATTTTTTAGAATTTTGTAAATAATGTATATAACACATGTATATCTTGAAATTAGAATAAAACCAAAAAGAATTTGTAAAATAAAATAAGTCTATGCAAGATATAGGCAAAATACCTATGATAAGTATATACATGAATAAAAGGGGAACACATTCTTTTATTATTTTATTCTTTCATATTTTTATTAAATTGTAAATATTACATCTAATTTCTTAAAAATACAAATCCGAAATAAAAACAAATAAAATACATTAAATAAATAAAGTATAAATAATATATAGGTAAAATACCTATAAGTATACCTACATATACATATACCTATTTATTCAAATATGTAAATAGACTCATAAAAATTAAATAAAAATATATCTACACTCACAAAAATAAGTTATAAATTTATAAAATAAGAAAATAAAATAATAAAATAAAATAAACAAAATAAAAATAAAATATACAAAATACATGTAAATACATGCATAAATACATTATTAAAAAAACATAATAAAATACATAAAAAATAAATAAAAATCATAAATAAATACTACATGAATTAATACACATTTTTCATTTTATAAGCAAATTCTAATAAAATAATTTATTATGTTAAATAAATCATTTTCAAATAAGTTTCCCTATTTTGTCCGTTAGCGGCCTATGTGGACCAATGAGGAGCCAGCCCTTGTTGGCTCTGGTCAACTGTCCCATCGGGATCTGGCGCCTCTGAACCTTGTTGTTTCCATGACTTGCGCCATTTTTCCCGGGCGTCTCGTCCCTTATTCTCACTCGCCGCCTTCACGATATCTGTAGAGGGGTCATCCATCTATCACGCATGCTTGTTGGATCGAAAAAACAATCATTGTACTTGCTGGAATATGCGGGCCAAGTAGAGCGCCCAAAATATGTATAAATAAGAGCCCTCAACCTCCTCCACAAATTTGGCCAATTTACATCCACCCAAAAGCCTCGAATTCGTTCCTGGGAGGTTCCTCGTGATAGGGGGAGCATTTCAGCAATGCGAATCAGCCGGAGGAGAGATCAATTTTGTCGCGGTGGAGCTCCGGCATCCGTCCTGCTCCCTGGCGACCCCCACGTATAAGAGCTGTTCTTTCTTGCTTTTTAGGTAGATTTTAATTCCAGCTTTTAATTCCCGTGCTTAGTTTAGCTTCTTGATCAGTAGAGTCTCGTAAAATAGCAAAATCGAAGTTCGCCGGAGCTCTGCTCCGGCGACTTCTCCACCGTGATACCCACTGTCTCCGACCGCCATATTCACCTCACTTCGTTCCCCATCGCATGCTCCAACTCCCGATCATTTTTGTTCAACCAAGGACCCCCAGTCCTTGCGAATCGGAGCTCCACCTCCGCCTATCGCCGGAGCTCCTCTGCCTCACCTCATCTTGCACCAAAGATTCACAAACCAGGGTCGAGGAGATAGCCCTCGTTCCCCTGGTTCTTCCTATGCAGGTCACACGAAGCAACGAGCCCCTTTGGACTCGAATCGATCCAGGAAGAGGCTCCTGGAGGTCCCGACCTTCATCGACCTCTCCTGACCTCCTTGGACCTCCAGGAGCCATGCCAAGACCACTAGCAGATGCGGGATGCCTCCAGCTACGACCAGAACACCTCAGACGTGAGGGAGATGCCCGGAGGAGCCCATGCTCCAAGATCGAAGCTCGCCTGGTGCGAGTTCTTCCACTGCTCCTCCAGACCTCTTCATCGTCGTCCGATCAGGAGGAACGCCCCAGATTCCATCAGAGCCGTCAGATGAAGCGTCGCCATCACCGTCAGATCAGCTCGGCTGATCTAATCTCAGCCCTTCATCGATGAAGCGGTACCGGCCGTTGGATGCGCGACGCGTGTCCAAGTGAGATCATCATCGCCGTCCACCAGCGCGCACTTATGGGTAAATTGCATATCTTCACCCTAGTGTTTTTGTATTTATTGTTTAGTCGTGTAAATAAAAGTTGAAGTCCATTTTATTGTGGACATTTTGCATGGACCTCCCTGTACGTTTGTGATATTACTTTTAGGCCCAGTCCACGTCACCTCACGTGTCGTCCCACGTGAGGTGGTTAAATTGCACAAGACCCCCTGTATGTTTGTATATTTATCCTTAGTCCATAAAATAAAATTTCAAGTGTATTATTTTTGTGAAAATTTGCGTTAAGGGCCTTGAACTTTCTGAAATTGCATTTTGGTCCATGTGGGTGCGGATCACGTCTAGTCCCACGTGATGGTCAAATTGCAAGGGGGCCCTGGCGGGTTTGCTTATTTGGTTTTAGTCCTTAAAATTGCAGAATACATTCATATATTTTGGTGTTCTTGCACTGTAGCCCCTGCCTTTGTTTTTATTTGCAAAAATGCCCCTGCGAGGCCATATATTTTTACGTGCCTGCTCTATTTATGTAATGCATCATATTAACTTGAAAAATTCCACAAAAATCATGCCAATCTCATGTTAACTTGCACTTTCACGCCATAATTTTGAATTTTATTTTTGTTGCATTTTAATATTTATTAAAAATCAAAAACATGCATTCTATCTACTGTCTAGCTTAGAAAATACCAAAAAATAGTAAAACACCTAGAAAAATTCCAAAAAAATTACCTGCTGTCTATTTTATCCTATTTTAGTGTCGAACCAAAAATCACTAAAAAAATTAAAACAAAAACCTTAAAAATAAGAAAACCCTTAAAAACTACATAAAAATCTAAAAAATCCTAGAAAAAACCTAAAAATACAAATTAAGTTTTTGTAGTTTCCCCGTTTTATTATCTATAATTTAAAATTGATTTGAGGATTTTGGGATATCATTTTCTATTTTTAAACCTCATTTCAATTCTGTCCATTAGCTTAAGTCCATGTTTTCTATTATTCTATTTTTCAAAAATATCAAAAAGACTCTGAAAAATACCCAAAAAAACACAAAAATAGTAAAAAATCATAAAAGGACCAAAAATATTTTCTTTCTGAACTTTTGATCATTTTTTCATATTTTTATAAATATTCTAGTACCTCTCTTATTATATAGTTTATATATTCCAATATTAAAATATATATATATACATATATAATATAAAATATAAAAATCAGAAAATTAAAAACCAAAATACAAAAATACAAAATTAAAAGAAAAAAATAAAAATAAATAAATAAATATCTATATATATGTATATATATTATATTCTCTACACATACTCTTTATGGGTGTATATCTTTGTATATATCTATCTTATACAAATTATATATATAAAAATATATATAAGTATATATAATAAAAAATAAATAGAAAACCCCAAAAAACCCACAAAAATAGGATTCATGCAAGGATGACCCTGTTGTACATGAACATCATAGGCTACTTAATTTTTGTATTGCTCTCTGTGGTTCGACCTCTACATGCTTATTCACTATACAATTTGTGGTAGAGTTAAATGTTAATTCACAAATTTTGGGACTTAATTGATTTATTCTTTAATGTGGGTTAATTGATGATCAACCGGTGTTCTGTGAGCGGTCGCCTCAGCGACACTACATTTTGACCCTCACAGGATGCCGCGTTATTAGATGGCGCCCTTGCCGGGGAGCAATGAGCGTAGCTTATCATATTTTGTCATTCTTGTTTTGAAATCTATTTATCATTGATTTTGTGAGCAGCTATTTCTTTTGCAATTGATCACCATGCTTGATTTATTTATTTATTGTGATTAATTCCTATCTGCTTTATTTTATTGATTAAGCTTATACTAATTCAATCTCTTTGTGACTTTGTTGCGAGGGCCCGCCATGCGAGGATGGTTTCTTAGGAAGCCAAGGCAGCCGAGCTTGGAGGAGGTTGGTCTTCACTTCATGACCAGCTGGAGAGAGCACCAAGGATACAAGGGGATGGGAGTTACATAGGACTAGAGCAATTAGGATTATTTTTGTAATTTATTGTGAGAGAGAGACAATTTTAGCATGTAATAATTAACAGGACTCTACTCTTCACAATGAGGTCCAGTGCCCGGGTGATTGTTCACCTGGGGGCCTCATCGCGGTTTTTTGAGTTTTCCATCGCTTTCTTTTATTTGTTTCCCGAAGTTTTGAGCTTTCTGCCTTTATTTTACTTTGTTTTGTGTGCTTGGAGCACCTAGATATAGGTTGCTTGACTCAGTAGCTAGGTCCAAACATTAATAAGAATGCATGTTCCTATAGTATACTTCGTATGGATCTAGTCAAACTTAAACAAGCCGTTCATTTGTCTCTTAGCCCTTGTGCCACAGCAAGCCCCATAAAGCGTTATCTCCTAACTCAAGTGTGTTGAGTAGAGGAGGGGTGAGCCAAGACCGGAATTTTTAGGCTAAAGATGAATAAGCGACTTATGGTTCTTCACGATAATAGCAGCTAATGTTTAGGGTGATTTTTGTGTCTTGCATACCGACATGTAAATAGGTTTAAAAATTCTGTTTTGCATACCGCATGGAGAGAGCTGGGATGCACTGTAAGTCTTCTAACTTAGCATGCATCATTCGGTTCAATGGTGAGATTTCCATCATAGAACCACTTGCACGGCTTTTCCGCTATATCCCTCTGATTTTGAGCACCTAGGACTTAAATGGAAATCTACAAAACGTTAGACGCTGGTATGAAAACAGACTCAAAAAAAGTGAAAATCCAAAAAGGTAAAACAAGGGGACTGCTAAATAAACTTTGACGTTAATTAAAATCTGTAATGGACTATCATTGTACCGGGTTCATAAAGCCCTCATTGTTTTCAGGTACCTTGGAGGGGGACCAAAACCCTACTCCCTTGAGCGAGTGCGACCCCATAAGGATTAGAGCCAAAAACCCAGTCTGCAACTGCCTTGTGTATCGCCTAGATTTCCGAAGTAATGGCGCTTCTATCGTATGTAGGCGAGTAGGACTTGGTCACCAATGATGACTCTCTGTTGTGTAGAGCATCGAACCTGTCCGAAGTATCGAGCATAGGCCGCGCCTTTACGGGGGTGTCTGTCTCATCGTCCTGCGTCTGAGTAGGTTCTTGTACGCTCACGGGTGATTCCGTTGCGATCAAGGACCGAAGTAGCGGTTTCGCCTATCGGCTTCCTCTCTCTATTTCTTTGGCTGAGTAGGAATCTAGGAAGGGTTACAAGGACCTCAAAAAGTACAGACTACAGGTTACACAGGAGGAGGACAAGTACGGGATACTCTTCTGGCAGTACTCTCTCTCCTATAGGGTAGCGTACTAAGGACTTGTTACAAGATATGCCTGAAATAACAACTCTAAAACTTGACAAGATAATAAATAGTCGAACCTTTACGGCTTCACATGGCGTGAGTTGGTGAACCCAATTTTGTATTGCGTTTGTATGGATCTAGATTAAGGTTCAAAGATCAAGTCCCGTGCCTTTGCGCAAATTTTGCTGTGTCATTCTCCTTTGACCCCCGCTCAGCCGAGCCTTTCTACTGTTTTTCACTCTTTTTTATTCCTCGTTGACCATCGTATCCTTCTTCGAGCATCCGATCCTCTCTTGTGCTTTGCGAAGTTGATCCATGGATGGTTTCCGTCGGGACCTCGTCGACACCCACATCGATTCCATAGACTCAACTCCGCCAATAAATTCGAGGCGATTCTCGAGAACCCGATCCGGACTTTGCGGATCGATCTCCAGACTCCTCGTTTTCTACCTTTCTCTTGGCCACCCAACAAACTGGGATTACTTTTGTCCCGCCTTCGTCGTTGTGAATGGAAGTCGATTACAGTCCACATCCTTTTCCGTTCACAACACGCTGGGGTTGACTTGAATTCCAGCTTCATCATGACAACTGAACACTATTGCAAGTGGTCTGATGTAGACTATCTCGTTCTGCAGATAGAAGACAAAGCAAGCCCTAGAGACTACTCCGGAGTTCATTTCGTCCGACTCAGACCCCGATATGGCTCCTCAAAGAAAGGGCAAGGGTCAGCAGCCACCCCAACCAGAAGGACAGATGTCAGACCAGAATCAGGTTAATGCACAGCTGTTGGCATCTATCTAGGCCATCCAACAGCAGCTGACCGAGCAGGCCCTCGTGCAGACAGCATTTCAGGATATGTTGAACGATGTGATGAATCGAGCCGAGGGAGGAGGAGGAGGCAGAGGCAGAGGAGGAGGTGGAGGTGGAGGTGGTGGTCACCCTGATGATGAAGAACCTGAACTACCTCCACCCAAGCCTACACTAAAAGAGACGTACAATCCGGGAGACAGCCAGATGACCGAGCGGATCCTCATTCCACCGGTACACGCTCACTTTAAGCTGAAACCCCAGTTCCTTGCTCTTCTTCCAGCATTCCATGAAAACACTAGTGAAGAGTCGTACATTCACCTGCAACAATTCTCACGCATTTGTCGCACCACTCACTATCCCAATGTCCCTTTTGACATTATCAAGATGATGGCGTTCCCCTTCAGCTTACAGGACAAGGCCCTCTATTGGGTCAACCATCTGTGGAAGGTTGTGATGACCTGGGAGGAGCTGAAGTCAGCTTTTCTGCATAAGTTTTACCCTCTCGGTCGGCTCAACCAGATGCGAGCCCGAATCAATAATTTCTCCCAAGGAGCCCACGAGTCATTAAACGAAGCATGGGAGAGGTTCACCGATCTGCATGAGAAATGTCCCCATCATGAGATTCCGAAGACCAGCTTGGTCCAGCACTTCTTTGAGGGACTGAACATCGAGAGCCAAAGGCTCGTTGACGCAGCATGTGGGGGTTCACACTTTAACAAGGATGAAGACGTGGTCTGGCAGATATTCGAAGAAATGGTCAAAGGAGAGGCTGCCCTCTCTTCATCCAAGGCATACCAGAAGCAGCCCCAGATCCTCCAGAAACAAGTACACATGGCAGCGTCCAGAGAAGCAGAGAGAGATGAGAGCTCCAACCTCAGTATCATCGGGGCCCATCTCTCTAAAGTTGATATCATTGAGAAGCGATCACAGGACCTTGAGAAACTCGTTGTGGTCGAGAAGAGGACTCAGAATCTAGACAAGCTTGATCAGATCAATAAGCACCTTGAACTGTTGGTGGGCACCATCAACTCTGTTCAGTCGGCAGCACCATCAGAAGCTCCAGCTGAGAAGAAGGACGAGCAGCAACCGCAACATCAGCCTCAGCCGAGCCAGCAGCCACCGGCAGTCCAGCACATGTACTACGTGCAGGCCCGACCAGGGCCAGCCGCAGCAGCAGATGGTTGTGTACCAACCAGAGTTTCTTTCAGGGTCTGATCCAGTCTTCCCACCACCACCCCTGATTCAGGAAGTGAACGGGGTATGGACCAACGAAGCACAGCCGACCCGTCCTATGGGACAACCTCAGGGTCAGCCACTTGCCAACCGACAATACCACCAACCTCAGGGTGGTCGTTTTGGACAGTCCTCTCAACCACCACAACAGTTTCATCAGCCTCCCCAGTATGCAAATCAATGGAGGCAGAATCAGCCATACCAGCAGCCGTAATACCGCCATCCACAGTCGTTTCATCAGTATGCGGCTGCTCCATTTCAGCAATATCAGCAGTATCCTCCCCCCTCTTATCAACAGCTTAAACTTCATGCACCACCCCAACACCACCAGCAACAACCTCAGCACCCACACATGCAACAACAGCGTGGTCTGCACGCTGAACCCACCGAGATACCCCCTGTGAATCCCATAATGGATTGTCTGGCCCAACTCGTCAAATGGCTGGCGGAAATGACCAAGAGGCTTGACAACCTGATCGCCACCAGAACCACTATTCCGGCTCAGGTCGAGGCCAACCCCAATAACTTCAAAAAGAAAGAGCAGGTAGAATGTGATGTCATGTCTGTGTCTGAAAATGATATTACTGTTTATTCTAATGTTGTTATTCTCAGGAGCGGTAGGGCCTTGCCTCCGCCTGCTACCAAGAATGGGGTGAATAAAGAAATAGGTGGATCGTCATCTTCCGCATCAGTCGTGCCAGCTACTGGGGAGGGTGAGGAGGAAGAAGAAGGAGAAGCCATTCCAACCATCGTGCAATACCATCAGTCCCAGCTAAAAATACGAAAAAATCAGCAAAATCAAAAACAACAAAAAGAAGCTTGCAGCCGAAGCGAAGCCGCGCCAGCCTTGGAGGAGCTGCCAGCAGCAGCCGATCCCTCGCCAGCCGACAGAGCAGACGCTATACTTTTTGCTCGCCCCTCAGTACCAGCATGTCAGGATACAGTGTGTACTCCTTTTTGTAATCCGGATGTACAATATTCTATGGGTGATGATTGTGATGTAAATAAGAACTCTGTTTTTCCTGCTAGAGATGTACATATTTCTTTCCCTCATGCAATACAAAAATCTAAAAAAATTGCAAAAAGAAAAAGTGCTTTGTCTGATCCTGGAGTTGTGGAAATACTAGACAATCTTATTGTTGAGATGCCCTTATTGAAGGTCGTGGAGTACATGCCAGCTGTGAAGAAAGGACTAAAGGAGGCATGTACCAACAAGCGTCGCCCAGCACAAGAGAACAGACGTAGAGATGTAGAAAAGCATGTGCTCTCCATGGCCACTGTTGCGGCTATCAGCAACCTCCCACAAAAGAAACAAGACACAGGAGCACCTCTTATCAGTTGTGAGATTTTTGATCAGGTCTTCGAGTGCACTCTCCTCAACAGTGGGTCTTCCATCAACCTTTTGCCATCATCAATAATGCAAGAATTTGGGCTGAGCCCGCTCAAGCAGACACGAATGATCCTTCAGTTCGCTGACCGATCCATCAAGCGGCCTCGGGGTCTTTTGGAAGACGTTGTAGTTAAAGTGTAGGAGATGCAATTCCCAGCCGATTTTGTAGTCCTTGATATGGACTCACCAGCACCCCTGCTCCAGACCCCTATCATCCTTGGTCGACCATTCCTACGTACTTCAGGTGTCGTGGTTGATTACGGGTCTGGCAAGATTACTTTTAGCTCGAACACCAAGCAAGTCACTATAAACATGAGCAGAGAGCTGAACGCCACGACTGATGAGAGGCATGCAGCATCCGAAGTAGACTGTGACTTTATTTCAGAGATCAGAGATTCATCTTCGTCATTGAATGATTCATGGATCCGAGAAATCCTCACCCTCGAGGAGGACTTGGAAAGCACAGTTACCCTATGCTTTGATGATTCTTGGGAGACAGATTCTCAAATACAGGCGCATCTCTTTGATCATTCACTCCAGATCGAACATGATCAGCCTAGAGCAGAACCATTCGGCACCTCACTAGGATCTCAACAGAATGACGGGGATGGTAGCCCCCTCAAAGAAGCACATCCCACCACCAGCATAGTATCTGAAGTGACCAACAAGTTGGACAGGTCAAAACCAGAACTCAAGCCACTTCCCGCAGGCCTGAAGTATGCTTTCCTTACGGGTGGAGAACAAATGTATCCGATCATCATCATCAGCAGGCTGAATCCAGATCAGGAATCTCGTCTTCTCTAGGTTCTAGAAAAGAACCGCAAGGCACTTGGTTGGTGCGTATCAGATCTCCGAGGGATAAATCCAGTTTTGTGTTCACACCACATCTATCTGGAAGAAGATGCCAAGCCATCCCGCGAATTCCAAAGAAGGTTGAACCCTAACCTCAGGGACGTCATCATGAAAGAGATAACCAAATGGTGTGATGCAGGATTTATCTATCCCATCTCCAATTCAAAATGGGTAAGCCCACTGCATGTAGTTCCAAAGAAATCCGGGCTTACCGTGGTTACCAATGACAAAGGAGAGGAAATATCCTCTCGGGTACCAACATCTTGGCAGGTGTGTGTTGACTACCGCCGTCTTAATGCAGCAACTAAGAAGGACCACTTCCCCTTGCCATTCATTGATCAAGTTTTGGAGAGATTAGCAGGCAAGGAGTTCTTCTGCTTTTTGGATGGGTATTCCGGATACAACCAAGTGGCTATCGCTCCTGAAGATCAAGAGAAGACTACCTTCACTTGCCCGTTTGGCACCTACGCCTTCAAGAGAATGCCCTTTGTATTATGCAATGCACCTGCAACCTTCCAAAGATGCATGCTAGCAGTCTTCACCGAGATGGTAGGCAGTTTTCTCGAGGTGTTCATGGACGACTTCTCTGTCTATGGTGATAGTTTTGATTCTTGTCTTGAGCACCTAGACAGAGTGCTTCAGAAGTGTCGTGAAGTTAATCTAGTGCTTTCATAGGAAAAGGGCCACTTCATGGTCACCGAAGGCATTGTGCTGGGTCACGTCGTTTCCAAACGTGGCATGGAAGTCGACCCGGCGAAGGTGGATGTTATTACAAATCTAGGGCCACCTCAGTCAGTGAAAAATGTAAGATCATTCCTGGGGCATGTGGGATTTTATAGACGATTCATCAAGGATTTCAGCCGCATTGCCCGACCTTTGACAGAATTTCTGTGCAAGGAAATTGAGTTCAATGTAGTTCAGTAGGTTCTCCTTGCTTTCAATCAGCTGAAGGAGCTTATTACTCAGGCTCCAATCCTACAGCCGCCTGACTGGTCTCTTCCCTTTGAGATCATGACCGATGCATCAGGCTTTGCAGTCGGGGCTGTTCTCAGACACAGGAAAGAGAAAGCGCCCTACGCCATTCATTACGCCAGCAGAACATTAGATGAAGCACAGAGAAATTATACAGTGACAGAGAAAGAGTTGTTGGCTGTGGTTTTCGCCCTTGAGAAATTCAGATCCTATTTGCTTGGATCAAAAGTCACCATTTTTACCGACCACTCTGCTATCTGGTACCTCCAGCAGAAGAAGGATGCCAAGCCAAGTCTGGTTCGATGGATCCTTGTCCTCCAGGAATTTGATTTGGAAATCAAAGACAAGCCTGGAGTTCAGAATGTGGTAGCAGACCATCTCTCCAGAATTGAGCAGCACGAGCCTCCTCTGAACAGTGCACCCATTACAGACACCTTTCTTGACGAATCAATCTTAGCAGTGGATTCCCTTCCTTGGTATGCTGATATAGTCAATTACCTCGCCTCTGGGGTAACACCAGCGGATTGGACGAAGAATCAGAAGAACAAATTCATGTCGACTATCCGATTTTATCAATGGGAGGATCCTCTTTTATTCAGGGAAGGAGCAGATTGCATTTGGCGCAGATGCATACCTCAGGAGGAGCATCTTAGTGTCCTCGAGCATTGTCACTCGCTCGAATCTGGTGGACATCACTCTGGAGACCGTACGGCAACCAAAGTGCTTCAGTGTGGCTTCTGGTGGCCCACATTATTTAAGGATGCAGCAGAATTTGTCAAACGATGTATTGACTGTCAGAGATTGAAAGGTACACTCAGTGCAAAAGATTCGATGCCCCTAAAAATCATTCAGATAGCAGACGTTTTCGATGCATGGGGCATTGACTTCATGGGACCTTTCCCTAACAGTCAAGGGTTTGAGCACATCCTTCTTGCTGTCGATTACGTGAGTCGTTGGGTTGAAGCTATCCCTGCTCGAGCCGCCGACAGTCGAACAGTGTGTCAGTTCTTGAAGAAGAACATCATCTCGCGGTTTGGGATAACGAAAATTCTCATATCAGACGGGGGTAGCCATTTTATTAACAAAGAGGTCAAGAAATTGACGAAGGAGTATGGCATCGATCATCGTACCGCATCTCCTTACCATCCTCAGACCAATGGCATGGTCGAATTATCAAACAAAGAAATCAAGACTATCCTGTAGAAACTTGTCAGGCCAAACCGAAAAGACTGGTCCCAACTCTTGGACTCGGTCTTATGGGCTTACAGAACCGCCTATAAGTCTCCCTTGGGCATGTCGCCCTATCGTCTTGTATATGGGAAGCTGTGCCATTTGCCCGTCGAATTAATTCATAAGTCTTTATGGACAGTTAACAGTTGCAATTTGGACTCACAAAAAAGTGGTCGGAAAAGAAAGGATGATCTTAACAGACTCTTGGAGTTCTGAGACTATGCATACGATAACACATTGATGTACAAGGAGAAGGTGAAACGCTGGCATGACCGGCACATCAGAGAAATACCTTTGATGTTGGACAGAATGTGTGGTTATTTGATGCAAAGTTGCAGATCTTCCCGGGAAAATTAAAAAGCAAGTGGTCAGGGCCATTCCGAGTTTGTGAAGTGTGTGACAATGGAAGTATTGCCATATCAGAATTGTCTCCTGACGCACATCCATTCATCGTCAACGGTCAACTCCTGAAGCCTTACCTCGAACCAGATACATTCTTGGTCGTTGTAGACTCCATTCAGCTCATACACCATGATGACATATCCACAACAGTTGCAGCATCAGAAGATTCAGACGACGCATCCCAAAGACTGTTTATCTGATTTTCTTCTTTTCTTTTTTTCTTCTTTCTCTTCGTTTTTGTATCAAAAAGTGTTGCTCCTTTTTGTTAGTCTTCTATACTTAGGACGTACTTTGTCCTAAGTATAGGGGGTGTGCACCAAGAGTTCTTTTATTCTTTGATCCTCTCCATTGTCTCCTCTTCTTGTCTATACTTAGGAGTATCTTACCCTAAGTATAGGGGGAGACAATCTGAGTACGATATGTGTATTCCCACCCTTGACCCTCCCTGCTTACTGTACAGTATGCTCTACTTAGGAGTACTTGATCCTACGTATAGGGGGGATGGTCAACTTCTCATTCGTTCATTTCTTATTCATATATTCTTTAGACTTGTCTATACTCAGTACGAGTTATGTCTTCTCTTTTCTTTTCGACCTACGAGGACATAGCTCAAGCTAAGTATAGGGGGGTCGTATATACTATGTATACACTATAAGCCATAACTCATACTGGAAAATAAAACATCACTTCAAGCTAAAAAGTAATGAATAGTTCTATAATAATAGAAGATGATTGTGAGCTCCTCAGACTCTTTGTACTTACACTGATTAATAAGTCAGGAAAAACATTTTGTGCAAAATGTTTTCTTTGGAAAATCTTTTGAAAAAATTGCTTGAAAAATATGGTGTAAAAGTATTCAACCTTTGTAAATAAGTTTCGATTGTAAAATTTATTTTCTTTGAGTGAAATAAAAATGTGTGAAAATTAGTTTGCAAATGATTGAAAAATTTGGTTGTCAAATTGTTTTGAAAAATCTACCTATTCTATGTGAAAAACCTTTGTACAAATCAATTCCAAATGAGTGTACATGTTTGTAAAATTATTTTGGACTATAGTTTTTAAAAATATTTTAAAAAGGATTCTCGAATAAGTCTGAGGAGTCTGTACAAAAATCTCTCATACAAAAATAAGCAATAATCCCAAATAAAACTTATAAGAGCCTAAACCATGTTGTACATAAAATATAGTTTTTCTTTGTATATACTGATTAATAAATTAGGTTAAATACCTTTACAGTATGATTTGAAAATAGTGTGAACTGTTTGGAAAAATTTGTTGTGAAATGTTTTCAACCTGTGTAAAATTGCTTTTGAAAAACTTTTTCTTTGTGTGAAATAAAGGGTTTGAAAAACCTATGTGCAAATATTGTGAAAAAAATGTTTGTCAAAACTATTGTGGAAAATATATATAGTGTGAAAATTTTTTGCAAAAAGAGTTTTCAAATGTGTGTAAATGCTTGTAAAAATTATCGTGTACTATAGTTTGCAAAAATTCTTTTCAAAATAAATCTGAGAAATAAAAGCATCATTACAAATACATGTAAATCGCAAATAAAATACATAAAATTCTTTCTATATAAAAAGATAACCTGAATAAACTACTTCATTAAAACATGTAAAGTCTTTAAAATCTATAAATTTTGTAAATAAAGCGGCATGCCCATGTAAATAATTGTATGTACTGTTTGTATGTGTCAAGCTTCTTATATGCAAAAAAATCTTTATGTAAAAAGATTCGTTGATTCTTGAAAATTCTTTGTGAAAAGTTGTATCATTCATTGTGCATAGCATGAGCATACCATTCATATTCTTTTTGAGTGAGCTTGATGATTGAATCAGTCCAATAAAGTCTAAAATTGGAGCTTGGATTGGACCTTACCGCACCTCACTGCACTGGAACCTTATGGGAACTAGGTTTAAGGTACTTCAGGTCTATGTAGACTTAATTTTTTGAGAAATCGGGGATGGGTTCAAGTCACCTCAACTAACTAACTAGAACTTTTCGAGACACGCGCATGACTCTTGACGACCGTGACCTAACTTGGACACTTGCACCTTTCACTTGGCTCAACTCGGTTGGAGTGGTGAGGGGGTTGGAATTGCCAGTCTGAGACGCACACGGGTGGAAACACTCGTCCTCGTCTAGGGAGGGAAGTGCACCCCAACCTGGTCTAGTAGCCATGAGGTCTAACGATAGGAGATTGTGGGTTGCAATAAAGCTTCAAAAGAGGGATAGTATACTAGCTCAAGAGGAAAAACTCCTTTTGTAAATGCTGTTGTGAATAGTATGCCAAAAAATGGTCAGGCCTGTACAAAAATAAAATGCCTGCAAAGTATGTACATATGTTGTAAAGCCAATAAGCAAGCTTGAGTTCCAAAAGCAAAAATGTGAGACTGCAGCTGGATGACTTGACTACACTGGTCTTGCATCCTCGGATAGGTAGCTACACTGGCTACCGTCCATTCTTCTCTTCATCCCCTCCTCTTGAGCTGGTTGCCACTTGAACTTAGAAGGGAATACCCCGCTCCTCAAGGAAAGAGCTGTTAGGTTGGGGAATCATTGGGTTGTCATTCTGGAGAAGTCAGTTCCTTTGTCATTTCAGTTGGGGAGAGGCACTATCACTTACACTGTACAAGTCAGCTTCATAGTTATAAGGGTTTGCGTATGATGTAGACCAGTTCTGACCAGACTATTGAGGTGGGTTGAACCGAGTTCTGTGACTCTCGAAGGCTGTTGTGTTTTAAAGCTGATTCCTGACTAGGCTCCACACACCTCTACACCCAAGGTCTGATAGAAGCTCCAAATTTAGATTTTGTACAGACATGCATTGCACTGAAAGCACCCCTATTCACTCTATCTTTCTTCAATTCTCTTTTTGTTTTCTTTATTCTTTTTGTACTTATTGCATAAGTATTTGCTAGGGACCAGCAAAGGCAAGTATAGGGGGGTGATGAATCTCCATTTCATCACCTATATTCTATCATTTTGGCCTTAAAAACCCCAGCAAATGCATGAAAATAGCAATGATTTGTCTATAAAAGCATTCATTATTTGTTGCATTCATTGTACATAGAATAAGGTTTTTAATGCCAAAAATATAGAATAAATAGAAGAAAAGAAAAAGGAATAAAATATTGCAAATATTTTATGACCCGAACCCCGAGACCAAGGCCAGCATGGAATTGGTCGACAAGGAATAAAGTAGGGGGAGATAAGGGCCAACAGTACAATATATACCTTATTTATTTATTCATTTATTTAAGCATTTTTGACACATATTTTGTATAAAATTAATCATTCATCAAATAGAGAAAATTTGTACTTGAAAGTTGTAGATAATAATGTCAATAAAAATACAAAATTGAGTTTATACAAAAATGATACACAGTGTACATCTTACACTCCGAATAAAAAGCCAAAATATCAACTTCACAGACCCATATCTTGCAAATAAAAACTCAAAAATATCCAAAATCACCTTTAATTGTATATAGCTCTTCAAGAAGTATTTAATAAAATTGGTTTCATAATTTTTAGAGTTTACCTGTGAAAGTTAGGTTTTTGGCCTTCATTGTGCATTTTGCCTGATTAAAATATTCAATTTATTCATTGTTCAATATTTTTACAAACTTATATTTTTTAGAATTTTCTAAATAATGTATATAACACATGTACATCTTGAAATTACAATAAAACCAAAAATAATTTGTAAAATAAAATAAGTCTATGCAAGATATAGGCAAAATACCTATGATAAGTATATACATGAATAAAAGGGGAACACATTCTTTTATTATTTTATTCTTTCATATTTTTATTAAATTGTAAATATTACATCTAATTTCTTAAAAATACAAATCCAAAATAAAAACAAATAAAATACATTAAATAAATAAAGTATAAATAATATATAGGTAAAATACCTATAAGTATACCTACATATACATATACCTATTTATTCAAATATGTAAATAGACTCATAAAAAATAAATAAAAATATATCTACACTCACAAAAATAAGTTATAAAGTTATAAAATAATAAAATAAAATAATAAAATAAAATAAACAAAATAAAAATAAAATATACAAAATACATGTAAATACATGCATAAAAACATTATTAAAAAAACCATAATAAAATACATCAAAAAATTAAATAAAAATCATAAATAAATACTACATGAATTAATACACATTTTTCATTTTATAAGCAAATTCTAATAAAATCATTTATTATGTTAAATAAATCATTTTCAAATAAGTTTCCCTATTTTGTCCGTTAGCGGCCTATGTGGACCAATGAGGAGCCAGCCCTTGTTGACCTCTGGTCAACTGTCCCATCGGGACCTGGCGCCTCTGAACCTTGTTGTTTCCATGACTTGCGCCATTTTTCTCGGGCGTCTCGTCCCTTATTCTCGCTCGCCGCCTTCACGAGATCTGTAGAGGGATCATCCATCTATCACGCATGCTTGTTGGATCGAGAAAACGATCATTGTACTCGCCGGAATATGCAGGCCAAGTAGGGCGCCCAGAATGTGTATAAATAAGAGCCCTCGACCTCCTCCACAAATTTGGCCAATTTACATCCACCCAAAAGCCTCGAATTCTTTTTGGGGAGGTTCCTCGTGACAGGGGGAGCATTTCAGCAACACGAATCGGCCGGAGGAGGGATCAATTTTGTCACGGCGGAGCTCCGGCGTCCGTCCTGCTCCCTGGCAGCCCCCAGGTATAAGAGATGTTCTTTCTTGCTTTTTAAGTAGATTTTAATTCCAGCTTTTAATTCACGTGCTTAGTTTAGCTTCTTGATCAGTAGAGTCTTGTAAAAAAGCAAAATCGGAGCTCCGGTGACTTCTCCACCATAATACCCATTGTCTCTGACCGTCATATTCACCTCACTTCGTTCCCCATCTCATGCTCCATCTCCCGATCATTTTTGTTCAACCAAGGACCCCCAGTCCTTGCGAATCGGAGCTCCACCTCCACCTATCGGCGGAGCTCCTCTGCCTCACCTCATCTTGCACCAAAGCTTCACAAACCAGGGTTGAGGAGATAGCCCTCGTTCCCCTGGTTCTTCCTATGCAGGTCACACGAAGCAACGAGCCCCTTTGGACTCGAATCGATCCAGGAAGAGGCTCCTGGAGGTCCCGACCTTCATCGACCTCTCCTGACCTCCTTGGACCTCCAGGAGCCATGCCAAGACCACTAGCAGATGCGGTACGCCTCCAGCTACGACCAGAACACCTCAGACGCGAGGGAAAAGCCTGGAGGAGCCCATGCTCCAAGATCGAAGCTCGCCTGGTGTGAGTTCTTCCCCTGTTCCTCCAGACCTCTTCATCGCCGTCCGATCAGGAGGGATGCCCCAGATTCCATCAGAGCCGTCAGATGAAGCATCGCCATCACCGTCAGATCAGCTCGGCTGATCTAATATCAACCCTTCATCGGCGAAGCGGTACCGGTCGTTGGATGCGCGATGCATGTCCAAGTGAGATCATCATCGCCGTCCACCAGCGTGCACTTATGGGTAAATTGCATATCTTCACCCCAATGTTTTTGTATTTATTGTTTAGTCGTGTAAATAAAAGTTGAAGTTCATTTTATTGTGGACATTTTGCATGGACCTCCCTGTACGTTTGTGATATTACTTTTAGGCCCAGTCCACGTCACCTTACGTGTCATCCCACGTGAGGTATTTAAATTGCACAAGACCCCCTATATGTTTGTATATTTATCTTTAGTCCATAAAATAAAATTTCAAGTGTATTATTTTTTTGAAAATTTGCGTTAAGGACCTTGAACTTTCTGAAATTGCATTTTGGTCCCTGTGGGTGCGGATCACGTGTAGTCCCACGTGATGGTCAAATTGCAAGGGGGCCCTAGCGGGTTTGCTTATTTGGTTTTAGTCCTTAAAATTGCAGAATACGTTCATATATTTTGGTGTTCTTGCACTGTAGCCTCTGCCTTTGTTTTTATTTGCAAAAAGCCCCTGTCAGGCCATATATTTTTGCGTGCTTGCTCTATTTATGTAATGCATCATATTAACTTGAAAAATTCCACAAAAATCATGCCAAGCTCCTGTTAACTTGCACTTTCATTCCATAATTTTGCATTTTATTGTCGTTGCATTTTAATATTTATTAAAAATCAAAAACATGCATTTTATCTACTGTCTAGCTTAGAAAATACCAAAAAATAGTAAAACACCTAGAAAAATTCCAAAAAAATTACATGTTATCTATTTTATCCTATTTTAGTGTCAGTCCAAAAAACACTAAAAAGTTCAAAACAAAAGCTTTAAAAATAAGAAAACCCTTAAAAATTACATAAAAATCTAAAAAATCCTAGAAAAAGCCTAAAAATACAAATTAACTTTCCGTAGTTTCCTCATTTTATTATCTATAATTTAAAATTGATTTGAGGATTTTTAGATATATTTTCTGATTTTAAACCTCATTTCAATTCTGTCCATTAGCTTAAGTCCATGTTTTCTATTATTCTATTTTTGAAAAATATCAAAAAGACTCTGAAAAATACCCAAAAATCACAAAAACAGTAAAAAATCATAAAAAGACCAAAAATATTTTCTTTCTGAACTTTTGAGCATTTTTGCATATTTTTATAAATATTCTAGTACCTCTCTTATTATATAGTTTATATATTCCAATATTAAAAATATATATAATATAATATAATATATAAAAATCAGAAAATTAAAAACCAAAATACAAAAATACAAAATTAAAAGAAAAAAATAAAAAAAATAAATATCTATCATATGTATATGTATTATATTCTCTACACATACTCTTTATGGGAGTATATCTTTGTATATATCTATCTTATATAAATTATATATATAAAAAATATATATAAGTATATATAATAAAAAATAAATAGAAAACCCACAAAAATAGGATTCATGCAAGGATGACTCTGTTGTACATGAACATCATAGGCTACTTAATTTTTGTATTGCTCTTTGTGGTTCGACCTTTACATGCTTATTCACTATACAATTTGTGGTAGAGTTAAATGTTAATTCACAAATTTTGGGACTTAATTGATTTTGTCTTTAATGTGGGTTAATTGCTGATCAATCGGTGTTCTGTGAGCGGTCGCCTCAGCGACACTACATTTTGACCCTCGCAGGATGTCGCGTTATCAAAGGTACCTGAGAGTGTGTGAATGGAGGGCGGAGCACGGTGAAGGTGATGGCAAGGTTGTGGCCTCGATTTTGCAGCGGAAGGCAGAAGAGGCTGATCACGGCGGCGTACTCCGACCACAGGCGAGCTGCATTCGAATCGAGCCCCAAATTGAGCTCTAAAGGGCTCTCTGAGGAGTTGTCACTCTTCTTAAGGTGGATAAGGGTTGTGGTGGCTCGAGGAACGAGATGGCGAGTGAGGGTGGCAGAGAGGAGATTTTATAGGGGTGCCTTAGGGTCTAGAAGAATCGATAGGAAACACGAAACCCTAAAACATCCATTGCCTCCTAGGGATCCGTGAGGATTCTGGATCCTAGGAGGAGGATCGGGCAAAGAGATCGGATGAAGAGGTTGTCAGACCCGATCTGGAAAAATGGGAGGAATTAGGTCTGGTGACAGGTGAAATCGTGTTGGGTCTGTGGAGGAGGGTTTGATCATGGTCAACAGTTTGAGATGGACCAATCAGATTGCAAGGATGTAAATAATTAATAACAAATAACAAATGTCTTCAAAATAAAACATGAATAAAATGAAAAATATTTGTAATTTTTCAAACTATTTTTTTGTTTTAAATTATTTTTATAAAATATATATGCGGTATATATAGTATAGTGTAGTATGTATAGATATAATATACATATATATTATATAAATGTATTTTGTTTTATTATTTTTACAAAAATACATTTTCTTTTATATTTTATTTATTTATAACATAATTTAAAGTGCATAAAAGAATTCTTATTTGATTTGTGCAAGTGAAATAAAAGTATTAAATAAATAGGTATTGTGTACAATATTTACAAGTGCGGCCAAAGTACAACAGAGTTTTTATTTTATATTTGATTTATTTTATGTTTTATAATTTTTATTTTATTTTAGTTTTAAATATATGTACAAGTGTTTAAAATATAGTATGTAAATATTTACAAATATAGGCAGCATAGGACCCTATCTCCCCCTACTTCATTCCTTGTCGATCAGGCCAATTATTGACCTTCTCTCGAGGTTTGGGTCAGTCTGTACTTATTACATAATTACATCCTTGTTTTCTTTTTTCTTTTAGCTTTATTCTTTTATTTTGGAAAATTATGTGCTAATTATGGAATATTAACAAAGGTATGCACAATGGTAATTTATTATATTTACACCTATTTATAGATGTTTTTGCTATAAAATAAAAGAATAAAGAATGAGAATCATAGATTCATCATCCATCAACAAAATGATACCTACTCTGAAAATTTTGAATAATTTTAAATAAATGAGTTGCAACAATTATCAAATGATTCGAATAAATTTTCTTTATATTCTTACCAAGAAATAACAAACAATCTCTCCTGCTTGGTAGCAGGAATGCGACACCACCGAAATTGCGTAGTAGTCAAATGTGTCTTGATAATGTTGGTTATCTCTTTCGCAACCCTATTGCTATTCAACAATCCCTGCAGATTATTCAAAATTCTTTAGTGTGTGTGTGTGTGTATGAAAGTTAATATGAGAAAGTGTACAAAAAATTACCTCCCATCTGCAGTAAACTCCAACAAAGGGAAGGACGATGAAGTCTACCCACCTCCATTGGGTAAAGGAATGTAGGTTCTCAGACATCTAAAAGAAGGAGAATTGGAATCCATTGATGTCTGTGCAGGTATCGGGACAGGACATGCATCGGGAGTCATTGAGGAAGATGGCTCTCCATAAAAGGGTGGAGGATGATAACCTAGAGACTGATAGTAGGCTATGACCCATCGAGTCTCTTCAGGAAGTGAATTTAAATTAAAATGCGGGGTATGCTGCCTATTGGAAAAAGGTGAGTCTGAGGAGGTCAGACGAGTGGATCTTGATATCCATGAGAGTCGTCACGTCGAAAACTTGCCATGATTGTATTGATAATAGTCAACTATACACTTATCAATGGATTTTTTTAACTGGTACAATACTTTACCATAACTTGCAGTTAATCTTCTGCATTTGATTCTGATGAATTATAATATGTTTTATTAGTTCTGGAGTTGTCTGAATCATTATTTGTAACTTATATTTCATCTAGTAAGTCATCAGATATGACCTCATTATCTTCCAATCGAATTGATTCGATGATTGGAACTCCATCCATCACATTTATTCGCTCATGAGTAGGAGTGAAAGCTTCATATACGTCATCTTCTGTATGAGTATCTTCTTTAGAAATTAAACTTTGTGAATTTATCTTGACAACATTGAAAGTTTCAATGTTCTTTCTCTTCTTTGAAACTTGATGAAGATAATGGACTTGGTCCACTTGAGAAGCAAGAACAAATGGTTCAAATCTGCGTATAAATTTTCTTTCCATAGCATCTACGATGTTATTCCTTTTATCAATTACACTTCATTTGGATCGTACCAGTCGCTAAAAAAATAATTAATCTATTTAATCCTTGAATACTATATTCTACTTTCAATATATCCTTTAAGATTCCCTAATAATCCAAAAGATCTTCCTCGTAGTAAGATCCACATACCATCACTCCATAATTCTGAGTTGTTAAGTTTACTAGAAGTTATGTTATGAAATTGAGAACCATTATTCCAACAACAATTGTTTGATCGGATCTTATAAATTGGACCTTCTGAAAAGTATTTTAATAAATAGGTATTCTAATACTTATCATCCAATGCTTTTGCTCGATTTCTTAAACCACTTTGGAAATTATTTTCTGTATTTGCGCACAACTTCATCATTTCTATATGTAGGATTTTCTTCAATAATTTTTCTTCTAAATTCCTTTAAATGAGTACACAAACCATTAAAGGATAAGGAGAATGACATTTTAATTTTTTTGAAAAAAAAATAATAAAGATATGTACTCAACGTATGGCGTTATTTCTACATAATTATCTCGTGTGTAAAGCTCAGCAGCATATTCCTCTTGTTTAAACAATAATGCTCTCTAGCCTTTCCAACTAGTTACGTTGATTGATGAAAGATACTAATATGAGGTTCTTCGTCGGAGCAAACTGTCTCATTCCTCCTTAGTCTAATGTGGATAGTCTCCACATCTTCAAGGAAATACCATACACAGAATGTTGTTATTTCCTTGTAGATATACTGAGAACTGATACACCCTTCGACTCTACTTTTGTTTCGGACCTTTCTTTTCAGAAAAACATGAACCTACGTAAAAAGGAATGTGTTTTTAAACATAAAACATTACAATAAAAACAAACATTTATTTTAAAATAATATATTTCAAATGGATACATCCACCGGTATTTTATGGGACCACCAACTTTTACCTCAAATAAAAGATGAATAATCAGATACTCCATTGAATCAAAAAAGCTAGCGGAAATACCTTCTCCAAATTACACATAATGAAACAAATATTATTCATAAGATATTCCATTTCCTTCTGCTAAACAAGCGATGAACACATAATCTGGAAAAATATGTTGACATCAGAATATTGATGATGTTTTTTTGGTAATAGTTCCCTGAACATTAATGGTAGTTGTCTTTGCATGAATACATGGCAGACGTGACTTTTCAATTCTTTAAATGAAAACTTCTTTAAATCGACCAAATTTGATAAATTTGATGCATATTTGCCCGGTCTACTTGCCTATTCGCAAACACATTTCAGTTGATTTCTATCCAATGTATACTTTGCTTTAGGAATTTCGATCCTTCCAATATCAAGATCCCTAATATATGAGTATGATTGATTGCATATGATCCTTAAATCACGAGAGGATTAATTGTATCTTTTGTACGACCAACTACATTCAAAACTGTATAGAAGATATTATTAAAGATATTTTCTCGATATGCATGACGTCTAAGTTATCATTTTCTCTCAGACCCACCACTTTTTTGGAGTTCTTTTCTTTTTGCACATTTTTTTTTCGAGTGCATCTATACAACATATACATGTGCAGCATATATACAAGGAGTTTTTCCTCTTGAGCCAGTAGACTATCCCTCTTTTGAAGCTTTATTGCAACCCACAACTCCCGTCGTTAGATCTCATGGCAACCCGACCAAGTTGAGACGCACTTCCTTCACTATAAGAAGAAGAGAGGTTCCGCCTAGAAGTACTACCCTCATATGCTACCCCAAGTCAAGGAAGACTGTCTCCTCACCACCTCATCCGTGAAGAGCTCGGTGCATAGTGCGGTTGTCCAAGTAAAGCCATTGTCTATATGAGTCATGTGTTGTTGTTAAGTGCTTTACTTAGGCTCATTGAGATGACATGTGATCATAGCCTAGTGGACTCAAAGAATTAAGTCACCATGGACCTGAAAAGCCTTAAACCTAAGCCCTATAAGGTTCCTCCTAGAAATTAGGTGGATTAAGATCTTAATCAAGCTCCATTTCTCAATTTGATTCCAGGCTAGTTTAAATGTCAACTATCATCCAGAAAAACTATATACATATGTACAAAAAGATGCTTATTTACACAAGGTTTTACAATCATGCAAAATTTTTGAAAAATGTTTTGAAATCATGAGTGAATGATGCATGAAGTGCAAGTTTTGCAAAAAGGTATTTACACACATTTACACAAGATTTTTGCAAACTTTTGATTTTCAAAACATTTTGGAAAAATTTTGTACTATATACATAATTTTGATACAAAAATATTTACACAAGCTTTACACAAAAGATTTTTGAAATCATTTTTACAAAAATAATTTGTACACTAGCTATGTATGTGCAAATAAAAGAAGATTATGTACATGAAAATTTTTTAATTTTTGTGGTTTTTAGCCATTTTATTTATTAACACACTCACACAAAGTACGAGTTATGGCTAAAGTATATATGAAATATATACGCACCCCCCTATACTTAGCTCGAACGATGTCCTCAGAGTCAAGAGCGATGAAGAAGACATAACTCGTGCTAGGTATAGGGAAGTGAAAAGGAAAGCTATACAAAATAAGAATGAAAAGTCAAGAGGGACTCAGGTCTCCCCCCTATACTTAGGATCAAGTAATCCTAAGTATAGCAGGTTGTATACTAAGGGAAAACCTGAGTGCAGAATGTACAGGGTCTACCCCCCTATACTTAGGGTGAAATATCCCTAAGTATAGGCAGCAAGACAGGGTTAGACAGAAACAAAAGAAATACCCGAAAAGTCTCACATCCCCCCTATACTTAGGGCAAAGTGCACCCTAAGTATAGCATAATCACAAGATGAAGAAGGGATGTGGGACTAAAGAATGTGGTGATATGGACATCTGGATCTATATACAGCGGAAAATCAGTGAAACTCAGGCGTGAGATGCATTAGATGTGAGTCAAAGACCACATCTCACGCAAAGTGAATAGGGGCAAGATCAACGACCCGCGGCTCATGATCTAGAAATGGCTTGAGCCGCTGGTCGTTCACTCGAAAGGTACTCTCAGAAGACAACTCAGATATGTCGATGCTACCGTTGTCGTGTACCTTTCGAACCAGATAAGGTCCCTTCCATTTGCTTTGCAGCTTCCCTGGAAATAATCTAAGCCTCGCATCAAACAGCCATACTCTCTGTCCAATCTCAAAATGCTTGTGGCTGATATGAGAATCATGCCACTCCTTGACTTTCTCCTTATAGTGTAGGCTGCTTGAGAAAGCTGCATCTCTAAGCTCCTCCAGGGCAGCTAGCTCTGCCCTTCTCTGGTCTCCCATACCATCTGGATCCATGATAATATCTGTGACTGCCCAAAGTGACTTGTGCCTCAGCTCAACAGGTAAGTGGCATGGCTTGCCGTATACGAGGTGAAAGGGAGATGTGCCCAAAGGTGTCTTGAAAGACGTTCTATATGCCCACAAGACCGAGTCCAAGAGCTGTGATCAATCCTTTCGGTCAGGGCGGACGACTTTCTGCAATATAGTCTTGATCTCCCTGTTCGATACTTCGGCTAGACCATTCGTCTGTGGATGGTAAGGTGTAGCAACACGATGGTCTATACCGAACTCTCTCGCCAGTGCCTTCACCTGGTCGTTGATGAAGGTGAGATCCCCCATCAGAAATCAGAACTCGTGGAACTCCGAACCGCGTGATGATGTGCTTCCTCAAAAATCTGCAAACTGTCCTCGCATCAGCGGCTCGGGCGGGGATGGCCTCCACCCAACGACTCACATAATCAATGGCCAACAGAATGTACTCAAATCCCTGACTCTTAGGGAATGGACCCATGAAATCGATGCCCCAAGCATCAAAAACCTCACAGAAGTGAATGGGCTGCATCGGCATCATATCACACTGTCCACAAGTGCCCATCCTCTGACAGTCAGTACATCTCTTCACGAACTCGTCTGAGTCCTTGAAGAGTGTAGGCCACCACAAGCCGGATTGGAGCACCTTCTGTGTCGTTCTCCTCCCAGAATGATGTCCTCCCGCCTCAAGCTTGTGGCAGTAAGTGAGGACGCTATGGTGTTCCTCCTGAGGAATACACCGACGCCAGACGCTATCCCCTCCTTCGTGGTAAAGGATGGGATCCTCCCAATGGTAGGACTTGGCCTTCGCAAGGAAGGTCTCAAGTCTCTGTCTGGGCCAATCTTGTGGAACTTTCCCAACAACGAGAAAGTTCACAATATCAGCGTACCATGGGAGTGAGGCGATAGCAAGGATCGCCTCATCTGGGAAGGTATCTCTAATAGGGTCAATCTGCTCAGAATCCTCAGGCTGCTCTAGTCGGGAGAGATGATCCGCCACCACATTCTTGACTCCAGGCTTATCCTTGATCTCGATGTCGAACTCCTGGAGTAGAAGGATCCATCTAGTCAGTCTGGCCTTGGCATCCTTCTTTGCCATGAGGTACCTGATGGCGGTGTGATCTGTAAACAAAGTCACTCTAGATCCGATGATATATGATCTGAACTTATCCAGGGCAAACACTACGGCTAGCATCTCCTTCTCTGTGACCGTGTAATTCCGTTGGGCGGAATCCAATGTGCGGCTAGCATAGTGTATGGCAAATGGAACTCCATCCCTCCTCTGTCCCAGCACTGCCCCTACGGCAAAATCGGAGGCATCCGTCATGATCTCAAATGGGAGAGACCAATCAGGCGGCTGGAGGACAGGAGCCTCAATGACGCACTGCTGGAGAGTCGTGAATGACGAAAGACACTTGTCATCGACAAGGAACTCGGTGTCTTTCGTCAAGAGGTCAGTCAACGATCGGGCAATCCTGCTGAAATCATGAATAAATCTCCTATAAAATCCAACGTGCCCCAGGAATGACCGTAGCTGCCTCAGATTGGACGGCGGTGCGAGTTTCCTAATGACATCGACCTTGGCCGGATCAACCTCCATGCCCCTGTTGGAGATGATATGGCCAAGCACCGTCCCTTGAGTCACCATGAAGTGACTCTTCTCCCAAGATAGCACCAAATGAAACTCAATACATCGCTGGAGCACCCGGTCTAGGCAGTCAAGACAAGAATCGAATCCGTCGCCGTAGACCGAGAAATCGTCCATGAAGACCTCCAAACACTCCCCTACCATGTCAGAGAAGATCGACAGCATGCACCTCTGAAAAGTCGCAGGGGCATTGCATAGCCCAAATGGCATGCGTCAAAAAGCATATGTGCCGAAGGGACAGGTAAAGGTGGTCTTCTCCTGATCCTCAGGAGCGATGGCCACTTGGTTGTAGCCCGAGTACCCATCCAGGAAGCAATAATGGCTCTTCCCTGCCAGTCTCTCAATGATCTGGTCAATAAAAGGCAGGGGAAATGGTCCTTCTTGGTGGCTTGGTTGAGTCTCCTGTAGTCAACACAAACCCTCCAAGAGGTGGGTACTCGTGTAGCGATCTCCTCTCCCGACTCACTGATCACACTCGTGATGCACGTCTTCTTGGGCACCACATGCAAGGGGCTGACCCACTTGGAGTCGGAAATGGGATAAATAAAACCTGCACCCCACCATTTTGATATTTCCTTCATCACGACCTCTCTCAGGTTGGGGTTCAGACGCCGCTGGAACTCACGCGACGGCTTCGCCCCTTCCTCGAGATAGATATGGTGGGAGCACACTGATGGACTAATCCCATGGAGATCTGCTACGCTCCATCCGATCGCCTTGCGGTTCTTTTCAAGAACCCCCATCAAACGGGATTCCTGCTCTCCAGTCAACTCGGCGGAGATGATGACTGGGTACATCTCTGGCTCGCCCGCAAGGAATTGATACTTCAGCGAAGTAGGGAGCGGCTTCAGCTCTGGAATGCTGGGTGCTGGCAAATCTAGCTGCAGAAGAAACTGAGTGAAAGCTGCTAAGTCGGCCAAATCTGCCTGGGAAAGTGAAAGCGTACTCTCGCAAACTGGATCGGGAGAAGGCTGCTCAACTGCACTGTCTCTGCTCGGCTCTGCATCTACCTCCTCCTCCTCTATAGGCTCAGGTGAACTCAGGTCTGGCATCTGATCATAACAATCGGCCCAATCAGACTCTGCATCTGAGGGATCTGTATCAACCGCGGTGGCATCAGTACCACCGGAAAACAAGGTGGCCTCAGCACCACCATCACTAAACATCGTGTTGCGATCAAGGACCGGCTCTGCTGCCTCTATGGTATCCTGAACCAAGGCTGTGCTCTCCAGACTCTCCTCTGCTATCATCTCGGCATCAGCTGTATCTGAAAGTGAGAGGATGGTCTGTGTCTCAAGATCTGCCCAAGCTGCCTCATCATCTGTGATCACAAAATCACAGTCCTGGTGGATGTCTGGCTCTGCGTCTGTCAGCTGCTCTGTATCTGTGCTCGCATCTGAGCGGGCTCTGAATCTAGCTCTGTAGTCCTCGACCGTCTCTATTTGTATACTCTCGCCCTCGACGCGAAAGTACACCTTCCCACTATCATGATCAGTCACCGCCTTGGCTGTGGCCAAGAACGGACGACCAAGGATGATGGGGGTATCGGCTACTGACTCAGGGATCTCCATGTCCAACACTACGAAGTCCACGGGGAATTTCAGGCCCTGAATCGTGACGATAACGTCTCGTAATAACCCCTTCGGCCTCTTGACAGATCGATCAGTGAACTGAAGGACTGTCCTGCTCTGTCGAAGAGTGCCCAACTCGAAGCGGTCGAGAAGGGCTGCCGGAAGAAGGTTGATCGACGATCCGCTATCTAAAAGAGTACGGTCGAACCTCTGCTCACTAATCTGGCATCTGACATACGGGGCCCCTGAATCTGGCCTCTTGGCTGGCAGACGGTTCTGGATCGCGAAACACGTGGCTTTCGTCAGCACATGTATCTCTGAAGTGTGGTTCCTCCTCCTTCTCCTGATTGTAGTCCTCTCTCTCAAAGATCGCTGGAGAAGGGGGATGTGCTGTAAAGCCTCCTGGAGGGTCAGCTGGATGTGAAATCGATCGATCATGCTCTGGCTGAACTCCTCAAGCTCTCTCTTTTTTGGATCTTTTTCTTTTTTCTTCCCCTTCCCCATCTGAAGGGCTCTAGGGAAGGGGATCACAGGGTCCTTCACAGATGAAGGACTAGGAAAAGGCCTAAACGGTTCGATGACCGGATCCACACATACATCATGCACCACAGTGGGACCAGAAGAAACTAAACCTTTTCCTTTATTCACAACAGTATTCTGAGGTACATGAACCGAAGGAAAGACAACATCTCTATCACGACAAACACTGGTGGCCTCAGTACCACCGTGGGCTGGCTCTGCTGCTGCTGCTGGTAGACGTCTCGCGGCATCAGTACCGCGGGCTGGCTCGGCTGAACTGGTGGCGTCATTACCACCTCCTAGATCTGGTGAAGCGGCGGCCTCAGTACCGCCGGTGGAATCAGCATCCTTGGTGGCTTTAGTGCCACCGTCATCATCTGGAGCGGCCTCAATACCGCTCTCCTCCTCCTCATGTGGCACCTCTGAAGTGTCCTCGTGAGGTAGCTCAAATGAGGCGCCGCCGCCTGCTGGGGTCCTACCGCTCCTAAGTGTGACAAAATCAGCATCAAACAGATCCGAAGATGTATCATCAAATGGGTCACTAGGAGTGGCAAACTCAGTATGTACTACCTGCTCAGATTTCCTCTTGAGGTTATTCGGATTCGGCTCAATCTGGGCTGGAATAGCGGCCTTCCCTCTCACCAAGTCCCGCATCTCCTGGCGGAACTCGTCCATCTCCCGTCGGAATGTGGCCTGCTGGTCCGTGAGGAGGCGGGCAATGTCATCCAAAGCGGGACTCTCGTGGGAGCCCAACGGGTAGCCTCTCTGGGGGTGAGGCTGCTGGAACTGCTGTTGGTGGTGCTGGTAAGAGGGGTATGAGGACGGGTGCTGCTGCTGAACCAGGTGAGCCTGCTGCTCACGTCTCCACGACTGTCCCTGCTGCTGATAGGGACGAGGACCGAAGGATGGCTGGTGCTGCTGATATGCTGAGGGCTGCTGCTGCTGCTGGTGGTGATCTCTCTGCTGGGAGTACTGCCCTCCCTGTCCTGACGGCTGCTGCTGGGACTGGGTACCACCATTCCCCCACCTGAATCCGGGATGGTCTCGTCGGATCCCAGGCTGGGGGCGGTCATACCAAATCCCGTTGACATCCATCAACGGCTCGGCATCATAGGGGGCTGGCAGGAGTACTGCCAGAGGCTGGTCCGACTGGTAGACCACCATCTGCATCTCTGGAGATGGTGGGGACTGGTAGGTGGGCTGCGGCTGCTGGTACGGCTCCGCCTGTACAAGATGGACCTGTCTAGGCTGCACGTGGGTGCTGGAGCGCTGGGACGAGCTGCTGCTGCTGCCGGCGTCGCCTCGCGACTGAAGACGGGGCTGAGAAGCCGTCTGTGCCACCTGGAGACACATGAGCTGTGTCTTCATGTCGCTCAGAACCTGTGCCATCTGCTCCATCTGCGTGATACTCTGGCACTGCTTCTTCTCGATCAGCTCCATGCGGTCCACTTTTTCGCTGATAATGCCCATGTCCGCGGCTGACGACTCTGCCTGTGCTGCTGTGGCTGCGGACGAACTGGATGGACCTGCATCTACCCGTGCTATCCGCTGGTACTGCACGGGTCCTGGATGATGTGGCTGGGTCTTCTGAGTATACAACCTGGTCTGAGACATCACCATATAGTTCTCAGCCATCTCCTCGAAGATGGCCCAGACCTGGTCGTGGTCCTTGGCGAAGTAGGACCCGCCGCAAGAAGCATTCACCAGGCCCTGTAGCTCTGGTGTCAACCCGCTGAAGAAGCTCTGCACAAGGTTCGGCTTCGTGATGTCGTGGTGCGGGCATCTGTCCAGAAGCTCTCGGAACCTCTCCCATGCCTCGTGAAACTGCTCATTGGGGAACATGGAGAAGTTGCTGATCAGGGCCCTCGCTGCATTCGTCCGCCCGAGTGGATAGTACTTGTTCAAGTACTCGGTGCGGAGCTGCTCCCAGGTATAGACAAACCTCCCAAGATGCTTCAGCCAGGTGGCTGCTCTATCTGCCAGTGAAAACGGGAAGGCTATCATCCGGATCGTGTCCTGGTCCACATGGCGGTCGTGGACAGTGCTGCAGATCATCAGGAACTCCTGGAGGTGGAGGTGGGGCTCCTCAGTGGCAAGTCCGTGGAAGCAGGGTAGCATCTGCAAGGTGTTCGGGGGGAACTTGAAGTCCCCCACGATCGCCGGCACCACTACCCAGTGATGCATCAGAGTAGATCCGGGATTGTGTAAATCCCGCATCGGTCGTGGTGGTCCTCCTGCCGCAGCGCCTCCCGCTGCGGCGGCTGCTGCTGCTGCTGCGGCTGCGGCTGCTGCGGCTCGTGCCTCTGTATTAGGTATCTCCTCAGGCTCGCTCTGCTCGTCTCGCTCTGCTCTGAGCATCTCCAACTCTCGCCTCATCTCTATCATGAATGCTCCCTGATCGCGTAACTGCTGCTGGACTGTCTCTAGTGATGCGATCAGGGTGGAGTTGATCGCTCCCTGGTCAAGTACAAAGTGCTCAGGCTAACGGGAGTGATCATCGGAACTGCCGGCTCCGGCCATAGCGACGTCTGCAAAATCAAACGAGCCCAACTCAGGTGCTGTCAAATGAATCAGTCTCTCCTCAGGCTCGTGTCTCTCAGGTAGAACAGAAAGGGGGTCGAGGGGGAACAGGGTGGAATCGTACTCGGGCTCGGAGAGCGGGTCTGAGCTCTCGCGAGCCAACCTAGATGATGAGGTAGACGCGCCCGAAAGCGGTGCAGCCAGAGGCTGCCTAAGAGACCGTCTACCCATCATCTTGATCTGGCGAGTAGTGCGGATGAGATCTGGAAAAATTATGATCAGAAAACAAACCCCTGGTTCACCAACGCAACGCGAGCTGAAGACCGTGAAAGTTCGGTCAACTTATCTTGTCAATTTTATTTGGTGAACACACAAAATATCATAGCGTTTACGTGACCTGTTGGGATATCCGATGCTAACCCAACCGACTGGCCCGCACAGAAAAGTCGGTAATCAGTCGGGACTAGCAACGGGGGGCTCTACCTAGGGTGCGGGTCACTCTCTCGCGCATCCAAACCATCCAATGAGGGGGTTGCTCTCCCCAAGACAAAGTTTTTCGTGTGAGTGGTTTTTAAGATCAATAATTTTAGCAGTCCCAATTTTATGGTTTCACTTTTTTTAATATTTTTCAAAGCAAACAAAAGGCCTAACGAATTTTTCGGTTCTCCTGGTTATTAAGTCCAAAACAGGGGGGAGAAGACGAAAAAGCCGATGCACGATAAATCAATGATGCATGCTGAGTAAGAAATGCGTACCTTGCCTCCAACACTCTACATGCAAAATGATCCGCGCATAAATGTAAAGACAGAAATAAAACTAACCTAAATTATGCAGCGGTAAAGCCGAGTCCTAGGTGAGAAAGTCTAGCGAAGAGCCGTCTAACCGGTCACCGACCTCCAATCCAAAGAGTCCGGTCTTGGCCCGTCCCTCCTCTGTCCGACAAATCGGGGGTAGGAGTAAGCGCTTTACAGGACGGGCTGCAGCACGTAGGCTACGAAGGCAAATGAATCGGTTATTTTTATTAATGATTTTTAAGTAGGTCCAATTATCGATCTATGGGAACAGATAAGCAATTAGGTGTGTGGATCCTACTAATTACGGCACAATCACCAGAAAATCCTAAGTCTAGGGGCTCGAGCAAAAACCGCGAAAAACCGGAAAAGACAGAAATAAAAGAAAAAGAAAACCGCGAAAAAGCCGCGAAAAACCGCGCAAGTCCTAAGGGTCCCCCGAGCACACCGGTGCTCGGCGAAACAGACCCGCTACGGTTAGTCACAAGTGTCCAAGCAGTCCAAGTCCCTGTATTATTACAATAATAATAATAAAATAAAATAAAAACCTAATCTAACCTCGCCCACTCAACTCTCTCCCTCTCGCTCTCTCCTACGGCTTCGTAGAGAAGGAAGCCGCCTCCAAGTTCCTCGGTTGCACCGGCTCCTCGAAAGTCGCCTCCGCGGTCCTCGGGCCCTCGCAAGAAAAAGAGATGAGTGGTCAGACCAGCAAAAATAATCAAATAATAAGGAAAAAGAAATGAAAATAAAGGTGAGGGTATGTATGCAAAAATATAAAATAAAATAAACAAACAAAAGAAAACAAAAACAAAAATAAAATAACAAGAAAATAAGTCCAAATAAAACAAAAAGAAAATATAAACAAAAGCCGCGAAGAGCCGCGAGCTCTGCAAGAGCCGCGAAAAGCCGCGAAAAATCAAAATGAAAAGACAAGGAAAACTACTAAGCCGTGCTCCCCGGCAACGGCACCATTCTGATGACGGGCCAAGCGACAGAGGTAAAGGTACAGAAATAGGTCGTTGCGACCTCGATCACTCGGCTACGTCAATCAAGAAAAATCGAACCACTCGATACAAATCAAATTAATCAAAACAAAGCAAGCGGTCCTGCTAAGCATTTAACCTAGTATAGCTCCTAGGGTCGAACTCGAGGAGCACGGATTGGCCGAAGGCCTACGAAGTAGTAAAAATGAATAAAATAAAAGAGGAAAATGTTTTTAGTGGTTTTTAATTATTTTTGTATTTTTTTTTGAATTTTTAATATGTGAAGAAAATAAAAGAAACACAAATAAGCACACTTCAACAATTTATTTAATGCAACAAAAATCAAGCAAAAATTCAAACAAAAATATTTTTATGTGTTTTATAATATTTTATGTTTTTGGTGAATTTTTGGGATTTTTCTGATATTTCTTTTAATTACTAAAAATCAAACAGTAGCAAAAATGCAAGGTACTGTCCAGTCAGGACCAAAAGCCCTAGATAAAATATCTAAGGGCTCAAAAGGGCCTGGAGGTATTTTTCCTGTAAACTAGGTAAAACAAGGAAAATTTGAGTACCAAAATTATTGTTTTTGGATTTTTAATGTATTTATTAGAATTTTTATGGGTTTTTGGGGGTTTTTAAGTTTTTAAGGTTTTCCAGTGGTGAAAAATAGCCAAAATTGGCTAGAAAATAAAAGAACACAAGACAAACAGTAGCTAATTTTTATAGAATTTTTAGAGGGGTTTTTATATTTTTTGGGGGTTTTTAAATCTAGACAGTAGCTAAAATAATGGTTTTTGAATTTCTAAAAATAGCAAACGAAATCTAAAATGTCCTCAAAAATTCACAAAAATCCTACACCATGGCAGGAGCCATGTATCAAATTTTCGTCGAATTTGGAGGTGATTTGATATTTTATTCAAAAATCACAAGAGGGTACTGTGCACAAGGACTGAAATGCAAATACCCTAAGTTCTGGGGGTCCAGGTGCAATTAACCAAGCCAATCACGCGCCAAGCGCGTGCTTGGGGCACTCAGGGACCTATTTGTAAAGAAAACAAGTCCCGAGGACCTATTGGTAACTCGTACCAAAAGTCCAGGGGGCTATGTTGCAAATTACCCACAAATAAACGCACATGCAAAATTAAACCATGCACAGGGGCATAAATGCAATTACTCAAAAGTTTCATTCATTCATAAACATCCAGAACTACAGGGGCATCAATGCAAATACACCAACAAAACACGTGACGAAGCACGTGGCTCACACAGGCAGGGGCATAAATGCAAATATCTAAAGTACGAGGTCCAACATGCAAAATACCCTAAAACTAAACAACTGACTAAAATATTTACAGGACTAAAACGAAATAAAAGATAAGGAAGGGCCTAAGGGTAAATTACCCTTTATTAAGTCGCCCGATGGATGCGCACCACGTGGGTAGATGGACGGCTGGAAATGGGTGGCGCTCCAACGCTGAGGTCCTCGCAGCGATCGGACGGTCGAGGGTATGCCACGTGGGGGATCGAACGGGTGCGGCTCTCGGTGGCTAAACCTCGTGCAACGGACGGTCCAGATCGCCTCTCCAAGATCTGACGGTGGCTGGATCTCCTCAAGCGGACGGTCAGGATAAGAACTGGAGGTCGAGGACGATCGAACGGTCGGGGAAGATGCTGGAAGAACAGTTGGCCGGTGAGTTTCGCCGGCCTCGTGCGTGCGCTGGTATCCTCCCCTGCTGCCTCTGGAGATCGGAGAAGCTCCGCGATGATGCTCCGCAGCTGATGGTGGGTTCCGATGACCCAGCCGAGCCCTGGAGGGCTCCGGCGAGGTCGGCGGAGCTGAAGCTCCTGGCCCGAATGACCCAAGCCCTCAGATGGGCTGGGAAGTACCTGCAAGATATACCAGGAGACTCACGGGTCGAGGGCAAAGTGCCTCGACCCAGTTAGGCGGGTGAAGGTGACCGGTGGGGCGATATGGGCGAGCTCCGGCGAGGGGGTAGACGGAGGAGCTCGAACCCCAGCTCCTGTGCGAGCTGGGTTGGATGGGGGTATGGAGAAGGTGCGCGGGAGGAAGGCGGAGGTGACGATGGATTCCGATGATCGAATGGAGGTGTGAGGCGGTCGGAATCGACGAAACACGGCGATGGCTCGAATTGGGGGAAATCTGAAATTGACGAAAAGAAAAGAGAATAGGGTCTACCTGGGTGGATGAATCGACTGTGGACGAGCTTGCGAAGCTCTGGATCCTCGCCTCAAGGAGCGTCGACGTCCGAGGCTCGAGCTCCAACTCAGGGCGGAGCACGGCGGTGATGACTCGCCGGATCGATGGTTTTCGCATCCTCTCCTCGCTGCAACAGGTCGAGGCGCGAGCTGTCACCTCTCTCTCTCTCTGGAGCTCACTGGAGAACGAAGCAAATGGCCAAAGATTCGTGAAATAGGTGGCGGAGCAGAGCTTAAGTATGCTGGCGGGTCCGGGAAGAAGGGCGCGGGTAGGGCGATCTGGTGCGCGGATCCCGAGGCGAAGGCTCCGGCGAGGTTCTCGGGTATGACGTGAGCAATCCGGACCTGGGGTTTGGGCGAAAAGGATTCGGGTCTGTATGGGAAAAATCCGAGAAGATCGGTCGGGCGCAGCAGACCCGTGGGAAGTGGTCCTGGGGGGGAGTTGACTGGGCGGTCAACATCCCCCAGGGCCAATGGGTGAAGGCCACGTGGCAGAATCTTGAGATGACAAATGGAGGTAGCTAGGGCCCGATTCAGCCAAAACTCAAAACATGAAATATTTTTATTTTATTTTTTTCTATTTTTTGGTGATTTTTAATTAATTTTTGGAAATAAAAATAAGGTATTTACATTATATAGCTATATATAGGTATATATACAATATGTAGGCTTTTGATTTTTGATTTTTAATTATTATTTTTATACAATTTTATTCCCATTTTATATTTTATTTATTTATAGTATAAAATAAGGAATAAAAGGGTGTTTTTATTTTATTTTTATTATTTATATACATAGGTAAAATAAATAGTTATGTACAACTATATACATGGTATATGTACAATGTATTTTTGTATTTTTCATTTTTTTAATTTTATTTGATTTTTGTTTTGATTCTTTTTATTTTATTTATTTACAATATATAGTATAGAGTATTTACAAAAAGTTTGGAAAATAACCTTATTTATTTATAAGGTTAAATAAATTGATAGGCATGGTTTATGTACATGATGAAGGGGTATTTTTACTCTTTTTTATTTTTAATTTTTCTTTTGTTTTTATAAATAAATATATATAAGTATTTACAAGCATATTTTTGGGTGAGGAAAATATAATTTTATTTATTTACATAGATATTTACACAAGAGCCCCTATCTCTCTCTACTTGCCTTTTATGCGGTCAGGCCCATGCTGAGCCCTCCCTTGGGTTAGGTTGCTCAATATTTATTCTAAATATTTCCCTCTTTTTCTTTTTAATCTTTATTCTTTTATTTTTGCACAAAAACATGCTAATTATAGGTTTTTACACAATGCATGCTTTTGGTAATTATTCCTATTTACACATATCTACATGCATTTGCACAGGTTTTTGTAGCTAAAATATAAGAATAAAGAGTGATGAATGGGTATTCATCACACAATCCCGCAGCTTCCCTCACTCATCGTTGGATCAGACTCCCTCCTATCCATGGAGATTTCGAGCTTCGGCCCCACACCATTCAGCTTCTGCCCAAATTCCATGGGTTGCCGACCGAAGAGCCACACCTCCACCTCTAAGAATTTGAAATGATCTGCAGCACAATCCATGATAGGCTGATGACCGATGACACTATCAAGATGATCGCCTTCCCTTTCTCCTTGGTTGACAGAGCCGCATACTGGCTTAAACATTTGGGGCGATTCATCGACACTTGGGCAGATCGCCGGACCGCTTATTTGAAGAGGTACTATCCTCTCGGCCGGACGAATGCAGCTAGAGCCATGATCAGCAACTTCGTCATGATCTCAAATGAACAATTCCATGAAGCCTGGGATCGATTTAGAGAGCTCATCGACCAGTGTCCACACCATGACATATCTAAGCCCAATCTAGTGCAGAGTTTCTTTTGTGGGCTGACACCGGAGCTGCAGGGGCTTGTGAATGCCTCTTGTGGTGGGTCCTATTTTTTGAAGGGTGAAGACGATGTTTGGGCCATCTACGAAGGCATGGCAGAGAACTCAACCTTCATGGCTCAAGCCCGTGTTTACACACAACAGAAGCCCCCGCAAGGAGCGGGATCATTCCAGAGGATCGCCCGCATTGATGCCGGTCCTCACACTTCGTCGGCAGCCGCAGCCCAAGCTGAATCAGCCGCAGCCAACATGGGAATCATCAGTGAGAAACTAGACTGTCTCGAGATCCTCAAGAAGAAACAGATGCAAGGCATGGCCCAGATGGACCATATTGCCAAGACGATGAGTGACCTGAAGACGCAGATCCTTTACGTCCAGGAGGCACAAACTTCTTCCCAGCAGCCTCCCAGGTCACGTGCTGATCCGAGCAGTAGCAACTCATCCCAACCCTCTGTCTCGTACCGCCAGGTCAACCACATCCAGGCAGAGCCGGTCCCGTTGCTACAATACTACCCAGCGCAACCGCCATCTCAGGACACTCAGATGGTGGTCTATCAGCGCCGGAACAGCCACTGGCAGTTCTTCCTCCACCTTCCTTCGAGCAGGAACCATTGATGGAAGTCAATGGGATTTGGTACGACCGGTACCCTCAGCCCGGGATTCATCACGATCACCCCGGATTCCGTTGGGGGCAACGGTGGTTCCTCATCTCAGCAGCAGAATCCAGCTCAAGGACAACAGAGCAGCCAGCAACCACAGCAGCAGCAGCAGCCCCAGTACGCCCAGCAGCATTACCAGCAAGGTCCTCGTCCCGCCTATCAGGGACAACAGTGGAGGCAGCGTTAGCAGCCTCAGCAGTCTTATTCCCATCCTTCCCAGAACTATCCATACCACCAACAGCAGCAACAGCCTCATTTCCCGCAAGGGAACCCATCCAGTTCTCAGGCCCCAGCCTTTGAGAACCCAGCTTTAGATGATCTTGTCCGCTTGCTCTCCGAACAATGAGCATCCTTCAGGCAAGAAATGGATGAGTTCCGGCAGGAGATGAGGGAGATCATCAAAGGCAAGACCGCCATACCAGCTCAGCTTGAACCGAATCCGAACAATCTGAAAAGGAAGTCTGAGCAAGGAGAGTTTACAGAGGATACCTCTCCTAGTTATTATTTGAGTGACACGTCTTTTTCTTTGTATGATGCTGATTTTGTGACAACTAGGAGCGGTAGGATGCCAGCCGGCGGCGCCTCTTCTGAGCGACAACCGCAAGCTGAACCAGGAGTGCCAGAGGAGTAGAGTAGCGGTGCTGATGCAGCTGATGATGTTGAAGATGGTGGTGCTGATGTCACCAATGATGGAGTTCCAGACGACGGTACTGAGGCCATCGTGATACCAGATGCAGACGGTGGTGCTGATGCCACCATTTTGGATACAGAGCCAGAGCATGGTGCTGATGCCGCGGAGTCAGGTGCCGGTGGTGGTACTGAGGCCACCACATCCACTTTTGTTGAGCGTCCTTCTGTGAATGTTACCACCTTTTGTATCTATGGACTGTGGTAACCACAAAAAGAACAAAAATATGAATAAAGGAAAGGTTTCTGTTCAAATTGCGGATCCATATGTGTTGAATGATGATGATTGTATGGACTTTATTCCTTCACAGGAACAGGGTCCTATTCCTAGTCCTCCACCTGAGGAGGCCCCTACCATCCCCTTTCCAGAAGCACTCCGCCGAGTGAAGGGGAATAAAAGAGAAAATCCCAAAAAAGACCAACAGGTAGAGTTCAGCAACCAGATGATTGATCGATTCCATATTCAGCTGACTCTACAAGAAGCACTTGAGCACATCCCCCTCTTCAAAAAGAACTTGAAAGAGAAGACTACAGTCCGCACGAAGAGGAGGAACTACAGAGATCAGATCCATGTGCTCACTCATTCCATTTGCTGCACTATTCAGAACAAACTGCCAGCTAAGAGACCAGATGCAGGAGCTCCCTATGTCAAATGCGAGATTCAAGAGCAGCATTTTGATCGTACTCTGTTAGACAACGGCTCTTCAATTAGCCTTCTTTCGGCAGCCTTACTCGACCGATTCGAGTTTGGTCCTCTTCTTAAGAGCAGGACAATCCTTCAGTTTGCTGATAGGTCAACTAAGAGGCCGAAGGGGTTATTGAAAGACGTGGTCGTTACCATTCGGGGCTTGCAATTCCACGTGGACTTCGTTGTGTTGGACATGGAGATCCCTGAGTCGGTAGCTAATGCCCCCATCATACTCGGACGTCCATTCTTGGCCAAAGCCAAGGCGGTGACTGACCATGATAGTGGGAAGGTATGCTTTCGCGTAGAGGGCGAAACTATACAAATAGAGACGATCGAGGAAACCAGAGCCATAGAGCTAGAATGCTCGGAGCAGTCCAGCGAAGCCGCGTAGATGACAGAGGAAGAGCTAGACATCCACCAGGAGTCTGATTTTGTGATGACAGATGATGAATCCAACTGGACAGATCCTGTAGCACCGACCCTCGCCTTGCCTACAGATTCACTATATCTAAAGCTTATGGCAGTCGAGAGCCTGGAGAGCACACCCCTGGACGAGGATACACTTGATGCTGACAGTGTTGGGATGAGTGGTGTTGATGATTTTCAATCATGTTCATCTTCTTCAGATCCCCCAGACTCATACATTGATTGGGACGATTTTGATGAATATTTACCTTGTCTGATTCCTTCTGAGCCAACAACCATGACAGAGTGCGAGCCAGTGCAGTGTGTTGATGATTCAGCAGGCCGCCTTCCGTCAGAGATTCATGTAGAGCGAGAGTTCTCCCATGCAGACCTGGTCGCCTTCATACAGACATATCAGAAGCCAGATCTGCCACCTCCCAGTTGTCCAGAACTGAAGCCTTTGCCGCAGTCGCTGAAGTATAGATTCCTTGCGGGTGAGCCTGATATGCACCCAGTCATTATCTCAGCAGGTTTGACTGGAGAGCAAGAATCTCATCTGATGGAGGTTCTTGAAAGAAACCGCAAGGCAATAGGTTGGAGTATAGCTGATCTCCAGGGGATTAGTCCTGCTCTGTGCTCTCACCACATCTATCTCGAGGATGACGCTAGGCCACCGCGTGAGTTCCAGTGACGGCTGAACCCGAATCTTCGAGACGTGGTCATGAAAGAAATTTCTAAGTGGTGGAGCGCCGATATTATCTACCCCATCTCCGACTCTAAATGGGTTAGTCCATTACATGTGGTACCTAAGAAGACGGGTATCACTACAGTTGTGAATGAGTCTGGAGAGGAGATTGCTACCCGAGTGCCCACTTCTTGGAGGGTCTGTGTGGACTACAGACGATTGAATGAGGCCATCAAGAAGGATCATTTCCCGTTGCCATTCATTGATCAGATTATCGAGCGGCTAGCTGGGAAGAGTCATTACTGCTTTCTTGATGGGTACTCCGGATACAATCAAGTGGCCATTGCGCCCGAAGACCAGGAGAAAACGACATTCACATGTCTGTTTGGGACTTATGCTTTCATATGGATGCCCTTCGGTCTATGTAATGCTCCGGCGATATTCCAATGGTGCATGTTGTCCATTTTCTCGAACATGGTGGGTGACTGTTTAGAGGTCTTCATGAATGATTTCTCGGTCTATGGCGATGGGTTCGATGCTTGTCTTGACTGCCTAGACCGTGTGCTTCAGCGCTGCATAGAGGTCAACCTTGTATTATCTTGGGAGAAGAGTCACTTCATGGTGACTCAAGGGACGGTCCTTGGTCATATCGTCTCCAACAGGGGCATGGAGGTCGATCATGCCAAGGTGGATATCATTAGAAAACTCAATCCACCGTCCAATTTGCGTCAATTGTGGTCTTTTCTGGGGCATGTCGGTTTCTACCGACGGTTCATTCAGGACTTCAGTCGTATTGCCCGACCGCTTACTGATCTACTGACGAAAGACATCGAGTTCATTGTCAATGATAAGTGTCTCGCGTCTTTTGAGACTCTCAAGAATATAGTTGTTTCGGCTCCTGTCCTTCAGCCACCTGATTGGTCTCTCCCATTCGAGATCATGACGGATGCTTCAGATTTTGCTGTTGGGGTTGTGCTTGGACAGAGGAGGGATGGATTGCTGTTTGCCATTCACTACGCCAGCCGGACTTTGGATGCCGCTCAGCGGAATTATACTGTGACTGAGAAAGAGATGCTGGCCGTAGTCTTTGCTTTGGATAAGTACAGATCTTATATTCTCGGATCTAGAGTGACTATCTACACAGATCATACCGCCATCCGGTACTTAATGGCCAAGAAGGATGCCAAAGCGCGCCTTACCAAATGGATCCTTCTACTCCAGGAGTTTGATATTGAGATTAAGGATAAGCCTGGAGTCAAGAATGTGGTGGCGGATCATCTCTCCCGATTGGAGAACATTGAGGAATCTGAGCCCAGTGCACCTATCACAGAGACGTTTTCAGATGAGGCGATCTTGGCTATTACCTCGCTCCCGTGGTATGCCGACATTGTGAACTATCTTGTTGCCAAGACGGTCCCACAAGGTTGGCCCAGGCAGAAACTCGAGACCTTCCTGGTGAAGGACAAGTTTTACCATTGGGAGGATCCCGACCTTTATCATGAAGGAGGGGATAGCATCTGGAGGAGGTGCATTCCTCAAGAAGAGCAGCATAGCATCCTCACATACTGCCACAAGCTTGAGGCAGGAGGACATCATTCTAGAAAAAGGACAGCACAGAAGGTGCTTCAATCCGGCCTATGGTGGCCTACTCTCTTCAAGGATTCTGATGAGTTCGTGAAGAAATGTACTGACTGTCAGAAAATGGGAACCTGCGGACAGAGAGACATGATGCCCATGCAACCCATTCACTTTTGTGAGGTTTTTGATGCATGGGGGATTGATTTCATGGGCTTATTTCCTAAGAGTCAGGGATTTGAGCATATTTTGCTCGCTGTTGATTATGTCAGCCGATGGGTTGAGGCCATCCCCGCCCGAGCCGCAGATGCTAAAACCGTGTGCAAATGTTTGAGGAAAAATATCATTTCACGGTTCGGAGTACCTAGAGTCTTGATTTCAGACGGGGGGTCTCATTTCATCAATGATAAGGTTAGGGCCCTTGCAGACGTGTTCGACATTGACCATCAGGTTGCCACACCGTATCACCCTCAGACTAATGGTCTTGTCGAAGTATTGAATCGGGAGATAAAAACTATCTTGCAGAAGGTTGTCCGCCCAGACCGAAAGGATTGGTCACAGCTTCCGGACTCGGTCTTGTGGGCTTATCGGACTTCCTTCAAGAATCCACTAGGGACATCTCCCTTTCGACTCGTCTACGGCAAGTCGTGCCATCTTCCTGTGGAAATCAAGCACAAGTCACTCTGGGCGGTTACTGAGCTATTATTGGATCCCGAGAGTATAGGAGATCAGCGGAGAGCAGAGTTGGCAGCCCTGGAGGAACTAAGAGACACAGCCTTTTCTAGCAACCTACAATACAAGGAGAAAGTGAAAACATGGCACGATTCTCATATCAGCCATAAACAGTTTGAGCCAGATCAGAGAGTATGGCTGTTTGATTCCAGGATGAAATTATTTCCAGGGAAATTACAGAGCAAGTGGAAAGGTCCATATGTGGTCAGTAAGGTACATGACAATGGCAGTATTGACATATCCGAACCGTCATCTTCCTCTACCTTCCGTGTCAATGGTCAACACCTGAAACTATATCTAGATCACGATCTGCCGACCATTGATGTTGCCCCCATTCTTCTGGTATGAGATGTGTTCTTTGACTCATATCCTCTGCATCTCATACATGGTGATCACTTCCATCCGCCGCTGTACAGATCATCTGTCTATATCATGCTTTCATCTGTTAATCTATTTTCTTCTTTTCTTCTTTTCATTTTCTATTTTCTTTATCTATCAAAAAGGTGTCACCCCTTGTAGACAGTTTTCCATACTTAGGACGTACTTTGTCCTAAGTATAGGGGGGTTGGCACCCCGAGTTGATTCTATTCTTTTCGATCCTCTCCATTGTCTCCTCTTCTTGTCTATACTTAGGGATATCTTACCCTAAGTATAGGGGGAGACAATCTGAGTACCATCTGTTTATTCCCACCCTTGACCCTCCCTGCGTTGTGTATAGTCTGCTATACTTAGGATTATTTGATCCTAAGTATAGGGGGGATGGTCAACTTCTCATTGGTTCATTTATCTATTCTTTAGAGTTGCCTATACTTAGTACGAGTTATGTCTTCTCTTTTCTCTCTGATCTACGAGGACATAGCTCAAGCTAAGTATAGGGGGGTCGTATATACTGTGTATATACTTTAGCCATAACTCGTACTTTCGTATTTTCTTAATAATATGGCTAATAATTCATTAACATTCATTAAAACCCTTAATAAAAATATGTTACCATTCCTCAAATCCTTTTTGTATATACTGATTAATAAGTGAGGTGAAAATGTTTTTTGCAAAATGTTTGAAAAATAGTTTGAAAAATCTTTGTGAACATCTATTGAAAGCTATTTTGAAAACGTTTTGTTACATGTTTTCAACCTATGTAAAAAGTGTGGTTTGTAAAAAAATTATTTTCTTTGTGTGAAATAAAATGTTTGAAAAATGATTTGCAAATGGTTTGAAAAATGGTTGCAAAAATATTTTGAAAAATCTATCTATACTGTTTGAAAACCTTTGCAAAATGACTTTCAAATGTGTGTACATGTTTGTAAAAATGTTTGTAAAAATTATTTTGGACTATAGTTTTCAAAATTGTTTGAAAAAACTCGTGTCAATTAAGTTTGAGGAATACATACATCACACCAAAATCCACTATATATATATGTGTGTGTATAAAATTGAGCACTTACCCTTGTAAATTCTTAAAATCCACTCCTTGTAGATATAAGAAGCACTCCCGTGTACATATTTTCACCTAGTTTTTATCCAAAATCTCTTCTTTTCAAAAATCCCCAAAACATTTGCAAAACTAAAATCCAAAAACATTTGAAAAATCTTTTTGAAAAAGACAAAAAAGGCATCTGCATATGCATCATCATCATCTTTTCAAAAAATCCATAAAAAGCTCAAAATCTTTGAAAATTCTATCACAAAAATATTTTCTGCATTGCATGGCATTCGCATTTTTCGGATTGAGTTTGATAGTTGAACAAGTATAAGTAAAATCTGGAGATTGGAGATTGATTGGACCTTAAAATCTGCCTAATAACAGGAACCTTATAGGAACTGGGTTTGAGGTACTTCAGGTCTAGTTGACTTAATTCTTTGAGGATCACGAGACTTGGTTCAATGGATTCTTGACTGCCTAAGTAGAGTATTTTGGAGTACACGCACGACTCTTGTTGATAATGACCTAACTTGGACACCTGCACCTTTCACATGGCTCAACTCAGTTGGAGTGGTGAGGGGATTAGATTTGCCGGTATGAGATGCACACAAGTGGAAACATTTGTCCTCCTCTAGGGAGGGAAGTGCACCCCAACCCGTCCGGTGATTAGGAAGTCTAAAGACAGAAGGCTGTGGGTTGCAATAGATCTTCAAAAGAGGGATAGTCTACTGGCTCAAGAGGAAAAACTCCTTATGTAAATGCTGTTGTGAATAGTATTAAAAAAATGTTCAGGCATGTACAAAAATAAAAAGCCTGCAAAGTATGTACATATGTTGTAAAGCCAATAAGCAAGCTTGAGTTCCAAAGTCAAATATGTGAGCCTGCAGCAGGATGACTTGACTACACTGGTCTTGCATCCCAGGATAGGTAGCTACACTGGCTACCGTCCATTCTTCTCTTCACCCCCTCCTCTTGAGTTGGTTGCCACTTGAACTTAGAAGGGAATACCCCGCTCCTCGAGGATGGAGTCATTGGATTGGGGAATCATTGGGTTGTCATACTGGAGAAGTCAGTTTCTTTGCCATTCTAGTTGGGGAGAGCCACCATCACTTACACTGTACGAGTCAGACTCATAGTCGTAAGAGTTTGCGTATGGATTGAGATATTTCTGACCTGGCTATTGAAGAGACTTGAGCAGAGTTTTGGGATTCTCAAGGACTGTTGGATTTCAAATCCGGTTCTCATTAAGGTTCCGCCCGCACTAAAATTCCAAAGGTCCGACTTAAGCTCCAAACTTTGATTTTGTGAAGACAAGTTTGATAATTAAACTAAATCCAAGTTCTTCTTTTTCTTTTCTTTCTTTTTATTTTTGCACTTATTGCATAAGTGTTTGCTAGGGACTAGCAAAGGTAAAGTATAGGGGGATGATGAATCCACATTTCATCATCTTTATTCTATCATTTTGGCCTCAAAAACCCTAGCAAATGCATGTAAATAGCATTAAATAGAGCATATTAGCATTCATTCATGTGCATCTAAATAGTGTGTAAATTATTGTAATTAAAGCCAAAATTATAGAATAAATAAAAGAAAAGAAAAAGAATAAAATATTGTAAATATTTTATGACCCGAAACCCCAAGACCTAGGCATCTCGATGACTAGGTCGACAAGGAATAAAGTAGGGGGAGATAAGGGCCAAAATACAACAAAAATACCTTTTATTCCATTCAGTCTTTATTCATTTTGGGACATATTTTTTGTTCAACTTTTTATACATCAAATAAAGAAACTTTGTACATTAAAGTTGTAGATAATTAAATAAAGAAAAATACAAAATTGATTTCACTAAAAAAATAATGTACAGACAAAAAGTTATGGTCTGAATAAAAATCCAGAATCCCAACTTCCCAGACCCGTATCTCACAAATGAAAACTCCAAATGCAGCAAACTCATTTAATTATATATAGAATAAAATAAGCTATTTAATGGCGGTGGTTTAACATTTGGTGGAGCTATGGTTTGAAAGTTAAGTTTTGGACCCACATTGTATAAGTCTACAGATTAAAATATTCAATTTATTATTTATTCATTATTTTTGTATTTTTATATTTTTATAATTGTGTAAATATTAATTATAATAATTATGTACATTAAAACATGAATAAAAACTCAAATAAAATACAAAAAAATATATATGTATATACAATACATAGGTATTATACCTATACCTATACCTATATAAAGTACACTTATATTTTATTAAATATACAAAACACATCAATAAAATAAAATAAAAATATATTTGTGTGTATAAAAGTATTTTATGATTTTATAAAATACTAAATAAAAATAAAAAAATTAAAATATACAAAATAAAAATAAAAGACTAAAATATATAGGTAATATACCTATAAGGGGTATAAAAGTAAACTTGTAAAAATATATTCCATAAAAATTATTAAAAATCAGAATAAAATACTACATAAAATAATATATATTTTTTATTTTATAACCAAAATTTAATTCGTTCTTTTTATATTTTTAATTGAATTTTTAAATCTTTTTTAGGACCTTTTTCCTGGTTGGTCCACGTGGACCAACCAGGGGGCAGTCGCAGTTGACCTCGGTCAACTGTCTGCCCTAGGTCCTGTAGCCGATGTCAGACCTTGGTTTGACCCCCTTTTTGTCGATTTTTCCAGCCTCAATCTTGCATTTTTTGAGATCGAGTCCTTCATGACTTTTGTCTCTCGATTATTGGTCCATTACGCCCTTGCGTTTTTTGGGGGATAGAGCCATCGATTAGTCAGATCTTACTCGGTCTTTGTAGCGCCTTGGTCATCCGGTCAAACAACTTATATGGCACCCCTAACTTCACGTTTGATTTCGAACACCTTCGGTCCACCCCTCCTCGCTCCTCTCGTGCTCCACGTATACCTGGAGGTGACAGCTCCATCGCAGTGCCATCAGCCAAGGCGAAGGAGGTCAGAGGCGTCTCCACCACATCCCCCAACTCCGGCGGTCGAGGTAACTTCCCTCCGGTCGTTGACCGTCGAGGCAGCCACTTCCACCTCTAATTTTTAGTGCATTTTATTAGTCTTAGGCATAGGATTAAAAGCCCTCTAAAAATTTCGAACATCATCGATCCATTCGCTCAATTTGCTCACCTCGCCGGAGCGCACCTCCGGCCGAGAGCCTAACCACCGCGTCGCGTCACCTTTTCACCTCCGTGGGGTCCAGGAAACTTGCCCTGGACCCTCTCACTTTGTTTTACAGGTCAATGCCCTTTGACTCGAGCCTGGGGGCTATTTTGACACTCACCGGAGCTCGGTCGAGCTCTCCAGCTCCGTCTTCCTCCTCCGCGAGCCTCGGCCACCGCCGAGGCATTTTGAAGCCCTCAGGAGATAGCCCAGACCTCGGGGAGCCTCCAGCCTCATTTTGAAGCCAAGAAGCCCACAGGAGGAGGTGCAGCACCTCGGAGAACCTCGGCTCGCCAGAGTTCCTCCGCGGTTCTTGCTCCGGCCTTCGCAGCCGTCGGATCGAGGCGGAGCCCCAGTACGCACAGCAGCCGTTGGATCGTGCCTGGTCTCCACCGTCAGATCTTCACCCGAGGATCTAATCTTCGCTGTCCACGTGCGAACCGTCATCGAGCTTCCCCGTGCTGCCACGTGGATAAGTGGCTCGAGCCACACCATTGGATCCAGCCCATCCGCCGACCGTTGGATTGACGCCACGCGTCCTCAGCAGCCATCCACCGTCAGATCTCCTTTGCATGGGAATTTTGCAAGTATATCCTCTGCCCTTTTGTAATTTAATTTTAGTCTTGAAACGTTTATTAGTAGTTTAAAAACTTTTGTAAATTTTATAATTAGGCCCCTGTGTTTCCCAATATTACACTTAGGTCCTCTGCCACGTCACCTCACGTGACCTGTTCACGTGAGGCGCGGGCTTTTTGCAGAGGGCCCTTGGCCTTTTGTGGATTTCGTTTCAGTACACTAAGTTTTGTATTAAGTTTTAACTTTTTAGAAAAATTGCAAGTGAGCCCCTGGAGGTTTTTGATATTACGAATAGGTCCCTGCCAGGCGCGTGCTAGTCACGCGCTCTGGTGGGTTATTTGCAGAAAGACCCTCCCGGGTTTGGAAATTGGTGATTGGTCTTGTAAATTCAATATTTAGTAATAACTTTTTTGTGGAAAAGTGCATGTATGCCCCTGGATGTTTGTGTATTTGCATATATACCCCTACCAGGCGTAATTATTTTTGCTTGCTTGCTCTATTTCTTTAAGGCATCATTTTAACTTGAAAAATTCCACAAAAATCATGCTAAGCGCATGTTAACTTGTACTCTCACACCATGTTTTTAAATTTTATTTTTGTGGCATTTTAGCATTTATTAAAAATAAAAAACATGCATTTTATCTACTGTCTAGCTTAGAAAATACCAAAAAAATATTAAAATACCTCGAAAAATTCCAAAAAATATACCTACTATCTATTTTAGCCTACTTTAGTGTCAATCCATAAATCACTAAAAATTTCAAAAGCAAAACCTTAAAAATTAGAAAACACCTAAAAACTTCAAAAAAATCTAAAATATTCTACAAAACTCTAAAAAATCCAAACTCAGTTCCTGTAGGTTATATATTTTATTATCTTTATTTTAAAATTAGTTTGGAAATTTTTTATGGTTGTTTGATATTTTTCATTTATCTTTTACTCACGGCCAGTAGCTTATTCCCTGTTTTCATTTATTTTGCCATTTAAAATTACCAAAAAGATTCTGAAAAATACCCAAAAATCACAAAAACAGTAAAAAATCATAAAAATACCAAAAAGATTTTATTTCTGAGATTTTGAGCATTTTTGCATATTTTTATAAATATTCTAGCACCTCTTTTATTATATAGCTTCTATATTCCAATATTGAAAAAGAAAAAATATAAAATATAAAAATAAAAAAATTAGGAAATTAAAAAATCAAAATACAAAATTAAAAAAAATTAAAAAAAATAATTAAAAAAATTAAATTAAAAACCCACAAAATTACTTGCATTGCAAAGTGTAGACTGTGGAGAAGAGAGACAGAATGTGATGTCTATTCCATAGGGCTAGGGTCTCTTATATAGAGAGAAAACCCTAGAGAGTACAAGAGGAAAAATACATGAATACCCCTGAGGGGTTACGGAACCCGAAGGGTTAAAGGTTACGGAACATGAAGGGTCAAGGGTTACGGAACCCGAAAGGTCAAGGGTTACGGAACCCGAAAGGTTACAAATATAATTGTAATATAATAATTCTAACACTCCCCCTCAAGTTGGAGCATATCTGTCGATCATGCCCAACTTGGATACTAAGTACATTAGACGCTTCCTTGGAAGAGCCTTTGTGAGGATGTCTGCAAGTTGAAGTTCAGTGGAGATGTGTGGAGTGCTGATTCGTCCTTCTCGTACCGCATCACGAATAAAATGGCAATCAACTTCAATGTGTTTTGTCCGCTCATGGAAAACTAGATTGGTGGTGATGTATGTGGCAGACTTGTTGTCGCAGTATAAGGGTACAGGAGTGGCGACTGACATGCCAAGTTCTGTTAGGAAAGAAACAAGCCATGTGATCTCACATGTGGCCTGAGCCATTGCCCTGTATTCTGCTTCCGCACTAGATCTGGATACCACTGTCTGCTTCTTGCTTCGCCAAGTGACAAGATTATCCCCAACAAACATGGCGTATCCTGTAGTGGATCGGCGGTCCTCAGGAGAGCTAGCATAGTCAGAATCTGTATAGGCGGAGATATTAGTGTGTCCATTCACCCCATAGAAAAGTCCACGTCCGGGAGATTCCTTCAAATATCGAAGGATCAAAAGAACATCCTGCCAGTGACTGTAAAGAGGCTTCTCCATATATTGATTGGCTCTGCTCACAGCATATGATATGTCCGGCCTAGTAACAGTGAGATAGAGTAATTTTCCCACTACGCTTTTGTATCGTGTTGCATCCTCAAATGCTGGATCAGTAGATGCTGAATATTTTCTCACTTCTGCAGGGATGCCAGATGGCTTGCATCCAAGAAGTCCTGCCTCAGTCAGAATATCGAGGCAATACTTTCTTTGTGAAAGATGGAGCCCCTCTGTAGTGCGTATTACTTCGATGCCAAGAAAATAACGAAGTTGGCCGAGATCTTTCGTGACAAAGACCTTCTGGAGGAAGGCCTTGGTCTCCTGAATACCATCTACATCATCTCTTGTGATAACCATATCATCAACATAGACAGCAAGGATGATCGTACCAGTAGACCGTCGTCTAACAAAGACAGAGTAGTCAGATGTTGTCCTCTGAAAACCAAGTATGTTGATCTCCATAGTGAGCCTATCAAACCATGCCCTTGGGCTCTGCTTCAGGCCATAAATGGCCTTGCGTAGTCGACATACATGCTCCCCCTCGACTACATACCCCGGCGGTTGCATCATGTAGACCTCCTCCTCAAGATCACCATAAAGAAAGGCGTTCTTCACATCAAGTTGATAAATGGGCCAATCCTTGTTGGCAGCAACAGAGAGAATGGTACTTATCGACCCCATTCTGGCAACAGGCGAGAAGGTCTCAAAATAATCAACTCCAAAGGTTTGTGTGAAACCTTTGGCAACAAGTCTGGCTTTCAACATGTCAATAGAACCATCAGGCGATTGTTTGGTCGTGAAGACCCATCGACAAGCCACAGGGAGAACTCCCGGGGGACACGGCACAAGATCCCACGTACCCCGGGAGGTAAGTGCATCCATCTCCTCATCCATGGCCTGTCGCCAACCTTGATCTTGCATTGCACTGAAATGATCTTTTGGAATGGTAATAGCATTAAGAGCATCTGCAAATCTCTTGTCACAACTAGATAAACCATCTGTAGAAGCAAAATGTGACATGGGGTGATACGTACATTTCCTTTTTTGCTTGCGTAGAGCTATAGGAAGCTCCCCAGGTACATTCGGGACAGCAGTGGTGGGAGCACTTGAAGTGGTCATATCATCCTGCATAAAAGGGACAGGCAAATGTACAGACACTGGTGTAGAAGGTATAGAGGTACGCTGGAGAGTATAGACGATTGGTGGAGGAGGGAGGTCCAGAGGAATGTCACATACAGTCTGTGTGAAATAACTTGTTTGCTCAAAGAAGGTGACATCAGCAGATACATAGCATCGATGTCCAACAGGATCATAGCAGCGATAGCCTTTCTGGGTACATGAGTACCCAAGAAAGACTCATTTGATGGCACGAGAGGATAATTTGTCAGCTGCATGAAAGTTATGGACAAAAGCAATACAACCAAAAATTCGCAGAGGTATAGGAAAAGGAGACTCGGTAGGATAAAGTAAGGAAAATGGAGTTGCCCCTTTGAGAACTGATGAAGGAACACGGTTGATGAGATACACTGCAGTAAGGATAGCATCTCCCCAGTATTGTTTAGGAACACTCATTTGACTAAGAAGAGATCTAGCAACATTTAGCAAGTGTCGGAGTTTCCTCTCAGCTATACCATTCTGTTGTGAGGTATATGGACATGATGTTTGGTGAACAGTTCCCTGGGATGCAAAGAAAGAGGTCAAGTCATGTTGGGTTAACTCAAGAGCATTGTCCGTACGAATGATCTTAACAATGCTAGAAAAGTAAGTTTTAACATATTGAAAGAAATTTCGGACAATTTGATTAATCTCCAAACGCTCCTTTATTAGATAGACCCAAGAAGATCGACTATAATCATCAACAAAAACTATAAAGTAGCGATGACCACTTAATGTGCGGATCGGACAAGGTCCCCAAACATCACAGTGAACAAGATGAAAAGCAGCAGTACTACGAGACTCCGTACGAATAGGAAACGAAGTCCGATGGTGTTTCCCGAACTCACATGCCTCGCACTGAAAGGGCTTCAGAGCAGAGAGTTTAGGAAACATCATGGAGATGGCCTTGGCAGAGGGATGTCCAAGGCGCATATGCCATAGGAGTGGATCTTCGGAGATAGATGCAGCACCAACAAAATTGGAGTCTGAGGGTATGTCAAGGTAATATAGGCCGTTCTTCTCATGACCCCCACCAAAAATGTGCCTCGTCCAAATGTCCTGAAAATAACAACAAGACTCATCAAATATCACACGACAATGAAGCTCAACACAAAGCTTGTGAACTGACAACAAGCTAAGAGGAAAATCAGGAGCACAGTGAACCCCCGAAAGTCGGAGCTTGGAAGAGAATTCCATAGTTCCGACAGTAGTAATCTGTGATTGAGTCCCATTAGCGACTCGAACTGACTTCACAGAGGTAGATGGTATGGAAGAGGTGAGCAAACTACCTTCTCCAGTGAGATGAGTAGAGGCGCCGGAATCAATAATCCAAGCTGGAGTAGGAGTGATAGCAGAGTTGGCTATTGTACCTGAAGGAGTGGCCAGAGCAGCAGTTGTAGTATTACTAGTGGTAGTAGGCCCTGGAGTCTGAAGGATCTGCATTAGGCGGGAATAATCTGCATCATTAAGATGAACAGTCTTGCCACTGGAGCTAGGCGATGCTTCTTCCACATCATAGGCATCCTCATAAGCATTATTGGCGCGATAAGAAGGTACGCCAAACTTTTGCCAGCATTGTTCAGTCGGGTGGTTCCACCTACCACAGTGAGTGCATGGGGCAGTAGAGTCTCGCCCACGACCACGACCAAAGTCACGGCCTCGCCCAGATTCCCGTCCACGACCACGACTTGGATCGCGACCGCGTCCTCCTCGCAAGCTGTATCTGCCTCCTCGCCCAGATGAGACGATGTGTGCAAAGTTCTCCGTTGAAGGTAAGATAGGATGTCGGGCAACAGATGTCTCGAGCTCCTCAAGTCGGCCAAAGATGGCCTTCATTGTTGGCAGTGTGTCTGATATAAGAAATTGCTCCTTCGCTGCATGGTACCTAGAATGCAGGCCATCAAGGAAGCGGTATACCTGCCAGTCAGAACGCTCTTGTATCTGTTTGGTGCAACATGAGGGCTGGAATATTGCAAGCTCCTCATACAGACTGGATAGATGCCTGTAGTACTCGATGAGGGTGGAATCACCCTGAGATGCCGACCAGATTCGCCTGTAAATATCTGCAAGGCGTGACTTCGTCTTCTTCTGGGAGTATGTTTGCTCGAGATCCTCCCACATTTCCTTGGCCGTATTTTTGTAAAGAAGATTTGAGGCAATATGAGCCTCAACACTGTTGGTCATCCAGTTGATAACCAAATAGTTGTCAATCTGCCAATTGTCGTACTCTTTGTCCTTTTCATCTAAAGGAACTTTAGTCAAAATGTAGAGTTTCCTCTGACCACCAATGAACACCATAAAAGATCGAGACCAGAGCACGTAATTTTCTGTGCCCTTGAGTTTGATAGTAGTGCCTTGTGCCATAACATTCGTGACCAAGGGCTTTGTCTCGGTAGAAGAAGGCTCCATGGTGGTCTTAAAATAGAAAACGATCCTGTGATCAACTAAGGATGCATATAAGAGCTAAAAAATGCCCTAAAACTCATGTTTGCCCTTGAAGAAGGGCTGAAAACCCCCAATGGACAGCATATCTGGATTCTTGGAAGCGATCCGTGATGAGTTTTGGATCTCCAAAGAGTCCTACGGTACTCGTGGAGGGTTGCTGTGGGGCTAACGGCCTTCGTAGGAGGTCCTGAAAGCGCAGAATAGCGCTAGCGGGAGGGCTGCTGCATTGGAGGTGATTGGAGGGCCTTGCGCAGGGCCCTAATTCAGGGAAGAGGGCCCGCGCATTCTTTTACTAGGCTTGAAGGTGGCGGTGGGGATTTTAGGTCAGAACCCCGGTCTAGGACCGTTGCTCTGATACCATGTGGAGAAGAGAGACAGAATGTGATGTCTATTCCATAGGGCTAGGGTCTCTTATATAGAGAGAAAACCCTAGAGAGTACAAGAGGAAAAATACATGAATACCCCTGAGGGGTTACGGAACCCGAAGGGTTAAAGGTTACGGAACATGAAGGGTCAAGGGTTACGGAACCCGAAAGGTCAAGGGTTACGGAACCCGAAAGGTTACAAATATAATTGTAATATAATAATTCTAACATAGACAACACATTCACATTCACTCACATACACATCTGTAGATCTACCCTGCCTTGTTCCCTGTGTTCGAACTCTCTACGTACTTGCTTTCTATACACCATTTATGTAGAGTTAAAAATAAATTTTGACTTCACATCTGCTTATCATTGCTTGATTGATTGTGTGTGGGTTAATTGTTGACTAATTCGGTTTATTATGGGTCGCCACAGCGACGTAGTAGTCCCGCCTTGTGTGGACTATTTAGACCTTCCATAAATCGTGATTATCAGTGACCATCTGGATTCCTGACTTCTTCGGGACGACATGAAGGGGGGCTACCCACTTGGAGTCAGAAATGGGGTATATAAATCCTGCTTTGCACCATTTCTCTATCTCTTTCTTAACCACTTCTCAAAGATTGGGGTTTAATCTTCTCTGAAATTCATGGGAAGGCCTTGCATTATCCTCAATATAAATTTGGTGTGAGCAGAGAGAGGGTTTTATTCCTACGAGATCCGACACAGTCCAACCGATGGCTTTTCGATTTCGCTCAAGGACTTCGAGTAATCTGGATTCCTGGTCCACGGTTAATGATGAGCTAATGATCACAGGGAATTTTTCTTTTGGTCCATTTAGAAATGCATACTTCAGTGTGGAAGGTAGTGGATTAAGCTCTGGCAATTCTGAATCATCGATCAAGTCTGGCTGAATGACTTTTGCATCTGTCTCAGTGTCAGTTGGTGGTGAATCACTCTGTGATGTGATGGCTACCAATTCCGAAGAAAGTTGAGTCGGATCGCTAAAGTAATGTGGTAATTCGGTCAAAGCCGCGTCCGACTCGTCATCAATATTTCTTGATTGTCCCGAAGATGCTGGGACTGACAAATCCGAAGGGATTTCTGTGTCATCAAGACTGTAGGAATCTGGGTGACTAGACATGTTTGGTAATATCTCGCAAACTGCACTGTGCATTGTTTCTTCTCCTGATGATGTGCTTTCAATCTGTATGTCTGGTAGTTGGTCCCAAGGTCCAGTAGTGCTGAGGAGATTACATTCTGATGTTTCGGCATATTCAGTGGTGGATTCGGAGTCTGGCCTTTGCCACTTCATTTGTTTCATCTCCAAGTCTACTTCTCCGCCTGGAGAACGGAACTTCATCATTCCGGTGCCGTAATCGAATACAGCTTTGGTGGTTCTTAGGAATGGTCTTCCAAGAATGATTTGTGATTCCTTCCAATGGTTCGAGGTCTCCATATCAAGGACAGTGAAGTCCACTTTGTATTCCGTACCCTCGATCATGATGATAACATTTTTCACTACTCCTTTAGATCTTTTAGTGGATTCATCAGCAAATTGGAGTAAAGATAATGATTTCTTGAGAGGGCCTAACTCCAATCTATAATATAATGCTAAGGGTAGAAGATTTATGGAAGAACCATTGTCGAGAAGTGTGCGTGCGAACGCAATGCCGCCAATGCGACTCTCCACATAATGGGCACCCAGATCCCTTTTCTTTCTTGGCAAATGCTGATTTTTGACACATTTGGTAGTGGCAACTGTCAAGATATGAGTCTCCACGAATTGACTTGTTTTCTTTGTACGAGTCCTGCTGGGAGTGCATTTCACCTTTAAGTATTTCTGAAAGGCTGGATTACTGGCCACATACTGATCAAAGGGTACTTTGACTATGATGTTTTGCTGGCAGAACTTTTCCATCACTGGGTCATCTTGGATGTTTTTCTTTTATTTTCCTTTCTTGGGAGCATGGGGAAAAGGAATGGAAGCATTTGAGACAGGAGATAGAGAGACAAAATCATAAATAAGAGCATCTTTATTAGACTTGGAGTTTTTATTACAATTATAAGATTTTTTATAATAATCAAAATCAGGTTGCTGAAAAGGTGACAAAGGTATTTTTGCAGCAACTAGAGGTTCAAGGTCCTCTACAGACTCCATAGATGCTTTCCCTTTATCTTGCGTTGGGATCTTCAGGCGTCCTTCTTCTTCCTCCTCGGAAACATCCTCCGGTTGATCTTCCAAGTCTTCATGGTCCGATTCCCTTGCCCGGTCAGGTACAACCACGGTCCTTCCGCTCCTGAGGGACATGGCATTGATATTGTCAAACGAAAGGATCTCATGTTCAGATGTGGAAAAATCTGAATAGTATACCTGAACATTAAGTTGGGATGATTGAAATTTGTTCAAGCTATTGGAGTTAGCTTGGACTTGGGCGGAAATGGTTGTGGTTGGGGCTGTCTGCTCATCCTTCCAACGGGACAAGCGATTGACATCAACCCGTAGATCGTGCAGCTCATTTCTAAAATTGCGAATCTCTTCAAGCATTTGCCTCTGGATGTCCATCGATTCTTCTGGAGGATTGGACGATTGAGCTAACTATCTGGGAGCTTGATATTGCTGATGGTGTTGCTGAGGTTGGTTCTAGAGATTGTAGGGTTGCTGCTGCTTCTGGAAAGATATAGTGTTCTGAGTGTGCTGTGGAGGAAATGCAGCATTATAGAAAGTGGGTGGACGCTGATAAGGCTGACGGTCCCCCATATTACCCTATCAGGTAGAGTCCTGTGTGTACCAAATGCCATTTACTTCGAAAGTCAGAGACGGGGCTTCTTTGACTGTCTCGGCCAGTGGGGGTGGCTGCTGGGAAGGTTGGGCATAGGATTGGTCCTGAGCCTACGGTTGCTGTTGCTGCTCCTGGATGATCCTGGACATGGTGCACATGATAGATCGGGATAGTAGGTGCAATAGATATCCCCATCTTGGACACCTTCTCAGTGAGCTCCTCCATCTGCTTTGGGAATTGGGAAATCCTGCTGTCGATGTCGTTCATTCTCTTATGAATTTGATCCACCAAGGTCAATTTATCGGTGATGATGTTCATGTTTGATATCAAATCCTCTGCTATTTCTGCGACAGTTTGCTTTCCTCCTTTGGCTTGAAAGGTTTTCAAGGAATCAGTGTAGGCTCTACTAGCAATCTGTGAACGGCTTATCTCTGCCATATGCTCCAGTATCTTCCAGACGAACTCAGCTCCACGTGATGTGTAATTCCCTCCGCAGGCAGCACTAACTAACCCTTGAGTCTCATGGTTGAGGCAAGAGTAGAGTGACTGGACTAGGATGTTATTATTCAAATTATGGCAGGGACATTTCTGTAGCAGGTCTTTAAACCTATCCCAAGCCTCACAGAGTGGTTCATTGGGCATCTGAGAGAAGCTGGTGATGCGGGTCCTCATTTGGTTGGTCCGACTCAACGGGTAGAATTTCTTCAAAAACATATTTTTGAACCTTTCATAAGTGGTCACAGTCACTCCTAAGTTCTTCAACCAGTAATCTGCCTTCCCTTTCAAGGTGAAAGGTAGTGCAGTGAGACGAATGTAGTCATGGCTGACTTGTGGGTGCCTCAGATTCGAACATATCAGCTCCAAGTCTCGCAAGAATTCATATGGCTCTTCAGTCGTATTACCATGGAATTGTGGTAATTGACTTATGAAATGTGGTTTCAGTTCATAGTTTATTTCTGGCTGAGGTGGCTGCAAATAATTTCTCACTCTGTACTATCCAGGGTTGTATGCGGGTTCCATTGGCAGTTCTTTCCCAACATCCATCTGTTCTAGCTGCTCCCTCAGTAACTGCTGTTGCTACTCAGATGCAGCCAGTCTTGCAAAAATCATTTGTATTGGATCTTCATTATGTTCATCTCCTGGTTCCTTTCTAGGGGGCAATTTGGGAGACATTTCTTCTTTTTCACCTTCAGAATAGAAGAGGTTCATGTTAATAGAGTAGAAGGAATTTGAAAAATCAGTGAGGTGAGAGTTTTCTTTGATCTGCTTTGGTGAGAGAGGGACAGTATGGTTTCTTCTCTCCAGGAAGCTGAGAGAATCATACGAGCAGGATTCATGGGAAGGGTGTCCATGAACCCGAGGTGATCCTGAGTAAGAGTGCCTTGGAAAATTTGTGGCGATCAGAGAAGGGTTCGCGGAGTCTGAACTATAATTTTCCATTCTCGATTCAAAAGGATTAACAAGAGGTTTATAGTTCATGATCTAGGTTCAAATGTATGGTCTTCGTTGATTATCTATTTTCTATGCACAATCCAAACACAATACAAGGGTTGTTTCACCAACTCAACTCAAAGTGAAGACCGTGAAGGTTCGATCAATTATCTTGTCAATTTTAGAGTTTGGTGATAATACAATATATCAGAGCGGTTAAAGCGAGATGTTAGGAACCCGATGCTCTCAGGAGACTGGCCTGTCCTAAATTAGATCTTTCCCAGCCAGTATGAATTGCGGACCGTTTACCGGCTACCCGATCAATTCAATCTGTTAAGGACGTCATGGGCCGCTTTACCGGCTACTGGAGAGATCCTCACCGGAGAACGACTAACCCACGATAGTAGTCTGAAAAGAGTTAGGGAGTGGCTCTATCCTAGTGTACGGGTCGTTCTCTCTCTCAAGCAAACCAAACAATGACGGGGTTGCTCTCCCACAAAAATTTTTGATTTTATGGGTTCTTAAGATCGGCTATATTTAGCAATCCCAATTTTAATTAGGTGATCACTGAAGAATTTAAATGAGCCAAATACACGTCTATCGTCCAGTCCCAATTTCCTTTTAACTTTATGTGACAAAACAAGAGGGAGGAGCTCGGGAAAAGCCGATGTACGCGAAAACAATGATGTATGCTCAGTTAGAAGACTTACAGTGAATCCTCGCAATCTCCATGTGAGATGCTAGACAGAATTGAAAAATTACTCTAAATGTATGCAAGCTGATGAAAAAACCGTACCTAAGCAGAAAGTTCTATTAGCGGGAAAGAATTGAGTTAAATTTTGGCTAAATTGAACGATCTATGTGCGTCTCAATTAATAGTGCAGTGTGGCTTAAGATCCTACGAGCAAAATCAAAAATATAAAAATGCTCTGAGAGCCGTATGTGCAGGTATATCCTAATCACCACTCAAGTCGGTCCCCACCCTCACCGGAGAGTGAAACAGGCCACTACACACCATAAGAAGAGTTCAGAGTCTTTTTACACACGCGAGAGTCCAAACGGACACCGCTGTAAATGAGTAATTAATTACAGAACTAAAATTGCAGAAATTAAAAACCTAGATTCTACGCTCACGACTCGACTTGACTCGATCTTAAATTAATTGCGGCTTTTTTGGATGTCAGTGAAGATGCGTCGGTTTCTTGAAAAACCGATCCACGTACGCCGGGTACCTCACAAGAAAAATAAGAGAGATTTGTGTAAGAGATTGACTCAGAAAATAATCAAAAATAAAATAAGCAAAATAAATGCTGAAAAATAAATGCAGGAAATAAAATGGGATTTACAGTGAAAAATTCGAGGGTCAGACTACCCGAATGCGGAAAACCGAACAAAAAATTTCAAAACACAAAACTAAGTTGTTTGCCTCCCCGGCAACGGCACCATCTGACGTTTCCGAAAATCGAGCGTGTAAAAAGTTGTTTTTATCTTGTTCGTGCCAAAAATATAGTTTGTCGTTCGTTGTAGGCAGCGATCGGAATCGGTCAAGAAATAACCATAAATATTATTCAATTTCAATCAAGTGGTTTTATGTTTATATTACTTGAGCAAGTCCCAAGGTCGGTCACAAGGAGGCAAAGGAACAACCTAGATTCATGTCTATCAAGATTCCTGCACGGTTTTCGAGGCGATCTTTTTTGGAATTTTGAATGCAAATAAGGGATGCAGGATGCAATTTTAACCTATTTTAGGGACTAAAATGTAAATTGCATTTAAATGATGTCCAAAAAAATACGAAACTTGGCCACAATGCAAAATATGATGAAATGAATGCAATATAATTTTTTTGGAATTTTTGGATGTAATATGAATTTTTTTATGAATTTTTAAGTGCAAACCAAATGATTTTCAATATTTAATTATAATAAATATTAAACCTACTTATTTTCAGGAGATAAAATTATCCAAGATCTATCACTAGGTGATTGATTTCAGAAAAATCCTAAACCACGAAAATGAAGGGTTTAATACCTATTAAAAATTAAATACTGAAATATGTAAAATGATTTTTATAGAGCAATGTATGCATGCAAATGAAAATATTTTTGGGCACAATGTCAAGCAAAATTAACTCTACAATATGTGATTTTTGGGGGATATTTAGAGCAACGGTTAATCAAACAAAAATTGAAGAGCATAAAATGGGCAAAGTTTGCAATTTTCCACAAATAATTGATTATTAATTAATCAATGATCATAAAAATTTCCACAATATGCCAAACTGTAGAGAGTTAAATGATAAACATCATGTTATTTTTGGATTAATGAAATAATGGCAAATAGAGGTCTAAAATCATTGGCGAATACATGGGTAGAATTGCAATAAATAAATAAATAAAATCCAATTGTGGAGGACTGGAATGTAAATACCGATAAAGTAGGGGTGCTTCAGCAAAATTTCCATAGGGGGGGCACGTGCCCTCTGGAGGTGGGGGCTGATTTGCGAATGGGAGATTCTCCAAGGACGGCTTTGCAATTTACCCAGAGGCACGTGCACGACACGTGACCTTTAGATGCTGATGGAGGATGGCGTCCCCCCTCACGCACGTGCCTCGCATGTGGGGGGGTCTCGGTCTCCGTGCCGGCGACGCCTGGAGTGGAAGCGGTGGAGGGGGGGGTCTGGATCCAGAGGCGCCTGGAGTCGATGAAGGCGGAGGTGGAGTAGGCCATCCTCTGGCCGACACACGGCCTAGGGACAGTGGAGCTTCTGGCGGCTGGGGCGAGCGAAGGCGGAGTCATCAGTGAAGCTTGAAGGGTGGAGGCGTTGAAGTTATTGGCGGAGTCGGTGAAGGTTGATGAAGTAGGTATAGCAAGGTAATGGCGGCAGAGGGTCTCCTGGATGTCGATGGCGGCGTAGCACGGAGCAGGCGGTGCTCGTAGGTTGAAGTCGATGAAGCGATGGCGTGGTTGCTGGAGATGAAGGCTCCGAGGTTGGTGCTTCAGTGGCTCGCGAGGGCGGTTGAAGTTGAAGGCGGAGCAGGTCGGCGGTGTACGGTGGAGAGGCGGAGCGAAGGCGGAGGCGTAGGTCGTAGAAGATGATCAAGGGAGCGAGAGATGATCGAAGACGGAGTTAGAATAGCGGAGGAGAGAGGATATCGGCGATGGTGAAGCGGAGGATGTACCTGGAGATCGAAGGGGGCTCGACGGCGTTGGATACCGGAGTAGAGCAGCGTGCGGAGGGTGCTTGGGCTGCAACGACGTCGGGGATGATGCCGGATATCACCGCGAGAAGGATGACGATGGGTTGTCACCACCTACGGAGAGGCCTACTTCCAAGAATCGGTGAATGAGGGAGTCGGGGGTGGCGATGGCTCTTAAATAGGGCTGGCGATGGACGGAGGTTGCGAGGATAGCGGAGGACATTGCGGAGCGAGGGAGGCGGAGGTTGTTGGCGGCGCGGTCAAAGGGCGGCGGTTGGCGAGAGAAGAAGGCGGAGGTTGTTAGGATCGTGGGGCGACGCGCAAGAATTGGGGGGCGGGGCGGCGTGAGGTTGAAGGCGACCTCTGGGCTGTCCGATCGGGTGATGATCGGATGGCCCAGATTCGGCCACGTGGCTATGAAGGGGGGAAGGGTGGAGCATGTACGGAGCACGTTCCTGGGAGGCACGTGCGACGCACGTGCATCCATAATAATTAATTTTTTTATAAAAACGACTAAAAAGGGGCCCAAAAACCGCTGACACGTGGCGGCCTCAGGGGTTGCCACGTGTTAGTACCAGAAAAATCGAAGATAAAATATTTTGTAAAATCAAAAAGAAATAGTAAACAACCTCGGATCAAAAACATTCCTTCACAAAAAATGCTCGTCTCGATGAGATCTACAACTTTCATGAAGACATCAAAGTCAAAATCGATCAAATGCATGAAGTGAATTTTTGCGGTATCCCATATACATAGAATACCTAGATTTTTTGGGTTTTCTATTTTTTTGTCATTTTTAAACTATAGAAAAATCCGGAAAACTAGGAAAAATCAAATATAAATAAAATACATCTAAATCAATTTTTTTGGAATTTTCTTGATTAAGAAAGTATGTACATAAAATATCACGTCAAAAATAGCTAAAATACACAATGTACAAAAGAGGCCCAAAACCCAACTTTCACATATGAGCCCCGATTCACTTGAACTTGGTCTTGTTTTGAAGGTAATTGAATGTAAATTAGTTCAAAAGTGAGTAGGATCAAATCGGACACTGGATGGGGAAGATATGGGGTTTTTAGTCCGAAACTTCTGAAACTAGGGTTTGGGTTTTTGGTCCACTTACCAGGGTTAGTGATTTTTTTGTATTTTTTATTTATTCTTAATAGTGATAAGTACACAGTGGAGGTGATTTTGTGTCATTCGGAGTTAGCATGAAGGAGTTAAAAATCTGGAAAATTAGGCTATTTACAGGTCATTTTTGGCTTGGATTTTTGGCTTCTTTTTTGTGCAAAAATGATGGATAAAATGCCAATCTTATGCAAACATGTATGAATGCTAGTTATGCAGAATAAATGCAGAAATGCTGATGATTCTGAGGGAATTGAGCTCAATAAATGAAACGTAGAGTGATGAATCTGAGATTCATCAAGGGGCCTCGGAGTGAGAGGCGTCAACGGCGACAACGAGGGAGTGTTGGGCCACAATAATGGAGGAGGGAGAGGTGTGACGAAGCTCGGTGGTGATGGGTTCCTTGGGTTGGCGGAGATGACATACTCGATGGCTTCCTCCTCCTCTCCCTTGTAGAGGTTGAGGGAGAGGAGATGGAGGGAGAGGAGGAGGCATGTGGAGGAGGTGGACTGCCAGGCGGTTGGCGTTGGGCTGGAGGCCAACTGCCGCGTCGGTTAGAGGAAATGAAGGGGAGGGGGCACAAGCGTGTTTGGTTGGAAGAAGAAGAAAAGGGGGCTGACGTCAGCATGGTGTTAGTGTCCTTTTTTTTGAAATTATGATGTCAGCTATTTCGTCAATTATCGATTGTTTTTGCAAATGAAGAGAGAGAGGTGAGCACTCATGGGCTTCCTCTTAACTAGACCTAAAAAATAATAAAACATGTTAGTACTTTAATACATGCTTGGATCCCATATTTATTGATAAAAAATAATTGAGAAGATTAGTTAAGTATTTTTTGGGCAATTTACACATTAGGTCCTCATCTATGCACCCGGTCTCAATTGGTCTGAATCTTTGTTTTGAACACATTGGGTCCCCATGCCGTTTGGAGTCATGGAAGATTGGTTTGTCGTTAGCACATCCAAGTGAATGGATATAATTACCCTTGAAAATTAATTAATTCCCAACACCCTTTCCCCTTTAAACCCATTGTTCCGCCCGACCATCCAGCACCCTGACCTCTCCTCCAGTGGTCGCAAATCACCTCCTACGAACAAGTCCCCCTTCCTCCCAACCTCCCCCTGGTTTACTCGAGTTGGGAGTATACCGAAAGAGGAGATGGATGTATGTGACATCTCATGCAATGAGTGGATTACATGGAAAAAAGCTTCTGATCGGAGATGAAACAAAAAGCCACGTATGTGGCTATTAATATACTTTCTCATCGTCGTGTCTCGTATGGGGAGGATCTGTTGTGGCACCACCCCACCACCTCAAGCATTGTCTCTTACATCAGGAGGCTCGATCCTTGCAACACCTACCTTGATAAGCGAGCATCTGACTAAGCATCAACATACGCATGCATGTATAGTCTCCGCAGGCACCACCCGCTGAGGTAAAATCTAATGGAGGTTTGCTGACCCTTGCCTCCATAACGATTGATCCACATAAAATTTCAGTCCCCTTTTCCAATCTTCTTCTTTGTCATTGATCTTCTCCCTTCTTATGATCCATTCATTGTCTTCACTATTTTTTCAATCCCTTTTCCTAATTTTTTTTCTGTTACTCTATTTCTCTAATCCCTCTTAGGTTTCATGCTCATTTGATTCCAAATCATCGTCATTTGATATGAAACTCCACTCGAATATTATAATTTATTTCCATTGAGATCTGACTTTACGTCCACTTTCCACCGTCTTAGCTAAACAAACAAGTTTAACGATGTTCCCAAATAGTTTGAATATCCTTACAAAATCTAGTTTTTGTCCAGATTTCGCTACATTTGAAGAGTTTGAGCTCATCAAATGTAATTGTCGTGATCCTTAAAATGACTCAATAGGAGGTGTTTACTTAATACCGTTAACAAAATTTTGCAAGGATTTGGATTTCGCAACAAAGATCGATAGGAGGGGGAGCTGCTCGTTGGAGGGGGCTCGCACGACTGCTGGAGGGGGGGTTGTTTCTAGGAGGGAACTCACACAACTGCTAGATGGAAGGTCATGGGTGTTGGATTGAACGAAACAAGGATTTCGAAGGGGAACGATGGGATGCGGTATTGGGAATTAATTAATTTTCAAGAGTAATTATGTCTAGTCACTTGGATGTGCTAACATCAAACCAATCTTTCGTGACTCCAAATGATGTGGGGACCCAATGTGTTACAAAAGAAAGATTAGGATCCAAATTGAGAATGGGTGCATAAATGATGACCTAATGTGTAAATTACCCTTTTTTAGTTTTATTTTTGCAAGTATTTTTTCTTTTTATAAGATTTTGAATGCAATACATGACAATTAAAAAATATACATGAAATCAAGAAAAATGCAACTAATTCTGCATGAATTTTGCTAAAAAATGGTATGAAAACATGATCAATCATGGATTCATCATACCCCAATACTTAACTTTTGCTAATCCCGAGCAAAACAATGATATGCAAAGAGAAATAGAAAATGATATAGAGAAGGTGCACATGGGGTTTACATCAGACACACCCATAAAGTCATGTGATTTTAAGACACATCTAAACAAATAACAAACAAAAATTGAGCCGGTCTTTATATCAATAATGAGTCCATGCTCCTATTAGATTCGAGTATTCAATTCGACAACCCTCGATTTATATAAACTTTAGTCGGTTCCATCCTTAGGTCAAGTCAGATCCTCCCGATCGATATATATTCTCTTTAATCTCAAGTTGATTTTTAACTACGCGTGAAGATTATAGCTCTTCCTAATTTACGAGACAAGTATACTGTACAAACTTAAGTAGGGTACCTGAAGATTCACAAAATCTAAATCCTCTATTCTCATTAAGTCGAGGCTTATTCCCGTTTCACCTGGATTTGTCAACAAAAAGAAGATGGGTGTATATTGTATAGAACTTGGATTTTCTCTCATTTCCTCTTTTTGCAGAGCATAACCCTAGGCCTCTTTGGCCCATTTTAAACTAGTAGCAATATTGGTCCGCTACTTGACTTATTTGGTAGAACTAAATTATTTAAGTAGATTTTTCTTTGGAAGAACTTTGTGTTGCATACATATTTTTTAGAATAGACATCCCTTATTGTGTCTTCTTTTTTATAGGATTTCTGGTATTGGGTATCAATAGTGTACATGTATAAAATGTGACTTTCATATATATGTACATGTCAAGTTTGGTGACAGACCCAAGCTTATAGAAAATAAGTGGTTCCTGAACTTAGATCATTGAATTTTACTTACCTGGAGAATCAGATTCACTCCCTTTCCTTGAGATTGAAGCAAATCCTTGTACAAGCAAACAAAGTTGAACTAAGGTGTAAGGTGCAGATTGTTCAATAATAAATCAAGAGTAAAAGAGTGCTTAACTGTCAATATGATCTATTTAGACACATATTTTGGTTACCACATAAAATTAGCAGAACTCAAGTATAAAATAGACCTGAAGAACATGAATGCTTAAATCTAATGAAATCATATGAGATTAAGTGGATTAAGATCTTCTTGGTCTAAGTTCGAAACTCATAAAAATTAGACTTGAAATCCCAAAGAGTTAGGAGAAAACTAGGAAAATATTTTAAGTTTTTTTTAAAAAAATATTATTTTTTAACGAGTATTGTGTAAAATTCTATGGGATTTTTTATATATGCAAAAAACTGTAATTTTTGAATTTTTTTCTGAAAATGCCAGAAAATTTTGAAATTTTTATGTTTTTTTGAAAATTTAATGCAATGAAAAAATATTTTTGATTTTTAAAATTAAAAGAAATGCAAAAAATAGAAGCCAAGAAATGAAATAGATTTTTATAAAGAATGTGATAAAAAATGACATGCATGAAATGTGATGCACCCCCCCATGTTTATCAGGAGACAAGCCTACATGGTGATTGTAGAGCAGAAAAAAGTGGGATAACACGATTTAAGAGAGTGCATATACAAGTGATGAGGATGCTTTTGTTTTTATTATTTTCCAATTGATTTTGCCTCCTTTTTGTGGGGCCTCCCCCATACTTATTCAAGACTAAGTATGTGCAACAGAGAGAGAGAGAGAGATTGCATTGAGAAGATGTACAAACGGATGACTGATTTTATATGTTGCCTAGGGATGTTCTACTCAGACTTCCTACAAGAGTAGAGTTTCAACTACTGGCACCGATCTGTCGGGTTCAATTATTGGATTTAGTCTTTGACCATTCACCTGAAATGTAGCATTAGTACTTGGATCTTTAATTTCCACGGAGCCATTCTCAAAAATTTCAGTTACAATACAAGGTCCTTTCCATTTTGATCTTAGTTTTCTAGGGAATAACTTGACTTTAGCATCGAGCAACCATACCTTTTGATCAACATTGAAACTTTTCCTCGAAATATGAGCATCATATCACTCCTTATTCTTATCTTTGTAGATCAAATTATTGTCATATGCTTGAGATCTCAAATCCTCCAACTCAACAAGTTAATCATCTTTTCTTCCCTACATCATCGAAATCAAGGTGGCATTTTCGAATAGCCCAGAGGAATTTCTGATGGATCTCTACAGGAAGGCGACATGCTTTGCTGTAAACAATAAGGTATGGGATCATTCCTAGAGGGGTGTAGAGGCAGTCTGATGAGCCCAAAGAACAGAAGTTAGGTGTTGTGACCAATCCTTCCGATATGATCTCACAATTTTCTTAAGGATGGTTTTTATCTCATGGTTGGAGAGCTTAGCCAAACTTTTGGTTTATGGGTTGTATGCAATCGAGATTCGGTGTTGGAATCCATTCTTGTTCAGAAGTCACTTTATCACATCATTTAAGAAATGTATTCCTCAATTACTTATGATTACTTTGGGGAGGCCAAAACGAGCGAAAAAATCATTAAAAAATTTGACTACAGTTGTGTTATGAACAACATGAGTAGGGGTTGCTTATACTAACCGGGAGACATAATCAATTGCCAGTAATATATACCGATATCCATGTGAGTTTGTGAATGGTCACATGAAGTCAATGCCCCATGCGTCGAAGACTTCAACAACATGAGTTGGTGAAAGAGGCACCATGTCTCTACAAGTCATGGTTCCAGCTGTCTGCCATTCAGGGCAGACTTGAACAAATTTATTAGTGTCCTTGTGTAATGTAGGCTAATAAAACACACATTGTAGGATTTTGATTGCATTTCTTCTATCAGAGTGATGTCCTCTACACCCAGAAGTGCGACAGTGAGTTAGGACAATAGAAATTTATGAGTCAGGTATATAATATCTCCAAATTAGATCAGGACCTTCTTTAAACAATAAGGGATCATTTCCAATGATAGAATAGAGACATAGAAATGGTTTTATCCTTTTTATGTTTCGGCCAATCCTCATGTAGTCTGTGTGTAACCAGGTAGTTGACTATATCAACATACCAATGTAATAGTGATATAATCGGTATAGACTCATTTGGAAAAGTCTCGGAAATGGGCAATTTAGAGATGCTTGATTTTTCTGCAAGATGTGGTGAGGGTAGCCTAGATAGATGGTCTGCTACTACATTCTTTACCTCAGATTTATCCTAGATTTCAACATCAAGTTCTTGGATCAAAAGTATCCATCGAATCAATCCCGGTTCACATCCTTTTTTGCAAAGAAGTGGTTAATCGTATTGGTCAGTGTAGATGATTAAATGACTCCCTAATAGATATGTTCTAAATTTCCCAAGGTCAAAGACCTCATCTAGTTACTTTTCTCATTGATCGTATAAATTTTTTATGCATCATTTAAAGTCTTCCTAGCATAATAGATGGCACAAGGTTTTCCATCTCTCCTTTGACCAAGAACTGCACTGACATCAAAATTTGATGCGTCACACATAATCTCAAAATTCATACTCCAATCGGGCGGTTGCAGAATTTGTGCTTCAGTCACCATCATTTTTAGTCTTTCGAAAGACCTTAATGCTTCCTCATATAATATGAAATCTTGGTCCTTTTTAGTAGTTTGGTGAGTGATCAGCCTAATTTTGAAAAGTCCTTAATAAATCGATGATAAAATCCAACAAGCCCTACAAATGATTGTAAACCTTTGACATTTTTTGGAGGATTCAAATGTTTGATTATTTCAATCTTAGCAGGATCTACTTCCATTCCACTTTTTGACACAATATACCCCAGAACGATCCCTTGGTGAAAGTATGACTTCTCTCAAAACAAATCCAAATTGACAATAATGCATTTTTGTAAGACATGATCTAAGAAAATAAGGATTTCCTCGAACGAATGACCAAATATGGAGAAGTCATTCATAAAATTTTCCATGTAATCTCCAACTATTTTAGCAAAGATCGCCAACATACATCTCTGAAATGTGGTTGATGCATTACATAGTCCAAATGGCATTCTCCGAAATATGTACGTTCTGAATGGACATGTGAATGTTGTTTTTTCTTGGTCTTCTGAGGCTATGGAGACTTGATTATAACCATAATATCCATCAAGGAAATAGAAAAAAAATTCCCAACCAATCTTTCAACTATTTGATTAATGAAAGGCAGGGGAAAGTGATCCTTTCTCGTTGCTTTGTTCAATTTCTAGTATCCACACAAACACTCCATGATGCCACGACAAGTGTTGGAATGTCTTCTCCTTTCTCATTCTTCACAATTGTGAGTCCCTCTTTCTACAATGGGGCTCACCCATTTACTATTAAATATGGGTTATATGATCCCAGTACTAGGACATTTGCAAACTTCTTTTTTAACCATGTCTTGCAAATTAGGGTTTAGTCTCAATGCATTTCTCGAGTTGGTTTAGAATCATCTTCCATATAGATGTGATGTATGTAGTATGTAGGACTAATGCATTTTAGATCAGTGATTATCCAACCAATAGATCTTGAATTTGTCCTTAACACTTCAATTAATTGATTTTCTTGTGTTTGCGTCAAGTGAGCATTGATGATGATGAGATGGGTTTGTTCATCATTCAGGAAGACTGCTTCACATCATGTGGAAGGGGTTTAAGCTCGACTTGCACATTGGTTGGTGTTTCGAATGTAGATGCTTCAGATGCATCTAGAGATGAGATTAGGGTGGGTGAGGAATATACATGGGGTTGAGACATATAAGATTCCTTGAGTGTACAGATTGTCTCAAAGGTTGGTTTAAGCATGGGCATTATTAAAGATGAGGCCACATCAAGTTCCAAATCTAATGCATCCCATGTCATATCTAACTCCATAATATCTTGACTTGAAATTGGGCGCAATGGCTCCTTGATAGCAGAATCCAAAAAATATGTGTTATTACAATGCTTTAGTTCCATACTAGGCATGTCAGAGGTGATTAGACTAAAGTCTAGTGGGTCTTTGGTCAGTAAGGTACGAGTAAAATATTCTTTTATTTCCATAGATTTATAATCCTCAATATACCCACAATCTTCTGACTCAGAGTCAACATACTTGGGGATGACAATGTCAACATGAATGACTTTGTCATTAACCTTAAACTTCACCTTCACATCCTCGTAAGCAAATATCACTTTGCTTATGGTCAAGAACGGTATACCAAAAATTATTGGAGTTTAGGTCAGGGTCTAAACTGGATCCATATCAATTACCACAAAGTCAACATAGAATTGATGCCCCTATACAGTAACTAAGACATCATCCAGTACCCCTTTCAGTCACTTCACAGAGTGATCGACCATTTGAAGTATCATTGAGACAAGTTTGACTTTTCCAAGATCATACGCTTGAGAATAACAATATGGATGTGGTTTATTAAGGCATTGTTATCTAGTAAAATGCGTTCAAAGGTTAACTCACCAATTGTGCATCGCACTAGTGGTGCCCATTGGTCCTTCTTCTTTCCGAGCAACATGTGAGAAATAGCATTTGAAGTTGCTCTAAGTAGAATGTGTTTCTCAGGTTCGATTTCATTGTGATCTCCTTTTGATTTCCCTTAGGTTTTTGTTTTGGGGTATATTTGTCCTTTAAGAAATGGGAAAGTACGATTATATGTTCAATGGCATATAGGAGTGTTATTTGAATTACAACATTAGAGAAAAGTTTCTCCAAGTCAGGGTCGATTGTGGATTGTATGTTCGCTTTCGTTCATGGTGACTCGAAAAAGGGAACGGATGTGGGAACAAAAGAAAAAGAGAAAATGTGCTGGATCAATCCTAATCTCGTCTTCAGAGTCACTTTCAGTTTGCACTTAGTCATTCTTTGATGTGTGTGGCTTGAGATTTGTCATGGTTTTTCCATTGCGAAGGATGACAGCATTGGCAGATTTATTGGTATTGTTAGGGCATGCTTGGTTATTCTTAAAAACCGCATGCCCTTTTGTGGGTGTGTTTGTTGTTGGAAACAAGAATTGCTTCCTCCAAATCCCGTTGAAGGTCAGTTTGCATGAGATGCTACATTTGGGTTAGGCATTGATTGTGGAGAGAGAGAGAGTTGGAATGTAAGATGCGATTTCAGCGAATTGCTTAGCAATTTGTGCCTCAATGTGTTCAAATTCTCATTCATAGTTCTTAATAGGATCCCCATGTCATCTTGTACATTATTTTGGGGGCATGTTGTTGCACTTGCGGTGGTGGTCGATAGTGAGAGTTATTCTGATCATGTATATTCCAACCATAGTTGGATGAATTTGGTTGATTTCTCTGAAGCATGAAAACTGCTTCAGGTGTTTGATCTTGTAATGTGATGACTTGAGGCTCAGGAGTAGCTATGAACATACTAATATTGCTTTTAATTTTCTCGAAAACTGTGTTTGTAATTTCATATCTCATTGAATTCATCTTTTTTCTATCACTTTGAACTTATCTAATTTTTGAGCTATGACTTGGAGGTCTTGTGAAGAAGAAGACCCACTATTAATGTATGCATATTCAACTGCTTCGGCTGGCTTCTTATGACGAGTGTATTGATCAATAGAGAAGTTTTTCACTGAATTTTCAACCATATCCTCAAACAATGTTCAAACATAATCATCATCTCTTGTTGATATAATTCCCTCCACATGAAAGATAAACGATCCGCTTAAATTATTCAATCAATTCCCACAGAAAATTAGGACAAGTTTCCATTTCTCAATTCCATGGTGAGGGCATTTCCATTGTAAATCTTTATCTCTCCCAAGTATCATGTATTAGTTCATTGTATTTTTGGGAGAAGTAGGAGATTTGATATCCTAAAGAATTCGTTCGACCGATTGGGGAGTATTTCTTTTAAAATGCTTCTTTGATGTCATTGCATGTGGTGATGGGTGTTCCATAATTTCGGAGCCATTGGCTCGCTTTATCCTTCAATGAAAAGGGGATGTATTGTTTCTCTATCCCCTCAATGGTAACAGTACCACACACAACAAGAAAATCTTACACGTGTTGGAATGGGTCCTCGACATCTAATCTATGAAATTTTCATAGCAAAGAGATGGTGCCATGTTTGATTTGGAAACTTCCAACATGTAGTGGGATCTAAACCTCATGGAAGAAGATTTTCGGTTGCAGGGTTGTAACAATCATGAATTGGGATGACAATATGATTCATCCTTTGAAAAAGAACTTCAAACCGAGCTAAAGTTTCACCCATTATGCTCATTTGTGGATAAGGAAAAGTTAAAAAAAACATGCAAGGGTTAATGAGAGGTAAAACCAGATGGGCACTTGCTATCCGTGTTACATGCCAATCAACAATCCAATTAGTTACAGCAAGCTCGTGATATGATGATCTCAACTTTCAAACTATGCCTCAATCACCATATTCACCACCATCCAATATACATCTCTAGCAGCATCACTGTTTCGTATAGATAAACCAATGCTCCTTATCCTTTCCATCCTCCCTTACTCTACATTTATATAGAGCATTGATGAACATCACACCCGTAGATATGTTTCCAGCTAAGGAAGCTAAATTTCACTTTAAACAAGTAAATACAACCTAATTCAATCTAATATAAAAGAGACACACGATACACGAATGGCAGGGATACAGAATAAGAAAATGTAAAGAAAAAAATACAAAAAGAAAAAGGTTGAACTATATGTAACTAGTAAAAATGGCAAAACCTTATATCGCTTTAAGTAGGGTTGGTTACATGGATTCTTGCTCAAATTTATGCTGAAAGATTCGACTAATTTTTATGTTCTTAATTCACGTTGATAAACATAATTCACGGTCCTCTTAAAACACACAAATAAACATTAATATGATGTACATAATTCACGTTGATAAACAAATATTTTTATCACTTGTATTTGCAAGCGGGGTAGAGGAGGTGTGGGGCGGTGAAAAAAGGGTGTGCGTGGAACCTCGCCTTTTTTAGAAATAACTACCACCCTTTTTCCTTTTTTTAAACCAAGAAAAAAATCCATAAAAAATATTTTTTGAATCTTGCTAGCATAAAATTCTTTTAAAATACAAAAAAGTTGCATAAGCCCCAAATGTAGCATTCAATACACATTGATTATTATACCAAAAATAAAAGTATTTACAAACAAGGTCTTTTACATTCTTCTTCTCCCTGAAAGTTGTAGATCTCAATGAGATGAACAAATTTTATGTTGAAAATTTTTCCATTTGAAGCTTTATTTTATTTATTTTTTATTTTCTTTTATTTTTCATTTCTGAATTTTATTATTTGGCCATGTGGCCACCTCTGGGAGTGCCACACGATCGACCTTTTAGCCCTTCATGCCTTGCATTTGTGCCATTGGCTCACTTGTTCCAACGACGCTTGTCATATCACTCGTACCCCTACTGGAGACGTTCAATCATTTGATCCAATGGCGCCACCGCTCCCACGTTGATTCACCTACGTGGCTCGATCCTAGCCACCTGGTCTCGCATGATCAAATGTCCATCATGTCGTCTTCTACCTCTGGACGCTTCCTCCTCAGCGACACTCCCTTCGACAAAAAATTTTTCTTTGATTTATTGACGACAACCCACATGTCCTCTCCAGCTAAGCCCTAGACCATTCAAGACCCTTCACATCCCCCTCCCTCGCCTAGCCATCGCTCTCCTTGCATGTCACCATCGCTACCCTCACTCGAAACCCTCCTTCCACTCAGGGCTTCACATCTATAAAACCACCATCTCCCACCACCTTCACGGCCATTTGTCGATTGCCCAAGAGAGAGTAAGCCCCCTGAGTTAGCTAGAGACGATGAACCTCCAGATCGAGTAATGACCCTTCTTTTGTAGATGAAATCTAGTGGGCTCTGCCACCATAGCAACAGCTTCCTGTTGGACATGCGAGCCCATCATGAGCCATTATGCAATAAATATTATTGCAAATATCATTCCCTTATCTGAAATGAAGAACAACTAATTTGCATAATAGGTCCCTTTGTACAATTAATGTTATGTACCATGGATATCTTAATGATCATACAGTTCTTGATTCTTTTATTGAGTCATAAAGGTTGGTGCTTGGATGAATATCTAAAGAGTTAGATTGAGGACTCATCAAGTACCGCCAAATGATTATTAAGAGATGATCTCCAGCCTGAGAAGGAGATGGAAATCCTTTATTCAAAGGTTGATATCTAACCGACCTCTTGATGCAGGTCCTCTACATAGGAATAGAGATTCGGAGGTGTTAGATAAGTTAGGTCAAAGAGTTGACTTAAAGAGATCGAGATAACCAAAGACTTGCATCGTATGTTGTCACGATATAGGAATGTATCCTCTGACCAGAGACAGATGCGTTACTATATGTCTGAGTATGTACATTTGGTAGACCAATAGGTTGATGACCTAATCAAGGGTATACACCGACGTGTTGGTGTGCATGCAAAGGCATATGAATAATAGGATCTCTCAAAGGGATCATATAGGTTCATTGATGAATCAGAAGACATGAGCTCACTCATGATATATTGGGAAGAATCGAATTCCGTGCACGGTCATCTCGCTTTAGAAGCTTGATTGAATTTATAAGGTTTGATATATGCTTTTGGAAAGTATATGATCAACACCTAGGTATGATATATGCTTTTGAAAGTATATGATCGATATCGACTCCCAATGTTCGAATGAGAAACTTAATGATAAAACCCTAAAGTTGACAGTGTAAAATTGATCTCATACTTCGGGTTTCCTCTGGGTCTTCCAGTATGCAGGATGTACATGTTTTAGGAATACCTGAGGGTGATGTGATCATAAACAATTGTATAGCCATGACGCTTCCATTTCAGGGAGTGACGAAACAAGTCTGGATTTTAGTGAATCCTCTCATAGAGAGGTAATCTAATCTTAGTCCAAATGTTGGACATTGATCTGAATGTGATTCATATGTAATGAGAAGATTAGATTTGCGGTCTTAATTTAATAAAGCATCTATGAAAGGTTCGCAAGATCTGGATTTGAGATTTGATCTCAATATCCAAGTCGCCATACATGGAACAATACTATTGCTCTGCCCTTATCTCCAAGTATCCACGGAGAAAGTGTAGTTCAAGAATAATTTCATTGTTGATATATGTATCCAAGCATTGAGAAAATAGATAATTAAATGTAATTTAATTATCATGAATAATATGAATTTGATTCATATTACAAGGAGAGTTATCTGTGATAATTAAATTTGATTTAATTATAAAATGATGTGAATGGTATGAATGTGATTCATATTATTTGAGCACATGAGAATAGAGATCCAAGATGATTAAATGTGATTTAATTATCATGTATATGAATAATGTGGATATCGCTATCTATATTAATCATAAATATATTATAAATGTGATTTATAATATATAAAAGAGAGCCTATTGTAATTTGTATTTGTTGATTAATTACTGTTGTGAATTGGATTCACATTGGATAATTAATTGAAAATATAATTTACATTTTATTTGAGATGTGAATGTGATTCACATTTTTCCAATGGCATGATTTCAATATTCACAAGATAATTATGAATTAATTTTGTGAAATAATTTACAACTAGTGTTGTTGTAAATCTTGGAGATATCATGAGATAATGATATATCATGAGATAATGAGATCTCATGAAATATTGAGGAGATAGATCGTCCCTCCTTTTTTAAGGGATAAGGTCAATCTTCTCATTGTCTCCAATATTAATTAATTAATTTGATTTAAAATTAATTATATTTATTTATCGATATATATATTATATTATATTAATTATTGGTGTGTTTTTACAACAACATCATGGTCATTAAAAGAAATACAAATCAATCTCATCCATAGATTTAGTGTTGTCCATGGATTGAGATCCATGGATTCCAAAATACTATATAGGAAGAGGCACCCCTTGCTCTTCAAGTGACATCAAATAATTCTCTCTACCTCGCTCTACATGCCAAGACTCTCTCCCTCTCTCTCTTGTGGCCATCCACCTTGATGCCCTAGAGAGATCGATGTCGTCGTCGCATCGCCGTTATGCTGCCGCAATGACTGCTCATGGATCTCCGTCTCCTTCGATACGCCTTGCTCGTGAAGAAGATGCCGGATCTTGTGTGACCAAATCAGGAGATTCGTCGCTTGGATCATCAACATGAATTGCGAGGAGCACACGTCTCATCAACGTGCTTGCATGTGTCTCCTCCATTAGATCGGACTTGAGACAGGAGGTCTCTTCATTTAGAGACTCGATCGCAACCACGATTCAATAGGTAAACCTAATACTTGTTTGTGATTTCGATGAAATGATCCAAGAAGTGTTCTTGGATCATGTGGTTTCATCACATTAAAAAAATTTAAATTCCGTTGTCTCGAGCAACTAGTGCGACTAGTCGCTCCCGATCGCATACGCTCATGCTTCCGTGATGCTCTTAAAGATCTTACCATATCCTTCAAGTGGTATCAAAGCCAGGTTGGAGTTTTTGGATACGATCCATAAACTTAGGAAGACTTGGGCTCATTAGGGCTTGTGAAGATTTTATCGCATTTCATTCACACAGACCTATTTGTGAGTTTCTTAGGCTCTGTTTAAAATGTTTAAACACGAAATTATCATTTGGATAATGTTTCCTAAAGGAAACTGTGGGATTTGAGTTTACATGATTTAGGATCTGATTGCTCAAGTTATGATCATTTTAATTAACATATATCCACTATTTCGGGGATGGCGAACCTTGACGTAATTAAAGAGTTTGTTACTATTTTGAAACACCTAGAAATGAATTCTAATCACTTGATTTCTGTTGAAATTAAATTATCAAACTTTAAAAACTTATTCTGCTTGATTTGGATTTAAAATTAATTGAGATATGCTAATTTTAGTAAGTAGGGGTCACTGCTGGAAATTACATACTTGATAATGAACCTTGTGATCGTCATTCAATTAAATTGATGGAAATTAACGGTTAATTTCCTGAGAAAATTATTGATAAATATTTTTGAAATATTTAAAGATGATGATTATTTCTTTGAATGACATTGATCATAACCAACTTGATTAGATATGATCTAGATCACAATTGGTTACATGAACCTTCCAACAAACATTGATGCTTGAATATGATTGGAAATTTGTTTAGCAAATTTCCTTATAATGAAAATCAAAATGGTTTTGATTATTATTATATGGTATAACTTTGGTTCAAAACTGATTATCATCTCAAGTACAAAGTGATCAATTTGACATTACCCTTTTCCGAGGTAGATATGGTGTCTAGTTAGGGAGCGTTGGGTAGTAGCTTGCTCTGTGAGCGGTTTGTCCCACTCTCGTCGGTACTAGCCATGACAGTGAGTAGGGAAGGTATAATGCTTCAGAGATCATGATGTATTTTTTAATTATTAAAATTCAAAATAATACGTATTTTTGAGATAATACCATCCTTTCAAGTAACAACCAAGTTTGTTGGTTGATTGAATTGGATTGATAATTGATTTAATACAATTAAATAATTACATCCAAAATTAAAACACTCTATTATGAATAGATGTGTATTTTCCTTGGAAGAATTAATTATATTAATGTGATTCATGATAATTAATTAAAATTTGATTATGAGGTGGAGGATCACATAAGTGACATCCATAGTCTCCCGTCAAGGCAAAGGGTTTCGTCATTAGGGATTGTATGTAGGAGACACCTGTCCGAAGTGACAGCTCCTGCATGAAAGCGCATCTGGATCGGTCTCTTTGCTTCTCGAAAGAGTAAGGATGTATGTGAAGTGACCCCCAATATGGAGTCCTCATATTATTAGGGCCATATTGGATTGCACACAATGAGTTGTATTCTTGTTGACGGTTGGTTCAATTAATGACGGTTCAACATCACCTTAGGGGTGGCGGGCACGTGTGTTAAAGATCGAATTGGGAATGCAAGTTGGACTTGCAAGGTTGAATGTGTTCCCGCTTCTTTTTATCCGAGTTACAAGTTCTCGTATTATTGGGATGTAACAAAAATAAGAAAGGAGATCCCAGATCTTGCTTGAGATATAATGGTAAGTATATCTCTTACATTGAAAGTGATTAAGGGAATGAACTTTCAGTGTTGACAAGGCAAGAAAACTTTGATATAAAAATTCCTAAATCAAAGTAAAATATGTGTATATATATTTATGTAGATTTCTTATTTCAGATAATCCTCATTAAACCCACTCAGTATTATACTCAATAATAACCAGTAAAATATCATAGACTGGATCCATGATCAATATATTGTACTTGCAGTTGGACACATAGTGTATGTGGTTGCAACGTGCAAGGTTTCCTCATAATAATGAGGAATGATTAAATAAACAATAGGACCACAACCCCAGGGTTTATATGTCTCTACAGTCTTGATTTCTCATAGAATGTACAACATGTTGATGTTGATTGTAATTTTAAATTAATCCTTATAAAAATATAAGAAGGTGTTCCGTCATACATATATGCTCTCGGCATTTAATCATAAATGACATGGTTCACTGCATGATACAGAATAGTGGCTCTATAAGAGATGATGTATTCAAAATGTTTGAGTACCTACCTGAACTTAAGTTTTTAAGAGTTAAGATGTATGTAGATATGATGAGTGTCATCATTCTATTATTAATACTCTAGTCATTCATGAAGCTTCATAATATTCATATTGTATGAATTGAATAAAGCATGCATAAATGGTGAAATACTCTTATATTGCAATCCTTTGAATTCAACATAAGAGATCCTTTGTCCTAAACAATGGTTGTTTATAGATGAAGGGAGCGCAGTGGAAGCATGGGTCAGACCCAGTAGGAAGAAAAGTCAAAGAGTTGACTGTACTTCTGTGAATTCCATCTGACATCCAAAGGGTTGGATGAATGCTAATACTGTAATAAGCCGATGTAAAGATAGTATGACTATCTAGTCTATCTAGAATCCTTAGAGAAGGACTCTGATAGTACATAGGAATAATCTACATCTACATATAACCATTGAAATTGATTTTCTTATTTGATAAGATCAAAATCTAATAATTGTATCTCATTCTTATAATAACACTTGCAATTGGTTGCATATGTTTTAGAAGACTGGAAAATTTGATCTTAAGGTTTAATAGTCATCTACATAGATATTGATGCTATTATTGCAACAATCTCTATTGGATTGATAGACTTCATAATTTCAATGGGAGTGTCCTTAGTCTTAGAGAATGTCTCTATGACCTATATATTAGAATACACTCATTTGTTTATTTCCAAATGTTTGAAATAAACATGAATTCTGGAATAAATCTATCATAAAGAGTTATGATGGATATATTTTAGATAGTATTCTATCATCTAGTAGACTCTACTAAATTAGAAAATTAATGAATGGTTCATTAACATTTCTAATACTGAAAATTAAACCTTTAAAGATCAATAGGAGGATGAAGATCATTTGACAATGATTTGGCATCAATCCTTGGACATTACTCTGCTGATGAGATCAACAGACTAGTAAGAGATGAAACTTTAGAAGGAAGATGAAATGAATTTGATCTAACCTAGGTAGCAAGTACCTATTAGATGAATTTAAAGAATACCTTATGGAGATATGAATATCATTCCTATCTCACTCCTCCTGATACACCTAACTCAATAGAGTTATGGGGAGATGCAATTGGATCATGTATGGCATGATTTGATCAATAATGAATATTAGCATAATTACCTCTTAGTTTCCATGGTATATATGTAGCAGAGACTACAATATACATCCTTAATAATATTTCATGCAAATCCAACCCCGAACATCCTCATAAGATATGGTTTGGAACATAGCCTACTGTTGGACACTTGAGGATTTAGGGATGCTAAGTCCATAACTTTGTCGTGGATGCAAGTAAGCTGGAATCTAGCACAAGAAAGTGCTACTTCATTAGAAAAATAAAGGATGGTATTCGATACCTACTTTATGACCTTGAGATTCTTAAAAGATCTCACCTCTAAGAATATTATTCTTAGATGATGACTCTCTTCAGAATCAAGATGAAAAATGAAGTGAAGGAACTCATATAATCTTGAGAAGATAACGAGGCTCTTGAAGTCGAAACTAAAAGGATAATTAAAGATGACACACTCATACTCCTTTAAATGCGTTTGAGGATGGATTCCATATGTCAGTTAACTATGACAATGATCTTACTTCATATGATGAAGCTTCTGAAGATCATGACATGGAAAGATGGATGTTACCAGTAAAGCCTAAAGTACACTTCATATAGAAGTGGTGTATATGGACCCTCGAGGATCCACCTATAAGGGTAAAACTTGTTAGGTGTAAGTGAATCTTCAACAGAAAGAGGGAACCTGATGAGAAGGTAGGGGCCTTCAAAGCATGGCTCGTAGCCATGAGCTACACACATCGAAGAGAAGACATCGCTTGTGATGAGACTTGCTCTTTAATGATCATGCTTAAACCCATCAAAATATTGCTAACTATAGCTACACAACCTGACTTTGACATCTACAAGATGGAAGTCAATGTTGCATTCCTATGTGAATAACTCTCTGAGTTTATTCATATGAAATAGCCACATGGCTTCATAGTTGAGGAAAGCAAGGTTTGCAAGCTAAGGAATTCCATCTGTGGACTCAAATAAGCTTCTTGTAGTTGGAACATTGGATTTGATGAAATCATGAATGTTATGATTTCAGATATAATCTTGATGAAGTGAAGCTTAATGGGAGTTCCATTGTGTTCATCATGCTAAATGTAGATAATATCCTAATCATTTGGAATGATATAAGGATGATAATAAGTGTTTTAAAGGCTGGCTATTCCATACCTTGAGATATGATCTCAAAGATACCTCTTAGATCTTAGTTCCGAAGTTATTCAGAAGAAAAGAAAAGATAGTATTAGGTCTGTCACATTAGTGGTACACCTAGGACATGTTCCATTCTTGGAAACCCCCAAGGAAGGCTTCCTTCCCTTAAGATATGGTACTGACCTATCTGAAGGGATAACACCGCAAAGAGTTGAGGAAGTGAATGCTAGAACTGTTTGCCCTTGTGCATCAATTACGAGAAGCCGAGTGTATGCTAAATGTGTACAAAAGCCATATGTCTGCCATGCAGTGGGAGTAGTAAACTGTTACTAATCCTACTATGGAGATAAAACACTTGATTACAGTAATAACAATATCTTCAAAGATGACAAGACTTTAGAGATAGTGATCTAAGTCTTATCTTCAAGAGCTTAAGACTTTATAGATAGTGATCTAAAAGGTCTTAACTGTGGATACTTTAGGAGATAGAGATCTCCAGGAATAAGGGTATCTTGATAAGGATAATACAAATTACATACTAGTTATAATAATTATTGAGTTGTAGTGTCAAGGACACTATAACTGACAATATTGAGTATTAGTTGCATAAGAGGCAACATTCGCATTGGATGCGAGCATTGTTACTAGGAGAAATGCAAGTGTCGTAAAAGGACTTGACGTAGTCTCTCGGGAACAGAGTGACTGATCATCTTACCTAGCTATTTTTCTAAATATCCTATGATTGTCACATGAGTGTGGGTTTAAAGATGAGCCCATTAATGGCTCTTTGGTCTAGTGGGAGATTGTTGGACATGCGGGACAACAACGAGCCATTATGCAATAAATGTTATTGCAAATATCATTCCCTGATCTGAAATGAGGAACAACTAATTTACATAATAGGTCTCTTTATAAAATTAGGGTTATGTACCATAACCATCTTAATGCATACAACTGTTGATTCAATTATTGAATCATAGAGGCTGGTGCTTGGATGAATATCTAAAGAGTTAGGTTGAGGACTCATCAAGTACCGTCAAATGATTATTAAGAGATGATCTCCAGCATGAGAAGGAGATGGCAATCATTTCTCTAAAGGTTGATATCTAACCGACCTCTTGATGCATGTCCTCTGCATAGGAATACATATTCAGAGGTGTTAGATAAGTTAGGTCAAAGAGTTGACTTAACGAGACCGAGATAACCAAAGACCTATGTCATATGTCGTCATGATATAGGAACGCATCCTCCGACCGGAGACAGATGTGTTACTATATGTCTGAGTATGTACATTTGGCAGACCAATAGGTTGATGACCTAACCAAGGTCTATACACCGACGCACTGGTGTGCATGCAAGGGCATATGAGTAATACAAACTCTCAAAGGGATCATATAGGTTCATTGCTGAACCAGAAGACATGATCTCACTCCTGAAATATTGGGAAGAATCAAATTCCATGCACGGTCATCTCGCTTTGGAAGCTTGATTGAATTTCTAAGGTTTAATATATGCTTTTGGAAAGTATATGATCAACACCTAGGTATGATATATGATTTTGGAAAGTATATGATCGATACTAAATCCCAATGACAAATAAGAAACTTAATGATAAAACCCTGAAGTAGATAGTATAAAATTGATTTCATACTTTGTGTTTACTCTGAGTCTTTCAGCATGCAAGATGCATATGTATTAGGAATACCTGAGGGTGATGTGATCATAAATGATTGTATAACCATGATACTTCCATTCTGAGGGAGTGATGAAACATGTCCGGATTTTAGTGAATCCTCTCATAGAGAAGTAATCTAATATTAGTCCAAATGTTGAAAATTGATCTGAATGTGATTCAGATGTGATGAGAAGATTAGATTTGCAGTCTTGATTTAATCAAGCATCTATGAGAGATCTGCAAGATCTGAATTTGAGATTTGATCTCAATATCCAAGTCACTATACGTGGAACAATACAATCGTCCTATTCTTATCTCCAAGTATATGCGGAGAAAGTGCATTTTTTTTTAAAGAATTCAAGAATAATTTCATTGTTGATATATGTATCCAAGCATTGAGAAAACAGATAATTAAATGTAATTTAATTATCATGAATAATATGAATTTGATGCATATTATAAGGAGAGTTGTCTGAGATAATTAAATTTGATTTAATTATAAAAGGATGTGAATGATATGAATGTGATTCATATTATTTGGGCACATAATAGAGATCCAAGATGATTAAATGTAATTTAGTTTTCATGGATATGAATAATATGGATAGCATTGTCCATATTAATCATAAATATGTTATAAATGTGATTTATAATATATAAGAGAGAGCCTATTGTAATTTATATTTGTTAATTAATTATTTTGTGAATTGGATTCACATTGGATAATTAATTGAAAATACAATTTACATTTTATTTTGGGATGTGAATATGATTCATATTTTTCAATGGCATGATTGCAATATTCACAAGATAATTATGAGTTATTTTTGTGAAATAATTTACAACAAGTGTTGTTGTATATCTTGGAGATATCATGAGATAATGAGTTCCCATGAGATATTGAGGAGATAGACTGCCCCCTCCCTTTAGGGGATAAGGTCAATCTTCTCATTATCTCCAAGATTATTTAATTAATTTGATTTAAAATTAATTATATTGATTTATCGATATATATTAATTTAATTTAAATTAATTATTACTTTGTTTTTACAACAACATCATGGCCTTTGAAAGAAACACAAATCAATCTCATCTATTGATTTAGTGTTGTCCATGGATTGAGATCCATGGATCCCAAAATACTATATAAGAAGAGGCACCCCTTGCTCTTCAAGTGACATCAAATAATGCTCTCTCCCTCTCTCTCTACATGCCAAGACTCTCTCCCTCTCTCTTGTGGCCATCCACCTTGACGCCCTAGAGAGAGATTGTTGTCGTCATCGCGTCGTCGTTATGCTGCCGCAACGACTGCTCGTGGATCTCCATCTCCTTTGATGTGCCTTGCTCGTGAAGAAGACGTCAGATCTTGTGTGACTAGATCAAGAGATTCGCTGCTTGGATCATCAACATGGATTGTGAGGAGCACACATCTCATCAACACGCTCGCAAGCGTCTACTCCATTGGATCGGACTTGAGACAGGAGGTCTCTTCGTTTAGAGACTCAATCGCAACCACGCTTTAAGAGGTAAACCTAATACTTGTTTGTGGTTTAGATGAAACGATCTGAGAAGTGTTCTGGATCATGTGGTTTCATCACATTAAAAAATTTTAAGTTCCGTTGCCTCGAGCAAGCATTGTGACTAGTCGCTCCCGATCGCATACGTTGCGATCCTCATGCTTCCGTGATGCGCTTAAGGATCTTACCATATCCTTCACTTCCCTAGTCATTTATCGAGCTCCACCTCACAGGGGTGTAAAACAAGGGCCCTAGGAGCCTTCTCCGTGAAGCTCCAAGCCCAAGCGATTCCCAAGTGTTGCTCTTCTTCTCTGCCAGGTATCTCCGATCATCGCCCCCCTTCTTTTTCTCTGAATTTTCATGCACACACACAGCCACCTCTAGCCTTATGGGCCATATCTCGAGCACCTCCACACAACTGAGTTCCTCACTGATTCTTTTGTGATCATCACTCCCTTTTCTGAATCCTCTTTCGCCTAGATCCATCTCGAGATCTTGCACAGACCAGGAACCACCGACCTTTCTCTCTGATTGCCTCGAATAGGGTCTCATTCTCCCTATATCACTTCAATTTGGTCCTCTAGTCCATGCAGATACTCCTCACTTCACTAATTAAACAAAGCAATAGAGCTCTGAACTCCACTTGTGCCTCTAACGACCTCGCCCAGTTCCGCACCTCTTACCACCTCAGCGACTCGAACATGCCACCCCGATCTTCTCCTGGCCTTCCTAAGCCTCCAAGATCCTCGGTCAAGTAGCCATAGAGGAGCTCGGAAGGGCTTGCCAAAGCTCCGCTCTTTCGGCACCGCTCAAAGAGGAGATCGCCTCTAGACGAGGAGTAATTGTCAGTAGATCTCGCAATCCAACATTATTTGGCACATCTCGCCATCACTATTCAATCACCCCTGCAAGAGATCTCTGTTGCACACCTAGATTAGATCAAGGCCCTGAGATCTCTCCATTTAACGGTCATGATCCGTTCAGATCCACCTTTCCACGCCCTCAGGCTCGGGAGCATCGAGCCTCACCAGAGCCATCTCACCTCACCACGTGCAGCCACGCCTCCTGATCTCGCCTCGAGCCCTGTCCTCACATGTATGAGGCATGCGGGTGGGAATTTTGCAGCACTAGCCCTCAGATCCTCCTGAATTAAATTTGGGTCCTCAATGCCCTATACGTGGATCGCTTGGGAAATTTGTGCCGAAGCCCTGCTAGGTCTCCAGAGTTGCATCCATAACCCTGCATGCTTGTTTTTTTTTGCATTTAGGCCCCTAGATTGATTGATTAACAACTTAAGCTACTGAACTCCATTTCCCATGAACTTAGTCTCTTTTGAAGGCTTTATTATTTCTCTTTCTGATTATATATTGTATGATCTGATTTGAAATATTACCAATTGACATATATTCGGTAGAGTTTCTTGATTTTGTACTGATTTCTAAACTTGATTTGACTCTTAAATTTGAGTTTGAATTCTTTATTCTTGCTTGAATTTATTAATCGATTTTAGGAGCCAACTAGTTGTCCTTGTGCAATCATCTTTCTATAGCATTTATCTTGCCTAAAATAAAATGACCAAAAAAATCATGCATAACCAAGTAGTAATTAAGATATAAATTGATTAAATAGTTTCCTTAAATCTTGATTCACTAAGTTAGGTCTGTTTCCTTGAGTCAACCCTCTGATTTGCTCAAGATAAATATACAAACAACCAACCCCAACTCTTCATAGAGATACTTGCATGGTTGTTTTTTATTAAATAAATAATTTCCAACTACAACCATAGATGATACACTACAACAGTTTTGACTTTTGGTGACAGATTACCATGATGAATAAAAGCTTTACGATGACGGAATTCGAAATTGTAATAACAAATCTATCGCGAATGATCTATCGCCATATCTCTTGTCGCCACAAATTCACACAACAAATAATCTGCCGCCACAACTTACTGTAACAAAAAATCTGTGACATTGTTTTGTCGCCCTAAGCAATATAATGGATTGGATTATATATCCACTAGTTGCCCTGCTTCAGTAATTCCAAGCATATATACAAAGTCATTCAAAATCACAAACCCTACCACAATTCAGATAATGTTTAGTGCAACAGAGGGCACTTTTTTCTGACAACGTAAATAAAGTGAACAAATTAAGACCATCTCATTTGTCTCTCAAATATAAAAATAATGTTTAATCTTCTAACATGTGGTCCTCTTAATTATACCATTGGCAACAGAGAATAAAGTGAACTGATTCTCCAATATCACAATACGCCATTTAATATCAATCAAATGAACATTAGTATACGCAAAAAAACTTGTAAAGATGCATCATCACTTAAAAATCTTATCAGAAGAAGTCTAACTAAATATAAGCATTCCTCTAATATTCTATGTATTGTTCCAATAGCAAGAAAAAGTATAACACGGGTCAGCTCTATTACATAACTACATGTCTAGTAACAAGAAAAGTAATAGCATATCCCAATAACAAAAAAAACTGCAATCTTTATCTTCATCATTTTCTGTTATCCTTTGTATGGTCCTAAGCATCCTAATTGTCGCAAATAAAAAATAAAATTCAATCAAACTAATTACTTAAATGAAACTACTAAATGAATAAAAAATTAGATGGTAAAATTAACGATAAAAAGATTAATTCTACTAAAAAGGAGATTTACCTTCTCTCGATTGATTTAGTCATTTTCTTTCGTATGCACATGTGAGAGTTCATTTGGACTATACAATATAAGAGGAAAGATTGAATTTTACAAAAAAAATGAGATATAATATCAATGATATAAACACACATGTATTATAACTTTGAATGTGATGGAGGCCGCATTCGATTTGTTGAGCACATGTTTCCAAATGGATCATTGATTGAATTATCACCCTAAATATAAAATGAAATAAAATATCGTCACCAACTTAATATAATTTTATCTTAATAAAATGTTTACTTGGATCATTTCAGATGATTTTCACAAACAATACTCAGTTTCTAGTAAAGTTCAGCATAAGAAGACATTAACAATGTTGCAATCCTCATCTAATTGATGCACAATTCAATTAATAATGTGCCATTTAAAATTTCAAAGTGCTCATATACAGTATCATAGAACAATATATTTCTTGTAGTAGCCAAAATAATCCACAACCTTAGAATAGAATAGATAATGTATATAATTAAACCAGTGCTCATTTTTACATATCCTTCATAAGGTATATAGAGAGAGTGCTAGAAGTTAAAAAAATCCCTACAAAAAGAGATATTTAAGCTCCTCAACAACAGATCTATGGTGAAAGTAAATCAAAAGAGCATACATGTTTTACTAAAATGTTAGATATCATTTTTTAGTAAAAATATAGATCCATTTGCACAAGACTAGGGGAAGCTCTAATGTATTCTTCTTCTCTCCTACTTCCTCGCGTGCTAAAACTGACATTATTTAGATAAATGGATCAAAATGGTTGACCATTCATCTTAGATTTAAATTAAAAAAACTCATGGACAAGGCATATTGGCATACACACCAAGTAATTGCAATTAACAAAGAAGGCATATGCGATCACTTAGTTAATTTTTAATCTAAACATACCCGATTTGAATAATCAAGTTTCTGCTACTGCACATAAGTATTGATTCGGTGCTGAATAAAGTCTATTAAAAGTTTGGGATGATTAAAAACTATGTTCATATAGTAGGCATTGTTACTGAAGAGTGAAAGAAATTGTTACAGATGTCTTAGATTGACTGCACTTCAATTCCCCTACCATTAATTTTTCTCCATTTATGACCCCTGATGTATTCCCCCTGAAGATCTCTCTATGCACATACTATGGTTGTTGAAATAAAAGTGTTACTCGAACTTATATACCGTGCCAAATAATAAAAAAATCTCAACTTCATCGAAAATTACCTGGATATTTCTCGGAAATGCATCCACTTGGCTTTCATGAAGATTGTGAAACTGTACCTATAGTTTCTTATTATATAATGTTCTTATAATCATTTAGATAACTAAAATATAATATTTCTTACTTGTGTAGGGAATGAAAATGATGGAAGTGGACACGTTCGTGCATAACCATAATGGCTGAAAGTTGAATTTTCACCAACAAAAGATGGTGCACGTCTAGACGCATTTGTAAATGAGCCATCTCCATCTCTTACTCCTCTACTTTGTATATTATCGCTTCCATTCTGACTATCACCGCCACTCCCGGTACTTCCACTTGGTCTTGAAGGATAATGAGCATTCTACACAAAAAAGATGACTAAAAAGTTTTAAAAATAAAAAAATTAGTTGAAACTCTTCTTACTTGTCTATATGATTGAGGATAATGGAATCCCACATGATGCCCTAATTGTTGCATCCATAGCTTGTTGATGGAACAAAAATTCTTGATGCTCTATCCTCACAAGTAGTCGTTGAACTAATTCGCTTTGTGATGCAATACGATCCTCCAATTTCTTCACATGATCCTATATTATAAAATAATTAATTGATACATATAGACAGTAAACATATTGTTAGGTAAAATTACATGGTCAACCATGCTTCCTTGAAGATATGCCTGTAACCTCTCCCGCTCAGAATGCTTATGGGATCTGTCATGTCCAGTTCCAAGAAACCGAATGTAGTCATTGTTTAAAGGTCTAGCAACCTTTGCATATGCTTCAATCTCGATCTCAGCCAAAACATCTTCTAATTGACTATCTCGTATCTCTTGAATGGTACTTTACATCTCCCTCTATACAAAAATTATAAGAATACAATCAATTTTCATTAGCCACATTAGAAAGGTCGTAAAGTCAATCTGGCAGTCATTTTTATGAAACTCGGTAGATCTGAATGTATCATTATTTCATTGAATGATATTAAATTGCTTATGATAGTCCTGATGTAATCTTAATGCAGGCCAAATTCCATTGAATAATATTATAATTTGCAACATGTAGAATTTCCATAAGATTGTTCTCATTTGAAATGTATCATCGTTTAGACCTTAAAATACAAATAAAAAGTTTATAAGAATACACAACTCAGTTATATATGCAATTAATAGGTAAATAGAGAACAAGCATGTGCATTTAATAATAACAACTAGTTAATTAGACTAAATCATACAACATAAGTGATGACTATATTAGTCCAAGGTCTAGATGGCCATATGAATTTTGATCTTGTTAAGCGAACAAAATCAAACAAAATCGGTAAGTGGACCACTTACGAGGCAGAGTTAAAAATCCCTGCACGAGAACATACAATCCTAACTTTTCGATCATTTTAAGATGGGGGTTTTAATTTGTCTCATGAAACTCGTCTATAATCCCGAAGCAATTATCAGACTGGTGTCTTACAAGTTAGGGGATGAAGATTGTTTAGAGATTACCAGCATAGGAATTATTTTTAATCAGCTTCCAAAATGGATCTTATTAACACGAAGACATAATAATCAGAAAATTTAAATATGATCCCGAAGCAAGCCCAGCAGCTAGACAAGTCCTACTGCACATGAACCAACCAATATTTATGCTGCCAAGCTACTTACATACATCCAACATTATTAGATGTTACATGTCTATTTCAGAAACATCGATCTCATTACCGAGTATATATATTATAGTTTCATCATCTCCTTCCTCCTCGTCCTTATAGAGTTGATGGTGGTTGCAAAGGGAGGAGGGCCATGGAAGGAAAAAGATGAGGAGAAAGTTCAGAGTGTTTCCTCATAAATTATGCAAATTATTTTATTCAAAAATAGCAGTTTATTTTTTTGAGTAAATCGAAAACTGATATGTTAATCATAAAAATGAAATTGAGGAGGTTTTAAGAGTTCTAACTATACAAAAAGTTGCTATTGAGACAATCAGTTACTGTGATGAAAGTGTATATCATCACACCTCACTGTTTTCGCAGGATAGAAATGAAATTCTATGCATAGAGCATGATACATTCATTTAAAGAAATTGACTCACTGTTTTCACAGTATTGGGGTACATAATTTGCATCATGTCCAAATCAGTCGTCTCCCTATTTTTCTCTATTTCCTTAATCAGAATGAAAAGTAAATTAATACATTACGTAACAAGATAACACTTTAAATAAAGATAGCTTACAAAGTCATCACGCAGTAATGGTTGAGAGACTTCGCATCACGATTTGTCTTGTTAATCATGACCTTTGCGAAAGGTATATAAAGTATTGATCTTGTAAATTTAGACACTATCTAAATGTAAAAAAATATTACATTGCCAAATTACCTTGGAATCATGTGTTACCCACTCTCTTACCAAATTGGTAAATTGTATTCCATCAATTTGAGGATCTTCCAAAAATCTTTTGTTCCATGACATCAGGTTTCTTTCCAAATTTCGCCCAGATTTATTTAACTTTATTCTTCCAATCTCTGTGTCGATAATGAATGACCTCAAAAGTAAATGTGAAAGCATTTGAATGGTTGTCCAAGATAAAATCTCTCTGTAAAAGATAGATTTAGTTAGATTAATGAAATATAAGAGAAATGATAATAAACTAATGCACATTAATACCTTCAAAAGTTTTCAAGTATTCACAAAAGCTGTCGTGGGCATTTCCTTCTACTTTTTGTCAAGTGACCACAACCAATTGCAGTGCGCATAATATGCAAATGCCGAACGGAATTTTTTTCGCATTTTCACCTATCACTTGTCCAAGCCAATTCGATTTTAGTACATATGGTTGTCTATTATTACATGTAAAAAAATTCATTGTATTGCGTATTCGGCCTCTCTTTTTAACCTTTTTGTATATCATTGACATCATCATGAGATTCTTGTTCATCTTCATTATGACCTATATTTTCATTCTCATTCAGTGATGATGTGCCATCTTCGTTCCCATTGCTTCCCGCAGAGTCAAAAAAAACTATGTTTGTCTTGCCATTGAATTTTCCTGTATGATGGCTAAAGTATGCAAGAAATGACCAAGATCACAAAAAAGTAAATTCTATCACATATGCACTACATGTACGTTTCTGTACATACAATATAAAATCTGTTGAGATTACAACATATAGCATATGTACTGCATATAAAATCAATGCTAGAATAATGCCAAAAAGTAAGAATAAGTAATTTTTTATCACTTGTACTTGACATGTTCATATGTCATGCCAAAAAGTAAGAACACAATTTTCGCATATTACTACTAATCCTTAATACTCTCCTAAAGCAGGGAAAGACTCTTGAACCCATTTGATACACCACTAATTTAAAAAACTAACAAAAGAAATAATCATCAATTAACAATAAATCCAGTCAAGTAAATGCACATGGTGTTACTGTGCATCATGCAGCCTAAGGGACCACATGAATTCAATCAAACAATGCCATAACATATGATAAAAACTTCCAGCTTGAATTGGTGAGTTGGAAACATATTTGAATTTTCTTAACCTTGCAATGAAAGAAACAATCACTACTCTTGACTATCCATCCTTATAAGAAAGAGAGAGGGAATAGATAATAGTACCTGTAAATATATCCATAGCTATCTGTATCATTTAGATTATACGAATCACCAGCTTTATATATAAATCAGAATTTTTATTATGATACATTAATCAATCAGTACAATAAGTGATTATCACTATGGAAAACATACTCTTCTGGAATATCTTCTCTCATCCAAGTATTTATTTCAGTAGTGATTGATTTACTTGGTTGCATTGTACCAATACCATATACTCCATTAATAGACATGCCAAATAAATCTATGGGAGGAACCTTCACAATAATGTGATAATGTCCTTCTTGTGTATTATCTTTGATGTAAAAACGGTGTTGTGCTTGAGCTTCGAAGATAAATAGATTATCTTAGTGCTTAATCCGTTCAAAATCTATAGAAGTAAACCCATACTTGTCCATCTGAATTCTATCTTCAACAAACCAATTACATTCAAATAACATTATTCTTATATCTTGACCATATTTCAACTCAATCACATCATCTAATTGGTCATAATATGATATATTCTCTTGTGTTACACCAATAGCAAATGATAGATGAACACCACTATTTTGAGTTTTTTTATTAACCTCTATCCGTTTACAATGGAAGAAACATCCATTGACAATGTACCCATCATATGAGACTACTTCAGTAAATGGACCAAGAGATAATCACTTTACATCTTCAGAGACATCTACATTGCTTGTAGCACACACATTTGAAACATGATTATAAAACATTACTTTAGTCTATATTTAAAAAAGAGAGATGGTTTTAGTTTATTTCAAAAACTTCCAAAAACTTATATGTTCATTCACCTAATATGAGAATTCAAGATAATGTCTTCTATCCATATTCATTTTTGATATTCGTGGATAACAAGAGCGCAAATATGCCGTGTGTTCACTGTAAAGATATATGTGTTAAATCTCAAGATAGGATAAAAGCTCGGTAAATCTATAACATCAAACAATAAACTTACCTGCGATATTCATCAAATGTAGTGGTGTTAAAAAGAATATAGTGATGTGCTTGATCTACTTTGATTTACTAAGTTTACGAATTCTCCCACCATCAATTACACTTTCATCGCAACTTCTCACTTGATGATTCAACTTCGATTCGGTGTTAAAATAACGTGAAAAAATGTTAGACATTCTTCAATCAAATAACCTTCCGCAATAGATCCTTCAGGACGACTCTTGTTCCGAACATATTTTTTAAGAGTTAACAAATATCTATCAATATACATCCATCGATAGTGTACTGGCCTTGCAATATTTGCCCCAAAAGCCAAATGCACTGGTAAATGCATCATTATGGTGAAAAATGAGGGTGGAAATATTCATTCTAACTCACATAAAATAACTGCAATCTCTTCTTCCATCTTGGAAAAGTTTTAATATCAGTAACTTTAGAGCATAACCTATTAAAATAAGAACAAAGTCGTACTAATGGCAAACTTATATTGTCAGATAATAAATCTCTTATTGCAACTGGAAGCAATTGTTGCATAAGAATATGGTGATCAAGACTTTTTAATCCAGTTATTTTTCTTTCAATCAAATAAACCTTTCTAGAAATACTAGAAGAATAAACATCTAGAACTTTGATTGAACTCGGAATACTGAAGAAAGAGTCTTTCTCAGTTTTAGACATGAGATAACAATGTGGTGGCAAATATAATCTACCATCTGATAAAGTTTGCGACCAGAGATCTTCTCGAATACATGTATCCTTCAAATCTAAACGTGATTGCATATTGTCTTTGCTTCTTCCATTGATGTGCAATAAAGTATTGAGAATGCTTTCACATATATTTTTCTCAATATGCATCACATCTAGGTTGTATCTAACCAAGAGATGTTCCCAATATGGTAATTGAAAACATATACTTAGTTTTTTCCAAGCATGTGGGAACTGAATATTTGATTCTTCATTGTCTTTCTCCATGTTAACTCTAGAACATTTTCCAAGCATATACTTCTTGCCAAACTGATTTTTGCAATGTTTCAATTCCTCAACTGTCTATGTTACAGAAAGTGGCTTTGGTGCACTTCACAACTCTACTTTTCCATCAAAGCTTGTTCTGTCTAAATGAAACTATGATTTTCTTTCAAAAAAGAGCGATGAAGGCAAAATACTTGCTTCTTTCCATATCTCAATCGTATTGATAATGTGTCCTTATGACAAATAGGGCACGCAAGTCAACCTTTCCTGCTCCAACCAGAAAGGTCTCCATATGCTGGAAAATCATTTATTATCCATAAAAGCATGACATGCATAGAAAAGTTTTTCTTTGAATATTAATCATAAGTTACTACGCCAGACCACAATTGTTCTAATTCATCAATCAAAGGTTGCATATAGACATCTATGTCATTTCCTGGTGATCTTTTTTCTGGAATAAGAAATGTTCAAATGAAAATTTGTTGTTTTATACACAACCATGGAGGGAGATTGTAGGGTATAAGTATAACATGCCAAATGATATACGCATTGTTCATTATTCCAAAAGGGTTGAATCCATCACTTGCAAGCCCAAGTTTAACATTACGAGGATCTCTTGCAAATTCAGGAAATAGGGAATCCATGTGACTCCAAGCAAGTGAATCAACCGGATGTCTTAATAATCCATCATTGACTCGCTCCTCTTTATGCCATCGCATCTGTTTAGCCAAATTTTCATTCATAAATATTCTCTGCAATCTTGGAATTAGATGAAAATGTTTCAATACTTGCGCTGGTACTTTCTTTCCTTTAGTAATGTCTATATCATTAGTTGTATATCTGGACGTGATACAATGATCACATTTCTCCTAATCTTTTGAATCTTTCCAAACTAGCATACAATTGTTAGGACACATATCAATATTTTTATACTGAAGGCCGAACTCCTCAACTACAAGTTTTGCCTCATAATAAGATGATGGAAGGTTTTCAACACCATAAGGAAGAACATCCTTGAAAAGCAACAATAATTGAGTAAGTGATTTGTTACTCCATCCAAATAAAATTTTGAAGTATAACATTCTAACTACAAATGAAAGTTTGTTGTATCTAGTGCATCCATTATAAAGACGTTCATCTGCATCCTTCAAAAGTTTATAAAACTTATCAGCATCCTTGTTAATTGTCTCTTCTTCTGAATTTCCTGCATCTATGTCATCATTTGTTTGATCAATGGAATGTCCATCACAATCATGATCTCCATGAATATCTCTTAGTAGCCCTTGAATATCATCATTTTTCTGTTCATATGCATCACACTTATTCCATCCATCAATAGATTCTCCATGATGTACCCATATATAATAATTTAGGGCAAATCCCTTTACTATCACATGCTGGAAAACTTCATAAGGTGTTCTATTATATCTATTAGAATATTTCTTACAAGGACAAGGAAAGATACTAATCGAATTGTCCTTGATATTTTCCAATGTTGACACCAGATTGAAATCTTTCACTATGATGTCGATTAAGAATAGAGTACATCCATCTTCTATCAATCAAGAAATCCATTATCCTAAATTAAATACATGAAGTTTGTCGATAAAAATATATGAAATCTTTCACTTTAATGATATAAATCAAGAATAATGAGTAAACAATAATATTCAATAGCACATGCCACCGGTATGCTGAGCTACACACCATCAAGTGTGGTTGGATGCAAAATTTATTACATTTACATCCAAGTATATACTTTAAACCATAGCTTACACAACTATCTCATACAGACATATATACTTACATGCATCCCCTCCCACAAACATACAAACCCATACTTACATCCATACTCACCCAAAAAATGTGAATTATAATAAAAACATCTAAGAAGAGACGAGGAAGAACATTTTATTTTATTTTTTAGTTTCGCACGGTCCCGATAATCTCGATGTAAACATTATGTTGATATTCCCAACATATAAGATTTATTTTTTTGTTAAATTTCGGTAGCATAACCACACACCTCTCCAGTATACCCCATAAATTAATCTTTAAAGTTTATTAACACATCTAGAACCACATTAATAAACTTTAAAAGATCGATATGGTATATGGGAGAGGGTTGTGGTTATGTTGTCAAAATCTAACAAAGAATAAATTTTATATGCAAGAAATATCAACATCATGTTTACATCGAAATCATCAAGGATTTCCTCAACTTGGGACCTCTGAACTAAGGAAAGTTAATTTGTACTTCATAATATACACATATCTTAAATCATGTATATTCACGTGTTGTATATACATAATTAGATAGGATATATGTATATCATTATAATGCATATTAACTGGGCATTTGACTCGTTTGACAGATTCGATACCATAGTACAAAAACTATTCGTGCACCTAACATGTGTTTATAGTGTATAAATTTAAAAAAGTTCTCATAATAACTGATGAATCTCTTATTCTCACTCTTTATTCTTTTATTTTAGTGGTTTATCTTAGCAAAGCATCATGTAAATACTTATAATACAATAACTTAGCATTCCGCATGCATTCGTTAATAGTGCATAATTAGCATATTTGTATGCAAAAATAAAAGAATAAAAGAAAAAAGGAAGGAGGTATTTAGAATAAATACAGAGTGACCCGAACCCCAAGAGAAGGTCAATCCTTGACCTGATCGCAAGGTAAAATAAGTAGAGAGATAGGGTCCACTTTGTGTTTTTTATTTCTACCTCCTTATATATTTCCAAAAATAGTACAAATAAAATAAAAATCAGAAAAATTAAATAAAAATAAAATCTCCACTTATTTTACAAAATACATGTACATGTATTAAATCCCATATTTATTATGAATCATTAAATAATTTGTAAAAAAAATATAAAAAATTATTTTGTATTCCTAAAATTAATATTGTAAAAAAATAAAATATTAAATAAGGGTACTTGTGTAAAAATAATATAATAAAAATACTTGTGTAGATTACATAGGTATATTATATCTAAATATAATACTATATATTGTATATATACTAATTTATTTTTCATAAAAATAATTAAAAATCACAGAAAAATAATGTAAAAAATAATAAACATTTTCTATTTTATACACTTTTTAATTTAAAATCATTTATTATTTTTAATTTATTTATCTTTATTTTTCTTCTCGGTTTTGTCTGTGGTGGTTTTTGTCCTTATCCTCTGGCCCTCCTGATTGATCCACCTCGGTTTTGTTGACCGAGGTCAACTGACCCCTCTGACACCTTCTTTCCCTCGGACCGGGTTTGCTTCGCTTTTCATCGAATTACCCCGACCCGATCTGATTGAGTTTGCCCTCGACCATCGGCTCCGATTAGAGAGGGTAGATCCCAGACTCACGCCCGACGCCACTCATAGGGATCCGACCCTCGATTTGTGCACCTCCACTCCATCTTTCTCGAACCCTGCTAACTATAAAGCCTCCTGGAGCAGTGATGAATACCCATTCATCACTCTTTATTCTTATATTTTAGCTACAAAAACCTATGCAAATGCATGTAGATATGTGTAAATACGAATAATTAGCAAAAGCATGCATGTTTGTAAATACCTATAATTAGCATGTTTTTGTGCAAAAATAAAAGAATAAAGATGAAAAAAAAAAGAGGGAAATATTTAGAATAAATATTGAGCAACCTAACCCAAGGGAGGGCTCAGCATGGGCCTGACCGCATAAAAGCCAAGTAAAGGGAGATAGGGGCTCATGTGTAAATATTTTTGTAAATAAATAAAATTATATTTTCCTTACCCAAAAATATGCTTGTATATATTGTGTATATATTTAGAAACTATTAAAAACAAAATAAAAATTTAAAAATCAAAAAGACCAAAAATATCCCTTCACCATGCACATAGACCATATTCCTATATTTATAAATAAATAAAATTATTTTCAAAACTTTTTGTAAATATTCTATGTTATATATTGTAAATAAAATAAATAAAAAGAATTAAAACAAAAATCAAATAAAAATAACAAAAAATTAAAAATACAAAAATATCTTGTACATGTGCCTTGTACATAGTGTACATAACTATTTATTTCCCTTATATATATAAATAATAAAAATAAAATAAAAATAGCCTTTTATTCCTCATTTTATTCTATAAATAAATAAAATATAAAATAGGAATAAAAATGTATAAAAATAACTAATTAAAAATCAAAATTAAAAACCCTATAATGTATATATACCTATGTATAGCTATACTATGTAAATACCTTATTTTTATTTTCAAAAATCAATTAAAATTCACAAAAAAATAGAAAAAATTAAAACAAACATTTTTTATGTTTTGAGTTTTTAATAAATCGGCCATTTCCTATTTTATTTTGAATTTTTAAAACATTTATGAAGTGGCCTCTCCTGATTGGTCCACGGGGGATGTTGACCCCCCGGTCAACTCCCCCCTGTGGACCACTTCACACGGGTCGTGACGCCCGACCCGACTTCCCCGTTTTTTCGCGTCACGACCCAGCTCCCAAATCCGCAAATCTCGAGCTCCGATCCTTCCCCGTGCATCCGGGAACCTCGCCCGACACCTTGCCTAGGGGTCCGTGCTCCATCGAGTCGGACCCGAGCCCTTCTTCCCGGACCTGCACCCATATAAAGTCTGAGCTCCGCCGCATTCCATTTCCATCTTTGGCTCTCCACCCTTCGTCCCGTGACCTCCACTGCATCCCTTGAGGTGACAGCTCTCGATTGCCGGTGTCGCAGCGAGGAGGGGGTGGCCGGACCACTGATCCGGCGACTTTGCGCCGCCGTGCTCCGCCCAGTGCAGGAGCTCGAGCCTCAGGCCTTGACAACCTTCGAGGCGACGACCAGGAGCTACCTTAGCTCCAGCACAGTCTTCCACTCCACTCAGGTAGCATTCTAGCTCGCCTATTTAGCTTAATTTCTTGTTTCCCCCAAATTGTAGTTCCGTCGAGTTCCTTTGATTCCGACCATATTGCGTATCTTCTCGATCATCGGGACACACTGTCACCTTCGCCATCCCTCGACGCACCTTCTCCACCCCTTCATTCAACCCAGCTCGCACAGGAGCTGGGGTTCGAGCTCCTCCATCCTCCGCTCGCCGGAGCTCGCTCGCCCCGACCCACAGTTCACCTTCACGCCGCTTCACGCTTTGATCTTTGATTTATTTAGCGGTTCGATCTTTTTCTTGATACACCCATCCTCTGAGATCCGGGTCGCAACGACCCTTGTCTTATTACCTTCACCTGGGTCTTGGGGATTTTAAGGTTATCAGAATGGCGCCGTTGCCGGGGAGCACGGCTTAGTAGTATTTTTGTCTTTATTTTCGTTTTTGTTTTCGCGGTTTTTCGTGGCTCTTCGGAGTTCGCGGCTTTTCGCGGCTTTTGTAGATATTTTCTGTTTGTTTTATTTTGATTTCCTTTTATTATATTTTGTGTGTTTATTTTATTTTCCATTTTTGCATATATACCCCCATTTTTATTTTTATCATTATTTGATTATTCTTTATGGTCTGACCACTCTTCTTTCTGTCTTGCGAGGGCCCGAGGACCGCGGAGGCGACTTTCGAGGAGCCTGAGCAGCCGAGGAACTTGGAGGCGGCTTCTTTCTCTACGAAGCCGCAGGAGAGAGCGAGAGGAGAGAGTTGAGTGGGTGAGGTAGTAGGATAGCTTAGGACTTTATTTCATTTATTATTATTATTGTAATAATACAGGGACAGGACTTGGACTGTTAGGACTTGACTACCGTAGCGGGTCTGTTTCGCCGAGCACCGGTGTGCTCGGGGGACCCATTAGGACCTCGCGGTTTTTCGCGGCTTTCTTCGCGGTTTTATTTTTCTTTCTTACTGTCTTTTCCGGTTTTTCACGGTTTTTGCTCGAGCCCCTAAATTTAGGACTTTCTGGTGATTGTGACGTAATTAAGTAGGATCCACACACCTTAATGACATATCTGTTCCTATAGACCGTAATTGGACCTACTTAAAATAAATAATAAAAATAACCGACTCGCTAGCCTCCGTAGCCTACGTGCCGTAGCCCATCCTGTAAAGCGCTTACTCCTACCCCCGATTTGTCGGGCAGGGGAGGGACGGGCCAAGACCGGACCCTTTGGCTTGGAGGTCGGTGACCGGTTAGACGGTTCTTCGCTAGAAGTTGCTCGTCTAGGACTCGGCTTCCCGCTGCATCATTTAGCTTAGTTTTATTTCTGTCTTTTATTTTATGCGCGGATCATATTGCATGTAGAGAGCTGGAGGCAGGTACGCATTTCTGACTTTGCATGCATCATTGATTTCTCGTGCATTGGCTTTTTCGACTTCTCCCCCCTGTTTTTGACTTAATAATCAGGAGAACCGAAAAATTCGTTAGGCGTTTTGTTTGCTTTGAAAAATACCTAAAAAGTGAAACCATAAAATTGGGACTGCTAAGATTATTGATCTTAAAACTCGCTCACCCTAAAAATTTTGTCTTGGGGAGAGCAACCCCATCATTGCTTGGTTTGTATGCGCGAGAGAGTGACCCGCACACTAGGTAGAGCCCCCCGTTGCTAAACCCGACTGATTACTGACTCTTCTGTGCGGGCCAGTCGGTTGGGGTTAGCAGCGGATATCCCAACAGGTCACGTAAGCGCTCTGATATCTTGAGTGTTCACCAAAATAAAATTGACAAGATAATTTGACCGAACTTTCACGGTCTTCAGCTCGCGTTGCGTTGGTGAACCGGGGGTTTGTTTTCATATCATAATTTTTCCAGATCTCATCCGCCCTATACTCGCCAGATCAAGATGATGGGTAGACGATCTCTTAGGCAGCCTCTGGCTGCACCGCTTTCGGGCGCGTCTACCTCATCATCTAGGTTGGCTCGCGAGAGCTCAGACCCGCTCTCCGAGCCCGAGTACGACTCCACCCTGTTCCCCCTCGATCCCCTTTCTGATCTACCCGAGAGACACGAGCCCGAGGAGAGATTGATACATTTGACAGCACCTGAGTTGGGCTCGTTTGATTTTGCAGACGTCGATATGGCCGGAGCAGGCAGTTCTGATGATCACTCCCGTCGACCAGAGCACATTGTACTAGACCAGGGAGCGATCAACTCCACCCTGATCGTATCACTCGATACAGTCCAGCAGCAGCTCCGCGATCAGGGAGCATTCATGATAGAGATGAGGAGAGAGTTGGAGAGGCTCCGAGCAGAGCGAGACCAGCAGAGCGAGCCCGAGGAGATCCCGGATGCAGATGCACAGGCACGTGCCGCAGCAGCAGCAGCAGCAGCCGCAGCCGCCGCCGCAGCGGCAGCAGCCGCAGGAGGAGCAGGACCACCTAGACCGATGCGGGAGTTGCACAACCCCGGATCTACACTGATGCACCATTGGATGGTGGTTCCAGCTATCGTGGGGGACTTCAAGTTCCCCCCGAACACCTTGCAGATGCTTCCTCGGTTCCATGGACTTGCTACAGAGGAGCCCCACCTCCACCTCCAGGAGTTTTTGATGATATGCAGCACTGTCCACGACAGACATGTGGACCAGGACACGATCAGGATGATCGCCTTCCCCTTTTCACTGGCAGACAGAGCAGCCACCTGGCTGAAACATTTGGGGAGATTTGTCTACACCTGGGAGCAGCTCCGCACCGAGTACTTGAACAAGTACTATCCACTCGGGCGGACGAATGCAGCGAGGGCCCTGATCAGCAACTTCTCCATGTTCCCCAACGAGCAGTTTCACAAGGCTTGGGAGAGGTTCAGAGAGCTCCTGGACAGATGCCCGCACCACGACATCACGAAGCCGAACTTGGTTCAGAGCTTCTTCAGCGGGTTGTCACCAGAGCTACAGGGCCTGGTGAATGCTTCTTGCGGCGGGTCCTACTTCGCCAAGGACCACGACCAGGTCTGGGCCATTTTTGAGGAGATGGCAGAGAACTATATGGTGATGTCCCAGACCCGGCTCTATACTCAGAAGACCCAGCCACATCAGCCAGGACCCGTGCAGTACCAGAGGATAGCACGGGTAGACGCAGGTCCTTCCAGTTCGTCCGCAGCAGTAGCAGCACAGTTAGAGTCGTCAGCTGCGGACATGGGCATTATCAGCGAGAAGCTAAACCGCATGGAGCTGATCGAGAAGAAGCAGTGCCAGAGTATCACGCAGATGGAGCAGATGGCACAGGTCTTGAGCGACATGAAGACACAGCTCATGTGTCTACAGGAGGCACAGACGGCTTCTCAGCCCCGTCTTCAGTCGCGAGGCGACACCGGCAGCAGCAGCAGCTTGTCCCAGCGCTCCAGCACCCCCGTGCAGCCTAGACAGGTTCACCTTGTATAGGCGGAGCCGTACCAGCAGCCGCAGCCCACCTACCAGTCTCCACCATCTCCAGAGATGCAGATGGTGGTATATCAGCCGGACCAGCCTCTGGCAGTACTCCCGCCAGCCCCTTCGATGCCGAGCTGTTGATGGATGTCAACGGGATTTGGTACGACCGTCCCTAGCCTGGGATCCGACGAGACCATCCCGGATTCAGGTGGGGGAGTGGTGGTGCCCAGCCCCAGCAGCAGCCGTCAGGACAGGGAGGGCAGTACTCCCATCAGAGAGACCATCACCAGCCGCAGCAGCAGCCCCCAGCGTATCAGCAGCAGTCATCCTACGGTCCGCGTCCCTATCAGCAGCAGGGACAGTCTTGGAGATGTGAGCAGCAGGCTCACCAGGGATACCAGCAGCAGCCTCCTTCCTACCCCTCTTACCCACCACAGCAGTTCCAGCAGCCTCACCCACAGAGAGGCCACCCGTCGGGCTCCCACGAGAGCCCCGCCTTGGATGACATCGCCCGCCTCCTCACGGACCAGCAGGCCACATTCAGACGGGAGATGGACGAGTTCCGCCAGGAGATGCGGGACCTGGTGAGAGGGAAGGCCGCCATACCAGCCCAGATAGAGCCCAATCCGAACAGCCTCAAGAGGAAGTCTGAGCAGGTAGTACATACTGAGTTAGCCACTCCTAGTGACCCATTTGATGATACTTCTTCGGATCTATTTGATGCTGATTTTGTCACACTTAGGAGCGGTAGGACCCCAGCAGGCGGCGGCGCCTCATCTGAGCACCATCCCGAGGCACCACAGGAGGAGGAGGAGAGCGGTACTGAGGCCGCTCCAGACGATGACGGTGGCACTGAGGCCACCAAGGATGCTGATCCCACCGGCGGTACTGAGGCCGCCGCTTCACTAGATCTAGGAGGTGGTACTGACGCCACCCATTCAGCCGAGCCAGCCAACGATACTGATGCCGCACGACGTCTACCAGCAGCAGCAGCAGAGCAGCCAGCCCGTGGTGGTACTGAGGCCACCGGTGTTTGTAGAGACAGTGATGTTGTTTTTCCTCGTGTTCATGTATCTCGGAACTCTGCTATGAATAAAGGAAAAGGTTTACTTTCTTCTGGTCCCACTGTGGTGCATGATGTATGTGTGGATCCGGTTCTTGAACCGTCTAGACCTTTTCCTAGTCCTTCATCTGAGAAGGACCCAGTGATCCCCTTCCCTAGAGCCCTTCAGATGGGGAAGGGGAAGAAAAATGATCCAAAAAAGAGAGAGCTTGAGGAGTTCAGCCAGAGCATGATCGACCGATTCCATATCCAGCTGACCCTCCAGGAGGCTTTGCAGCACATCCCCCTTCTCCAGCGTTCTTTGAGAGAGAGGACTACAGTCAGGAGGAGGAGGAGGAACCACACTTCAGAGATACATGTGCTGACGAAAGCCACGTGCTTTGCGATCCAGAACCGACTGCCAGCCAAGAGGCCAGATTCAGGGGCCCCGTATGTCAGATGCCAGATTAGTGAGCAGTGGTTTGACTGTACTCTTCTAGATAGCGGATCGTCGATTAACCTTCTTCCGGCAGCCCTTCTCGACCGCTTTGAGTTGGGCACTCTTCGACAGAGCAGGACAGTCCTTCAGTTCGCTGATCGATCTGTCAAGAGGCCGAAGGGGTTATTACGAGACGTTATCGTCACTATTCAGGACCTGCAATTCCCCGTGGACTTCGTAGTGTTGGACATGGAGATCCCTGAGTCAGTGGCTGATACCCCCATCATCCTTGGTCGTCTGTTCTTGGCCACAGCCAAGGCGGTGACTGATCATGATAGCGGGAAGGTGTACTTTCGCGTCCAGGGCGAGAGTATACAAATAGAGACGGTCGAGGACTATAGAGTCAGATTCAGATCCCGCTCAGATGCGAGTACAGACTCAGAGCAGCTGACAGATGCAGAGCCAGACATCCACCAGGACTGTGATTTTGTGATCACAGATGATGAGGCAACTTGGGCAGACCTTGAGACACAGACCACCCTCTCACTTTCAGACACAGCTGATGCAGAGATGACAGCAGAGGAGAGTCTGGAGAGCACAGACCTGGTTCAGGATACCATTGAGGCAGCAGAGCCAGTCATTGATCGCAGCACGATGATTAGTGATGGTGGTGCTGAGGCCACCTCGTTTTCCGGTGGCACTGATGCCACCACTTCTGATACAGATCCCTCGGATTCAGAGTCTGATTGGGTCGATTGCTATGATCAGATGCCAGACCTGAGTCCATCTGAGCCTATTGATGAGGAGGAGGTAGATGCAGAGCCGAGCAGAGACAGTGCAGTTGAGCCGCCTTCTCCCGATCCAGTTTGCGAGAGTATGCTTTCACTTTCCCAGGCAGATTTGGCCGACCTTGCAGCTTTCACTCAGTTTCTTCCGCAGCCAGATTTGCCGGCACCCAGCATTCCAGAGCTGAAGCCGCTCCCTACTTCGCTGAAGTATCGATTCCTTGCGGGCGAGCCAAAGATGTACCCAGTCATCATCTCCGCCGAGTTGACTGGAGAGCAGGAATCCCGTTTGATGGGGGTTCTTGAAAAGAACCGCAAGGCGATCGGATGGAGCGTAGCAGATCTCCATGGGATTAGTCCATCAGTGTGCTCCCACCATATCTATCTCGAGGAAGGGGCAAAGCCGTCGCGTGAGTTCCAGCGGCGTCTGAACCCCAACCTGAGAGAGGTTGTGATGAAGGAAATATCAAAGTGGTGGGGTGCAGGTTTTATTTATCCCATTTCCGACTCCAAGTGGGTCAGCCCCTTGCATGTGGTGCCCAAGAAGACGGGCATCACGACTGTGATCAGTGAGTCGGGAGAGGAGATCGCTACACGAGTACCCACCTCTTGGAGGGTTTGTGTTGACTACAGGAGACTCAACTAAGCCACCAAGAAGGACCATTTCCCCCTGCCCTTTATTGACCAGATCATTGAGAGACTGGCAGGGAAGAGCCATTATTGCTTCCTGGATGGGTACTCGGGCTACAACCAAGTGGCCATCGCTCCTGAGGACCAGGAGAAGACCACCTTTACCTGTCCCTTCGGCACATACGCTTTTCGACGCATGCCATTTGGGCTATGCAACGCCCCTGCGACTTTTCAGAGGTGCATGTTGTCGATCTTCTCGGACATGGTAGGGGAGTGCTTGGAGGTCTTCATGGATGATTTCTCGATCTACGGCGACGGATTTGATTCTTGTCTTGACTGCCTAGATCGAGTACTCCAGCGATGTATTGAGTATCACTTGGTGCTATCTTGGGAGAAGAGTCACTTCATGGTGACTCAAGGAACGGTGCTTGGCCACATCATCTCCAACAGGGGCATGGAGGTTGATCCGGCCAAGGTTTATGTCATTAGAAAACTCGCACCGCCGTCCAATCTGAGGCAGTTACGGTCATTTCTGGGGCACGTTGGATTTTACAGGAGATTCATTCAGGATTTTAGCAGGATTGCCCGACCGTTGACTGACCTTTTGACGAAAGACACCGAGTTCCTTGTCGATGACAAGTGTCTTTCGTCGTTCGCTACCCTCCAGCAGTGTGTTATTGAGGCTCCTGTCCTCCAGCCGCCTGATTGGTCTCTCCCATTCGAGATCATGACGGACGCCTCCGATTTTGCCGTAGGGGCAGTGCTGGGACAGAGGAGGGATGGAGTACCATTTGCCATACACTATGCTAGCCGCACATTGGATTCCGCCCAGCGGAATTACACGGTCACAGAGAAGGAGATGCTAGCCGTAGTGTTTGCCCTGGATAAGTTCAGATCATATATCATCGGATCTAGAGTGACTTTGTTTACAGATCACACCGCCATCAGGTACCTCATGGCAAAGAAGGATGCCAAGGCCAGACTGACTAGATGGATCCTTCTACTCCAGGAGTTCGACATTGAGATTAAGGATAAGCCTGGAGTCAAAAATGTGGTGGCAGATCATCTCTCCTGATTAGAGCAGCCTGAGGATTCTGAGCAGATTGATCCTATTAGAGATACCTTCCCAGATGAGGCGATCCTTGCTATCGCCTCACTCCCATGGTACGCCGATATTGTGAACTTTCTCGTTGCTGGGAAAGTCCCACAAGATTGGCCCAGGCAGAGGCTTGAGACCTTTCTAGCGAAGGCCAAGTCTTACCATTGGGAGGATCTCATCCTTTACCACGAAGGAGGGGATAGCGTCTGGCGTCGGTGTATTCCTCAGGAGGAACACCATAGCGTCCTCACTTACTGCCACAAGCTTGAGGCAGGAGGACATCATTCTGGGAGGAGAACGGCACAGAAAGTGCTCCAATCCGGATTGTGGTGGCCTACCCTCTTCAAGGACTCAGATGAGTTCGTGAAGAGGTGTACTGACTGTCAGAGGATGGGCACTTGTGGACAGCGTGATATGATGCCGATGCAGCCCATTCACTTCTGTGAGGTTTTTGACGCATGGGGCATCGATTTCATGGGTCCATTCCCTAAGAGTCAGGGATTTGAGTACATTCTGTTGGCCGTGGATTATGTGAGTCGTTGGGTGGAGGCTATCCACGCCCGATCCGCTGATGCCAGGACAGTTTGCAGATTTTTGAGGAAACATATCATCACGCGGTTCGGGGTTCCACGAGTTCTTATTTCTGATGGGGGATCTCACTTCATCAACGACCAGGTGAAGGCACTTGCTAGCGAGTTCGGCATAGATCATCGTGTTGCTACACCGTACCATCCACAGACGAATGGTCTAGCCGAAGTGTCGAACAGGGAGATCAAGACTATTCTGCAGAAAGTCGTCCGCCCTGACCGAAAGGATTGGTCACAGCTTTTGGACTCGGTCTTGTGGGCATATAGGACGTCTTTCAAGACACCTTTGGGCACATCTCCCTTTCGCCTCGTATATGGCAAGCCATGCCATTTACCTGTTGAGCTGAGGCACAAGTCACTTTGGGCAGTTACAGACATACTTATGGATCCAGATGGTATAGGAGACCAGAGGAGGGCAGAGCTAGCTGCCCTGGAGGAGCTTAGAGATGCAGCTTTCTCAAGCAGCCTACATTATAAGGAGAAAGTCAAGGAGTGGCATGATTCTCATATCAGCCACAAACATTTTGAGATTGGACAGAGAGTATGGCTGTTTGATGCGAGGCTTAGATTATTTCCAGGGAAGCTACAGAGCAAATGGAAAGGACCTTATCTGGTTAGGAAGGTACACGACAACGGTAGCATCGACATATCTGAGTTGTCTTCTGAGAGTACCTTCCGAGTGAACGACCAGCGGCTCAAACCATTCCTAGATCATGAGCCGCGGGTCGTTGATATTGCCCCTATTCATTTTGCGTGAGATGTGGTCTTTGACTCACATCTAATGCATCTCACGCCTGAGTTTCACTGATCTTCCGCTGTATATAGATCCAGATGTCCATATCATCACATTCTTTAGTCCCACATCCCTTTCTTCATCTTGTGATTATGCTATACTTAGGGTGCACTTTACCCTAAGTATAGGGGGGATGTGAGACATTTCGGGTATTTCTTTTGCTTCTGTTTACCCTTGTTTTGCTGCCTATACTTAGGGGCATTTCACCCTAAGTATAGGGGGGGTAGACCCTGTACATTCTCCACTCGGTTTTCCCTTCGTATACAGCCTGCTATACTTAGGATTACTTGATCCTAAGTATAGGGGGAAGACCCGAGATCCTCTTCACTTTTCATTCTCTTTTATAGCCTTCCTTTTCACTTCCCGATACATAGCACGAGTTATGTCTTCTTCATCGCTCTTGACTCTGAGGACATCGTTCGAGCTAAGTATAGGGGGTGTGTATATATTTCATATATACTTTAGCCATAACTCGTACTTTGTGTGAGTGTGTTAATAAATAAAAATGGCTAAAAAACACAAAAAATTAAAAAATTTTCATGTACATAATCTTCTTTTATTTGCGCATACATAGCTAGTGTACAAATTATTTTTGTAAAAATGATTTCAAAAATCTTTTGTGTGTAAAGCTTGTGTAAATATTTTTGGTATCAAAATTATGTATACAGTACAAAATTTTCCCAAAATGTTTTGAAAATCAAAAGTTTGCAAAAATCTTGTGTAAATGTGTGTAAATATCTTTTTGCAAAACTTGCACTTCATGCATCATCATTAATGATTTCAAAATATTTTTCAAAAATTTTGCATGATTGTAAAATTTGTGTAAATATGCATCTTTTTGTACATATGTATATAGTTTTTCTGGATGATAGTTGACATTTAAACTAGCCGGGAATCAAATTGAGAAATGGATCTTGATTAAGATCTTAATCCACCTAATTCTAAGAGGAGCCTTATAGGACTTAGGTTTAAGGCTTTTCAGGTCCATGGGGACTTAATTCTTTGAGTCCACTAGGCTATGATCACATGTCATCTCAATGAGCCTAAGTAGAGCACTTAACAAACAACACATGACTCATATAGATTATGGCTTTACTTGGACAACCGCACTATGCACCGAGCTCTCTACGGATGAGGTGGTGAGGAGGCAGTCTTCCTTGACTTGGGGTAGCATATGAGGGTAGTACTTCTAGGCGGAACCTCTCTTCTTCTTATAGTGAAGGAAGTGCGTCTCAACTTGGTCTGGTTGCCATGAGGTCTAACGACGGGAGTTGTGGGTTGCAATAAAGCTTCAAAAGAGGGATAGTCTACTGGCTCAAGAGGAAAAACTCCTTGTATATATGCTGCACATGTATATGTTGTATAGATGCACTCGAAAGAAAAAAAAATGTGTAAAGAGAAAAGAACTCCAAAAAAGTGGTGGGTCTGAGAGAAAATGATAATCCCACCGGAGTATGCATATAAGTGCAATAAGCAAAGCTTGGTTTCATGATCCACCTGTTGTAGCTTGCAGCAGGGAGACTTGGCTACACTGGTCAAGCTCCCAAGGGTACTTGGCTACACTGGCCTTGACCCATTCTCTTCTTCCCCCTCTTCTTGAGCCGGTTGTACTTGAACTTAGAAGGGAATACCCCGCTCCTCGAGGAAAGAGTGGCCAGATTGAGGTCATAGAGTTACCTTGTTGGGGAGGGTTGTCAAGTTGCCATTTCTGAGGTGGAGAGCTTAGACCTCACTTTCACAGGACAAGAAAAGATTCATGGTCTTCAGGGTTTGTGATTGATGACTTGTTCTGATCTGGAGCATTGAGGAGTCTTGATTATAGATTGGTGGAACTTAGAGGCTGTTAGGTTTTAAGCTTAAGTCTAAATAAGGTTCCGACACATTAATAATCCAAAGATCTGATTGAGCTCCATACCTCAATTTAATGAAGGCAAGTTTAATAATCAACCTTGATCCATGTACATTCTCTTTTTCTTTTTCATTCTTTCTTTTTCACTTCTTTTTCAAATAAGTGTTTGCTAAGGGACTAGCAAAGTATAGTATAGGGGGGTGATGAATACCCATTCATCACTCTTTATTCTTATATTTTAGCTACAAAAACCTATGCAAATGCATGTAGATATGTGTAAATAGGAATAATTAGCAAAAGCATGCATGTTTGTAAATACCTATAATTAGCATGTTTTTGTGCAAAAATAAAAGAATAAAGATGAAAAAGAAAAAGAGGGAAATATTTAGAATAAATATTGAGCAACCTAACCCAAGGGAGGGCTCAGCATGGGCCTGACCGCATAAAAGCCAAGTAGAGGGAGATAGGGGCTCATGTGTAAATATTTTTGTAAATAAATAAAATTATATTTTCCTTACCCAAAAATATGCTTGTATATATTGTGTATATATTTAGAAACTATTAAAAACAAAATAAAAATTTAAAAATCAAAAAGACCAAAAATATCCCTTCACCATGCACATAGACCATATTCCTATATTTATAAATAAATAAAATTATTTTCAAAACTTTTTGTAAATATTCTATGTTATATATTGTAAATAAAATAAATAAAAAGAATTAAAACAAAAATCAAATAAAAATAACAAAAAATTAAAAATACAAAAATATCTTGTACATGTGCCTTGTACATAGTGTACATAACTATTTATTTCCCTTATGTATATAAATAATAAAAATAAAATAAAAATAGCCTTTTATTCCTCATTTTATTCTATAAATAAATAAAATATAAAATAGGAATAAAAATGTATAAAAATAACTAATTAAAAATCAAAATTAAAAACCCTATATTGTATATATACCTATGTATAGCTATACTATGTAAATACCTTATTTTTATTTTCAAAAATCAATTAAAATTCACAAAAAAATAGAAAAAATTAAAACAAACATTTTTATGTTTTGAGTTTTTAATAAATCGGCCATTTCCTATTTTATTTTGAATTTTTAAAACATTTATGACGTGGCCTCTCCTGATTGGTCCACGGGGGATGTTGACCCCCCGGTCAACTCCCCCCTGTGGACCACTTCACACGGGTCGTGACGCCCGACCCGACTTCCCCGTTTTTTCGCGTCACGACCCGGCTCCCAAATCCGCAAATCTCGAGCTCCGATCCTTCCCCGTGCATCCGGGAACCTCGCCCGACACCTTGCCTAGGGGTTCGTGCTCCATCGAGCCGGACCCGAGCCCTTCTTCCCGGACCTGCACCCATATAAAGTCTGAGCTCCGCCGCATTCCATTTCCATCTTTGGCTCTCCACCCTTCGTCCCGTGACCTCCACTGCATCCCTTGAGGTGACAGCTCTCGATTGTCCGTGTCGCAGCGAGGAGGGGGTGGCCGGACCACTGATCCGGCGACTTTGCGCCGCCGTGCTCCGCCCAGTGCAGGAGCTCGAGCCTCAGGCCTTGACAACCTTCGAGGCGACGACCAGGAGCTACCTTAGCTCCAGCACAGTCTTCCACTCCACCCAGGTAGCATTCTAGCTCGCCTATTTAGCTTAATTTCTTGTTTCCCCCAAATTGTAGTTCCGTCGAGTTCCTTTGATTCCGACCATATTGCGTATCTTCTCGATCATCGGGACACACTGTCACCTTCGCCATCCCTCGACGCACCTTCTCCACCCCTTCGTTCAACCCAGCTCGCACAGGAGCTGGGGTTCGAGCTCCTCCATCCTCCGCTCGTCGAAGCTCGCTCGCCCCGACCCACAGTTCACCTTCACGCCGCTTCACGCTTTGATCTTTGATTTATTTAGCGGTTCGATCTTTTTCTTGATACACCCATCCTCTGAGATCCGGGTCGCAACGACCCTTGTCTTATTACCTTCACCTGGGTCTTGGGGATTTTAGGGTTATCAAGCAGCTCCTTCTTCTGCACCTTTGGCTGCGCCACTACCTCCTTCGTACCCGTCCTTCCTTTTCCAGAGTGACAGCACGAGAGGGTGAGGGCGAGGACACTGATGAATACTCATTCATCACTCTTTATTCTTATATTTTAGCTACAAAAACCTTTGCAAATGCATGTAGATAGTTGTAAATACAAATAATTAACAAAAGGCATGCATTGTGTGAAAACTAATAACTAGCATGTTTTTGTGCAAAAATAAAAGAATAAAGAATTAAAAGAAAAAGAGGGAAATATTTAGAATAAATATTGAGCAACCTAATCCCAAGGGAGGGCTCAGCATGGGCCTGACCGCATAAAAGCCCAAGTAGAGAGAGATAAGGAAGCTCATGTGTACATATACCTGTAAATATAATAAAAATATTTTCCTCTAAAAATAAAATCAAATGGGCTTGTATATATTTGTAAATATTTGTAAATATAAAATCCAAATAAAAATAGAAAAATTAAAAAGAAAACAAAAATACCCTTCCTTGTACATATTCACCATGTACATACACCTACACCTATATTTATTTTACCTTGTAAATAAATAAATTAAAATCCCTAAAAATTTGTATATCTTATATTTCATGGTGTACATAAAATAAAAACCATACAAACAAAAAAATTAAATAAAAAGAACAAAATAAAAAATCAAAAGAAACATTGTATATATACCTTGTATATAGTTGTATATATCTATTTATTTAACCCTTGTACATAAATAATAAAAATAAAATAAAAATACCTTCTTATTCCTAATTTTATGCTATAAATAAATAAAATATAAAATGGGAATAAAAGTGTACAAAAATAATTAATTAAAAATCAAAAATTAAAAATCGATATTATATATATACCTATATATAGCACTATATTGTAAATACCTTATTTTTATTTCAAAAAAATAATTAAAAATCACAAAAAATAAAAAAAAATAAAATAAACATTTTTTATGTTTTAAGTTTTTCTTAATTCGGCCATTTAGTATTTTATTTTTAATTTCCAAATAATTCTGACGTGGCCTATTCTGACTGGTCCACGGGGGACGTTGACCCCCTGGTCAACTCCCCCCTGGACCACTGATCCCCGGATCCGAGCCCGCGACCCGATTTCTCGACATTCTCTACACTCGATCCGACGCCCATATCCGCAATCCCGGGCTCTCCTTCTTCCTCGTGCATCCGAGATCCACGCCCGTTCATCCGCGTTGGGATCCGCGCTTCGTGGAACCCTGCCCGACCTTCTCTTCTCGGACCTGCACTCGTATATAGCTTGAGCTCCGCCTCCATTTTCTCACATCTTTGGATCGTTTCACTCCACCCCAGGACCTCCATAGCCATCGCGAGAGTGACAGCTTGCGTTCGGCCGTGTCGCAACGAGGAGGGAGCGACCGGACCACTGATCCGACAACTTTGCGCCGCCGTGCGCCGCCCAGAGGTGGTGCTCGAGCCTCGGGCATCGACGGCCCTCGAGGCTAGGACCTGGAGCATCCCCAGCTCTTCCCCAATCGATCTCATCCATCAGGTACCCCTAGTTCTTCCTTAGTTTCTCTAATTTAGCTTTTCGCCCAAATCGCCCTGTCGCTGACGAGCCCCAATTCTGACCACCCTAGCCTACCGTTCGATCATCGGAGTCGACCCACACCTTCGCCTTTCCCCCGCGCACCTTCTCCATCCCTTCGTTCAACCCAGTTCGCCACGGAACTGGGATTAGGGCTCCACCGCCGTCGCTTCACCGGAACCCCTTCGTCCCGACGCACAGATCACCTTCACCACCCCTAACCGGGTCGAGGCACTTTGCCCTCGACCCAGGAGTCTGTTGCATAGCTTTGCAGGTCTAGAGGAGCCCATCTGAGGGCTTCGACATTCAGGAGCAGCAGCTCCAGCTCCGCCGTGGTCGTTGGACCACCTCCGACGCCTCCAGCCTCATCGGAGGCTATCGTCAGACGTAGGAGGCCCAGACGCATCACCTCCGATCTCCAGAAGCCTCCGAGGAGCTCTTCTGCACGCACACGAGCCCGGCGAAACTCGCCGGCGTCGAGTTCATCGAGCATCCTCCATAGTCGTCCATCTACGCCTCCAGCTCCAGATTAGATCGTAGCCGTTTGCGCCAGGTGCAGTCACCACCGTCCAATCAGAGGAGGATAGACGAGGACCGTTCGATCGTCGAGGGTTAGCCACGCCTCTTCTCCACCGTCAGATCTCCACGTGGCATCCATCTGGCCCTCGACTTAATAATGGGTAAATATCTCTTAGGCCCTTAGCTTTTCAGTTGTTAATCTTTAGCCCTGTAAATATTTTAGAACTTTATTTTAGTTTGGTGTATTTGCATAGTGGACCTTGTCTTTCCTTGTATTTGCTTTTATACCCCTGTACGTAGTGGTGCACGTGCTTCGACACGTGATTTTGTGGGATGTTTGCATGTATGGGCCAAATGTTTCAGGGTGTTAATGAATGAAATTATGTTTTTATAATTTACAGAAATGCCCATGTGAGTATTGTAATTGTGCATGTGTTAATTTCGTGGGCTTTTTATACTTTTGCCCCTGGACTTTTAGTATGTGTTACTAATTAGTCCAGGGACTTAAGTTTATTGCAATTAGGTCCCTGAGTGCCCAGGTCACGTATTTGGCGTGTGAGTTCTTGGAGAATTTGCACCGGACCCCCTGGAACTTATCTTAATTACGTACAGGTCCCTGTGCACTGTACCCTTGTGTTTGATTTTAATAAAATAGCAAACCTACTGCGAATTTGATGAAAATTGGACACATGGCTCCTGCCATGGTGTAAAATTTTCTCTAAATTTTGGAGACATTTTTTATTCTTTTTGATATTTTTTTAAAATTCAAAAACAAGCATTTTTGTTACTGTCTAGATAGAAAATTCACAAAAAAATATTAAATCAACTTTAAAAATTACAAAAAAAGAAGATATTGTTGCTTTTGTGTTGTTTGATTTTCTGACCAAGTTTGGTAATTTTGAGATTTACAAAACCTATAAAAATTAAAAAACATTGAAAACCTTATAAAAATTCTAATAAAAAATTGAAAATCAAAAATTAATAAATCCAGTGCCTAAATTTTCCTTGTATTTTGATCTTTACAGGAAAATTACCTTCAGACCTTGATAGGACCATTATCCATTTTATTTTGGTCCTCCATGTCTGACTGGACAGTGTCTTTTATTTTTAGTCTTGTTTTATTTTTATAAAATTCCATTAAAATCAGAAAATTACCAAAAATTAACCAAAAACATAAAAAATATAAAAAACATTAAAAACATTTTTGTTTGAATTTTTGGGTGATTTTTGAGTAGTTAAATAATTCATCCAAGTTGCTTGTTTGCTTGTTTTTCTTATTTCTTTTATTAATTAAAAATCCAAAAAAATATAAAAATTATTAAAAATCCACCAAAAATCACTTTCTTTTATTTTATTTTTCTTTTAGACTACTTCGTAGGCCGCGAGGCCATCACGTGCTCCCTGAGTCCGACCATGGTCGTTATACCAGGCTAATCCAATAGCCAGGGCCACTAGTGTCTTTCTTTGATTTTTATTCTATTTTGGTGGTCTGCTTTCCTTTTTCTTGATTGACTGAATTGTCTCCGAGATCCGGGTCGCAACGACCCTTGATCTATTTTTATTCACCCGAGTCTCGCGGATTTTTCGGCCATCAGACACCTTTTGGAGCATGAAGAGCCCCCATGTCCGGCGAGGTTTCCTCAGCTCCTCCATAAGGAGCATAGCCTCTGGAAACGCCGGCCATCGAGGCCATAACCCTTGTGGACCGTCGTCCGTCGTTCGCACCCCCAGGCGGACTCCGATCATCCTTAGGTATTCATTAGACCCTTCTATTTCCATCCGAATCAATTTTTCATCCGACATATCATATACTCCGATGACCACCGTATCATCCCCTGTATTACCTCGTTCCGATGAAATACGCCTCGCTCCGATCTCCCTTTAGTTCTTCGCACGCTTCGCAATCTCTCCTGAGACTCCAGCCACCAGGTTGGAACCTCCTAGCAGGTCGATTCCTCCATCATCCCCGGAGACCTGTCCCATTCACCCTCCACCCTCTGTTGTTTATACGATTTGTACTCTAACCCTCACTGGAGCCACTCCTCCGAGCAAAACCCTTCTCCTGCAGGGTTGGCGCACCTACAGACCTCATGGGATACTCCTAGATAGCTCCAGGAATGCCATGCCTCACCAGGACCCTCTCTTTGGTCCTAGGCCCTTCTGAGCCATCCAGTAGCTGCGGACCACCTTCGCTGATGATTCCCTCATCTCAGCTGCTCTTGACGACGTCGGACCCACACCCCATCGCCGATTGAAACTCGCCGTAGGTGAGTTCACCTCTGTTCGTCCAGGCGTCTTCTCCACCATCAAATCAGGCGTTTCCCTAATTCTAATCGCAGCCATCCATCACCGGGAGGCCCCTGACCGTCAGATCCATCTGAGGATCTCTTCTCTGCCATCAATCGCCGAAGGGGTACCAACACATCTCCACCGTCCATCCATAAGTGGACCTCTCTCCGCCATTGGATTGCATCTTAATACGGGGTAAATTTCTCTTAGGCCCCTCTCTGTTTTATATTTTCTAGTTAGTCCTGTAAATATCTATCGTAGTTTAAAATAGTTTGGATATTTTTCAAGTGGGCCCTTATTATTTTCGATATTTGCATTTTAGTCCTCTGTGCGTGAACTCATGTGTTGTCTCACGTGATTTTCTTGGTTATTCGCATGTTACATCCTGAACATTTGAGTGTTATGATTTGAATGGCAAGTTTTTAGTATTCGCATTTATACCCCTGTGCGTGGATCATTGTGCATGTGCGTGAATTCACTGGAAATTTTGCATCTTTGTCCATAGGCTTTTCACCTGCGTTATTATTTGGCCCTTGGACTTTATTATAATTACAAGTAGGTCTCTGCAAACTGTGTGTCCCTTAGTTAACAACTCCTCCCCTGGCATCCAATGCTGAACGATGAGGGTGATTGAGACCTCATAGTAGGTGGTTGCTCTTCCTATAAAATCGTCCGATGATCTGATAGTTGTCTAGTGCTTGTACCGCTGACACTTGCTTAGTGCATGGGCTTGAACCTCCTCGCGCATACTCTTCCCTCATCTCAGCTGGACTGCATGATTTGTCGTATAGTGCTTGCTACCACGGCGGATCATACCTCGTCCTTGCTTTGATCCCCATCCCTCACCACTGCATCGGCTATCCAAGGAGGAGCCTCTCTACCCCGCCTATTCGCCTAAGCTCTCTTTCAGTTCGATCAGCGACTCTCTTTGCCGATCGGAGGATACTGACTACTTGTGCTTGATTCCCAACAGTCTCTATGGTATACCAAATTAAGTCCAAAAATTCTATAAATATTACTGTCAGCTCCTGCTAACATGTAATATTTGTTATGAATTTTTGGGATTAATTCAGTATCGTTTATTATTTTCTAAAAATCAAAAACCCCTAAAAAGTGTATTGTTTGTTTTAGAAAATACATAAAAATTCGAAAGACAACTTTAAAAAAACCAAAAAAAAGTAAGTGTGTGTTTCTGTATGCTTTATATCCAGTAGCCTTTTTGCTTCAAAACCCCATATAAAAATCCTAAAAATTACAAAACTCTTAAAAACTTATAAAAATTGTAAAAAATTCTAGAAAATCAGAAAAATACAATTTCAGTTCCTATTTATAGCTCTCTTCATCTATTTTCTCACAAAATTCATAACAATGACTTTAGGGATTTTAGCTATTTTTAACTTACATTATTGTCGTGGTTGTGCAATGTTTTTATTTTTAACCCTTGTTTGATTTTTATAAAATCATAAAAAATCAAAAAAATCTCAGAAAATTAACAAAAACAATTTAAAATATCAAAACCCCAAAAATATTTTTATATCGATTTTTGAGCATTTTAGCCTTAAATAAAAATTCAAAAAGTTTGGTGTTTGCTTTATTTTCTTATTTACTTGATTTTATTCCTTAATTAAAAATCATAGAAGTTTTTGCAAAATTAAAAACCACACAAATATTTTGGCTATTTTTCGAAACCCGACTACTTTGTACATTTCTGTGCTCCTTGTGTTCGACCCTAGTTGCTATACCATATTAAAATAAATAGCAGAGACCACTGACATTGTTTTGTGTGCTTGATTGATGTATCCTTCGACTATGTAGTTTCTCTTTTTCTTGTTGATTGTGCCTTGTGATCTGGGTCACAACGACATTTGATTATTGATTTCCTAACTTGTATTACTCGACCATGTCATCAGGACCCCGCACTTAATTACATACCTACATCCATACACATAGTTACATAGCCACCCATCCATACATACCTAAATATACGCCTATATACTTGCATGCATGGCCATTAACCTCTTGCATAGCCATCAACCCACAAAACTTATGGTCTTGTATAATGTACATAATTTAAGTTGTACCCTATATTAATAGGGTTAGGTCGTTCTTATAGGTTGAATGACAATATATATGATCAAATTTTCTCAGCCAATGAAGTCCCTACGGCTCGATCTCATTCCAATGGAGGGGGCAAACACAAACTTTTTACTATTTTTATAGATGAAATTGGAATGTTATTGATGTATTATTTCTTTTTCTTTGCTTCCAAATGTAATTTTGGTTCGATGTGCTCACATGATAATTAAGTAAGACGTTAAAGTATAGATAATAAAGTAAAAATAGAAAAAGAAAAGCAGAAGATATCTGAATGGGTAAGATGGTAAGAGAATGGACGAAGTAAAACTAATAAGAAAAATAATGGAGGAAATTACACATTTTTCCAAGGGGCTTAGGATCTATGCCCCTAATATTGGGGTAAAACCCGGAAAGCCAACATTCCCAACTTTTCCTCCATGACAAATTCAATTGCAGCAACCTTTACTCACCAATTGGCTTTTTCTAGTTTCCTATAAATTCAAAATTGAAATGGCATTGAACCTAGATCAAAATATATGCATGCCCATATAAATTTTGCAATTGGTATCGAGTATTGCTGCTAGAAGCGTATAATTAACTTGGTCTTGCCTGTGAATCCGATGTTATATATGCATCGTACCTCTAGTACGCTCTGTTTTGAGTCATACCTTTTAGAGGAGATATCCGTGCAGAGGGTATGCGCCGCTCAAATATATAGTTGCAGTGCTTCCAATTCTTTTCTTTGCGATGAATCGTAAGTGTTGAGTATAATGCTTCCCTAATTGGAGATCCTACGAGAAGACAAGGAAGTGAGTCTCTTATAACATAGGTATGGTTCGAAGGATGTTCCAATCAATACATGGTTATGTATGTCGAACTTATATTAGTTTGCACCTGTACAATGTCTTGATTTTAAGTTTTTAATTTCATGTAAGATACATCAAGCATGTTCAGTTGTGATCTCCATTAGAAGAAACAACTCTATCAATACTAATTTCTTCATTATACTGCAACTAGAATGGGAAACAGGGGATTTTTACTCATATGAAAACAATTGGATATACTGATTTCTCATTCTGCTTAATGATTTCAGAATAAGATTTATATCTAGATATGTTAAACTTGACATAAAAAAACCAAGCTTTAAAGGCCTCCAGGGAACATGTGTCAGTTCTTATAATAGTACAAGTTGACAATAGAAAAATCTCCCAATGCGATCTTTTGAATTTCTAGGCAAAAGTCACCTTCCTTACTGTCTATACCTCAAATGTATGATTACATAAACCGTCAAATATTATTTAAAATTATATATGCTAAGATAAAAGCAATGCATGTGATATATACTACACGATCCGATTATTCTGACTGATTATTCTACTTCTCGTGCATAGCGGGAAGACTCCAACAGAGATCAGACAACTCATCCTCCCCAAGTGAATGAACAAATCTCGAAAGTACAAAAATACTTGCAGAACATTAACTAGGGCTCCTACCAGACTGATTTCAATCAAAAACTAGGCTTATGAAAACTAGGGCAAGGGAAATGAAACTAGAGTACCTCGATATCCAGCGGCTGAGGGGGAGCGGAGAAATATGGATCAGATGACGACAACTCTCCAGGTAGAGGCGACCGTGCACGGATGAAATCGTCGCAGGTCGCCGGTGAGGATCGTCGCTGCGTCGGGCACCGGAGACAGAGAATCGTCGATGAGATCGGCCTTGAAAATGCGCCCCAAGTAGGAGATCGAGAATGGGGAGGAGAGAGGTCGAGAATGCGGAGAGGGATTATAAAAATGACGGAGGGGATGGAGAATAGGGTTTGGAAAGAAGGGATAATAGGGTTTCTAAAAAACGAGGGGTAGTACTTTTTTTGTCCAGGGAGGAATGGACGACGACTTGTCCGTGGTCCTTATTTCCGCCATTTTATTACTGTCGCCATAGGTCCTGTTTGTTGTAGTGACATTTTTAACTAAGGCAAGAGCGGTTTATTAACTATTACCGGACCATTGCACTGGTTTTTGCAATATATATAGTAACCATCCAAAATCTCAAAAAAAAGTTAGAATAAATTACTTATATAAAAATAAAATATATAAAATAGAAAAAATAGAAATAAACTCAATTGCATATAAACTCGGTTAAAGTACATGTGTGTAATAATAAAAAAATATTTTTATTAATTGATAATAGTCATACATCGTAGTTTACAAAGGTCAAACTCATGCGCACCTAAAGTTCATCCAATAAACATAAAGGGAAAATATCGTAAAATTATAAATCTTTAAATACAATAATCAGGTTTTTTTGACTCGTCGTGCATAACTATTTCTATACAAATTCGAACTTTTGAAATTCAAACCAATTTTCCGTACCTCCTTTCGCTGACTTTATTTTTCTGAATACCCTTGATTCTTATCTTTAAGAGAAAAATAGCTAACACAAGCATATATGTAATTTAAAAAAAGTATAAAATAGTTTTTATTTATATGGGTTAGAGTTATTATTATTTACTTTTATGTTTGTAACCCTTTGGGTTCCGTAAACCCCCGTGACCTTTTGGGTTCCGTAATCATATGTGACCCTTCAAGTTTCGTAACTCTCAGTGACCCTTCAAGTTCCGTAACTCCCAGTGACCCTTCAGGTTCCGTAACCCTTGTACTCTCTAGGGTTTTCTCTATATATAAGAGACCCTAACTCTATGGAATAAATACTCATTTGTTTTCTCTTCTCAACATGGTATCAGAGTGACGATCCTACACCGAAGCCTAATATCCTAAATCTGCCGCCACCACCAGCCCTCTCCGTCGACAAGGAGAGAGGGCTGGACCTCCTACGTCGCTCATGGAATCGATGGTCTCGCGCAAGGCAGTCTGAGTCCCTAGCAGCACTAGCTGCCACCTCCAGCGACACCTAAAGCGCCACCCAAGGCTCCAGCAGCTCCAGCCGCACCTCCTGTGTCGTCGGCACCGCCTGCAGCCCCCTCTCCAATAGCCCATGCTTCACCATGACTTATTTCTTCCAACTTTTTATTTCTCCCAACTTGATGTTTCATACTCTTTGTTCTATCAAATATGGGAGAAAGGGGGAGTTAAAGATGATTTTTCAGGACGTCTGCTGTCGTATCCCGACTAACAGACAAGCACTTCAGACTACTACTCAGATCATCCGTCTTCACCGAGCATCGACTTCTTCATCAGGGCGTATACTTCTTTTTTTACGACCCGACTACTACTCCGTATTGGACTTCTTCTGCAGTGATTCTTCTCCAGGCACGACAGAGATATGTTCCGATGACCTGCAGGCACGACAGAGATACGTTCCGGTGACCTGATATCGCAGCGACTCTACAGGCATGGCAGAGATACGTTTCGGTGACCTGAAAGTTGCAAATTCGTCCTTGAGCGAGGTCTTTTACCAACAGCGGACATATGTTCTTATGATGCATCGTGTGAAGATGTGGTGTATACTTTTTCTTTTTGTTAGAAGCTGCAGCTTTCTCAGCTCCACCTTGAGGAGGAGTGTTAGAGTTATTATTATTTACTTTTATGTTTGTAACCCTTCAGGTTCCGTAACCTCCCGTGACCCTTTGGGTTCCGTAACCCTCTGTGACCCTTCAAGTTCCGTAACTCTCAGTGACCCTTCTGGTTCCGTAACCCTTTTACTCTCTAGGATTTTCTCTCTATATAAGAGACCCTAACTCTATGGAATAAATATCTCATTTGTTTTCTCTTCTCAACAATATGTGTATTAATAGAATATCTATGCTAAAAAGTCATATATATATATATATCCTTTTGATTTTATTCTATATTTGTAATTCTTCGGAAAACCATGTGATAATAAAATACAAAATAAATATCTATACCAAATGAAATAATATCTAATATAATCCATATGATTCTTAAAATGTAGCTTGAAATTCGTTTTCTCCTTGAATAATGTTAGTTGGAGAATTACTTTCCAATTCTACTTTTGTTCCTATCGTTGAAAGGACTAACTTTTTTATTTCATGATTTGGCTTAGAATAATACATTCTTTTGTTATTCGTATCCATTGAGTCAACTTCATCACAAGCCATTTTGACCCAAACTCCCCACCAAACACAATCATAAAACACATAAAATGATAAATAATATTGCAAATAAAGAACCATTTATTGAAGATAACTGACATACATATAAAATTAACGAGAGAAATCAGAAAAATAACAAAAAAAAAGAGCCGCAATTATACATTTGCACATGACCTATCGAACACATAGATAAATAGACAATTTTCCTGATTTTCCACCACAACAAAATTGCTATATTTCAAAATTTATCGTTAAATTAGCCGTTGTTAAATATATAACGATGATATTATTCGTTACAAAAAAAATTTTGTATTTGAAATTAACGACGAATATCATTAGATACTGTTCACATAACGATGCGTATCCCTTGCTATTTTCAAACTTCTAATTAATGTCGCTATTTTTTTAGTACAAAATTCAGCGACGTAACTAGAAGTTTGAAAAATAGAGACGGATAAGAGTCGCTATATGGACCGTTGTTGATGATATAATGACAGATATGATATTCGTCGCTAACTTCAAATACTAAATATCATTTTGCAACAAATAATATCGTCATTATATATTTAACAACGGTCAATTTATTGACAGATTTTGAAAAAAACGTCACTATAGCTCAATTTTATTGTAGTGTTCTACAAAACACAAACACGTACAAGATCCAATCAACCTGATTCTGGTTGTATTAGTTTAATACAACTGTGATAAAAAATTAATAATAAATTACGAAGGTGCACTACTATATAACACATCGTATGCGATTGTCAAAAGTATAGAAAAAAGGCTATCACTACGGTTTATATATATTTGTAACATTTTCCGGACCATTGCAATGATCATTTTTATATTGTCGTTGCAATTAACCAAATGCAGCAGCTATCCGCAATAGTTGCAATCTATCGCATTCGCAATGGTTATAAAAATTAACAATAAATAATCTTAAAAAAGTATTGAATCAATTCACAGTTAGTACCTACCCTAAACAATCACGCTAACCAAACGAATCCACAAAACATCTGACTTTGTAAACATTCCAAATGCCTGTGAGAATATTTAAATATATGAAAGTGCATGCACAGCATTTATAGGTATCATTTAGATAAAATGCCTATGAGTTTTATAATAAATTAACTCTAAACTATTCTGATCATCGTTACACATTATTCATTCATTGTAATATTGTCATAAGAGTAGTACTCATCGTTATCATCATAAACAATTGTATGTAGAATTTCTATCTTGATCGTGATTACCGATAATGCCACCACTATCATATGAAAATGAATCGCTTCCCTTTCCTACCATTGATATAAGGTACTCTATATCCCGGCGATGAATCTTTGTCATATTCGTCATTTTTTCCATGATACAAAGCTTTTCCTTTAAAGCCTCTATCGTGCCATGGAGTTTGATGGCTTCCTGAGCGAATGTGCCCCATAGCACCCGTCAACATGGAACGGGTAGCACCACGACCAACACAACGAACACGATTAGAATGCATGTGTCCTTTGGCCATAGCAACTACTTTATCTGCAGAGAGTGCAACTGCGAATTCATTGTCAACACTGTCGCTAGTTGATGGCATCATAAGTCGCACTATTTAATCTTATAAATAATTCTAAAAATAATTTACAAAATTATTTATAATACGCATGTTAACACTTCTAAATTCACTAGTTCACACGTTCTTTTTTAATTCTGGCGACTTCCATATTCTTATACCATTCACTTCCCGAGTATTGGTTAAATGGTAGATCTCCACGTGTGAGGGCTCGCGAGAATGCCTTTTCTTCCAAACAAGTTAAAGATATTTGATATGGTATGTAAATTATCAACCATATAATTTAATTTTTTTATAACACTTACCAACTCTTCACTCATTTGGTTGATATTTTCTACCCATGGGCATGATGAACACCCGTCATCATATTTTTCTCTATTTTTCAGACTTTCTGAAATACATCAAATAATTCATAATATTTAATATTGCATAAAAATATTTAATAATAAAATCACAGTGTTTGAAATTTGATGTATACAAATAAAGTATTATTTTGAAATAATCTCAACAGTGCACATTATACTCCTTAGTGGACCAAAAGCCAATAAGCTTCCTCCATATAACTGCATTGATCCCATGAGGGATTCTTCGTCGTAACTCTTCCTATTGTACTTGCATCAAAATATTATAAGAAATTGATAACGATACCAACAAAAACTTCTAATGATATTTTAGTTACATTATCAAAATAGCTTGCCCTCTATTCAATAGCATACATACATACACGTATGTATATGTATACATGTGCATATATAGAGTAAAATGGGGCTGATTCATGGGGGAGTTAACTTGGCCCCCCGCTTCAATTTTTATTTTTTAAATGAAATCATGAAAATTTATCACTATATCCCTATATTATGTCATTCAAGTTTCGTGCAAACAGAGACCTACAACCTCCATCTAGACAATCATTTTCTAACGGCCACAGAATTGTTGAAATAAGCCGTAGGAGTCTCTGTTGCGCATGAAACTTGAATGTCATAATATAGAGATATAGTGATGAATTTTTACAATTTTGTTTTTAAAAAATAAAAATTAGAAAAAAAATGAGGCGGGCAAGCCAAGTTAGCCCCCCCCCAGGGATAACCCCATTTTACTCACACACACCCCCACACACATTTCTCCATCTATATAATATATGGGAAAATGGGACTGCCCTGGGGGGAGCTAACTTAGCTCCCCCTCGCCTCATTTTTTATTTTTATTTTTTAAAAATGATTCTATGAGTTTTCATCGTTATATATTTATATTATGTCATTCAAGTTTCGTGCGAAACAGAGACTCCTACGACCTCCATCCAGACAGTTATTTTTTAACAATAGCAGAATTGTTGAAATCGACACCGTCTGGATGAAAGCCATAGGAGTTTCTGTTTCGCACAAAACTTGAATACCATAATACGTGAATATAATTATGCAAATCCATGGAAGTATTTTCAAAAAAATAAAAAAAGGAAAAATAAGGCGGGAGGAGTCAAGTTAGCTCCACCAAGGGCAGCCTTATTTTACGCATTATATATATATGCATATAGAGTAAAATATGGCTGCTCCCACCCCCATTTTCCCGTCATTTTTTTTTATTTTTTGGAAAAAAATTGTATATTCATCATTATATTCCTCTAACATTTTATTAAAATTCGTCAAAAACAGAGACTCCTAGACCCTCCATCCAGAACAGTCAATTACATCAATTCTAAGACCGTTAAAATTACATGTTATGGATGGAGGGCCTAGGAGTCTCTGTTTCAGACGAAATTTTAATAGAATATTAGAGGGATATAGTGATGAATATATAAATTTTTATTTTCCAAAAAAATAAAAAATGACGGAAAAATAAGGGTGGGAGCAGCCCATTGGCTTCTCCCAGGGAGCAGCCACATCTCATATATATGGGGAAAATGGCGTTGTCCTTGGCTGCTCCCGCCTTTTTTCCGCAAAATTTTTTATTTTTTTGAAAAATATCACCATGTATATTCATCTATATATCCCTCCAGTATGTTATTCTAATTTCATCAGAAACAGAGACTTATTTGCCTTCCATCTCAAACAAGTAATTTTAATGGTCTAATCATTGTTGTAATCGACTTGTTCTTGATGGAGAGCATATGAGTCTCTATTTCTGACAAAATTCGATTGACATGTATGAGGGTGTAACGGATGAGTTTTTTAGGATAATAAAATAATTAAAATAAAACCACCCTCACATCATTCTTAAGATAACACGAGATAAGATAAAAAGAGATAAAATAGCCAACAAACCAAGTATGTTATTTCTTTATCTCTTAATTAAGTTCAATTTATTATTGTCAATTATCTCATTGATTGTGCTTATAAATACCATGAGACTCCAATGACTTCCGACACATTGCCCTTTGTGAGAGTGAGTTTTAGAGAGAGAGAGAGAGTGAGGCCGACGACGACATTTATTCGTCGTGTCTTTTTCAGATTCGACAACTACATCTCTCTCGAGTGACGTCAAAGTTTGTATCCACCCAAAATCGAAGGAGAAGCGATGTGATCGACGACGATTCAGATAGGCGGAATCGCGGCATCATTGTCGACGGATTTCATATCTCATCGAGGTATGTGTCGAACCCTTTAGGCTTCGTACCCTGTAATATCGTTTCACATCGTAAACTGAAAGTAAGATTCATTGCTGGTCGTGCACAAATATTCAGATCACGTGATATATTACTAAATGTGTTAATGACCGTAAGAGATATTTTCTAACATCCTTAGTTAGCATCGAAGAATACATATATCTGATTCTATATGCATTGATTTCGAGATTAACGCGGACTGATGAAATTGTTCATCAATTATGGACCAACCATTCTCACTAATTGTTAAACCAACATTTTAGTTTATGAGTGATTTATGTCTAAATATTATGGACGATTTTAGGATCATTATTGTATAAGTCCCATACATCAATTTACTGACTATGATGAGGTTTATCTTCCTTCCAATCAAATAATCATTACATGGAGTATATGTTTCGATAGCTTGAATCAAAGAGGAAGAAAAGCTTGAAGGTTATTTATGCTTGTTAGCATTTATTTAACTAATTATCTAAACATAATGTAGACTGTATATCGTGGGATATTGGTATTCATCAAACGTGAATGTGGGGGTCAATTAACTTCATAATGCATCTGATTTGCTCATTGTTAACGGATTCCTAACCTTATTTAATTCCACTTATTAATAAATAGATATAATATTTACGTATATAATATATTGTTACTTAGTGTGTGATTCCATTGGAATGATATGTTATAATGTACACCCGGATCTTAAGCTATATGTGGAACGTACAATATGCATTGTAATTCAAGTAACCATCTTATATCATGTCATACGAATTTAGTTCCAGGATACTCGAGATTAATGATATGATTTTGTTATTCATAGTTTTTAAGTAACAAGGATAATAATAATATTGTTTGTAAGGTTTTACAAAGATATCAAGAATAATGGTACAATACTGGTAAGCGGAGCTAAGTGATACACCTAACGGTGGGAGCCACCTCTAGAGTCTGTTTATCATGGGCCTAAAGGGCCAACGCCTACCGGAGGCGTGAGGCAAAAAATAAGTCCTCTACAGTTGTAGATACACTGCCATATTATGTATTGTTTATGGACCGCTTGTGCCGACGGTAAACCATCAAAGCCATCAAAGCCACCTACGAATTAACAATCAAGAGCACTCTAAACATGAAAAATGTCATGGGCATATGTGCAATATGTGTTAATGTTATGTACATATATGTTGTTACTGTTATGGATATATGTATAAGTTCTGTTATTATTAAGGGCATGTGTGCAATTATGTTAATGATAAGGGCATACGTGAAATTTATGTTAAGGCTAAGGGCACATGTGTAATTATGCTAATGATATGGGCATACATGCAAATTTATGTTAAGCTAAGGTCATGTGTGCAATTATGTTAATCATATGGACATATGTGCAATTTAAGTCAATGTTAAGGGTATATGTGCAATATATGTTAATATTATGTGTATATATGCAATTATGTTACCGTTATGGACTTATGTGTAAGTTTTGTTAATGTTAAGTGCATGTGTGCATTTTATGTTAATGTTATGGGCATACATGCAAATATGGCAAAACTTAAGGTTATATACGCAAGTACGATATGTGTTGCATGTATATGAAAGAAATATATCGTGTATGCATCATTAAGTTAATTAATGATATATATGATGATTTTTTATTTGTGTCAAGCCAGATAGTTTATGCAACATGGTAAGGATATAGAGAACCAAATTTATAAGTCCTTATTGTTAGAATAGTTCCCATTATGTTATGTATGGAACAGTTAGATGTGACTTGATTTCTCGCTAGCCGGCTTGACCTCACGGCACATATTGAGCATTAAGCTCATAACATATATTGTTACTCTTTTTTAGGGGAACGTGAAGATTAAGTTAGTTACGCTTCAAGGGAAACTTCACCGTCATCAAAAAGTAGAATCGGTACAGGACTACTGTTGGTTCGATTTGGAAGGATGTCATTATGCCTACTGGAATAAGGAAATCGTAGATGTGATTCATCTAATTTATGTAAGGGACTCTTGGACTCATGTCCTTATTAATAATATGGAAAGGAAGTTTTTTAGGTCCATTATTTACTGCTCTCATGTTATGATTAAATGTTATGAGTAACGATCCCAAAATGTCCGTTGAGTTCTCGCTTCCGCATAATTGTTGGATGATCGGGTTTGTTACAAGTGGTATCAGAGCAGAGTTCCTATGGGCATGAGATGTCCAACCAAATCAAACTTAGGTTCATTAGGTTAGAAAATCTAAGTATTCGACCGAACATTTCACTCTTCGTCATTGCATAGGGCCCCTCGTCATGGAATGATACGAACGGAGACCGTGAGTCTTCATCGACCAACGAGATGGCTATGGACATGCAATGGTTGATAGCCATAGGGTGCACAGTTTTTTTGGCTAGCTTAATTAGTACAAAACCCTCTATGGTGCAACTTGAGTATCTGGAGGTTGGTACAAGATTTTTTCGATATTTTTCAAGCGACTTTCCAAGTCTTCCACCTAGAAGAGAGATTGATTTCACTATTGATGTACTACCGAGTACTACAACCATATTTAAAGCACCATATAGGATGGCTCCTGCTGAGTTGGATGAGTGAAAAAGTAGTTGCAAGATTAAATTAGATAAATAGTTCTTAGGATCAGGTGTTTCACCTTGGGGTGCTCCCATCTTATTCGTTAAAGGACAGATCACTTAGGCACTACATTGATTACATAGCTTTGAATAAAGTCACCATAAAAAATACCCGTTATCTCGCATCGATGATCTATTCGATCAATAACAACAAGCAGCAGTATTCTCAAAGATTGACCTTCGGTCTGGTTACCATCAACTCAGGATTAGTGATGAAGATATATCAAAGACAACATTCAGGACAAGATACGGGCACTATGAATTCTTAGTGATGCCTTTTGGCCTCACAAATGCGCATGTTGGATTTATGGAGTTGATGAATAGGGTATTCCGAGACTACATGGATAAGTTTATGATCGTCTTTGTTGATGATATCTTGATTTATTCACTTGATATGGAACAACATCGAGTGCATCTCATATTAGTTCTTGAGACATTGCGACAACATCAACTTTATGCCAAATTATGCAAGTGTAACTTTTGGCTTCAGGAAGTTGCATTCCTTGGTCATGTTGTGTCTAAGAAGGGTATTTCCATGGACCTGCAAAGGTAAATGCGTTTTTAAATTGGGGTCATCCCAAGAATGTCTCTGAAAATCCATACTTTCTGAGATTGGCAGTGTATTAAATGAGATTCATTCAGATTTTTTCCAGGATCTCACTACCATTGACTCGATTGTTGAGGAAGGATGTAAAGTTCAAGTGGTCAGAAAAGTGCCAACAAAGCTTGGAAGACAAAGATTGATGTCTGCTCCTGTGCTCACACTACCATCGAATAGTGTTGATTTATGGTCTACATTGATGTGTCAGGCTCCGATTTGGGATGTGTCCACATGCAGCATGGAAAAGTTGTGGCATACGCCTCTCGGCTGTTGAAGGAAGCTAAAAGAAACTACCGACAAATGATCTATAGCTTGCAGCGGTAGTTTTTGTGCTAAATTTGGCGTCATTATTTATATGGAGAGAAATTTGAGGTATTTACTGATCACACGAGTCTCAAGTATATCTTCTCTCCGAAAGAACTGAATATGAGGCAAAGACGATGGTTGGATTTTTTGTCTGACTATGATATTTCCATCGACTATCATCATGGAAAGGTGAATGGAGTCGCCGATGCTCTTAGTAGAAAATATGAAGTGAAGCTCACAAGTATGACATTGCAATGACAACTAATGAAGACTTGGAAGAATGGAACCCGTTTATTGAAAGGAAGACTAGAGTTATTATAACAGGAATGAAGATCTAATCGTTGTTGGTAAAAAAGGTTTTATTGGATCAAAAGAATGATAATGAACTTCAAAAATTGATAATATCTTTTCAAAAAGAAGGATCTGATTTCTCGATCGGGTAGATGGAGCATTAAAGTTCCGTAATAGATTGTAGGTTCCTGATAATAGTGAAATAAAGCAAGAAATTCTTGAAGATGCGCAAAGGTCCATGTATACCATTCATTCAGGTATTACAAAGATGTACAAAGATTTACAACGGAATTTTTGGTGCCCTAAGATGAAGAAGGACATTGCAAAATTTGTGTCAGTATGTCTCATTTGTAAACAAGTAAAGATTGAGCACCAGAAGCCTGCAGGTCCTTTGTAATCGCTAGAGATTCCTGAATGGAAATGGGAGCATATCACTATGGATTTTGTTAGCGGATTGCCAAAGACAAAGAAGGGTCGCTTTGAAACTATTTTGGGTGATTGATGATCGCTTAACGAAGTCAGCACATTTCTTACCCATCAGATTGGATCAATCTACAAAGAGCCTTGTTGAATTGTATGTGAATGAGATAGTGAAATTGCATGGTGTTCCAATATCAATCGTATCAGACAGAGATACGAGATATACCTCTCGGTTATGGAAAAGCGTGCAGGATGCGTTGGGTACGAGTTTGAAGTTCAGTACATCATTTCATCCTCAGACTGATGGACAATCTAAAAGAACAATCCAGACAATAGAAGACATGTTGAGAACTTGTGCCCTCGACTTTGCTAAAAATTGGGATAGACATTTGCCGTTGGTTGAATTTGCTTATAATAATAGCTATCATGCAAGCATTAAGATGGATCCATATGAAGCTTTATATGGTCGACCTTGTAGATCACCATTATGCTGGAGAGACGTAGGTGAAAATATATTGGGACATGAATTAGTCCAAGCATGCACGAAGTTGTGGAGGAGATTAGGAAGAGACTTTTAGTCGCTCAGAGTAGACAATAGTCTTATGCTGATCGTCGAAGACGAGAATTGAATTTTGAAATAGGTGACCATGTATTCTTAAAGATTTCTCCTACTAAGGGAGTGGTGCGATTCAACAAAAAAAAAGGAAAATTGAGTCCTAGATATGTGGGACCTTTCGAGATAATAAAGAAAGTGAGAGAGTTAGCAAACCAGGTTGCTCCTCCACATTATTATTCCAAGTTACATGATATTTTTCATATATCAAGCTAAGAAAGTATCATCCCAGCTCATCGCATGTGATCGAGCACGAAGTTCTGGATATTCAGCCGAACCGGAGAAGAAAGACCAGTGCATATCGTTGATCGTAGGGAACAACAGTTGTGACGTCGCCTAGCTCCGATGGTTAAAGTATTTTGGCAGCATCATCAGAGGGGAAGAAGCAACTTGGGAATTGGAGGATGAAATGCGTCAACACTATCCACATCTCTTTAATAAGTGACTTTTTACAATATAAAATTCGAGGATGGAAATTTCTTTAAGGAGGGTAGATTGTAACGGATGATTTATTTGGATAATAAAATAATTAAAATTAAACCACCCTCACATCATTCTTAAGATAATCAAGATAAGATAAACAAGATAAGATAAAAGAATATAAATAGCCAACACCCAAGTATGTTATTTCATTATCTCTTAATTTAAGTTCAATTTATTATTGTCAATTATCTCATTGATTGTGCCTATAAATACCATGAGACTCCAGATGACTTTCCCACACATTGCCCTTTGTGAGATAGAGTTTTAGAGAGAGAGAGAGAGTGAGGCCGATGACGACATTTATTAGTCGCGTATTTTCGGATTCGACAACTACATCTCTCTCCAGTGACGTCAAAGTTTGTATCTGACCAAAAACATAGGAGAAGTGACGTTGATCGATGATGATTCAGATAGGCGGAATCGCGGCATCATTGTCGATGGATTTCGTGTCTCATCGAGGTATGTGTCGAACCCTTTTGGCTTCGTACCATGTAATATTGTTTCACATCGTAAACTGAAAGTAAGATTCATTGCTGGTCGTGCACAGATATTCAGATCACATGATACATTACTAAATGCATTAATGGTCGTAAGAGGTATTTTCTGACATCCTTAGTTAGGCATCGAAGAATACATATATCTGATTCTATATGCATTGAATTCGAGATTAACGTAGATTGATGAAAATTGTTCATCAATTATGGACCAACCATTCTCACTAATTGTTAAACCAACATTTTACTTTATGAGTGATTTGTGTCTAAATATTATGGATGGTTTTAGGATCATTATATTATAAGCCCCATACATCAATTTGCTGACTATGATGAGGTTTATCTTCCTTCGATCAAATAATCATTACATGGAGTATATGTTCGGTAGCTTGAATCGAAGAGGAAGAAAAGCTTGAAGGTTATTTATGCTTGTTAGCATTTATTTAAGTAATTATCTAAACATAATGTAGACTGTATGTCGTGGGATATTGGTATTCATCAAACGTGAATGTGGGGGTCAATTAACTTCATAATGCATCCGGTTTGCTCATTGTTAACAGATTCATAACCTTATTTAATTCCACTTATTAATAAAAAGATATAATATTCACGTATATAATATACAGTTAGTTAGTGTGTGATTCCATTGGAATGATATGTTATAATGTACACCCGGATCTTAAGTTATGCGTGGAATGTATAATATGCATTGTAATTCAAGTAACCATCTTATATCTGTCATACGAATTTAGTTCCAGGATACTCGAGATTAATGATATGATTTTGTTATTTATAGTTTTTAAGTAATAAGGATAATAATAATATTGTTTGTAAGGTTTTACAAAGATATCAAGAATAATGGCACAATACTGGTAAGCGAAGTTAAGTGCTACACCTAACGGTGGGAGCCACCTCTCAAGTTCGTTTACCAGGGCCTAAAGGGCCAACGCCTACGAGGCGTGACGCAAAAGATAAGTCCTCTACAGTTGTAGATACACTGCCATGTTATGTATTCTTTATGGACCACTTGTGTCGGCGGTAAAGCATCAGAAGTCATCAAAGCTGCTAAGAATTAACAATAAAGAGCACTCTAAACATGAAAAATGTCATGGGCAGATGTGCAATATATGTTAATGTTATGTGCATATATGTTGCTACTGTTATGGACATATGTATAAGTTCAGTTACTGTTAAGGGCATGTGTGCAATTATGTTAATGATAAGTGTATACGTGAAATTTATGTTAAGGTTAAGGTCATACATGTAATTATGCTAATGATATGGACATACATGCAAATTTATGTTAAGCTAAGGTCATGTGTGCAATTATATTAATGATATGGACATATGTGCAATTAAGTCAATGTTAAGGGTATATGTGCAATATATGTCAATATTATGTGTATATATACAATTATGTTACTGTTATGGACATTTGTGTAAGTTTTGTTAATGTTAAGTGCGTGTGTGCATTTTTATGTTAATGTTATGGGCATACATGCAAAAATGGCAAAACTTAAGGTTATATACGCAAGTACGATATGCGATGCATGTATATGAAATAAATATATTGCGTATGCATCATTAAGTTAATTAATGATATATATGATGATTTTTGATTTGTGTCAAGCCGGATAGTTTATGCAACATGGTAAGGATATAAAGAACCAAATTTATAAGTCCTTATTGTTGGAATAGTTACAATTATGTTATGTATGGAATAGTTAGATGTGACTTGATTTCTCGCTAGCCGGCTTGACCTCAACTCGACATATGTTGAGCATTAAGCTCTGATGAATCCACATTTCATCATCTTTATTCTATCATTTGGCCTCAAAAAACATAGTAAATGCATGTAAATTCCCTTAATTCCTGCATTTTAGCATCCATGCATGTGTGTGTAAATAGTGCATAAAATACTATTTTTAAAGCGAAAATAAAAGAACAAAGAAAAGAAAAGAAAAAAGAATTATATTGTAAATATTTATGACCCAAAACACCGAGACCTAGGCATCTAGATGAATAGGTCGACAAGGAATAAAGTAGGGGGAGATAAGGCCAAAAACCAATAAAATCCCTTTTGTTTTAATGCATTCTTTATTCATTTTAGGAACCTATTTTTAGTTCCACTTTCTATACCTCAAATAAAGAAACTTCTACATGAAAGTTGTAGATAATTAAAATATGAAAAATATAAAATTGATTTCACTCAAAAATATAATATACAGATAAAAAGTTTTGATCTTAATAAGTTTCCTGAATCCCAACTTCCCAGACCTGTATCTCTCAAATAAAAACTTGAAATGTATCAAAATCACCTTTAATTGTATATAATTTTCAATAAGCTATTTAATGAAGGTGGCTTCGTATTTTGCGGAGCTACGGTTTGAAAGTTGAGTTTTGGATCCCTATTGTATACTTGTACAGATAAAATATTCATTTTATTTATTATTCAGTATTTCTATAATTTCTTATTTTTATAATTTTTTAAATATTATTTATAGTATATGTGTACATTAAAATCAAGATAAAACACTACAAAAAATACAAAAAAAACAAAATACATATATACAACACATAGGTATAATACCTGTACACAAACCTATGTAATTAATACTTCTATTTTATTAAGTGTACAAAGGTACTTCAAAAATAAAAATAAAAATATATTTAAGTGTATAAAAATAAGTTATAAATTTATAAAATAATAAACAAATTAAATAAAATAAAATATACAAATAAAAATAAAATAAAATATATAGATATAGATACCTATATAACTCCTAAAAGGCAACTTGTATTTTTATACCTCAGAAAAATAAATAAAAATCATCATAAAATAATTCATAAAATAATACATATTTTTCATTTTATAACCTAAAATTAATTAAATCATTTACTATTTTTAAATGAATTAACAAATAATTTTTGCAGGGTGGACCAACCAGGAGGGTCCGAGAGTTGATCGCGGGTCAACTCTCTGACCCGCCCCCTGTTCCCTCTGATAGACCTTGTTTCGACCCAATTTCTTGACTTTTCGAGCCTACATCTTTCACCATTTTGCTTAGAGGTCTTCTTGACTTTTGAGCCTCGAATATCGGTCTTACATGCCCAAGCTTCTCCTTGTGCTAAGGACCAGCGATTTGCCCGATCTCCCTCGATCTTTGGAGCGCTAGAGCCATCCCGTCAACCCTTCTTATTCAGCCCCCGACCTTCCTCCTCGTTTTTTGAACCCCTTTGACCCACTTTCTTCTCCACTTGTTGTGTCCCAGAACTAGAGGGAGGTGACAGCTCCCTTCATCGACCTTCAGGAGGATCGAGGAGGCGTCGGGGACGTTCCACCACCTCCGACAAAGTCCCGCCATCGAGGTTTCCATCTCAGGTGACTTCACCTTCGAGATCTTCTTATTTTCTCTAATTTTTTGCATTTTCTTGTTCGTTGTATCCGTAGGAATAGGTCCCCACATCCATCGTTGAGTTTAGTCCATCCGATCACAAATCTCACCCCATCGCCAGAGTTAGCTCCGGTCAACCTTCATATCGTCGTGCCCCGCACCCATTTGCTTCGCAAACCGTCGAGGCATTTTGCCCTCGATGGTATCACCATTTTTGTGCAGGTCTTGGGAGCCTATCGCACGCCTGGGGCAATTTTGGGACCTCGCAGGAGGCATTCGGGGGTGCTCTGCTCCTTCACCTCCGTCATCACGCTCCGGTGGCTGCCGCCACCTTTTGATGCCACCGGTCGATAGAGGACACCTGCAGGATCCTCCCTGACCAGTTTGAAGCTACAAGTCCACCGGAGGCCGGAGGAAGAGCTCGAAGAACTTCGCCTGGCCGGAGCTCCTCCCTGTTCTTCCTCCCGCGTCCCCAGCTGTTGGATCGGGCCGTGGATCCAGATTGCACATCCACCGTCAGATCTCCGCCAGCCGCCACCATTCGATCAACCAGGGAGATCTAATCGTGGCCATCTGTTTTTGAGCCGTCATCGGTCGTCCGTTGATCGACACGTGGCAAAGTCAAAAACATCAGCCGTCAGATGCGTCTTGGCCTGGGTATTTTGCAATTTTATCCCCGACCATTTTTGTATTTAACATTTAGCCCTGAAACTTTCATGTGCATTTTAACAATTTTGTAATTTTTGCAAAAATGTCCTTGAACTTTTCGATATTGCACCTAGGCCCCTATCCATGTCACCGCACGTGACTTGTACACGTGGGGTGAGGGATTTTTGCGTGGGGACCCTCGTGACTTTGTGTATTTCTATTTAGACCAGGAACTTTTCAATTCAGTGTAATATATTTGGCAAATTTGCATCTTGACCCTTAGGTTTTTGAATATTTACAGAACGGTCCCTGATAGTCATGTGCTTGGCGCACGTGACTTTGGACAATTTGCATAGTACCCCCTGTGGGTTTTTCGATTTAACATTTGGCCCAGAAATATTTTTATTGCATTATATATTTGCTGGAAAATTGCAAGTTGCCCCCTGGACTTCTGTATATTTACAAAATACCCTTGCTAGTAGAGTATTTTCTTTTTATTTTCTTTATTTATTCCATGCATCTATAAACTCCTAAAAATTCCCAAAAAATTATCACAGCTTCCTGTTTTGTTGCTCTTTGATGCCATATTTTTATTTTGCATTTTCTTTGCATTTTAATATTTATGAAAATTCAAAATAGGCATTTCTTTACTTTCTACATTAGAAAATACCTAAAAAATATAAAAACTCTTCGAAAAATTCAAAATAAATATATTTTGTTTGTTTATGTGTGTTGTAACTTCAGCCCAAAAATCATAAAAAAAATATAAAATAAAACTCCTAAAAATGGCAAAACCCCTAAAATAATCATAAAAATATTAAAAATTCCAAAAAAATCCTAAAAATACAATTTTTATTTTCTAATTTTCTCTATTTTATTATATTTGTTTTAAAATTAATTTGAGGAATTTTTGAGTCTGTTTGACATTTTTCATCCTCATTTTAATTTTGGATTTTCAATTTATTCACTTTTAGTATTTTTGACTTTAAAAATACCAAAAAACTAGGATAAATATAGAAAAATCACAAAAAAGCATTAGAAAAATATAAAAGGACCAAAAATATTTCATCTCATGAATTTTGACTATTTTGACCTCTTTTATAAATATATTACCTTCCTTTTCTTATATTGTATACAACTTTTATTAAAAGAAAAAGAAAAAATATATAAAATCTAAAAATAAAATAAAAATCAGAAAATTAAAAATCAAATATAAAATTATAAAATCAAAAATAAAATATAAAATATAAAATTAAAAATCCATAAAAAAATAGCATTATTGGACAAATACATCACATTCATCCTTGTGCATTGATTTTTCTGATTTGTCCTGCTTGTTCCATGTGTTCGACACTCTACACATACTTGCACCTATACACATCTTTGTTGTAGAGTTATAATAAATTTTAACTCCACATTTACTCTCATTGCTTGATTTATTTGTTGTGGGTTAATTGTTGAATGAATTCCATATTTTGAGTGGTCGCCACAACGACTTTGTCTCCGCCTTGTGTGAGACATTTAGACCGCCCGATTTTTGGATTCATCAAGCTCATAACATGTATTGTTACTCTTTTTCAGGGGAAAGTGAAGATTAAGTTAGTTACGCTTCAAGGGAGACTTCACCATCATCAAAAAGTAGAATCGATACGGGACTACTGTTGGTTCGATTTGGAAGGATGTCATTATGCCCACTGGAATAAGGAAATCATAGATGTGATTCATCTAATTTATTTAAGGGACTCTTGGACTCGTGTCCTTATTAATAATATGGAAAGGAAGTTTTTTAGATCCATTATTTACTGCTCTTATGTTATGATTAATGTTATGAGTAACGATCCCAAAATATCCGCTGAATTCTCGCTTCCGCGTCATTCTCAGACAATCGGGTTCGTTACAATTGGTATCAGAGTAGGAGTTCCTATGGGCATGAGATATCCGACCAAATCAAACTTAGGTTCATTAGGTTAGAAAATCTAAGTATTCGATCGAACATTTCACATTTCGTCATTGCATATGGCCCCTCGTTGTGGGAATGATACGAACGGAGACCGTGAGTCTTCATCGACCAACGAGATGGCTATGGACATGTAATGGCTGATAGCCATAGGGTGCACATTTTTTTGGCTAGCTTAATTAATACAAAACCCTCTATGGTGCAACTTGAGTATTTGGAGGTTGTACAAGATTTTTCTGATATTTTCCAGGTGACTTTCTAAGTCTTCCGCCTAGAAGAGAGATTGATTTCACTATTGATGTACTACCGAGTACTACAACCATATTTAAAGCACCATATAGGATGGCTCCTACTAAGTTAGATGAGTTGAAAAAGTAGTTGCAAGATCAATTAGATAAATAGTTCTTAGGATCAGGTGTTTCGCCTTGGGGTGCTCTCATCTTATTCGTTAAAAGGACGGATCAATTAGGCTCTACATTGATTACATAGCTTTGAATAAAATCACCAAAAAAAATACCCTCTATCTCACATCGATGATCTATTCGATCAATAACAACAAGCAGCAGACTTCTCCAAGATTGACCTTCGGTCTCGTTACCATCAACTAGATCACAAGAGTCTCAAGTATATCTTCTCTCAAAAAGAACTGAATATGAGGCAAAGACGATGGTTGGAGTTTTTGTCTGACTATGATATTTCCATCGACTATCATCATGGAAAGGCGAATGCAGTCGCCGATGCTCTTAGTAGGAAATACGAAGGGAAACTCGCAAGTATGACATTGCAATGACAGCTAATGAAAGACTTGGAAGAATGGAATCCGTTTATTGAAAGGAAGACTGGAGTTATTATAGCAGGAATGAAGATCTATTCATCGTTAGTAGAAAAGTTTTTATTGGATCAAAAGAATGATAATGAAATTCAAAAATTGATAATCTCTTCTCAAAAAGAAGGATCTGATATCTCAATCGAGGTAGATGGAGCATTAAGGTTCTGTAATAGACTGTTGGTTCCTGATAATAGTGAAATAAAGAAAGAAATTCTTGAAGAGGCTCACAGGTCCATGTATACCATTCATCCATGTACTACAAAGATGTACAAATATTTACAACGGAATTTTGGTGGCCTAAGATGAAGAAGGATATTGCAAAATTTGTGTCGGTATGTCTCAATTGTCAACAAGTAAAGATTGAGCACCAGAAGCCTGCAGGTCCTTTGTAATCGCTAGAGATTCCTGAATGGAAATGGGAGCATATCACTATGGATTTTGTTAGCGGATTGTCAAAGACAAAGAAGAGTCGCTATGACACTATTTGGGTGATTGTTCATCGCTTAACGAAGTCATCACATTTCTTACCCATCAGATTGGATCAATCTACAGAGAGCCCTGTTGAATTGTATGTGAATGAGATAGTGAAATTGCATGGTGTTACGGTATCAATCATATCAGACAGAGATACGAGATATACCTCTCGGTTATGGAAAAGCCTGCAGGATGCGTTGGGTACGAGTTTGAAGTTCAGCACATCATTTCATCCTCAGACTGATGGACAATTTGAAAGAACAATCCAGACATAGAAGACATGTTGAGAGCTTGTGCCCTCGACTTTGCTGCAAATTGGGATAGACATTTGCCTTTGGTTGAATTTGCTTATAATAATAGTTATCATGCAAGCATTAAGATGGATCCATATGAAGCTTTATATGGTCGACCTTGTAGATCATCATTATGCTGGAGAGATGTAGGAGAACATATATTGGGACATGAATTAGTCCAAGCATGCACGAAGGGTGTGGAGGAGATTAGGAAGAGACTTTTAGCCGCTCAGAGTAGACAAAAGTCTTATGCTAATCTTCGAAGATGAGATTTGAATTTTGAAATAGGCGACTATGTATTCTTAAAGATTTCTCCTACTAAGGGAGTGGTGTGATTCGGCAAAAAAAAGGAAAATTGAGTCCTAGATATGTGGGACCTTTTGAGATAATAAAGAAAGTGAGAGAAGTAGCATACGAGGTTGCTCCTCCACCTTATTATTCCAAGTTACATGATATTTTTCATATATCAATGCTAAGGAAGTTTCATCCCAGCTCATCGCATGTGATCGAGCACGAAGTTCTGGATATTCAGCCGAACCGGAGAAGAAAGACCAGTGTGTAAGTATTTTGGCAGCATCATCAGAGGGAAGAAGCAACTTGGGAATTGGAGGACGAAATATGTCAACACTATCCACATCTCTTTGGTAAGTGACTTTTTACAGTATAAACTTTGAGGACGAAATTTCTTTAAGGAGGGTAGATTGTAACGGATGTGTTTTTTAGGATAATAAAATAATTAAAATAAAACCACCCTCACATCATTCTTAAGATAATACAAGATAAGATAAAAAGAGATAAAATAGCCAACAACTCAAGTATGTTATTTCTTTATCTCTTAACTAAGTTCAATTTATTATTGTCAATTATCTCATTGATTGTGCCTATAAATATCGTGAGACTCCAATGACTTCCCCACATATTGTCCTTTGTGAGAGAGAGTTTTAGAGAGAGAGTAAGGCCGACGATGACATTTATTCGTCGTGTATTTTTCATATTCGAAAACTACATCTCTCTCCGATGACGTCAAAGTTTGTATCCAACCAAAATCGAAGGAGAAGCGACGTGATCGATGACGATTCAGATAGGCGGAATTGCAGCATCATGTCGACGGATTTTGTCTCATCGAGGTATGTGTCGAACTCTTTCGGCTTCGTACCATGTAATATTGTTTCACATCGTAAACTGAAAGTAAGATTCATTGTTGGTCATGCACAAATATTCAGATCACATGATATATTACTAAATGCATTAATGACTGTAAATGGTACTTTCTGACGTCCTTAGTTAGCATCGAAGAATACATATATCTGATTCTATATGCATTGATTTCGAGATTAACGTGGACTGATGAAAATTGTTCATCAATTATGGACCAACCATTCTCACTAATTGTTAAACCAACATTTTAGTTTATGAGTGATTTGTGTCTAAATATTATGGACGGTTTTAGGATCATTATTGTATAAGCCCCATACATGAATTTGCTGACTATTATGAGGTTTATCTTCCTTCCGATCAAATAATCATTACATGGAGTACATGTTTCGATAGCATGAATCGAAGAGGAAGAAAAGCTTGAAGGTTGTTTATGCTTGTTAGCATTTATTTAACTAATTATCTAAACATAATGTAGAGAGTATGTCGTGGGATATTGGTATTCATCAAACGTGAATGTGAGGGTCATTTAACTTCATAATGCATCTGGTTTGCTCATTGTTAATGGATTCCTAACCTTATTTTATTCCACTTATTAATAAAAAGATATAATATTTACATATATAATATACTGTTAGTTAGTGTGTGATTCCATTGGAATGATATGTTATAATGTACACCCGGATCTCAAGTTATACGTGGAATGTACAATATGCAGTGTAATTCAAGTAACCATCTTATATCATGTCATAAGAATTTAGTTCCAGGATACTCGAGATTAATGATATGATTCTGTTATTTATAGTTTTTAAGTAACAAGGATAATAATAATAATATTGTTTGTAAGGTTTTACAAATATATCAAGAATAATGGCACAATACTGGTAAGCGGAGCTAAGTGCTACACCTAACGGTGGGAGCCAACTCTAGAGTCCGTTTATCAGGGCCTAAAGGCCAACGCCTACCAAAGGCGTGAGGCAAAAGATAAGTCCTCTACAATTGTAGATACACTGCCATGTTATGTATTGTTTGTGGACCGCTTGTGTCGGGGGTAAACCATCAAAGCCATCAAAGCCGCTTAAGAATTAACAATCAAGAGCACTTTAAACATGAAAAATATCATGGGCATATGTGCAATATATGTTACTGTTATGGACATATGTATAAGTTATGTTACTGTTAAGGGCATGTGTGCAATTATGTTAATGATATGTGCATACGTGAAATTTATGTTAAGGCTAAGGGCACGTGTGTAATTATGCTAATGATATGGGCATACATGCAAATTTATGTTAAGTTAAGGTCATGTGTGCAATTATGTTAATGATATGGACATATGTGCAATTTAAGTCAATGTTAAGGGTATATGTACAATATATGTTAATATTATGTGTATATATGCAATTATATTACTGTTATGGACATATGTGTAAGTTTTGTTAATGTTAAGTGCATGTGTGCATTTTATGTTAATATTATAGGCATACATGCAAATATGACAAAACTTAAGGTTATATATGCAAGTACGATATGCGATGCATGTATGTGAAAGAAATATATCGCTTATGCATCATTAAGTTAACTAATGATATATATGATGATTTTTGATTTGTGTCAAGCCAGGTAGTTTATGCAACATGGTAAGGATATAGAGAACCAAATTTATAAGTCCTTATTGTTGGAATAGTTACCATTATGTTATGTATGGAATAGTTAGATGTGACTTGATTTCTCACTAGCCGGCTTGACCTCAACTCGGCACATATTGAGCGTTAAGCTCATAACATGTATTGTTACTCTTTTTCAGGGGAACGTGAAGATTAAGTTAGTTACGCTTCAAGGGAGACTTCATAGTCATCAAAAAGTAGAATCGGTACGGGACTACTGTTGATTCGATTTGGAAGGATGTCATTATGCCCACTGGAATAAGGAAATCGTAGATGTGATTCATCTAATTTATTTAAGGGACTCTTGGATCATGTCCTTATTAATAATATGAAAAGTAGTTTTTTTTAGGTCCATTATTTACTGTTGTTATGTTATAATTAATGTTATGAGTAACGATCCCGAAATGTCCGCTGAGTTCTCGCTTCCGCATCATTCTCGGACTATCGGGTTCGTTATAGAGGGATATATAGATGAATATACATTGTGATATTTTTGAAAAAAAAAACAAAAAAAACACGGAAAATGGGACGGGGGCAGCCCATTGAACCCTATATATAGAGGGTAAAATGGGACTGCTAACTTGGTCACCTCACGCCATTTCCTCCTTTTTAATTTTTCGAAAAATTAATCCTTGGAAATTAATTCTATATTCCTATATTATGTTATTCAAGTTTCACGTGAAACAGATACTTCTACGACCTCTATCTAGACATTCATTTTTTAGCGTCGCAGAATTGTTGAAATCGATCTCATCTGGATGGAAGTCGTAGGAGTCTCTATTTCGCACAAAACTTGAATGATATATTAGAGTGATATAGTGATAAAAAATTCACAAAATTTTCAAAAAAATAAAAAATGAGAAATAAGATGGAAGGAGTAAAGTTAGCTCTACATTGACATTTAACGCATCAAACAATTCATACTGAAATAGGACCGCCCGATGATCGAGTGTAAAGGTCACCTCAATAATAACCACGAACATATCATAATTGCCATCTAGTTCTGGTTTAAGTTTTAACTTAACTAGGAGTCCACACATTTGATTTGCTTTGTTGACGTCTCTTTTATCAAAATTTCAGTTCAATTCCTCCATTTTCACCGAACACCAATAAAGAAATTTGGAATTGTTGTCCACCTCCCTCGATAAATTGTCATGTTATTCGAAAGATGGATCAATGTCATTTGTATGTATTATAATATTATAATGTCTTAGGCACCTATCTCTTTCTTACGTTTTTCATTGCACAGTACCTAATAAAGACCCAACATTCAAAGACAAGATTCATCAGCAACATTTTTTAACTTCAACTCAAACCATCATCAAAAACGATTATTTAGACCATCTATATATACTATATAAAAAATAATGCATCCTTTAAATAAGTCCCTCTACAATTACTCCTTCTAGGTTTGCTTTGTCGATAATATAATCTTTAAGCTTCTTAAGATACCACTATATAGGATACATCCACATTTATTGCACATGCGTAGTAATCTCTGCCTCACACGATAAGTGTATGGTTGAAATACCTCATATATTTTAAAATCGAAAGAGCACCCGATATCCAAATGATATAATGATCAATCAACCCGTAGATTATCGAGACATTTCCAATAATCTCAAGAACATTGAGTTGTGAGTTTGGGATTGTCAGTTACGACCCTTCTATGCAAACGAGCAGATAATTATATCAGTATCTGAACTGGAACCAAATTGAGCAACTCCCCTTAAAAGAAGGGTGAGTTGCCCAAAGAAACATTATCCTCTCCCCCTCATCAGAATCCTGGCTGGTGTGTCGACGCATCGTCAAGAGAAGTCATATGATATATGAGTCGAGGGCGATGTTTCTGAGAGGAGCTCGAGGTCGTCGCTATGCATGTGTGCGTGCATATCGCCTATAGTGCGCTAAATCGTTAATGCCCCCATCTTTCTCGTTGTTGGTTCCGCTCTGGATTCTCGACCCTATGTGCTTGAACATTCATAGAGCCCTATGTGTTTTCATATGAATTAATGATGACTTTGATGTCATTAATAAGTCATTCCATGTTGCATGTGTATTGGGTTCATGAGAATCTTTCCAACATTGCATGTCTGTTTGGGGGTATGCAAACACAAGTGGAGACGTGCTAGAAAACACATATGAGTCCGCGAATGCATCAGGGGGATTAAGGGGAGCGGATGCTCTATGGAAACACTTCAAATCAACTAAAAGTGGATAGAAATTGGTACACCAGAATCTTTTGCCTGTATACCAGACTCTGCACCTGTGCACCAGGTATATGCACTTCTGCATCAAACTTGTGCACATGTACACCCATCCGTACATATACGAGTACACTTACGAAAAATAATACTTTATGAACTCCTTAGACCCAGGTTGGATATGGTCCATTCCTAAAATGATTAAATGTACGTAGATGTAAATGGACAGATTAGATGATCCTTAATGGGTTAAAACTTAAAATAACCTCAAGGAGAATGAAACATCTACATCAAATGGGATAGGAGTGATTATGTAATGTATGTGATGCACGAACCCGTATCAAATATATAATATTGCTAGCGGTTGTTTGAGTGGTATGTGTCATGTGGGCGACTCTTCCCACATGAGTTCCTGTCATGTGGACGACTCTTCCCACATGAATTCTGCATTGTACATGGATATGTTTCTTGTGATATATAGGTAGATGGAGAGAAGCACCACAAAGGATAAGCATGTACCCTCATGCAGAAACTTAGATGACCACGATCTCAACAGACGAGTTAGGTGACACACATGTTGATATGCCTTCAATCTTATTAAAGCATGCATACCAAGTCCTATTTGGTTTGTGATTCAAAGTCATGTTTGATTTAGGATTTGAAGTCCTATTTGTTTTTGGATTTATTTGTGCGGGAGGAGGTGCTTTACAAACCTCCACAGGGGTAGTGTTTTGGATCATCCTCTGTATTTTCTTCTTTCTCCACATAATGAAAAACCGATCATTGCAGATGAAGTACGTATCCCAGTTACGAGAAAACCTTATAAATACACATCTTCGTGGTTGCTTGATTGATTGTTTGTGTGTATCTCACTTCTACAATTCTCAACAAATTGGTATCAGAGCATCGAGTTCTGTCAAAATCGTCAAGCATGATAATGTTGCACGATCTGAAGATTGAGAAGTTTATAGGGAGGAGCAGATTCAATCAATGACAGATCAAGATGTGCACCCTTATGAAGAAGCATGGCATCTAGGTGTTGTTGGACTAAGGGAGGGCGAAGGTACTCAAACCCTCCTAGTTGATGGTAGAGGAAGAGAAGACACTCTCAACTACCATGCCTTATTTGTGAATGAGATTATCATGGAGGTCATTGATGAGATGTCCACGACTTGTTTGTGGTTGAGACTCGAAAGTATGTACATGATAAGGTCTCTGACCAACAAGGTATTGAAGCAACATATGTTCTCCCTTCACATGCAGATAGGTACATTTCTTAAAGAACATTCAGGCTGCTTAATATACATTGGTGATGGATTTAAGAAAAGAAGATGTTAGAATGAAGATGAGGATGATACTTTGATTTTGTTAGTTTCTCTTCAGCTGTAGTATGAGAATTTTGTTCAGTCGTTTATTGTGGGAAGAGAAGAGATGATCCTAGAGGAATTTCACGTGAGTCTGCATATGCATGAATTTCGGCATATGGCTACGGAAAGCAAGACTCTGAAGCTACATATTTGGTTATATCTCTTGAAAAGAGTCGTATTGGTTCCTGGCTATGTGATGAATCATAGATTCATCACTTTTATTCTTAATTTTTACCTTAATTCTTGAGCAAAACACAATGAAATCCACATAAAACAATAAAGCTATGAAATCGTCTCATATAATAAAAGTGTATCAATTCGAGAAAATTAGCTCATCATAGAAGTATAAGAAAAACTCATGTAAAATGATGAGAATTTAGAGCTAAAATGCAATTGTATATACTGTAAAAATGTTTGAGATTTGCAATAAATTCATATTAACTCTAGTTGACATGAAACCAACTCCATTGTGCAGATATTACTAACCTCAATAATGGAAAAGTACCAAAAAATATTAGCTTGTAAAATTGATAAATAAACCCAAGCCCTAATACTAAGGACAGGAAAAGCCATAAAGCTGAATATCTCTATTATACAATATTTGATTTTAATATACTCACTTTTGAATTAATTAGCATTAAAATATCTACAAAACAAGATCAATTTCAAAGTAATTGGAATTCATTTGTGAAACATGGATTTTGGAACCTAACATTGCATTGTATGAAATTGATTAACTTGTATTTATCATTTTATGTATATAACTAACTCATTTCAATTTATTTCTTTTTCATTTACTTATTTCAATTCAAATTCGAACTAAGTACAAAAAAATAAAAATAATAAAAACATCATAAAGGCTATGGAAAGTATTAGTTCTGACCTTGTGTTTTGGACATAATTCACCCGTACATAATTGACTTTTCTATTTTATCTTAAACTTTTTAAATCTATAAATATAAAAAAGATTGTGTTCATGTTTCATGCATCATTTTGCATCTATTTAAATTTTGCATGCACATATTTTCATGAGAAAATAAAATACAAAAGATAAAAGATAAAAAAATCATGATTTTATATATTATGAAATATCAACAAAAAATCATGTCGTTCGCATACAATTTCTTTGCATTTGAGTCCTTCATGAAATTTATAGATCTCAACGAGAGCTACCATTTTTCTTTAGGTCATTTTTTGCTTTAGATCCCATCCTCTATTTTTAATCAAATTTTCTTTGCATTTTTTTGCATAACTCAACATAGTCAACTCTCCCTCCCCTCTCCTATTCCTCTTCTTCCCTTTGACTTCTCCGTCACCATCAACACCCCAATCCCATATAAACGCAATCAAATCTTTTTGTTATGTGAGCATATCTCATCTTCTACAAATCTGAGACCAAACAAAAGTTCCGGTCTGCATATGAATCCAATGGAAGCCCAATCTTTGATCATGATTAGATACCTCTTCTTTGAACTCAATCCAAATCATTGCATCAACTAGGTCCATTAGATCATCATCTCCTAACTCCTTGATCACATCTGCAACGAAACCCGTCGTATCTTCATCATCTTCAAACCACCGATGGAATCTAATCGAATACACTCATATCTGAATCAACCCATCTAATCCTGAATCAATCTTGAGCATGTATGCATCAACAATCAGATTTGTTAGAATCTTGTTTACTCTTGTTTTAAAGACGACACACATTATAACTTGCAAAGTGTATTATTTTTACAGGATCTTCAGATAAAGTTCAAGACCAACAGAAGCTCTTAAGATGTTTTTCTATTCATATTATATGTTGTCAAGAGTTTTTATAGTACTTATTGTGCAATCATCGAATGTACTCTAAATAGTATTCAATTCTTGTATCTCCGATGATGTACACAAAGAGTTATTATTGCTACCGGTCATGTCAAAGTTCTCACAACAAAGTCAAAGTCAAAGACTTCTATTGATTGCTCATTGTAACTTCTGTTGATCGGTCATTCATTGATCGCTCATGGTACTTCAGTGATCAATCATTCTGCAGCCAGTTGATCAACACTTTATACCGATCGATCATGGTTTCTGTATGATCGGCAAAATACATTGATCGATCATGTCTTTAGTTATGATCAATCATTTTTTGAATGTTTTCTATTCTTAACCGTTACTTTTCATTGATAGATAAGTCACTTTTATGAATGATCTTTTATTTAAATTTTAATTATGTAACTAACCCTTTGATTGATCATGTCCTCTTGTATGATCGATAATTTGAGCATTAATCGATCATGGACTTTATATTGATCGATCATTCAAATTTTAAACATTTTTATTTTTGGATTTTGACGGTTGCATGGCTTAATCCTTATAAAGGAGACTCGTACCTCCTCATTTCAACACATAACTCATTCGAGTATTCTTCTCTCTCTCTCCCTCTCTCTCTCTCTCGTTCTCATATCTTCAAGAAATAAGATTTCTAAGCTGAAAGGTACTCCCGATCTGTAGCAAGTTCCTTAGGTGTGCAGTCAGAGATTTCATTGAAGCTACTTATAAAATTTCGGTGATATTTTTCATATTATAGCTTTCACTTGTGTTAGAGATATATATGTTTGATTCAAGTATTTGCATATCTTGTGATATATCCTCTTTGCTGATTATTGATTGTTGGTAATTGACCATTTATTTATTCAGCTTAGATAATTATTTTATCTTGTTCAAGCTAAGATGTTTTGTAGATATTCTCGAAATTGTCTCTATAGAGAAGCTCGAGGTGAAGCCTCAAATGGTGTTGCTGCTAGTTCAGCTACATGTGTGACATTGGTGTTTGATCCAAAGATGTGACTTTGGTGTGTGATCCAGAGTCGTGAGCTTTACGCTTATAATCGGTTGATATATCCATCTAAATATCTCATGATATAGTGTAATTGTTGGTTGGCTCGGTGATGACCACGATCTATGATCAACTGAGGTGGAATAAATATCAAGTGTCATTGTCCTCAATTAATCTAATCAGTCAATAAGAAAAATAAAACCACTCAAAGATAAATCAACTAAATGTAAGTGGCTTCGCTATTTTATTTACATGGTATAGCGACCAAGTTGAACACAAGGAGCACGATTTAAAAACTAAGAGTCAGACTTCTAAAAGAAAATCATTTTTAGTGGTTTTAAATTTTGCAAGTTTTTAATTTTTCAATAAAACAAAAAGAGGCACAAAGGATAAAAGACACACAAAACTCCAATACTTAAATTGCCCAAAATTCTTGGATGATTTTTTATGATAAAATAGATGTAAAAAATTCAAACAGAAACTGAAAATACTATTTTTGGATTGTTCTTTGATTTTATACACTTTTTATAATATTTTGGATGTTTTGTAATTTTTAGGATTTTTAAGATGTATTTTCAAGAAAATGATATTAGAAGCAAAACATAACAAAATGCACCTATGGAAATTTTTGTGGAATTTTTAAGCATTTTTCAAAATTTTATAATTTCCTTAACACAAATAGAACATTTTTTAGTGGTTTTTAATTTTTAATATTAGAAAATAAAATCAAATCAACATACAAAAATTATCATAAATAAAACACACTAGCAAGAGCTATAGGTAATTTTTTAGATCAATGTGATATTTATTTCATAAAACAAAAGGCATGTAAATTAAAACAGTTCATAGGGACCCAAATGTAATTAAGTTAAGTTTTGGGGTAAAAATATAACACACAGTCAAAGCTTAGGGACCAAACATGCAATTTTTCCAATCAAAACATGTGCTACACGTGATCCAGATAGGCAAGGGTATAAATGCAAATGTCAAAACATAACATTCATTTCATAACAACAAGAAAGCTCAAGATAAATGTTGCAAATAACCAGCAAACCACGTGGGGACACACGTGACTCGGACTCGATAGGACTAAAAGGCAAATATAAAAACTAGAGGTCTAAACTATAAATGTTTTAATTACACATTACATTTATTGGACTAAAACTAAATAAAGAAAGCTACGGGGTAAAAGTGAAATAAACCCTTGCAGTCAAGTGCTTGGCGTGTGGGGGCTCTAGTGCCTCTGATCGTTTCCTGTAAAAGCATCTGACGGCTCTAGTGCAGTCGGTGACGTGCGGCCTAGATCTGCCACGTCAGTATGGATCTGATGGTTTGGAAGGCTGCTACGATGTGCGGCTCAGATCTGGCATGAGTCTGATCAACCGTTATCGAGCAGGCGTGGATGGATGGCCTCGATCAGGAATGGACGCGAGAAGACATCGGACGGCTCCGGAGGGTGCTAGAAGAACTACGGCCCGGTGAGCTTTTCCTGAGTGTGGAGGATGATCCACGAATCCAATGAAGCTGCAGAGGCGTACAACACGGTCGTGGAAGCTCTCCGCATCGAATGGGTGACTCTGATGCGAAGGCGGATGGTCGGATTGGCGTGGTGATGATGCTCCACCTGCAGTTGCTCCTCCAGAGCAGTTGGGGCTCTAGATGGTCCTCTCTACGCATTTCAAACCTGCAAGGGGTGGAGGGACTCGGAGGGGCCGGTCGGTTATTGCATGGCAAAACAAGGAGAAGCGGCAGGGAATGGGGTTCGGCCTCCGACGGGAATGGAGGAAGGAGGTCTTGTCCTTAGTCTCACTCTGAGGAGAGAACCAGGGGGAAAGGTTGCGTAGGAAGGATGAGGGAGAGTCGTAAAGTTGATCTATGTGGATGAAGGTGTGTAACGGAGCTCCGACTAGTTGGTCGGAGCAAAGGAACGGGCGACACCAAAAATGGAAAGATTGAAATGAATGGAAAGTACAGACGTTATGAGTGATTCTTGATGCTCCTAAAGGAATCAGCAACGCCAAGTGAAGCAAAGGCGGAGGTTGTGGCCTCAACCAGGCTGTGACGGGCCAAGGAGGCTAAACGTAGTGGAGGTTCAGCCACGTAGCTTGAGCTACGTCGATTCAACACCAATCCGAGCTCTGAAGGTCGCTCCAAGCAGTTGTCACTCAGCTGGAGGTGGCTAGGGGGCAGAAGGTGGCGAGGTATGAGCTGGGGTGCGCAGGAGGTGGATGAGCGTTTATATAGGCATGCTCGAGGGTCTAGAAGAATCGACGAAGGACGCGAAACCCTGGATAGATTCGATCCTCCCTAGGGATCCGTGGGGATCATGAATCCTATGAGAGGAATCAGGTGGTGGAATCGAGGCGAAAGTGTATCGGAAACAGCGCTAAAAATGGGAGAAGAAGCTCCGGCAAGGTGAATCCAGACCCACCCTGCCTAGAAGGAGACGTTGACCGAAGTCAACAATCCTACATGGCACAATCAGAGATCAGAATTTACAAAAATAAAAGGAAATTAAATATAAAATAGTAAATGATTTTAAAATAAAAAATGTATAAAATAAAAAATGTTTATTATTTAATAAACTATTTTTCATGTGATTTTCAATTATTTTTATAAAAATATAAATAGGGTATATACAGTATTGAGTGTTATATACATGTATACTATATATGTATTATGTACAAGTATTTTTTATTTTATTATTTTACAAAAATCCTTTTTATTTTATATTTTATTTATTTACAAATTAATTTAGGGAATACAAAAAGGTTTTTATTTAATTTTTATAAATTAATTAGGGTTGTAAAATAAATAGGTATTACATTATACACAGGTGTCTTTTGTACACGGAATTGTGGGTTTTATTTTTATTTTATTTTTCTAATTTTTTATTTTATTTTTATATTATTTCTAAGGTTATATACAAGCATGTAAAAATAATAAGGTATTTATATTTTATTAAAATAAATAAATAATAATTTTGTACAAGTATAGGTGGTATGTATAATACATAGTATACCCTTATCTTCCTCTCTTTATTTTCTTTGCGATCAGGTCATAGTTTGACCTTCTCTCGGGGTTTGGGTCAATATTATTTATTCTAAATACATCCTTCTTTTTATTTTCTCTTTATTTTTTTATTTTTGAAGAATAGGCGCTAATTATGAGATATTAACAAAGGCATGCACAAAATTAATTTAGTGTATTTACATGTATTTATAGGAGGTTTTGCTAAAAGAAAGGCTAAAATAAAAGAATAAGAATTGTAGATTCATCACTCGGCTAACTAGAAATCCTAAGTCAAGAAGGCCTAGAGGTATGGATTGTGGTTTTCACCCACCTGGATTTCCACATTAACATACTATGTAGTGTGGTTATTGTTTCTAATTGGACTATATTGCTTCTCCTCTGCTTCCGCAAAAATAATTTTTAATATATCATACTCCAATAATCCCTCCCCTGCCTCCGAGAGTGTATTCGCTACGCAAGTACTGGCAAGTGGTATCAGAGCATGTTTCTTGATTCAGAATAAAGTGCTGAACTCAGATCTGATGGCAGCTACAAGCAACTTCGACAGCATCAACCATAAAATCCAATCTACAGTACGCCCTTCGCACTTTGATTATATGAATTATTCTTGTTGGAAGGTACATACGTAGATATTCTTGGAGTCAATTGATTATGAAATTTGAAATATTATTGAATCCAATTATGAAAAGTTGACTCCGGATGTTGAGGCATCGTTGTCTGATGCCAACAAGAAAAAGGCAACTTACAACTCGAAAGCTATGGATTTTATATTATGCACCATCACCATAGAAAAATTTAATAGCGTGTCAACCTATAAAATAGCTTATGAGATTTGGAATAAGTTAAGTGTCACGTATGAGTGCACAAGTAAGTAAAAGAGTCAAGGATGAGCCTCCTACGACAAAGGTACGAATTGGTGGATCTATATGAGACATGTATACTAGGTTTTCATGGCTAATCAATGGACTACTCAACTTAAGTGTCAAAATCAAGGAGTTTTATCAAGTAAAGAGTATCCTCATATCTCTAACCCTTGAGTGGAGCACCACTACAACAATCATCAAGGAAGCCAACAATGTAGATATCGTTACCTATGTGAGCCCGTTGCGAACCATTTCTACAATAAATGTTATTGTAATATTTGATTTGTCAATAAATGTTATTGATTTATTTTCACTCCTTGTGTGAGATTAAATGATTAAATGAATGAATGCACTATAAGGTCCCTTAGTACAGTTAGAGTTATGTACCACGGCCATCTTAATAAGCATACAATTGTTGATCTAATGGTTGAATCATAGAGGCTAGTTCTTGGATGACATCTAAGGAATTAGATTGTGGACTCATCAAGCACCGTCAAATGATTGTTAAGAGATGATCTCCGACCTGAGAAGGAGAAGACAATTCTTCTCTAAAGGCTAATATATGATCGACCTCGTGATGCATGTCCTTTGCATAGGAATAGAGATTCAAAGATGTCAAATAAGTTATTTCAAAGAGTTAACTTAGCAAGATCGAGATAAGCAAGACCTATGTTGTATGTTGTCATGATATAGGCAAGCATCCTCTGATCGGAGATAGATGTATTGTTATATGTCCAAGTACATACATTAACATACCACTAGGTTGATTACCTAATAAAGGTCTATACACCAGCGAGCTGGTGTGCATATAAGGGCATATGATTAGTATGATCTCTCAAAGGGAACATACATTTTCTCTACAGAACCGGAAGACATGATCTCACTCATGAGGTATTGGGATCGATCAAATTCCATACATGGTCATCGTGCTTTGGAAGCATGACAAGAACTTGCAAGTATGATATATGCTTTTGGAAAGCATATGATTGATACCAACTCCCAATGACCTAATGAGAAACCTAATGATAAACTCTAAGGATGACAGTCTAAAGATGATCTAAAAACTTTGGGTTTATTCCAGGTCTTCCAATATGCTGGATGTACATGTACTAAGAATATTCGAGGATGATATGATCGGAAATAATTGTATAACCTTGACACTTCTATCTCGAGGGAGTGATGAACTAGGATTGGATTTTAGTGACTCCTCTCAGTAGATTAGAGATCTTATCTTAGTCCAAATATTAGACATTGATCTGAATATGATTCAAATGCATTGTGAAGATTAGATTTACAGTTTGATCTAAACAAACATCTTTGAGGTCCCCTTGATCTAGATATGAGATATGATCTCAATATCCAAGTCACTATACATATAATATACAATCGCCATGTTCTTATCTCTAAGTATCTACAGAGAAAGCACATTATTTTTGAAAGAGTCTAAGAATGATTTTATTGTTGATAATATATATGAGCATTGAGAAATTGATGATTAAATATGATTTAATTATCAATAATAATATGAATGTGATTCATATTATTTGGATACATGAGAATACTCATATAAAATAATTAAATATGGTTAAATTATCAAGGATATGATTACTGTGGATATCACTATCCATAAAATATATATTATAAATGTGATTTATAATATGTTTGAGAGATTTAAATGTGAATGGTATTTATGAATTAAATGTTAATTTGAATTGGCTTCACATTATACAATCAATTGTAAATGTTATTTACATTATATTGGATGTATGAATATGATTCGTAATTATTAGCGACATGATTAAAATTATCATACCATAATTTAGAATTATTTTGGCGAATAATTTTGCAATACAAGTTATTGTACATGTGGAATATATGATGAGATATGATATCTCAACATAGTTGGAAGGAGATAGCCTCCATTCTATAATAGGAGTCGACATCCACCTTGAGTCCTAATTCTTGGTGGTCGTCCACCCTAGGCTTGCTCTCCTTCCAAGTCATTCCGCATTGGTTGATTTAATTTAAATTGAATTATATTGATGGATCTTCAATATATTTAATTTATTTTAAATTAATTATTTTTTGTTGCAAATTTATGAAATAAAATCATGATCATTGATTAAAAGCACAAATTAATCTGCACCATTGATTATGTGTGCACATGGATTGAGATCCATGGACATTTAATTTGTTATAAAAGGAATGCTAGACCTAGCTCTTTTTTACAACAACTTCAATAGTAACATCTCTCTCTATTCTCATACATGCCCAAAATCTCTCTCTCCCAATATTATGGTTGTCCATCATATTGACATAAAGACCTTCATAATCATCGCATCGTCGTTGTGTTGCCGGATCGATTGCTTGTGAATCTCCGCCTCTTTGGTGCTTCTTGCTCGTGAGGAAGGCTACCGATTTCATGAAACAAAATCAGGATCCTACATGCTTGGATCATCAACTCAGATTGTGCGAAGCATGCGCCTCATCCATGCATTTGTAAGTACATCCTTCGTCGGATCAGACTTGAGACAAGAGGTCTCTTTGATTAGAGACATGCATTTGCAAATACACTTGAAGAAGTAATACTTTGCCTCATTTATGATCTTGATGAAATAATTTGAAAAATGTTCTCATATCATGTGATTTCATCTAATTAAATTTTATAAATTCTGATGCTCCGAGCTACTAGTATGACTAGTCACTCTTGACCGCATGTGATGCGATCTTCACGCTTTTGTAATGCGCTAAGGCCCAAACCATAGCCTTCAAGTGGTATCATAGCCTTGGTAAAAGATCTTGGATCTAATCCAAACCTTAAGGGAACAAGGTTTTATATATCGGATGCATGAGGGCTCGTTGTTTATGCATAAGATGCTCGTTTCAGATTATTTTTCGTTAAATAAATATCTATTGTTTATGTATTTTTCTGGACGATTTTTTTGGATAATAAAATGTATTTATAATGTTTAAATATGTTCCTAAAATAGTATCCAATAGTTGGCATCAAAGGTGCATAAATTAAAATTTAAAAAGTTCCCGCGACGACATTGTTTTTGCATGTATTCACGGATCTGTAACAAATTATTTTTTGATTACTATTTTTCCATCATGAAATATTAAATAAATACTTTAATTAAGTAGAGAATTAAACCAGCAAATAGCTTGAATTTATTCCGTGCGATTTTGGCTCTGTTTGCCTTCCATATTTAATGGAGATGGGTCAGATGACGGTTGGATCATCACAAATACTTTCTTAAGTATTTATCATTCAACGTAAATCAAGAAAAATACGAATTTACCATGATTAATTTATGTTAATATTTATGGAGATATTTTATTAAACATCAATCACCATTGGATGAACGTTTCATGACAAAATCACTAGTTTAACCTACAATAGTTGTAGGTCAACTTTTACGTGCAAAACATGTTTGCTTGATATAATTAGAAATTTAGGATATCAAAATTGTTTTAAGATGCCTAGGATTTTTAAGCGATTACTATATAGTATAGTACTTTCCATCAAAGGAATGATCAATAAAATCGCAAGTACATTGATCCAACATCTATTTTTCTTGAGTCGTTATGGTGATAGTGTCTAGACATTGGATATACTAATGAGTTACTTAATTGGCATCCTCCACAACATTTGAAATGGAAACTCTCCCTAGTAGCATTATCTGTCTGACCTGGCTTGATCTATTTTGATGAAAGGATAATATGAGCAAATCAAATTATACTCTAATTATTAAAACTCAAGGATAATACGTACTTGCGAGAACAAATACTATATGGTAACATCAATCAAACACTAATTGTTTATTGTTGATTAATTGGATTGATAATTGATTTAATATGATTATATTAATTAGATCCAATTAAATATAAACACTTTATTATAAATAGAGATGTAATTCCCTTGGAAGAGATCATTACGTGAATATGAATCATAATAATTAATTAAATTTTAATGTGATATGGAGGGTCATATAAATGACATCCATGGTTTCCCGAGTGTCAATGACTGAATTGGGAACAACCATGGCAATTTCTCATATTATTGGGATATAACAAAGATAAAAAGAAGATCCCAGATCTTGCTAGAGATATAGCGGTAAGTATATCTCTTGCTTTGAAAGTTTAATAAGGGGATGCACTTTCAGAGTTCAAAAGGCAAGACTAATTTGATTAAAAATCCTTAATCAAAGAATTTAAATTTGAATATATGATTATTTTTATGTTCTAATAAATACATTCTTAATCTTATATATGAATTCCATGAACCTGGTGATTAATTGCTAATCGACTCTATTAATTATCACTCGTTGAATACGGTTAATTAACTATTATTCAGGACTGAGTGTTATCTATGTGAAGAGTGACTCTGTTTATATTAGTCTAGTTAAGTTTAAGATCGAACACAAGGATATAAGTAATTAATTGAATTTACCTAAGTATTAAATATTAAATTAGGTGATTGATGAATCAATGATACATCTACTCTATATGATTTTTTATGCAAAATCCCCTTAATAAATCAGTAATTAATACCTTTTTTGTATTTATTAACAATCACTAAATTAGGGTTAAAAGTATTGTGAATAAATAACCTTGTTTTGCCTAGTTTGAACCTATTATTTTATGTACAATATTTCGTATTTTGACCTAGTTCTTTCTCTATTATTATTTAATTAAATTAACTAACTTAAAAATAAGATTAAAATCCATAAAAATCAGAAAATCGATAGAAAACACAAAAATCTGACATTGTATATTTTGTACATATTTTATCTTTATCATTTTTATTTTATATTTTTCTAACCTATAAAATCCATAAAAATTAGATTAATTTTGTAGATACTGTGTATAAGTTAATTCAATAAATAAAATCAAATTTAAAAATACAAAAAATTACAAAATACAAAAATACGGTATTTTATTATCTATAGAGTACCTCAAATTTACATTTTGTACAGTTGACCTCTTTTGATTTTGGGTCCTTCACAAAAGTTGTAGATCTCGTCGAGACGGGCAACTTTTGTATTGACATTTTTGATCTGACATTTCCTTTTTATTTTATTTCTCTTTTTTGTATTTTCTATCTGGTCAACCACTTAGTCAATCAAGATAGGCCACGTGTCCACTTTTTATTTGTCACCCCCGTTCCCAATCAACAGCTTGACCTTGACTGGTCAACACTGCTCCTCTTTTAGCACCTTCCATTTTGGGTTGTTGGATCGATCTCAATCCAACAGTCCTGATCGCTCATGCTCACCAACTTCCCTCACACCGCACGCATGTGTCGCCCCCTCCGCTTCTCTCAACCGTTGGATCGATCTTGAACCAATGATGCATGTATCATTTTCTACCTCCAGTCGTTACTCTCCTCTCCTTCGCCTCCCATGCCTTCTCCCCTTAATCCCCAACTCTCCTTGCCATAACTCGCCATGATTAAACCCTCATTGTAACCCCCATTCATCAAAGATCCATGCCGGCCCCTCCACTTACTCCTTCTCGCACCACCCCCAAGTCTCACCTATTTAAACCACCACACACCTTCACTCCCGCTATCCACCATTTCGCATACCCCTCTTCCAGCTCCTTCACTCTACCCCAAGTGACAGCAGCAAGCAGGTTGTTGTCGAGAGATGATGATGAGGAGGTTCTGTGAGATCCTCGGTCATCCTTGGCATTGTCATAGATCCATATAACTGCAGAGCTTGGTGCTCTACTTCGTTGGAGCTCCACGAGCGAGGACCTCGAAGAGCCTTGACTCTTTCCCCAGGCGTGCCACTTCGTTCTTCTTCACCCTTAGCTTTGCTCCGACCACCGTCCGCCTCAACCAAGATTCGCCACGAGGTAACTTCACCCGTACCTTTTTTATTTCACTTAATTACCACATACACCCAAGGGCTCTTCTGACCCTCATGAGGAGCATATCTCCTTCTCTTTCCTTCAACCATCTTTGTTGGACCATCGGGATACTCCCTTCTCTTCTCCACAACCTCCCACATGTCGCTCCACCTCCAAGTCTTGTAAAGACTTGGAGCTCCAGGTCCCCGCCTCCTCTCGCTCGAACATGACCTCCATCATGCTCCCTTCGTCTCACCCTATAGTTCTAATCCCTGTAAATCCCTCCTTCTTCATTGTTCGGATGATGCGGAGCTGCTCTGTTCATCCCCTCCTCCGATGAACCTCCATCGCCACACCCCTTCAAGATGGACAACAACTTCTAGACTCCACGACCAACTTCATGTGGGCCTCCTTGAGCCTCCAGCTCTCCTCACTAGCCAACAGCACCACGACGGTGCTCAGGAGAGTTCGTCGGATCCCAACCTCTTGTGCGACCCCCTGCGAAGGAGAATCTAAGCATAGTTGCCCTCTGATCAAGAACTCAAGAAATCATCACCGTTGATTCAAGCCCCAATTCTCAACCATTCAATCAGAAGGGAGGAACAAATTATATCAACCTCTAAGCCTGTAGTCGAAGCCGTGAGGCTTGAGCCTCTGAAGCACCCACAAGCCGCCACGTGTAGGCTCGGTGTCCCAAGCCTCTGCCGCCACCCCCACCATGTGCACTACACCTATTGTAGGGGTAATTTACATCTAGACCCATGCAAATCCAACATTGGAGAAATAGCCCTATCAAGGGTAATTTAGAAGAAGTCCCCTACATGTTTCAAATATTGCAGACAAACCCTCCAAAGGCTATTTTGAGAAGAAAATGTTTATTTTTATTGTATTTTAGTCCATGGGTTTTCAGTTGATCATATCTTGCTCATTTGAACTCTGATTTTTGTGCAGAATATGTCATCAGAAGCTTTTTATGAATGATTATTATTTGAGAATCTTTGTTGACCTATGTAGGCTAATTTATTGGCATTTCCACGTTGTTTTATGTTGAGAAGATCATTGATTTATTCTGTAGGAGCTTAATTAAGGACAAAGTATTAGATTTATTGATTATTCACTAAGGATTATGTCGTATGAAATTTGAAGATCTGGTATATTTGAAAATTATAAATGATCTCTCTTTGATTTTAGGATTCTTATTCATCGATCAATTATTTTAGACTGTAACCTAAAATTAAATCGATAAATCTTTCTGAATTTTAATCTCTTTCAATCTGTGATATTGAATTTGATTCATTATTGATAATATTAATTGTAGAATTCATCTCTACATGGGCTTAATTAAGGAGGGGACATTAATTCAATTCCATGATATTTTATATGATTAAGATTTAATTTATTTGAGGAACAATTTACAAGGAATTTTGAGGTCAAATATTCATCGATAAAACCATCAAGTGATCTCTTTATTGTAGGATTATCCATTACACAGAACAAATCCCTCAAATTCACCTACTCAACACGGTGAAGACCGTAAAAGTTCGATCTTTTTATCTTGTCTATTTTAGAGTTAGATGAGAACACAAAATTGTACAAACACTTAGGAGGCTTGGGATTGGGGGCACTAATCTTAGTATGTACGTGAGCAAATTAAAATGAATACAATGAGGGGATACTCACCCCAAGACAAAGATTTTTCTTTTTGACTGATTTTAGGATTGAGTAATATTAACAGTCCCAATTTTATTGATTATCACTTTTTTGTATTTTAAACATAAATGCACGAGCCTAAGGAGGAGTTAAAACTTTTTAGCACCTAGACGGTCAAAAATAGAGGAAGAGAGGCGGAAAAGCAATGCAAGCGATAAATCGATGATAAATGCTAAAGCGTAAATGCTCACCTTGCCTCTAGCTCTCTACACGCAAGGATGCCAAGAAGAATTTGAAACCTATCTATATGCAAATGCAAGCCGTTGAAATCGCCCTATATCAGACATTATTATTATTGTGAAGAAAAAATTCCAATCACTCATATATGGAACCCAAAATTCAGGTCTTGGGGAGCTCTTCTGTGCCCACCATAATGGTCCTACAAGCCCTGTATAGAGTCCCTATCGGCGCTCGATTCCAAGTCTAAATGAGAAGAAATTAAAATTTGACTAGATTCAAATGTAGACTATAGCCACATGCAATGATAATTAAGTTTTTGGACCTAATAGTATCGTCAAGCAATCCTAATGCTCGGGCTCAATAGCACAAAAAAATAAAAAGAAAATTGTGAAACAAATAAAAAGAATGGTGGTGAAAACGCGACCAAATGATGAGGCCCTCAAGGAAATAATCCCTCGGGCAGTGGACTTCGTAAAGCATGAAGTGTCCTGAGAGTCTTGAATATTATAAACTAATAGTCTCTCTCTAACTTTGAATTACAAATAAATAAATAGATGCTAAAAAACTTTGTTTTCAAAATTTATCCAAGTCCTTCTTTGATGCGAGGTCAAAAAGTCGCCTCACGTGGGTGCGCAGGCACTCATAGAAGAGCTCCTCCCTCGATCCGTGTTTCTCACAACAAAGTCAAAAACAGAGAATGGTTAGACAATTCAGCAATATAACATCAAATGAAATGAAAAGAAATGAAAAGTAGACAATAAAGAAGACATAACTATCAAAAACCAATCAATGTGTCGTTGTTCCCCGGCAACAACACCATTTGATAACTAGGGTTTTTCATCGGTCAGATGTTCCACACAAGGCGGGAATAACGTCGCTGAGGCATTCGAGCAAGAAACCCTAGAAAATAAAGAATTAACCCACAATAAGAATTAAGCAATGAAAAGTGAAATATGTGGAGTTCAATTTTATTATAACTCTACAAAAGATGTGTATAGGTGTAAGTATGTAGAGTGTCGAACAGAAGGAGCAAACTAGATAGATTGGGCAATAATGCATGAATTTGTGTTCTTCTTCTTGTCTAAGTGTATTTGTGTGGGTTTTATATTTTTGATTTTTTTATATTTTTGTTTTTATATTTTTTTTAATTTGTTTTTAATTTTATGTTTTTAAATTTTCTTTTTATATTTTTCTGATTTTGTATTTCCTTTTCTATATAAGAATATATAAGACTATATATATAATGTAGGATAATATAATTATAAATATTAATAAAAATACACAAAATAAAGTAATTAAAATATTTTTGAGTTTTAAATAATTTTCTATTGTTTTGTTTTTTAGAAAATTTTGTTACTTTTTATGGATTTTCAAAGTCAAAAATATCCCAAATTAGGGATTAAATAATAGGTTGAATTTAAAATGAAGAATACAAATATAAAATAATGTCCAAAATTTTCAAAATTAATTTTAATAGATAGATAATAATATAAATAAAATTCAAAAATAAAAAAATGTTTTTTTTGTATTTTTGGGAATTTTTAGTCTTTTTATACTGGATTTTGGAGCTTTTTAATTTTTATGAGTTTTCTCTTTCTATTTTAGGATTTTTGATTTATAGAGTTAGAAAATAAATAGACAAACATAAAATATATTTTTTGGAATTTTCAAAAACTTTTTATATTTTTTGGGTATTTTACACTACAAATAGGGGATATTTGCTCATTTTAGATTTTTATAAAATAGAAATATATGATAAAATACCTTAATAAATATATTTGTGATATATAATAATATAAGGTATTTATCCTAATTTTCTATGAATTTTAAGAGCAAAGGAATTATGTTTAATAAAAGAAAATCTATAAAAAGAAAATGCAACCTAATAGGGGCTAATTTGCAATTAGCTGAAAGTTTTGGCATCAAACAATAACCCTAAAGTAAAATCCATGGCATAAATGCATAAATTTTCCAGATAAATAAAATATTTCATGCCTGGTAAGGGAATAAGTGTAATTATCAAAAAGTGCGAGGGACAAGTTATAATTTCTTCACAAAATATAAAACTATATATGTGATTTTAAGGACTGAATGTAAATACAAAAATCCGTGAGGGTCCCTCTGCAAAATACATACACCTTACGCGTACAAGCACGTGAGGTGATGTAGTGAGGGATCTATGAGCAATAAAAGTAAAGCTAGGGGTCTGACAGTGAATATTACAAATTATATTACATTGTAATTGAAAGTTTTTAGACAAAATATTAAATGCGTGAAACAAACAAAAGACAGAAGGGTGGCGGTGCAAAATACCCCTCTAAAGGCGCGCGGATGGATGGTGTGATGCTCGTTACTTATCTACGTGTCTCGTCAACATTGAGCGATGACGCTTCGAAATGAACGGTCTGGATTAGATCCTGCTCGAGGATCTGACGGTGAGGTGCGGGTTCATTCGAAGATTCCTACTGCTCCCGATGCGGATGTTTGATTGAATGACGGAGAGGTTTGATGGAAGAACATGTCAAGAACATGCCTCGCCCAAGCTTCGATTGACTTCTTCTCCTTCGTTCGACCTCCTGGAGGCTCTAATCTAGTGCAAAATGGAGCTTGGGCTCCACTACGTCGGTAGATGGTCTCTGATGAGCACATGGAGCTCTGATAGGTCAGATGGTGTCAAGGAAGAATGGAGACTCCAGGTGCTTAGAACCTTTGCAAAATCGACCCCCACGCGGGTTCTTTAGCCCTCCAGAACCTGCATGAAGAATGGCCGCACAAAAATAATAGGGTCAGGGGCTTTATTTGGTTGAGATGGAGCGGAATTGGGTCGGACAGAGGTCTCAGGTGAGGGTGGAGGAGCAGAGACCAGGTCTCCAGATCCACAGAGGATATGGGTGGTGTGAAGGTGCGTGGGGCGTGCAAGAAGCATAGGGGAAGGTGTGAGGTGGTCTAGGGGGTTGGTCAATGAGCAGAAACAGGCGAAAATGGTTCATCGGAGTTGGGCTACAATGAACTATGATTTGGGAATTTAAATCTAAATATGAGATCAAAATATAAAAAAAACAAGAATAAAAGCTAGGGTGAAATATAAGCAAGAAAATAAGGAAGAATTTACCTTGAGTGGTTGTTAAGCCACGAGATGTTACCTCATGCCCAAGATGTCGGAGATGGTGGAACGCCTCTTCGGTCGCCTCCTCGATCAACCTATATACAATGTGAAGGAATTGTCACCTACTTCGAGCCTTTGGGCGCAAGAGGAGGAGAGGAAACGGGACCAAGAAGATTAACGTTTTGAAAGGAGGAGGAGGAGGTCTTTTGTATAAGCGGACGAAGAGGCTGGGAAGATAGAGAACGCATGAGTGAATCAGAGGTCCTCGGCCCAAGAAATCAAGCTCACGTCATAGGGCTAGTATCAAGGTAAAAAGTCGATGAGGAATCCAAATCGAATCAATGATTGCATCGATCAAGAAAAAATAGAGAACAAGGGGTTGAAGCATGGTTCTGACATAAAGACAACCACGTGGACCAACCAAAAAAAGTCAGGTCTGAAATTATTCAAAAATCAAAATTAATAACAAATGATTTTATTAAATTAAATTTATAAGCTAAAAAATGTTTATTATTTTCTAATGTATTTTATCATTATTTTATTTATTTTTCCGAGCTATTTTATTACAAGTTAATTTTTAGGGTTTTATTTATAGGTATATTTACCTATGTTTTGATTCTTTTATTTTTATTTTGTATTTTTGATTTTATTATTTGATTTTTTATTTTATATATTTACAACTTATTTTTATATACATAAATGTATTTTTATTATATTTTTCTGATATATAATAAATAGGTATATGTATAGGTATTTTATTTATGTATTGAAATAGACTTATTTTATTTTGTATTTTATTTATTTTTTTATTATAGTTTTAATATGTAAATATATTATAAAGAATATATACAAAATTACAAAAATATAACATTAAATAATAATAAAGAATAAATAAAATGAATATTTTATTCAAGTATACTATACAATAAGGGTCCAAAACCTAACTTCCACACCTTAACTTCAAATTAAACGAATATCGCCTTCATTAAATAGCTTGTTAAAAGTTATATACAATTAAAGGTGATTTTGTTATATTTTGAGTTTTTATTTAGGAGATATGGGTCTGTGAAGTTCGAGTTTGGGGATTTTATTTTGTATGTAAAATGTACTTTGTATATTATTTTTGTGTAAAGTTAATTTTGTATTTTTCTATATATTATTATCTACAACTTTCACGTGAAAAGTTTCTTTATTTAGAGTATAAAAAGTAGAAAATAAAATAGGTCTCAAAAATGAATAAATGATGAGTAAAAGAACGGGAATTATTGGTGATTTTTGGCCATTATCTACCCCTACGTTATTCCTTATCGGCCAATGAATTCTTGACTTGATCTCAGGATTTATGGTCATAAAATACTATTCTTTTTCTTTTCTTTCCTTTATTCTATAATTTTGATATTAAAAACAGTATTTTATACAATATTATACAACAAAGAATGAATGTTAATTTGTAGAAATTATGGCTATTTACATGCATTTGTTAGGGTTTTTAAGGCCAAAATGATAGAATAAAGATGATGAAATGAAGATTCATCAGCTATGAAACCCATAGTATGATTATTACTTCAGTTTATTCTGCAATGCACATGCGGATCCATTCAAGGGTAATGACATACGTGAAGCTGTAGAAGATTGAATTCGTCAGGTAGAGAAGACCTTTCGAGCTCATGATGTATTGGTGGAGCATTGGGTGTAGATGGCATCTTACATAATGAAGGACGTAGCTGACTAATGGTGGACTTTTATGCAGTGTAGACTTGCAACACCCTAATAGTGGGCGGAATTCTTTGAGTTATTTGCATCCCATCACCGTCAACCCCATTGGTGCAAGGAAAAATGCACGAATTTTCATAAGTCGATACAATGAAATTGTACTTATGAAGAGCATCACTGGAGATTTTTGGAATTGATGAGTTTCAATGGACCAACTCATCTAACTAAGGAGTGTATAGTAAGATAAATGATGGATTATGTGATGGGTTGATGGGGCTAATATGAGGACATGGTGTCAATATCCTCGCACAATTGACAGATTTGACTGCTTCCATCGAACAAGAGATGCTCTAGCCTTTGAGGAAATACGTCAAAGTCGACAAAAGTAGGGCCATATAAGAGCAGCCGTATAACCTAATGAGAGTTGTATTTGTAGCCTCTCATGTAGTGCTTGAACGACCTCCCTGACCACCTACACCAGCTACAACTATTGATTCTGGACATCAGGTACAAGTTTGTTATAAGTATGGACATGAGGGTCATTTCAGGAATGACTTTTCTCAGAAACCAATGCCAACAAATACCTACCCATATACTCCTATACAGACTCAACGCCCAATATTGTTGTATTAAAGTACTTCACAAATGGCATGACCATCTTTCAATGGTCGAGGTTGTGAACTGGGAGAGATCAAAGCATGCATCATTATCATATTAAGAATGTGCACGACATCTGCAATAGGATATGTGAATCTGAATGTGATACCAAAAAGATACACAGGTAAGAAAATAAAAAAAATAAAATAAAGAAAAAAGATATATAGGTTAAATTAGCAACTATTTTTAATCAGTTTTCATGGCTTTCCTATTTTTTATTTTGGTTTTTTCTAGTTAGTTATGGTATAGAATAAAATAGTATAATAAAAAAGAAATAAAGTGAAAATAGGAGATTATACACATAAAATGACGTAGTTCTAAATGTACAGTTGTTTTATATACATTATAGCTCCCGACCCCAAGTTTCACAAATGAACTCCCAAGTCTTTTGAAATTGATCTTGTTTATAGATAATTGAATGTACAATATTACAAAAGTGAGTACGAGATCATTAGTATCTATATGAAGGAGATATGTATCTTTTTTATTCTACATATCCATGATTCGAGTTTTGGGTTATTTACCATACGTTTAGGTTAGTCAGTTTTAATGATTTTTCATAGATTAATGTTATGTACTTAGAAGTGGTTTCACACTAATTGGTGTCAATATGAATTTATAGCAAAATCATTGAAGTTTCTACTATATACATACATGTACATACTTGCACTTGAAGCTCTATTTTTATATATTTTCTTGGATTTCTAATATTATTTGTCAGGATTAGGAAAAATACATGAGCTTGCAACCCAACTATTTCTTATTTTTTTGATTTATTTGTACAGGTACATCCTTCTTAATTGTATGGTTTTGTAAATTTTTTAATTTTTATGCTAATTATGTGTATTTAGCAATGCTTATGCAAATGATAAAAACATGAAATTAAATGCAAATGGTAGTATTTTACTCACTTTGGATCTCAATCCATGGCTTGTAGGTAGATGAATCCAGATTCATCAATGCCCAATATATAGTATCTCCTCCAAGTCATCCTTATCGCAGTGGACAAGACATAGTCTATTGTTGAATCCACTTAAAACCGTGTCAATTGTACATGACATAGTAATGATATCAATTCGTGTACCAACCTTTATCTTTATTTGTCAGCATGCATGTGTCTATAGATATAAATATAGACATATATACTCTAATTTATTTTAAGTTTTTGAAGATCAAATTCTCGTAATCTGCATCTTCATAAATCTTGTATGAATCATAGTAATTGTTTCATGTGAGTATTATTGCATCGATTCGAAGTTTTATAGCATTTTTAATGCAAACATTATCAATCAACCAAAAGCTATTATAATAAGCATGTGGATATTGTTCATAATGAAGAACAACTCGATAAAGATTCTGATTTCATATAAGTTAAAACCCCAATAGTAAAAGGAAGGATCTTGTTACTTTACATATTAACTGTTGCATGGTACTAGGATGATTAATGACTCTTTAAATAATTAAAATCTAAGAACATGAATAACGTACAAAGAAAATCAAGAACGCAAATAACATACAGAGAACATAAATTACCCCAAAATTTCAGCAGAGTTCTCCCATACAAGTGTAGATTGAAATAAATGTTGACATAGTTTTTCTCTATATCAAGTGATATTCAAAAGAAAAACAACAATATATTTTTGGAAAGAATGAACCAAAAAGAACAAATGATGATGAACTTATATGCCTCATTATTCATGAGTGTGTGAATCTTGTAAATAATCACATAATCACTGAGGGAAGGTTCACGTTAACCTAAGGTGTTACTCAGGTTTCTATTTTGCAAAATAACACCATTATTAGCATGTAGCGAATAATTGATAAATGTATCATATCATGGGTAGACGAATCATGTAAATGATTACATGGTCACCGACGACAAAGCCATATTCACCAAAGCATGTCTATGCTCATACGCTAAAACTAATATATGGAAGGAGAATATCTTAAAAGTATCTTAAGTTGGGTCTACCTATCTCCTACTTGAAGCTCGTTGGAGGAGGCTCGCACATTTCTCCGTATCTTTTCTTCCTGACAGCGATTCACTTACGCTTATTAACTACCTCCCCCTTCATCTATTATCTTAACCCTATCCTCAAGTATGGAGTATGAAATAGACAGTGTAAGGGTAGGGGCACTTATAGCCCTCCACTCTACCCATGTGGCTTCCCACTCATTGTGTTGTCATCAAAATAGACGAATCCATGACCACTTGATGCTAATCCTCATAGCATGGCATCTTAATCATTTACTCAGCCCATTGCTTTGTCTATGTCAATTTCGAATCCCATAATTTTTTCTAATGATGCTTACTTAGTACTAATCACACTTAATTAATGCTAATCATGGTTAATCCTTTATTAATATCATTAATCATGCTTACAAGTCTTAATTGTTATTATCCTCATTGATCATGATTAGTTAATCCTATTGGCATTAGTTAATTGTTAATGACATGTTTAACCAATGCCAATTTCCCTTGCTTCAAAAAATCATAACAATGAATAACGTCATCCAATTGACATGAATGATTTTCATTGTTGGTCGTCGAGTTGGATCTGATGCAAGTATCTAAAATACAATACAAAGAAATTATATTTAGGACCCTACAAGCATGCCTCATTGATTAATTCTAACTAAAAATTTCACATTTACCCTTCTTGGATTTTTTTCCTTCTATACTTGAGGTGACCGTAGTGTCCTTCCTCTTTTCCGGAATAAGGACTATCCCCTTCGACATTTTATATCGATCTCAGGTGACTTGGAGAGGAAATCTTCCCTAACCCACTTTATAGCATTCCATCTCCAATTGCAATCTTTCCATTGTCTCTGACCTCCAAATCATTTATCTAGTCTCACCTCCATACCAGTCTCTAATCACCAGAACCATGTAAATCAATTATGAGTTTTATTTAGGGTTTTTGTATGAAGATTTATGGCATTGACAGTGGTATCCATGAAATATGAAAGGCAACAACGAGGTTGGGAAAGAAGTCAGTTGTTGAATGGGTGTGCATCACTCTCAGTGTGATCATGCTCGATGGACTTCAGGCTCACTAGCCGAAAGGATAAGGAGATGAGAACGCAAGGGAGAAGGAGATGCAACTCGATTATATTGCAGATAATTGGCACATCAAGGAAAGAATTTGCAAGGAATCACCACATATTGGTGTAAGTCTCAAAGAGGACAACAATTTAGAGGGAAGAAAATTGTGGGGGTGGGGGTGTTGCAAGAGATAAAGCTTCATGTGCTTGTATATATGGACAAATTGTTGTTTTTATTTGGTTTATGGTAGTGAATGGATGTATGAATGCTATTATTTGGTTAATTGTACGCGGTTATGTAGATTTCGAACTCTTGCTATAAAGATTGATTCTTAACACTAAGTATGAGACGTGAACACAGCTTCAGAGTTTTTTTTGTTGGTTAAATTGACCATTTTTGGAGCGTAACATTTTCACTAGCCACCATTTCTGGAAAAGTAAATAAATGGTGTAATATTTAAACATTGACCTCAGTGAATATGTTTATTTCACACTTGAATCATTGTTGTAATGGTGGTTTTCAAGTATTACTGATGTGGATTGTTTGTTCGAATCTCGAGGAGATTCTTTGATTGTATTATTAGAAATTTGAATAGGAAAATTGTGTCCGGTCGCAAATAAAATCTCACAAGAATTTCGAGGATGTTCTTATAAAATATATCAAGAATATTGCAATTAGGGACCAAATAAAATATGATAAATTTTGGAATACCTTTTTTTAGACAGATTCGTGGCTGAACAAAAGTCAAGGCAATAGGTCATCTGTACGATCTTTTAGGCAGTTGTTTCTTCATATTTAATGAAATTTAATAGGAAAATTGCATTTGAGCTCTTATAATATCTCACGAGATTTGTACTTTAAAAAGATGGATGCCCAATTGGATGAGCTAATTTAAATATCATATAAGTCTCTCATTATTCTATTATTGCAAGTATACGATTTTGAGTTTTTTTTGGTTGATTATGACTGTATTTTAAGTGTGCCACTGTTGATTAAATAAATGTGTTAATTTTAACCTTACAAAGGCATCATGTACCAAAAATTTTCATTATTTAATGATCACATTCTATTATTGGCTTGATGGTCGTGGGAATAGACATAGTCAAGTTTGCCTACATTTCTCTGTGATGCAATCACAGATATAAAATTTAAATAATATAATGAAAATAGTAACAATTAAAATGTTTGCCTACATTTCTCTGTGATGCAATCACAGTTATAAAATTTAAATAATATAATGAAAATAGTAACAATTAAAATACACTATTTTTTAATTTGACTTTTTGTACTTTGCACGGGTTCCTTGCTTGCTAAGCCTTAAACCTAATTACTACATGTGTAACTAGCTGGACAAGAAAAAGCTCTCATTGATAATACAAAAAATAAGAAAATAACGAACATTTAGAAAACTCTAACCCTCAATCATTAGAGACAATTCCCATCTCTCCCCTGAATATTCTTGTTTTCATGTCTAAGGCTATTCTCGCTCCTCACATTGGTCATTGTTTCTTACCTCATCTAGGTGCACCAGTTAGTACCTTCGCATTTCCACAACATATTGCACGCTTTCGACACATGTGCCTTTACTTCTTACGACCACCCATCAACACTACATTGTATTGTCTTCACATTTTCACCTCTAACATGTTGTTGGACAAGCTTTTCTCTGACAGTTGAAGTCAACCTTCTTACGTGATCAGCTCCTAATTTGCACCATAACATCATTGTGATAATAATTTGACATTGTATTTTTGAAAGCAAAACAAGGCAACAAGCTATAGATCCAATGGCTCTTAATCCCGTCTACATTCATGCAGAAACGATTCCTTGACGAGCATGCAGACATGTTCTCTTAGAACTCGAAGTTGGGTTTGTTAACCATGTGAGTCCGGAGCGAACCATTTCTACAATAAATGTTATTGTAATCTTTGATATATCAATAAAAGTTATTTGTTTATTTCACTCTTTTTCAGATATCAAATGAATAGATGCACTTATAATGTCACTTAGTACAATTAGGGTTATGTACCACAACCATCATAATAATCATACAGCTATTGATTCAATGGTTGAATCATAGAGGTCGGTGACTGGATGATATCTAACAACTTATAGTGAGGACTCATCAAGCATCGTCAAATTATTGTTAAGAAAGGACCTCCAGTCTAAGAAGGGGATGGCAATCCCTTGTTGGACATGCGAGACCACGACGAGAAATTATGCAATAAATGTTATTGCAAATATCATTCCTTAATCTGAAATGAAGAATAATTAATTTTCATAATATGTTCCTTGGTACAATTAGGGTTATGTACCACGATTATATTGATGATCATACAACTGTTGATTCAATTGTTGAATCATAGAGGCTGGTGCTTGGATAAATATCTAAAGAGTTAGATTGAGGACTCATCAAGCACCATCAAATGATTATTAAGAGATGATCTCCAGTATGAGTATGAGATGACAATCCTTCTCTCATGGGATGATATCTAACCGACCTCTTGATGGAGGTCCTCTGCATAGGAATAGAAATTCAGAGGTTTTAGATAAGTTAGGTCAAAGAGTTGACCTAATGAGATCGAGATAACCAAGACCTATGTCGTATACTTCCACGCTATAAGCACACATTCTCTGACTAGAGATAGTTGTTTTACTATATGTTTGAGCATGTACATTTGGCAGACCGATAGGTTGATGATCTAATTAAGGTTTCAAAGGGATCATACAGGTTCATTACTGAATCAGAAGACATGAGCTCACTCATGAGATATTGGGATCAAATTCCGTGGACGGTTATCTCACTTTGGAAGCTTGACTGAATTTGTAGGTTTGATATATGATTTTGGAAAGTATATGATCAATACCTATGTATGATATATTTTTTTTGGAAAGTATATGATCGATACCAACTCCCAATGATCAAATGAGAAACTTGGTGATAAAACCCTAAAGAAGACAATCTAAATAAGATCTAAAACTTCGAGTTTATTCTAAATATTCCATTATTCAGGATGTACATGTATTAGGAATACTTGAGGAAGATGTGATCATAAATGATTGTCTAGCGACGATGCTTCCATTCTTAGGGAGTGATGAAACAGGTCTGGATTTTAGTGACTCCTCTCACTAGAGAAGTGATCAATCTTGGTCCAAATGTTGGACAGGATCTGAATGTGATTCAGGTGCAATGAGAAGATTAGATTTACAGCTTCTATTTAATCAAGCATCTATGGGAGGTCCCTGAGATCTAGATTTGAGATTTGATCTCAATATCCAAGTCACTATACGTGGAACGTACAACTGACATGTCCTTATCTCCAAGTATCCACAGAGAAAGTGCATTATCCTTGAAAGAGTTCAAGAATAATTCCATTGTTGACAATATATCTAAGCATTGAGAAATTGATAATTAAATATGATTTACTTATCATAGATAATATGAATGTGATTCATGTTATTTGGGAACATGAGAATAGAGATCTAAGATGATTAAATACGATTAATTATCAAGGATATGAATAATGTGGATAGCACTATCCATATTATTTGTATATATAATTAATGTGATTTATATTATATTAGAGAGAGCTTATTGTAAATAATATCTACAAATTAATTGTTGACGTGAATTGGATTCACATTAGAAATTATCTGGTTATAAAATTTATATTTTATTTTGGATGTGTAAACATGATTCACAATTATTCAATGTCATGATTGCAATATTCACAAAATTAATTTGGAATTATTTTTGGTGAATTATTTTACAACAAAATTTGTTGTAAATATATGAAGGATTATGTGAGATTTTGTATATCACATAATTAGAAGGCCAACACCTTCCATGAATGGAGAGTGGACGATCACCCTTTGACTCATTCAAATAGTGGTTGTCCCCTCTATTTAAGGAAGGCGGATGGCCTCTTTCCTAATCCTTCTATCATAATTGATTTAGTTCAAATAAAATTATGTTGATTATTAAATACATTTAATTAATCTAAATTAATTGTTGTTATAATTTTTACAACAAAATCATGACCATTGAATAGAAACACAAATCAATCTCAACCATTGATTTTGTGTTTTACATGGATTGTGATCCATGGACTCCCAAAAAACTATAAAAGATGAGGCAAACCTAGCTCTTCATTTTACAATAATTGAATAGCCTCTCTCACTCATATTCTCTACACATGCCCCTCTCTCCCTCCTTAGAGTGTCCGCCCACCCTAAACCCTAGAGAGGATTGACGTCGTCACCACATCGTTGTACCATCGCTTCGACTGCTCGTGGATCTTCATCTCCTTCGGTGCACTTCTCTCGTGAAGAAGATATCGGATCTCGTGAGACGAGATCAGGAGATTCGTCGCTTAGATCATCAAAATAGATTGCGAGGAGTATGTGTTTCATCATCGCGCTCGCAAGCATATCCTTTGTTGGATCAGAATTGAGACAGGAGGTCTCTTTATTTAGATACGTGATCACAACCATGCTTCAAGATGTAACCCTAATACCCTTTTGTATTTTAGATGAAACGATCCGAGAAGTGTTCTTGGATCATGTGGTTTCACCGTTCATTTTTTTAAAAAATCCATTGCTCCGAGCAACTAGTATGACTAGTCTCTCCCGATCGCATATGATGTGATCTTCACTCTTCCATGAAGCACTTAAGGTTCTTACCATAACCTTCAAGTGCTATCATAGACATAGGTCAGAGGTTTCATTTATGATCCATAAACATAAGATGACATGGGCATTTTTTATAGTGCAAATTTTCGTTACATTTTGTTCCTGCAATCATGTTTTATGTGATTTTTTTGCCCTGCTTAAATGCCTTAAAACGTGAGTTTCACTGATTATGTTCTCCATATTATTATCAATCCGTAAGACTTGAGTTTGCGTGATTTGGGATCTGTTTGCTCAAGTTATGACCATTTTAGTATACATGAGTCCATTGTTACGTGAATGGTATTTTAGAACGTAATCAAGAGATAACCATGGTTTTGAAACACCTAGAAATGTGTGTCTATCACTTGTATTACGTATCAAATCAAATTGGAAAATCAAGGAAATTTAGTTTGGTTTTAGTAAACATGTGTCACTGTTGGAAACTTAACAAATTTAAAAAAGAATCTTGTGATTGTCATTCAATTAATCCATAGAAATTAATTTTTTATCTCCTGGAATAATTATTTGTTAAATAATTGTGAAATATTTAATAAATATAATTATTTTGAATGACCAAAACAAACACGATAAAATAATTGATCTTGATCAATTTGTTTATAACGAAGTTTCCAACAAACATTGATACTTGAATAGGATTGGAGATTTGTTTAGAAAATCTCCTTATAATATTAAGGAAAATAATTTTGATGAATATTATATGGCAAATCTTTGGATGAAAGGTCGAATGTTATCTCAAATACAAAATGATCAAATCACATTATCTTATCCTGAGGTGGATATGGTGTCTAGTTGGGGATTGTTTGGGTAGCAGGTTGCTTCAAAAGTGGTCTGTCTCACATCCTGTGTGTATTGTCCATGACAGCAGTTAAGGAAAGGATAATGCTTGAAATGATCGTTATATATTTTTCTAATTATTAAAATTTGAATAATATGTATTTTGATATTATACAGTCCTTCAAGTAACAATCAAGATTGTTTTTTGGATATTGATTGAATCATTGATTTAATATGACTAAATTATTTATCCAATAATCATCATAATCTATATTTACATATAGATTAGAATTTCCTTGGAAGAATTAATCATAGTGAGTATGATTCATTATGATTAAAATTTGAATGGGATATGGAGGATCAAATAAGTGGCATCCATAGTCTCTCGTCAATGCGAAGGGTTCTGTCACCATGAATTGTATGTAGGAGATGTCTATCCAGAGTAAAAGCTCATGCATACAAGCGCACATAGATCAGGTTCTTTGCTTCTCGAAAGAGTAAGGTTGTATGCATAGTGACCCCGATATCGAGTCCTCGGATTATTTGGGTGATATTGGATTGCACGTGGCGACGGTTGATTCAATTAACAATAGGTCAACATCACCTTAGGGGGTGGTGGGCCCGGGTGTTAAAGACCGAATTGGGAAATACGAGTTGGACTTACAAGGCAAAATGAGTTCCCGCTTCTTTTTATCTGAGTTACAAGTTCTCATATTAATGGGATGTAACAAAGGTAAGAAGGAGATCCCAGATCTTGCTTGAGATATAATGGTAAGTATATCTCTTAATTTGAAAGTGAATAGGGGAATGAACTTCCATAGTTGATAAGGCAAGACAACTTTGATATAAAACTCCTAAATCAAAGGAAAATATGTATTTATGTGAATTATCTTATTTCAGATAACCTACATTAAATCTCTTAAAATTATACTCAATAATAACCAGTAAAATATCATGGATTGGATCCATGATCAAGATATTATTCTTGCAGTTGGACACATAATATATGTGGTTGCAATGTACAAGTTTTCTCATAATAATGAGGAATGATAATTAAATAGAGAAGAGTACAATATCCTTAGGTTTGTATGTCTCTAGAGTCTTTATCTCTCATCGAGTGTACTTTAGAAGTATCATGTCGATGATGATCGTAATTATAAAAAATCCTTATAGAATCTGAGAAGGAGTTTTGGCATACGTATGTGCTCTCAACATTTATCATGAATGGCATGTTTCATTGCATTATGCAAAATGGTGGCTCGATTAGAGAAGATGTACTCAAAATGTTTGAGTACCAGCTTGAACCAAAGTTTTTAAGATGAATGTAGATAATGTGAGTGTCATCATTCTATTGTCTACACTCAAGTCTTTCATGAAGCTCTGTATATTCATATTGTATGAATTATATGAATCATATGTAAATGTTGAAATCTCTTATATTGAAGTTTTTTGAGTTCAACATAAGAGATCCTTTGTCTTAAGCAATGGTTGTTTATAGATTAAGGAAGAACAGTGGAAGAACGGGTCTAACCCAAGTAAGAAGGAAAGTCAAAAAGTTAACTGTATTTATGTGACTTCCATATGACATCCAAAGGATTGGATGAATGCCAATACTGTAATAAGTCGATGTACTGATAAGTATGGCTATCTAGACTATCTAGAATCCTTAGAGAAGGACTCGGATAGTGCATCGGAATAGTCTGCATCTGCGTATAATCATTGAAATTGACTTGCTTATTGGATAAGATCAAAGTCTAATAAATGTATGACATTTTTCTAATAACACTTGCAATTGGTTGCATATGTTTTAGAAGACTAGAAAATTTGATCTTAAGGTTTAATAATCATCCATATGGATATTGATGCAATTGTTCCAACAAAACTCTAATGGATAGATAGACTTCATAATTTCAGTTGGAGAGCCCTTAGCCTTAGAGAATGTCTCTATGACCTAGATATTAGAATACACATTGTTTATTTCTAGATGTTGGAAATAAACATGAATTATGGAATAGACCTATAATAAAGAGTTATGATTGATATATTTCAGAAAGTAATCTAACATCTAGAGGATTCTACTAAATTGAAAAATTTATGAATGGTTCATTAACATTTCTAAATGTTGAAACTTAAACCTTAAAAGATCAATAGGAGCATGAATATCATTTGATAATGACCTGGAATCGAGTCTTTGACATATGTCTATTGATAAGATCAATAGACTAGTAAGATATTGAACTTTAGATTGTCTAAAGGTTCAAAACTTACATACTTATGAATAGAGATTCAAAGTAAAATGATGATACACCCTTCTCTGGGAATGATGTAAGATGTCAAGGTATTCAAGATCTCATATATATTGATGTGTGTGGATCATATGTATCATAATAAATATTAATGATATGTGATATCAATTTATGATTAAATATGATATGAGATTTCTCCCATTCACCTTAGAAACCTTTGAAATGTTCACAGATTTCACAATTTTGGTTTAAAACCAAAGTTTGAAGGAAGATAAAAGAATTTGATCTAATCAAGATAGCAAGTACCTATTATATGAATTCAAGGAATACCTTATGGAGATTTGAATATCATTATATCTCACTCTTATACACTTAAACTTGATAGAGTTGTACAGAGATGCAATTGGATCATGATTTACATGATTTGATCGATGATGAATATTAGCATAAATACCTCTTAGTTTCCAGGTATCTATGTAGTAGAGACTACAATATATTCATTAATAGATTCCATGCAAATATAAATCTGAAAACCCTCGTAAGCTATGGTCTGAAACCTAGCATAAATGTTGGACACTTGATGATTTTGGGTTACTTGGTCCATAACCATGTCATGGATACAAGTAAGCTGGAATCTAACACCAGAGAGTACTGCTCCATTAGGAATATTAAGGATGGTATTGGATACCTACTTTATGATCTTTAGATTCTTAAAAATTTTCATCTTTAAGGATAAGATTCTTAGGAGGTAACTTTCTTGAGAATCAAGATGGAAATGAAGTAAACGAACTCATTGAATCTTGAGAAGATAATGAGTATCCTAAAATCAGGAACAAAAAGGACAATTAAAGGTGAAGCACTCATACCTCTTCAAATTAATTTGAGGATGTAGTCCATGTGTCAGATAAGTCTGACAATGATCTGACTTCATACGATGAAGCTTCTGAAGATCATGGCATGGACAGATGGATGTTAGCAATAAAGTCTAAAGTAGACTTCATATACAAATGTTGTATATGAACCCTCAAGGATCCACCTATAAGGGCAAAATATGTTAGGCATAAATGGATCATCAAAAGAAAGAGGGAACCTAATGATAAGGTAGAGACCTTCAAAGCACGGCTCGTATCTTCAAGATACACAAAAAGAGAAGACATTACTTGCTATGAGACTTTCTCTTCAGTGACCTTACTCATAATGATCAAATTATATCTGGTCTTGTTTCTACTTTTCCAGTTATTCTAGATATAATTGTGAAATATTGGATTTTCCATTATTTAAATCATGCATCTCCTTTACTTGTATTTATTTATCATTCAATGAATGAATAACTCATTTGTTCTCCTGATATAAATTAGCCAAAAATCTTTCTTTGTGCATACAAACCCATCAGAATATTGCGAACTACAGTTACACAACTTGACTATGGCATCTACAAGATGGAAGTCAAGATTGTATTCCTCTATGAATTCCTCATCAAGGATATTCATATAAAGTAGCTCCGGGGCTTCATAGTTGAGGAACGCAAAGTGTGTAAGAGGACTCCACCGATGGACTCAAATAAGATTTTAGTAGTTGAAACATCATATTTAATGAAATTATAAAGGTTATGATTTCATACAAAATCTTGATGAACCATGTGAAGCTTAGTGGGAGTACCATTGTGTTCATCGTGCAAAATGAATATAATATCCTAATCATTTGAAATGATATGAGGATGATAATAAGTGTTTTATAATCTAGTTGTCTCATACCTTGAGATGAATGATCTCAAGGATACCTCTTAAATCTTACTTATGAAGATGTTCAGAAGCAAAGAGAAGAGGGTGTTGGGACCGTCACATTATTAGTACACCTTGGACATGTTCCATTTTTGGAAAAATCCCAATAAAGGCTTCCTTCCCTTAAGATATGGTACTAACCTATCTGAAGGGATATCACCTTAAGAGTTGAGGAAGTGTGTGTTAAATGTATACAAAAGTCAGATGTCTTCTAGGCAGTCGAAGTAGTAAACTATTACTAATCCTACTATGAAGATAAAATACTTGATTGCAGTAATAAAAACACCTTCAAAGATGATAAGACTTTAGAGATAGTGATTTCTAAGTCTTATCTTCAAGAACTTAAGACTTTATATATAGTGATCTAAAAGTTCTTAATTGCAGATATCTTAGGAGATAGAGATATCCAGGAATGAGGGAATTCTAATAAGGATAATAGAAATTACGTATTGATTATAACGATTATTGAGTTGTAGTGTCAAAGACACTAAAACTGCTTTAACAAGAATGAGTATTGGTTGCATAATATCCAACATTCGCATTGGATGCGAGAACTGTTACTAGGATACATTCAAGTACCGTAAAAGGACTTGGTGTAGTCTCTTAGAAACAGAGTGACTAGTCAGCTTACATGCTATTTTTCTAAATGGCTTATGATTAGCACATGAGTGTGGGTTTAAATATTAGTCCATTAATGGCTCTTTGGGCTAGTGGGAGATTATTGGACATGCGAGCCCACAATGAGCCATTATGCAATAAATGCTAATGCAAATATCATACTCTGATCTGAAATGAAGCATAATTAGTTTGCATAATAGGTCCCTTTGTACAATTAGGGTTACGTACCGTGGCCATCTTGATTATCATACAGTTGTTGATTCAAATGTTGAATCATAAAGGTTGGTGCTTGGATGAATATCTAAAGAGTTAGATTGGGGAGTCATCAAGCACCATCAAATGATTATTAAGAGATGATCTCCAGCCTGAGTATGAGATGGCAATCCTTTCTCTCAAGGGCTGATATCTAACCGACCTCTTGATGCAGATCCTCACATAGGAATAAAGACTTGGAAGTGTTATATAAGTTAGGTCAAATAGTTGACCTAACAAGATCAAGATAACCAAGACCTATGCCGTATACCGTCACGACATAGGCACACATCCTCTGACCAGAGACATATGTGCTATTATATGTTTGAGTATGTACATGTACATCTAGCAGACCAATAGTTTGATGATCTAATCAAGGTCTATACACTGGCATGTTGGTGTGCATACAAGGGCATATGAGTAATACGGTCTCTTAAAAGGATCATACAAGTTCATTACTAAACCGAAAGACATGAGCTCACTCATGAGATATTGGGATCGAATTTCGTGCACGATCATCTCACTTTGGAAGCATGACTGAATTTGTAGGTTTGATATATTGGAGCATGCATTTCATCAACGCGCTTGCAAGTGTCTTCTCCTTGGATCAGACTTGAGATAAGAGGTCTCTTCGTTTAGAGACATGATCGAAACCACGTTTCAAGAGGTAACCCTAATAAGCTTTTGTGGTTTAGATGAAATGATCCAAGAAGTGTTCTTGGATCATTGATTTCATTGTTCAATTTTTTTAAAAATTCCGCTGCCTCGAGCCACTAGTATGACTAGTCGCTCACGATCGCATATGATGTGATCTTTACACTACCGTGATCCTCTTAAGGTTCTTCCCATAACCTTCATCTCTCTCTAAAGGTTGATATCTGGTCGACATCTTGATGCAGTTATCTACATAAGAATAGAGATTCGGAGGTGTCAAATAAGTTAGGTCAAAGAGTTGACATAACGAAATTAAGATAACCAAGACATATGTCGTAGTTTTCATGACATAGGCGCGTATCCTCTGATCGGAAACTGAAGTGTTACTATATGTTTGAGCATGTACATTTGACAGACCGATAGGTTGATGATCTAATCAAGGTCTATACACTGGTGAGCCGATGTGCATACGAGTGCTTGTGAGTAATATGATCTCTCAAAGGGATTATGCATGCTCATTACTGAACCAGAAGACATGATCTCATTCATGAGATATTCCGATCGAATTATGTGCACGATCATCTCATTTGGAAGCTTGGGTCAATTTGTAGGTATGATGTATGCTTTTTGGAAAGCATACGATCGATACCAACTCCTAATGATGAAATGAGAAATTTAATGATAAACTCCGAAGAGGATAATCCAAATATGATGTAAAACTTTGGATTTATTCTAGGTCTTCTAGTATGCAGGATGAACGGGTATTAGGAATACTCAAGGGTGATGTGATCATAAATGATTGTATAACCATGACACTTCCATTACGAGGGAGTGATGAAACATGTTTGGATTTTAGCAACTCCTCTCGTTAGATTAGTAATCCAAACTTAGTCAAATGTTGTAAATTGATCTTAATATGATTCGGGTGCAATGAGAAGATTGAATCCACAGTTTGATTTAATCAAATATCTTTGTGAGGTCTTCGAGATATGAATTTGAGATATGATCTCAATCCAAGTCACTATACTTAGAATGTACAATCTTCTTGTCCTTATCTCCAAGTGCCTGTTGAGAAAGTGCATTATTCTTGAAGGGGTTCAAGAATAATTCCATTATTGATAATATATCTGAGGGAAATTGATGATTAAATGTAATTTAATTATCATGAATAATATGAATGTGATTCATATTAATTGGACACATAAGAATAGTCATCCAAGATAATTAAATATAAATTTAATTATCAAGGATATGATTAGTGTGGATATCACTATCCATAATAATCATAAATATTATAAATATGATTTATAAGATGTTAAAGAGATTTAATTGTAAATAACATTTACAAATTAAATGTTAATGTGAATTGAATTCAGATTAAACAATTAATTGTAAATGCAATTTACATTTTATATTGGATGTATGAATATGACTCATAATTGTTAAAGCATGATTGAAATTATCACAAAATAAGTTGGAATTATTTGGGTGAATAATTTTGCAACAAAAGTTGTTGTTGGAATATTTGGAGAGATATGAGATCTCTAAATTAAGGAAGAAGAGAGCCACCTTCCTCTTTAAGAGGGTGGATGGCCATGGAGTCCTACTCCTTGTATGGACGTCTACTTTATTAAGGGAATGATGCTTTATCCTCTTTCCTTTATTTCCATATAAAATGGATTTGAATTAAATATGTTGAAGATTATTTAAACATATTCAATTTATTTTCAATTGATTATTTGTTGTTGTAAATTTATGCAACAAAATCATGTCCATTGATTAAAATCACAAAATAATCTACGTCATTGATTATTGTATGCACAAGGATTGAGATCCATGGACATCCAATTTGTATAAGAAAGGAAATTCTTTGCTATTTTTTTACAACTATTACAAGAGCGATTACTCTCTATTCTCATACATTCTCTTTCTCTCACTATTGTGGTCGTCCACCATATTAACTTAGAGAGCCTTGCAATCGACGCGACGGTATTGTGCTACTGTATCAACTGCTCGTAGATCTCTATCTTCTTCGGTGCATCTTGCTCGTAAGGAAGGTCATTGATTTCGTGCAACAAAATCAAGAGACTCCGTGCTAGGATCTTTAACTCGGATTGTAGGAAGCATGCTTCTCATCCACGTCTCTGCAAGTGCATCCTTCGTTGGATCAGATTAGAGACAGAAGGTCTCTTCGCTTAATGACATACGTGAAGGCAAACATGCTTCAAGAGGTGATCCTACTACTTGTTTGTGATCTTGATGAAATGATATGATAAGTCTTCTCATATCATGTGATTTCATCTCTTCAAAAAAATGTTAAATTCTGTTGCACCAAGCAACTAGAATGACTAGTCGTTCTTGATCTCATGTGATGCGATCATCACGCTTGTTTGATGCACTAAGTCCCAAACCATAGCCTTCAATTGATATCAGAGCCAGGTTGAAGGACTTGGATCTGATCCAAACCTTAGGAAAATAGTTTTTTTTATATCGGTTGTGCGGAGACTCGTAGTTTTTGCATAAAATGCAAGTTTCAAATTTTTTTTCTAAAATAAAAATCTCATGTTTATGAATAATTTGGATGAATTTTTTGATAATAAAATGTATTTAGAATGTTTAAATGTGTCCTGAAAATAAAAGCCAATTTTCAGCACCAAAGGTACTTAAATAAAATTTGAAAAATTACCGCAATGACATTATTTTTACGTGTATTCATGTATCTGTAACTAATTAATTTTTTATTATTGCTTTTCCATAAAGAAATATGAAATAAACAATTTAATTAATAGAGAATTAAACCAGCAAACTATTAGAATCTATTTCACACGATTCGAACTCTATTTTCTCTAGATATTTCATATTTAGTGGAGATGAGTCGAATGATGATCAGATCATCAAGATTACTTTATTAATGTGTTTATTATTCAATGCAAATCTAGGGAATTATGGATTTTTCATGATTAACTGATGCTTATAATTTATGGAAATATTCATTAATTGTAAATAACCTACAATAGTTGTAGGTCAACTTTTACATGCAAAAGATGTTTTCTTGATATGACTAGAAATTAAGGATCTTTAAGAATGTTTTAAGATACCGAAGATTTCTGAGTGATTAGTATATGTGTATCATGATGATTTGATGGATAAAACCTCTTAGTACAATTTGTACCAACTATGTTGTCTTGAATTGATTTGGTGATGGTGTTTAAGTAATGGATATGCTAATGGGTTACTTAATTGGCACCATGTACCGCAATGGAATCGCTCTCTGTTAGCATAATCTGTTTGACCTAGATAGATCAGTTTCAAAGAAGGGTAGCATGATAAGTCTTTGAGTACTATAATCAACTAATTAAAATAATACAATTGTACAATGTGAGGGTGTATACTATATAATAAGATCAAACAAATCCTAAATATTTGTTAGTTGAATTGGATTGTTGATTAATTTATTATGATTGAATTAATTAGATCCAATTAAAATAAACACTCTATTATGAATAGAGATACAAATTTCTTGGAAGAATTAATTATGTGAATATGATTCATAATAATTAATTAAAATTTGAAGATATATGGAAGATTATATAAATGACATCCATCGTCAACCGTCAAGGCAATGGTTTCCATCACCATGGATTGTATGATGGAGATACATATTCGAAGTGATAACTCCTACATAGAAGCGCACATGGATTGGGCTCATTCATCTCAAAAGATTAAGGTCATATGCATAGTGACCCCAGTATTGCTCCTCATATATTTGATGCGGTATTAGATTGTGCATGGTGATTTTTATTCCTATTATTGGGATTTAACAGCTGAGTTCTCGCTTCTTTTTATCTCAGTTGCACTTTCTCATATTATTGGGAAGTACAAAAGTAAGAAGGATATCCCAGATATTACTAGAGATATAGTGATAAGTATCTCTTGCTTTGAAAGTTTGATTAGCGAATAGACTTTTTGAGTTGAAAGGCAAGACTAATTTGATTAAAAATCCTTAATCAAAGAATTTAAATTTAGAAATATAATTATTTATATGTTCTAATATAGTGCATTCTTAATCTCATACATGAAATCCAAGAACCCACTCATAAGCTTCTGGAGGTCAATCAATTGACCAAACTAAATTATTCGGATTGGAACCATAATTTGGAGCTTGTACTCTCTGTGGAGCGTATAGATTATGTGCACATTGAGAATAAACATACAAACCCTATGTAAATGGAAGAAATAATTTTTAATGAAAATTTTAATAAGAACCACTCGATTGTTCGATATTATATTATGAGGTCTCTATCTAATGTGTTTTGGGAGCAACATAGAAGCATAGAGAATGTCCAAGATATAATGTTGAATCTAAAAGAGACATTTGTTGATGTGAACTACATAGAGTGCGATCGAAAGCATGGGTTCCAGAAGAGTATGTCCCAACAAGAGATGAATAAGAGTCAAAGTGTTGACTTATCCTCTCAAGCTTACACACATATGATATATGTATGTCATCACTGCAAAAGTCTAGGGCACTGAAAAAGAGACTCTCCAAATTATCTGAAAATCTTAGAGAAGGGTAAAAATAATGCAGTGTCACATATAAAATCTATTTCATCATTGAAACCAACTTTCTTGTAGGACGAGAAGATAGTTGGGTAGTAGATTCCGGTGCTTCCATTCATGTATGCAATCTATTGAATCTTTTCAGGAGACCGAGATGAAGGGGAGATAATCATCCAGATGTGATCCGATACAATTGTTACAACAATCGCTATCAGGACGTGCAAACTATCATTATCTAGTGGGAGAGTCCTAGTACGTAAAGAACGTCTTTATGTTCCATATGTTAGAAAGAACTTAATATATGTATCTAAGTTAGTTATAAATAGATATTCATTCTAATTTTGTAATAAACTTGTTATAAGACGTTATCATAAATATATTGAGTATGGTATTCTAACATCTGGTGGACTCTATGAATTGTGCATTGATAAATGATTCAAGAAGATAACGCCTACTGCTAAAAATCCAAAAAGAACCAGAGAGGATTGAAATCATTCAAACAAGATTTGGCATCAAAGGCTTGGTCATATATATGTTGATAGGATTTATAGATTGATAAAGGATAAACCTTTAGATTTTCTACAGGTCCAAACTTTACCTACCTGTGAATAATGCATTCGAGGTAAAATGACCAGAATGTGCTTTCGTAACAAGGTTACACGATGCAACAGCATTCTTAACCTAATACATATTGTTGTATGTGGTCCCTTTAGTATAATGACTCAAAATGGACATCAATATTATATGATGTTTATTGATGACCATTCACAATACGGATTTGTCTTCCTATTACGTCATAAGTATGAAACCTTTGAAATTTTCAAAGAGTTCATGGCTTTGGTTGAGAACCAACCCAATATGAAGATTAAACGGATTCGATCTGACCGAGGTGGTGAGTACTTCTTAGATGAATTTAAGGAATACCTCAAGGAGAGAAGAATTGTATCCAATCTCACTCCTCCTAAAACTCTCCAACTAAATGATGTTGCTTAAAGATGCAATAGGACCATCATGGACATGGTTCATTCAATGATGAGAAAAGCACATTTACCTCTTAGTTTCTGGGGATATGTAGTAGAGATTGTAATATATATATATATATATATATATATATATATAAGGGACTTATCCAATGAACCATGTGCCCATTTGAGATGAGATGAGCCCACTCATAATTTACCAATAATTTATATTATTTTGAGTTCAATGCTTATTTATTCACAGTTGTTATATCATAATCTTACTATTAGTAATTATTTTCATATAAAGAAAACCTTAGATTCACAGGAAATGACCATTAGTAAGAATAAAAATGACACTAGTAATACGAATAATAATATAATCATTTCCTATGAATTTAAGGTTTTTTTTCAGAAAATAGTTACTAGTAGTAAGAATATGATATAGCACTTGTAAATAAATAACTATTAAGCTCAAAATGATAGGAAATAATAGTAAAAAATGAGTGGGCTCATCTCATCTCAAATGGGCATAGGGCTCATTGGATAATTTCCCTATATATATAAATATATATATGGGAAAAGGGAGTATGCTCCCTTGTTGTAGCCAACTCACATGCTCACACCCCTTTTCCCCTATATTTTTTTTATTTTTCTGAAATAAAACCTATTGGAATTTAGATCACAATATGTCACCATGGTGTCATTCAAAATTCAACTTAATCCGAGACTTTTATCCCCTCCATCAAGACTGTTAAATTTTAACAGTCTCAGAATTGTTGAAATTGACCCCCTTCAGATGGAGGGCATAGGAGTCTTTGTTTTTGATGAAATTGGAATGACATGTTTGGGAGATGTAGTTATGAATTTACATATTTTATTTTCCAAAAAAAATAACAAAAATAGGGAAAAAATGGAGGTGGGAGTAGCCAATTGGCTACACCCGGGGAGTAGCCTCCTTTAAACACACACACACACATATACATATACATATATATATATATATCCTTAACAAGATTCCTACCAAATATATATCCAAAACCCCTCATGGGCTTTGGTTTGGAACCAAGCCTAGTGTTAGACACTTAAGGATTAGGGTTGCTTGGTCCATGTGAAGAACGTGGATGCAGGTAAGGTGGAATCTCACACTCAAGAGTGTTACTTCATTGGGTATGTAAACAACGGTATTGGATGCCAACTTTATGACCCTATGATTCAAAAGGTTTCCGTCTCTAGAGATGTAAATTTTCTAGAGCATGACTTCCTTAAGTGTCAAGATAAAAATGAAGTGAAGGAACTCATTTAATCCCTTTAGGATATAGATCTTCTTGAACCAGAAACTGAAGATGTGAATAAAGATGAAACACTCGTACCTTTTCGAAGGAGTTTGAGGGTAATTGCACCACCTGAAATGTACATATTCCATATGTCAGGTGAAATTGACGGTGATTGATGAATCATTGATTTATCATCATATTTCTCATTTATTATCCTTCGATCTTAGAACATTCAATAAAATCAAGTATTAGTTAACCTTAATTAACAAAATAACCATCTTATATAATAGACCTTAATTATTGTACATAACTAACACTTTTATTTCCTTAATTTCTTTATTTTCTATTCACTAAAAATTCCACACAAATAGGAAATTATTGTATATTATTGTTTTGGCTTTTTCTATAAATTAAAAATACAAAAACTAACAAAATAATTAAAAAACAAGTGTTTTTAATGAATTGAAAATACTTACAAAATTATAGTTTGTATATTTAACTTATTTTGGACTTTTGTTCAACATGAAAGTTGTATATCTCAATGAGATATACAACTTTCATATTTTGCATTTTTTCTAATTTGACCTGTAAATATTTCTTTTTGAATAGTCATTTTTCTTATTTCTATATTTTCCTATCAGGCCACACGACGACCTCTGGACCGTCCACACATCTTTCACTCATCGTTAGATCACCCCTGATGGTCCAACCCGGGCCATCCTTTTTCGCCCACTCCGTCAACCGATGGATCTCAAGATCAAATGGCCGGTAGCTCTTCTCCAACCTCTGTAACCACCCACCTTACATCGCGCCTCACCTTCTTCCTCCATTTCTCGCAGCCTCCACAACACTCCTCCTTACGACCTAACCTTGCTCTAACGTGGACTACTCCTCCCTCTCTCATGTGATAGTTCCTCTCTCACGGTCCCTCCTCACTCATGAACATGGAGGCCGCAGCAGAAGGGGATCGACTCCCTTATGGTTCTATGACCCAGGGGGTGAACACTCGTTGGCTTCGCTTCTAAGTAGAGATTCGAGGGGGCTTACTGGGCGTTTGAAATCTCCACAATTTCCTCATGTAACCATCACTCCCCTCCTTCAAAACCACCATCTATGCCCCACTTCATGAATGTTTACCATTCACGGGCCAAAGGTCGAACCCTGCTCCTCCCTCATGTGACAGAAGAGCGGAGGGATGAGGAGGCGAAGACCCTTTGTGCTCAAGTGTCGACCCATGGTCTCATGACCATGCCATGGTAGATCAGCCATCGTTCGAGCTGCTCTCAATGGTTGAGAGGGTCCATCGACAATCGGAGGCTCGAATCGAGCCTCATCCCAAGCCAACTCCCCCATATGTGTCGTCTTCAACCTCTAGGTAAGATCTTTTTCATCATTTTCTTCCTTGTTCTCCTATTTAATTAGGCACCTACATGCACTCCTACTTTCAATTGAGCATCCTCACACATTTTCCGCACATAATGTATTCGCACGCCACCCTCCACTCACCCGCTCCATCTTCCAGAACCTCCTTCCACCTCGACCCCTTCCTCCTCCAGTATTAGTGGAGGAACCCATTAGGACCTTCACCTTCTTCATGCCTTGGACTTCCATCTCGCCTCACAACTCTTGCATGAACACATCTTGGCTATGTCCTAACCTCGCAGGGCATCATGTCCTCAATGGCGGGAAGCTTTGAAGAAGATTTGTTCTAGAGCTCTGACATCGATGGGGGGTCGACTTGTCTATCCAGCTAACCCAAGTGCTTCCTCTCTCATCCAGAGCCTTCTCCAGTCACCCTTAATCCTTCTCCGACCTTCAGAGCTCGAAGAGGAGCAGACGGAGCTTCTAGTGGCCCGTCGGAGCCCATCCTTCACTGTCGCACGAGAGCAGGATGACGACGGAGCCACAGATAACATATATCGTTGGATCAAGACTGAACTGACGATCCACATGGCCTGAGCCATCTGTGAGCGACTAAACCTGGATTCGAGCCTCTGTGTACGTGTCACGCGTATGGGGGGGGTTTCGGGACATTTTTAGACATGCATGTGAGACTCTCCATATTTGTGACAAGTCCAATCAGGCACGTGTAATGCACACACCAAAGGGTTATTTATGTTAATTATCATTTTTTGTTCGTTTTATTTATTGTATATATTTGTAATAATTGCATTTCTAGTGGTCCTCGTTCGAAGGCTCGCGTGTGTATTCTTGGACTTGGACTTGCATATGGTGTGTGAAGTCTGTTTCACCCCTACCCAAGTGGGACTCCACTTGAGTGTTCGATCTAGGGTTAGGCATGCGGCTCTCTAAGCTCATTTTTGTTTTCTTATATGTTGTGCTTGATCATAGGTAGAACACTCTAATAAGCATCTAGGAGATTCACTTCATATCTATAGATTCGATGGGACATAGGTAAACATCGCTCTGCTTAGACAAATTTGACTCAAGTCTCCAGACTAAATAGTGGCATGTTTAGGATGGTCTTTTATCGACTTGCATGCATTTAGTGATAAATTTAATTTCAGTCTGGCACTTGCATGGAGAATACTAGAGGTACTGTAAGTACTTCTCTTGAGCATGCATCATGTTTTCTCATTGCATTGGCTTTTATTGGCATCTCACTTTTTATTTGTAACCTAGGATCTTAAATGGAATCGGGACTAGCCGATAGACGATGATTGCTTGATTATATGTACATTAATCTTACTAAGCATAAAATCGGAACTGATAATGCAAGTCAACCTCAATAAAATGGAGTAAAATTCATCTTGGATTATGGAAGAACAAACCCCAACATTGTACCTAGGATGGATTTTTGCATGTGAGAGGTGAGGTCCCATCCCTATGATAGTGCCCAAAACCTATCATTTAACCTTGCGTTATAGACTCAAATTTTGGATGATTAACAATAAAATAAAAAAGATAAAATGGCCAACACTTGGTCTTCATGTGTGAGTTGGTGAAATCAAGGGTGCTTGCTTGACTGGTTGAGCATTGATTGTGTATTTTGCCCAAACCTTCCAAAACCACAATCTCCACCCCACTTCATGATTGTACACCATTCATGAGTGAAAGGCCGAGCCTTGCTCCCTCCCATGATAGAGGAGGGAGGATTGAGGGGGGTGAAGACCCCTTTGTCCTTAAGTGCCGACCCTTGGTCTCCTGACCATGTATGTATGATTATCGGGCCGGGCGGGTCGGGCTGGACCTCTGCCTGAACCTGGGCTCGTTTATTTTTTCGGGTTTTGGGCTGGGTCGCGCCCCGAAAAAGTCTGGATGGGCCAGCCCAAATCCGAACCCAGCTGAAAGTTAAATAGGCCGGGTTTGGGCCGGGCCGTCCATGTAACTTTTTTCCCTTCAAAAACTTTGATTTTTTCATATATATTTTTTATTTTTTTCAAAAACTTAAAAATCTTGGTGCATGGTAGTATTATTAGAGATGGATATGGGGTTTGAGAGGGGTTGGGTTGGAATGGGCCATGAGGGATTAAGGTCAAGTAATATTATATATATATTATATATAGGTTTAGGATCGGGCTTTCAGGTCGGGTATCGAGTCAGGTTTTCAGGTCAGACTTCGGGTCAGGCTCTACTCAACCCGAACCAGACCCCTTTTAGAAATGGGGTTTTTTTTGCTCGAGCCCAGCCCAAATTTAAATAGGTTCAAATACGGGTCGGGTTTACCGGGCTGGGTTGTGGGTCGTTCAACCTTACCCTCCGTGGTTGAGAGGGTCCGGTGACGATGAGAGGCTGAATCGAGCCTCAACCCAAGCCAACTCCCCCACTTGTGTCGTCTTTAATCTCTATGTAAGATCTTCTTCACTATGTTCTTCTTTGTTCTCCTATTTAATTAGGCACCTACACACACTCCTACTTTTGATTGAGCATCCGTACGCATTCGTTACACATCAGGTATTCACGTGCCGCTCTCCACTCACCTTCTCCCTCTTCTAGAACCTCCTTCCATCTCGACCCCTTCCTCCTCCAGTCTAAGCATAGGAACCCATTAAGACCTTCACCTTCTTTATACCTTGGTCCTCCATCTCGCCTCATCACATGCACAAACACATATTGTCTATGTGATGACCTTGCAGGTCATCAATCCTCAATGATCGGAAGCTTTGAAACAACTCTGTTTTAGAGCACCTACGCTGATGGGGGGGACTCGTCTATCCGGCCAACCCCAATGCCTCCTCTCTCATCTAGGGCCTTCATCAGTCACCGTTGATCTCTTCTTTGACCTTCAAAGCTTGAGGAGGAGCACGACGGAGATTCCAGTGGCTCACTGGAGCCTAGAATTCACTATCGTACGAGAGGAGGATGATGGCAGAGCCACAGACAGAAGATATCGTTGGATCAGAACGATCTGACCGTCCATATTCTGCTCTAGCCCGGTGCCAAACCGGGAGCCTCGGCGGGACCAAGCCCGCTTTGAAGCAACTCGGGTTGCCCATGTGGCATGAGCCATCTACGACCGACCGAACCAGGATCCGAGCCTCTACGCATGTGTCGCGCTCGTAGGAGGGGTTGGGTCATTTGCAGACATGCATGTGAGACTCCATATTTGCAAATAGATCCAATCATGTGCATGCAATGCACATATCCACGAGTAATTTATGCTACTATACGACATGTTTCCTCAAATTATGCGTGCGTCCACATGGTGCACTTAGGCTTTTTACAGTGAAGCCCCGTCAACTTTTCATAATTGCCAAAATGCCCCTCAAGGACCTCTTTGTATTATTTATGTATATATTTTTTCATGTTTTTCTTTCATTTATGCCCATGGACTAAGATGCTTGTATCTTGAGCAAATGGGCTCCTTTTCCTTGATTTTAATTTCTTCATGTTTCTTATCTGATGCTCTAACTTATGGCATGATTTATTCACTTATTTGACTCCTAGGACAACATGTTTAATTTGAGATATGATGTGTCAATTTATTGCTTATTCAAATACCATCAAATGAAATATTGAGTTATATTAATGCATGGACCATTAATGAAATTGGATCTAGCAGTATTGCTCAATTATTTGATAAGTTTAAAGGGCGTATTTGTAAATATTCATCTATTTCCAAAAAAATGGCATTCTGTTGCATCCAATCATATTATTTAACTTGCATGAAACCTTAAAAAAGTTCATTATGTGGCATAGCATCATATCTTATCTTTTCATTATTCCATTATGCATCATATTATCAAAACTGCATCATTTTATGCATATGTATTGTATTTCATGGTTGACATTGGTAGAGGAATTATTAACCACTTAATTTAAATACTGATCTCTGATTAATCACTTAGGAAGCTCGTTTCTTTGTGTTCGACCTTGGTACACTTACCAAGTAAAAATCCTCAACCTATTCAAAAGGATGGTCTGTATGGACCGTTTTCGCCACATGTACTACGATAATATCATAATATTGTATATTTTGCCAAAACAATGAGGACATAGCAAAAGCTAAGTATATGGGGGTGTGTCGCATATATACTTTAAACATAGCTCATATTTTGAAAATTTGCTAACTTTTTGGGCTAGGATAAAGTATCTTTTGAACTGATTTGTGAAAAAATACTTGTAAACTAATTTGAAATTTTTTTCTAACTTTGTAACATATTTTGAAAAATATTTGACATTGGTTTGAAAAACAGAGATTTTACTTGTTTTGAATACCTTTTTAAAATGTTTTCAAAATCTATATATACTATGTGACATGGTTTAAAAAATCTTTTCAAAAATCTTTTAAAAAAATAGGATGTAAATGAGGCTAACTTTATGTTTGTAAATACTTCTAACCTTATTCAAAAACCCATAAAAATGATAAATTCAAAAATCATAAAATCACTAACCAATTGAGTTGGTGTATCCCTGACACTTTTCACTATCACTCAAGACTTGAGGAATAAAGAAACGTTGGTTTATGAGGTCTTAAGAGCCTGAGTTAACCATCCTTAGTCATTAGGGTTGAGACTTATAATCCACATTTCATTGGTTTGAAAGATATAGATGCTATATTGCACACTTCATCTATACCTTAAACAATATGACACACACATCACATGCACAACTGCATTAATGATGAGATGAGTTGGGGTAACATTTGAGGAATTGGGAATTGAGAATTGAGTCTAGACCTGATCTTACGATACTCGAGGATGGGATAAAATTGATGAAGGCTTCATGAAACCTGAGTGTCAGCAGCTTAAGTCAGAATGAGAACAAGTTTTATGATATATCTTGATAGTGACCTATGTACCATGGTGTGATGAAATCTAAAAACATTATAGTTTGATCAGTGTGAACTAACTTGGTAAAAGCAGTGGAGCTTGCCAAAATCAAAAGAAAAGAAAAAGAAAGAAAAGCTCTTGCACTACAAAGGCAATTCAAAGAGCTTCCACCAAAGGCGAGCACTCCCAGCCTTTCAAAGTGTCCACTTGGACGAACCTTTTAGCCTTTTATGAGTCGGGATAGCACCCAAAAAGGGCCCTGCATCATATAGTGATACAATTCTGGATATCGAAGGTATCTTAGATACTAAAAAAAGAGACACACCGGTGCATTCCCAGGAAAACAAGTGCATGTGACTCAACACTTTTTGACATACACATTGATCAAACACAATATATATAGTGAGTAATAAGTCACTCGAGAGGACCCTTGTTCCAACGAGAGGGAGAGAAGAAATTACACAAACCTATGACATCCATCGTTTGGCCTTACATCTTCACTTTCAAAGTCTGACAACTAAAGAGATGGTGGATTGAGTGCAAGAACTGATTTATTCCATAGTGTTGAGGATCGGGTCTTTAGGAGAGTCTCTTGGACAACAACTTTGGGTGACTTTTCAACTTAACTCTCATGAATGCAATATACACTAAATGTCATACCCTTATAGTATATGTACACACAAAGTAAGATAATCAAAGAAGTTGGATTCCTTTTGACTAGGGCTTGGTTCAGCTTAGAATTTTAGGATAACTAAAACTAAGGGTGCTTACTGAATTAAGTCTTAAAACTTCACATGCACAGTCAAGGATTAATGTGACTCAATCATTCTTTAATTCTTGAGGCCGGGCATGGTTTAAGTACACGGGGTAATGATCTCTGATTGATCATCACATTTCTCATTTATTATCCTTCTATCTTAGAGCATATAATAAAATATAGCATTAACTAACCTTAATTAACAAACTAAATCTTTTACATAAATAACCCTAATTATTATATATAACTCACACTGTTTTATTCCTTTATTTTATGCTATTTTTTACTAAAAACTCATAAAAAGTATAAAATTATTGTATATTTTTTGTTTTGGCTTTTTCTATAAATTAAAAATACAAAAAAATGCAAAAGAATTAATAAACAAGTGGACTGGCAGGCCCTTGCTTCTCCGGTTTTGTTTTCAATGACTTAAGAATACTTACAAACTATAGTTTGTATATCTGACTTATTTTGGCTTTTTCTTCAACATGAAACTTGCAGATCTCATTGAGATCTACAACTTTCATGTTCAGTACTTTTTTCTAGTTCGACTTGTCAATATTTATTTATGAATTTTCTTTCTTTTTATTATTTCTCTATTTTCCTATCGGGCCACATGACGACCTCTGGGTCATCCACCTGGCCCGTGTCTCCTTTTGCCACCCACATTAATCGCTCACCAATGGATCACCTCTGATGGTCCAATATGAGCCATCCTTTTTTGCATGCTCAAAGCCTCCAGCTCGTCTTCTACCTCCATAATCGCCCATCTCATGCCGCGCCTCACCTTCTTCCCCCAATTTCTCCAGCCTCCACAACCCTCCTCCTCATGACCTAACCCTCACACATTAGGTATTCACGTACCACCCTCCATTCACTTGCTCCCTCTTCAAGAACCTCCTTCCACCTCGACTCCTTCCTCCTCTGATATTGGAGGAGGAACCCATTAGGACATTCACCTTCTTTATGCCTTGGTCCTCCATCTTGCCTCACATCACTTGCATGAACATGTCTTTGCTATGTCCTAACCTCAAAGGTGGGAAAGTCATCAACGTCCAGAAGCTTTAAAGTAGCTCCTTTCTAGAGCTCTTGCACCAATGATGGGGAGGGGGTAGACTCATCTATCCAGCCAACCCCAGCACTTCCTCTCTCATCTAGGGCATTTGCCAGTCACCCTTGATCCTTCTTTGACCTTCAGAGCTCAAAAAGGAGCACAACGGAGCTTCCAATAGCTCATTGGAGCCTAGCCTTCACCGCCGCACAAGAGGAGGACGATGCTAGAGTCACAGGCATCAGAAACTGTTGGATCTAGAATGAGAGACTTGATGAGACGAACCGTGCAGGCTCTGACGGTCCACATCCCGTTCAAGCCTTGGTGCTGGCATAGGAGCCTTAGTGGGACTGAGCCCGCTCCGAAGCAACTCGGGTCACCCATGTGGCCCGAGCCATCTACGACCGACCGAACCTAGATTCGAGCCTTCGCATATGTGTCGTGTGTGTGGGGGTTCGGGTCATTTGCAATCATGCCCACATGACTCTATATTTACGAACTAGTCTACTCAGGCACATACAATGCACGCGCCCATGGGTTATTTATGTTGATACTAGGCCGGTTTCTTCATGTTGCACTTAAGTCTTGGGCGTGCGTATCCCATATGGTGTGCTTGGGCTTTTTACAAGGAAATCACATCGAATTTTCATAATTACTACAACGGATGCAAGATTACATATTAGTTTATGGAGATGGTGCTCTCCAAGTCTTAGGATACGCAGATTTGGACTTCCAATCTGATATAGATGACCTCAAGTCAACTTCAGGATTTGTGTTCTTGTTGAACGATGGTGTTGTGAGTTGGAGAACCAAGAAGCAAGACACTACAGTTGATTCAACAATAGAAGCCGAATACATTGTTACATCGAATGATGCAAAAGAGACGGTGTGGTTGCACAAGTTCATTCTGGGACATGAAGTGTCTTCCTTTGATACTCCCATCCCGCTATTCTATGGTAACATGAGATCCATAACTCAGGAAAAGGAACCTAGATGCTATCAAAAGAGAAAGCACGTGGAAAGTAAATACCACATCATTCGGGAGATTCAAAAGCGTGGTGACATTATCATCACCATGGTGGCCTCCACCGACAACATTTTCGATCACCTTACCGAACCTTTAACCCAATAGGTTTTCGACTTGCATGTAATGAGCATGAGTTTAAAGATTGTGCCTGAATGGTTCTAAGGGCTAGTCACGTGAGCCTCGCATGAACCATTCTACACTAAATTTTATAGTAATTGTTGATATATCAATAAAGGTTATTGGTTTATTTCATTCCATATTTGACATTAAATGAATGAATGCACATATAAGGTCCTTTAGTAAAATTAGAGTTATATATCATGGCCATTGTAATAATCATTCACTGGTTGATTAAATGGTTGAATCATAGAGGCCGGTGCTTCGATGATATCTAAAGAGTTAGATTGAGAACTCGTCAAGTATCGTCAAATGATTGTTAAGAAAGGATCTTGAGCCTGAGAAGGAGATGACAATCCCTCTCTAAAGGCTGATATCTCACCAACCTCTTGATGTAGGTCCTCTGCATAGGAATAGATATTTGGAGTAGTCAGATAAGTTAGGTCAAAGAGTTGACTTAACAAGATCGAGATAACCAAGACCTATGTTGTATGATGTCACAATATAGGCACACATTCTCTAACCGAAGGAAGATGTGTCACTATATGTATGAGTATGCATATTTGGCAGGTCTATAGGTTGATGATCTAATCAAGGCCTATACAACAACGAGCAGATGTACATATGAGGGCATGCGAGTAAGAAGATCTCTCAAAGGGATCATACAGGTTCATTACACAACTGGAAGACATGAGATCACTCATGAGATACTGGGATCAAATTCCATGCATGGTCATCTCGCTTTGAAAGCTTGGGTGAATTTGTAGGTAATAGATACCAATTCCCAATGATCAAATGAGAAACTTAACGATACAACCTCGAAGAAGACAATCCAAATATGATCTAAAACTTCGAGCTTATTCTAAGGTCTTCTAGTATGCATGATGTACGGGTATTAGGAATACTCGAGGGTAATGTGATCATAAATGATTGTATATCCATGACACTTCCATTCCAAGGGAGTGATGAAAAATGTTTGGATTTTAATGACTCCCCTCAGTAGATTAGTAATCCAATCTCAATCCAAATGTTGGATATTGATCTGAATGTGATTCAGATGCAATGAGAAGATTGGATTCACGATTTAATTTAATCAAGCATCTTTGAGAGGTCCCCGAGATCTGGATTTGAAATATGATCTCAATTCAAATCACCATACATGGAATATTCAATCACCATGTCCTTATCTCCAAGTATTCACGGAGAAAACACGTTATTCTTGAAAGAGTTCAAACAATTCCATTATTGATAATATATCTGATATTGGAAAATTGATGATAAATTTTGATTTAATCAGTATGAATAATATGAATAAGATTCATATTATTTGGACACATGAGAATAGTCATCCAAGATAATTAAATATGATTTAATTATTAAGGATATGATTAATATGGATATCACTATCCATAATAACTATAAATATTTTAAATGTGATTTATAAGATGTTGGAAAGAATTAATAGTAAATAATATTTACGATTAAATGTTAATGTGAATTGGAATCACATTAAAAAAATTAATTGTAAATATATATTACATTTTATATTGGGTGTGTGAATATGATTCATAATTGTTAAATTATCACAGAATAATTTGGATTTATTTTGGTGAATATTTGTACAACAAATATTATTGCACAAAATCATGGCCAGTGATTGAAAGCATAAAATAATCTACACCATTGATTATTGTGTGCACATGGATTGAGATCCATGGACATCCAATTTGTTATAAAAGAAAGGCAAGTCTTTGCTCTTTCTTTACAACTATTGCAAGAGCAATAACTCTCTCTATTCTCATACATTCCTCCATTTCTCTCTCTCATTATTGTTACCGTCCACATATTGACCTAGAAAGTCTCGCAGTCGTTGCGGCACCATTGTGCTACCCAATCGACTGTTCATGGATGTCCACCTTCTTCGATGCATCTTGCTTGTGAGGTAGATCATCGATTTTGTGCGATGAAATCCGGAGACTCCGCACTCGAATCTTCATCAGATTGCAGGAAGCACACGGCTCATCTACGTGCCTGCAAGTGCATCCGTCATTCCATCAAATTTGAGATAGGAGGTCTCTTCGCTTAGTGACATACACGATATCAAATAGGCTTCAAGAGGTAATCCTATTACTTATTTGTGATCTTTATGAAAATGATATGAGAAGTGTTCTCATATCATGTGGTTTCATCCATTTAAAAAAATAAATTATGTGGACCCGACCACCTAGTATGACTAGTCACTCTTAATTGCATGTGATGTGATCATCACGCTTCTTTGATGCATTAAGGACCAAATCATAGCCTTCAAGTGGTATCATAGCCAGGTTAAAGGTCTTGGATCTAATCCAAACCTTAAGGGAACAATATTTTGTATATCGGTTGTGTGGAGACTTATAGCTTTTACATAGATTGCAAGATTCCAATTGCTTTTCGCTTAAATGAAAAGCACATGTTTATGAATTGTTTGGATAAATTTTTGGATACAAAATCTATTTATAATTTCTAAAAATATCCCCAAAATTGTAGCCAATTTTTGGCACCAAAGGTGCATAAATTAAAATTAGAAAAGTTCCTGTAATGGTAGTATTTTTGCATGTATTCACATATCTGTAATAAATAAATTTTTTGTTAATGCTTTACCATCATGAACTATGAAATAAACACTTTAATTAAGTAGAGAATTAAACCATCAAACTGCTAAAATTTATTTCACGCGATTCCGACTCTATTTGCCCTAGATATTCCATACTTAGCGGAGACGGGTTGGATGATGATTCGACCATCAAGATTACTTTATTAATGTGTTTATCATTCAATGCAAATTAATGAAATTATGAATTTTCTTTTGTTAATTGATGTTTATAAATATCAATAACCTCAATAGTTGTAGGTCAACTTTTACATGCAAAACATGTTTACTTGATATGACTAGAAATTTAGGATCTTTAAAAATATTTTAAGATGCCTAAGATTTGTGAGTGATTACTATATATGTTTCATGGAGGTCATCAAGAGCATGTGATCGATAAAATCTTTTAGTACATATTGTACAACTATGTTGTCTTGAATAGATTCAATGATGGTGTTTAGGTAGTGGATATGCTAATGGGTTACTTAATTGGCACCCTGCATCGTAGTAGAAGCGCTCCCTGTTAGCGTAATCTGTCTGACCTAGCTTGATCTGGTTCAAATATGCATAGCATGAGAAGTCTCTGAGTACTACAATCAACTAATTAGAATAATACAACTGTACAATATAAGGGTGTATATGATATAGTAAGATCAAACAAACCCTAAATGTTTGTTAGTTGAATTAGATTGTTGATTAATTTAATATGATTAAATTAATTAGATCCAATTAAAATAAGCACTCTATTATGAATAGAGATATAATTCCCTTGGAAGAATTAATTATGTGAATATGATTCATAATAATTAATTACAATGTGTAGATGTATGGAGGATTATATAAATAAAATCCATCGTCTCCCGTCAAGGCGATGGGCTCCATTGCCATGGATTGTATGTCGGAGACACCTATCCAAAGTGATAACTCCTACATACAAGTGCACATGGATCGGGCTCATTCCTGTCTCAAGTCAGACTCGATGGTAGCGACGCTTGCTAGTGCGGAGATGAATCGCGTGCTTTTTGCAATCCGAGTTGTTGATCTAAACAATAGATATCATGATCTCATCTTTCGAGATCAAACGTCTTCTCCATGAACGTGACGCACGAAAGGAAATAGAGATCCACGAACGATCGAGGTGATGGCGTAATAGTGACGCCACAACGAAAGTAATCTTCTCTCTAAGGTTAGAGTGGACGACCACTGAAGAGGGAGAGAGAGAGAGTTGACGTGTGATATGAGAATGCGAAAGATAGAGAGCAATTTGTTATTCAACAACATCTTCTTAGAAGGGCAAGGTGCCTCTTCTTATATAGTATTTTGGGAGTCAGTAGATCTCAATCCAAGGACTACACAAATCCAATGGTTTAGATTTATGTTTGTTTCAACGGTCATGATTTTATTGCAAAAATACAATTACAATTAATTTAATCTAATTAGATATATATTGAATCAAGAATATAATTTAATTTCAAATAAATCAATTTTGCATTGGGATAATTTAAAAGAGATAAATCTCTTTCTTAATGGGACTTGGTGGCCTCCCACCTCCTCCCACCAAGGTGACTATTTATCTCCAATTAATTTGCAATAACTATTTGTTGCAAATTTATTCATACAAATAATTCATAATTATTTTGTGAATATTGCAATCATGTCATTGGAAAACTGTGAATCATATTCACAGCCCAAAATAAAATGTAAATTACATTTTTGATTAATTGTCCAATTTGAACCCAATTGACATCAACATTTAATTAACAAATGTAAATCATAATTGTCTCTCTTTAATATATTAAAAATCACATTTATAATATATGAATAATATGGATGGTACTATCCACATTATCCATACACTTGATAATTAAATCGCATTTAATTATCTAAGATCTCAATTCTCATGCATTCAAAAAATAAATCTTATCCATATTATTTATGATAAGTAAATCACATTTAATCATCCATTTCTCAATGCTTGGATATATTAACAATGTAATTATTCTTGAACTCTTTCAAGAATAATGTGCTTTCTCCGCGGATACTTGGAGATAAGGACATGGCGATTATACGTTCCACGTATAGTGACTTGGATGTTGAGATCATATCTCAAGTCCAGATCTTAAGGACCTCCCACAGATGTTTGATTAAATCAAAGACATAGATATAATCTCCAAATTACATCTGAATCACATTCAAATCAATGTCCAATCACTTGGATTGGGATCAGATTACTTCTCTACTGAGAGGAGTCACTAAAATCTCTACTTGTTTCATCACTCCCTCAATATGGAAGCATCATGCTTATACAACCGTTTATGATTACATCACAATCAAGCATTCCTAATACATGTACGTCATGCATACTAGAAGACTTAGAATAAACCCAAAGTTTTAGATCTCTTTTGGACTGTCACCTCCAGGGTTTTATCATTAAAATTCTCATTTGGTCATTGGGAATTGGTATCGATCATATGTGTTCCAAAAGCATATATCATACCTACAAATTCTTGTCATGCTTCCCAAGCAAGATGACCATGCATGGAATTTGATCAGTCCCAATACCTCATGAGTGAGCTCATGTCTTCCTGTTCACAAGTGAACATGTATGATCCCTTTGAGAGATCGTATTACTTATTTGCTCTTATATGTACACCAGCTCGCCGGTGTATAAACGTTGATTAGGCCATCAACCTATCAGTCTACCAAGTACACATACTCAGACATATAGTAATACATCTGCCTCCGGTCAGAGTATGCATGCCTATATCGTGAAAGTATACGACATAAGTCTTGGTTATCTCAATCTAGTTAAGTCAACTCTTTGACCTAACTTATCTAACACCTTCGAATCTATATTCTTATGCAGAGGATATGTATCAAAAGGTTGGTTAGATATCAGCCTTTAGAGAAGAATTGTCATCTTCCTCTCAAGCTGGAGATCATCTCTTAATAATCACTTGACGATGCTTGATGAGCCCTTAATCTAACTCTTTAGATATTCATCCAAGCATCAGCCTCTACGATTCAACAATTGAATCAACAGATGTATGGTCATTAAGATGCCCAGGGTACATAATCCTAATTGTACTAAGGGACCTATTAAAATTAGTTATTCTTCATTTAAGATTAATGAGTGGATTTCAATAACAATTATCGCATAATGGCTCGCCGTGGGCTTGCATGTCCAACAATATACCACTAGTCCAAAGAGTCATTAAAGGGCTAATCATTTAAACCCACACTCATTTGACAATCATAAGCTATCTAACATAGCTAGGTAAGTTGATAAGTCACTCTATTCCTGAGAGAATATGATAAGTCCTTTTACGGTACTTGCATATCTCTAAGTAATAACGCTCACATCCAATGCAAATGTTGCACCTTATGCAACTAATACTCAATATTGTTAAAGTAGTTATAGTATTTTTGACGCTACAACTCAATAATCATTATAACCAGTACTTATCAGAATATCCCTAATTCCTGGAGATCTCTATCTCCTAAGACTAACACCCAGTCTTATGTCTTATAAATCATCCATAGTTAAGATTTTTTAGATCACCATCTATAAAATATTAGTTCTTAAAGATAAGACATTGAGATCACTATCTCAAAAGTTTTGTCATCTTATTACTGCAAACAAGTGTTTTATCTCCATAGTAGGAATTGCAACAGTTTACAACTCCCACTGCATGACAGACACCTGACTTTTGTACACATCTAGCATACATCAGGCTTCTCGTAACCGATGCACAAGGCCAAGCAGTTTTAGCATCACCAACACTTGATATGTTATCCCTTTAGATTTTTTTGTATCGAATCTTAAGGGTAAAAGCCTTCCTTAGATTTTCAAAAAATAGAATATATCCAAGATGTACCATTAATGTGACAATCCTGATACTATTTTCTATTTGCTTCTGAAGAACTTCAGAACTGAGATCTAAGAGGCATCCTTGAGATCATATCTTAAGGTATTGAAGAGCCACATCATAAAACACTTATCATCATTCCTATATCATTCCAAATGATTAGGATATTATCTATATTTAGCACGATATACACAATGATACTCCCACTAAGCTTCACACGGTTTGTCAAGATTCTATCTGAAATCATGGCATTTATAATTTCATCAAACCTAATGTTCCAACTACAAGAAGCTTGTTTGAGTCCATAGATGGATCTCTTCAGCTTGACACCTTGCATTCTTCAATTATGAAGCCTTGGGGCTACTTCATATGAATATCCTTGTTGAGTTATTCATAGGGGAATGCAATATTGACTTTCGTCTTGCAGATGTCAAAGTCAAGTTGTATAGCTATAGTTAGCAATATTCTGATGGGTTTAAGCATGGTCACCGAAGAGCAAGTCTCATCGCAAGCGATGTCTTCTCTTCATGTGTATCTTGTGGATACGAGCTGTGCTTTGAAGGTCTCTACCTTCTCATCAAGTTCCAGCTTTCTCGTGAAGATCCATTTACACCTAATGGGTTTGACCCCTATAGGTGAATCGAATGTCTTTCTTATAAATTATATGCTCATTGAGAATAAGCATACAATCCCTATGTCAATGGAAGAATTAAATTTTATTGAAAATTTTAATAAGGATCAGTCCATGGTTCGATGTTATATTATGGGGTCTCTATCTAATGTGCTTTAGATGCAACATATGGGCATAGAGAAGGTCCATGATATAATGTTGAATCTAAAAAGAGACTTTTGGTGATGTAAACTACATAGAGTGCAGTCGGAAGCATGGGTTCCGGAAGAGGGTTGAAAAAGATTTTACGAGGGTCGGCAAATCAAACTCGATTAGTATCGCTGGGGTGATCACTCACGAAACCTGAATCAGACAGCAATTAATCCACATATATAAATCATGCAATGAATAAGCAAAAATGTGGAGTTAAAATTTATTATAACTCTACAACAAATGTGTATAGTGTGCAAGTATGTGTAGAGGTCGAACTCAGGGAGCAAATGGTAGATTGTGCAATAAAGCTCAAAATTTATTCATTTCTCTTGTCCATTTATTATTTTTGTGGGTTTTTATTTTTTTGTAATTTAATATATATATATATATGTCTTTAATTTTATATTTTTTTAATTTTTTATATATTTTCTGACTTTTAATTATCTTTTTATTTTTACAAATAGAATATAAGAATATATAAGGCTATATATACAATATAATGTATAATAATTATGAATACTAATAAAATGATCAAAACATCGAAAATAAAATATTTTCAGATTTTACATAATTTTCTAATATTTTTTATTTTTCCGGAATTGCTTCTCATTTTTATATATTTTAAAATTCAAAAATATCCCAAATCGGGGATTATTTAAATAGACCAGATTGAATTGAAGATTAAAAATAGCAAATACAATCTAAAATTCTTCAAATTAATTTTAATAGATTAGTAATAATATAACAAAAAATATAAAATAGAAAATGATATTTCTGGAGTTTTTAAGAATTTTAAATTTTTTAAAAAGGATTTTGAAGATTTTTTATTTTTATGGTTTTTTTTTCAATTTTTAGGGGTTTTTGGCCTAGAGATACAATATACTAAAATAAATAACATTTATTTTTTTGGAATTTTTTAAAATGTTTTCCTATTTTTTGGTATTTTTAAGTTAGACATGGACAAAAACATGCTCATTTAATTTTTAATAAAAAGGTAAAATGCCTAAAATGCAAAAATAAAAATGGGGCGTGGAAATACATACTAGAAGTCATCTAACCCTTTTTTGCATAATTGTTGGAGCACATGTGCTATATTTAATAAATAAAAGAAAAGCACAAAAATACAAGTACTAGCGAGGGCATATTTGAAATTAAAAATTAAGTCAGGGTTCATCTACAAATGTGCCATAAATATACAACTAATATTCTATTTTATTAGACTAGACATAAATACAAAAATCTTCAGGTATGTTTCTACACAATGGCCACCTTACGTAGGACGACACGTGAGGTGACCTGGCATGGACCCATTTGCAATTTACAATAAGCTCGGGGGCCATTATGCAAAATATCCAATTTATTTACACTACAAAAATTAATTACATGACTAATAAATAAAAAAATAAAGATGGGGAGTCTAGTTTGCAATTTACCCCCAAAGACGCTTCATCGGATGGTAGAGATCATTTCATTTAAGCACGATTCGATGGCTCTAGCGCACTTCGCTTCGTTGCGCATCCAACAGCTAGAATTAAATCTAGGGCTCAGCCTTGGATCAGAGGGTATCTGTTGCTCGAGAAGAACGTGGAAGAACAACGATCTCCTCAACCTTCGATCGTCATTTCCTCCTCCATCCGGCGATATCTGATGAAGATCTTGGGCTCTATACAACCGGGAGGTGTGTCTGCAGCGACAGAGGTGCTCAAGAGGATCCAGGACCCACTAGTGCAGTCAAGTCACATCGTGGAAGGTGGAGCACCTGGAGCATCCTTGACAGGCTCAATTTTGACCCAGGAGGTCCCGTTCAACCTAGAACATGCACGAAACAATCCTATGACACGAGACGATGAGCCTTGACCAGAAATGAAGCTGTGAAGCATCGATATGGAGATGGGCGGAGAGGGTCCAGGAATAGGTGGAGGAGGACCCTCAATTCGTAGACCCGTGAAGGATCTAGTTGATCGGATGGTTCGGGAAGGTGGGGAAATGGATAGGGAAGGTAGTGAGGTGTCTGGTGGAAGTCAGAGACAAAGGTTGCATGATGAAAAACGACCGGGGCTCTAGAGCTCCGACAAGGCCATTAACCTATTTTATGCTAATGCAGGCATTAAAACATGAAATAAAATGCGGAAATAAGCATGCGATAAAGAAATCTACCTAAAAATGAAGTGCACATCTCTGATACATGGCTGGAAGACCAGGAAGCAGGGCAACCTGAGCAATTTGCCATGGGTGTACCTCCTTCCTCCTCCATCTGCTTCAGACCACATCCTCCATCTGCTTCAGATCGCAGGGGACCTCCAGTTGTCACCTAGATGCTCGCTTGGCCAGAGTCGAAGGTATCTAGGGTTAGGTAAGTGACCAGATTTGTGGAATAAAACGGAGGCCTTTATTTATAGATAGATGGGGAACCCTTATTGATTGGAGATTTGGCAGAAATCGAAGCTTTGTATAGAGGATCTAAGGAGACAGTGAGAATGATGGATGATCAGGGATCAAAAATAGTGAAGGGCTCAAGGGCAATGGAGTGTCGGAGCAGCGGGGAGAAATTAGAGAAGTGGGTGGCTCGAGGCATCTAAAGGAAGTCAGAGAGAAGACATGGCAGTTGACTTGGGTCAACTGTCCCTACATTCTGATTGTTCCATAAAGGACACATTAGGATAAAATAGCTTATTTTATTCGAAATTAATTGATTAAAAATAGTAAATTATTTTATTATTTTCGGGTATAAAATAAAAAATATTTATTATTTTATGTAGTATTTGTTATGATTTTTATTTATTTTTTTGGGTTTATTTATTACAAGTTAATTTTTAAGGGTTTACTTATAGGTATATTCATCTATGTTTTGTGTATTTTTATTTTTATCTTGATTTTTTTATTTTTTTATTTTATTATCTTATTTTATATATTTATATTTTATTTTTGTATACGTAAATATATTTTTGTTATATTTTGTGATGTATTATATACACTTAAATAAATAGGGGTATACGTTATATATGTATAAGTATTGTACATTTATTTATGTATTTATGTATAGTGTTTTATTTTTATGTTTTATTTATGATTTTATTCTATGCTAAATGTGTACATATATTATAAATAATAATATTTACAAAATTATAAAATTATAAAGTTTGTAAATATAATAAAGAAAAAAATGAGTATTTTATCCGGGTATATTGTACAATAGGGGTCCAAAACCTAGCTTTCACACCTTAAATCCAAAAAATATAAAACCACCTTCACTAGATAGATTATTAAAAGTTAAATACAATTAAAGGTGATTTTGATACATTGTGAGTTTTTATTAAGGAGTTAGGGGTCTGGGAAGTTGGGATTTTGGTATTTGTTAGAGTATAAAATGTACACCGTGATTTATTCCTATGTAAACTCAAATTTGTATTTTTCTATGCATTTTTATCTACAAATTTCATGTACAAAGTTTATTAAGGTGATGAATAAATAATAAAGAATAAAATGGGTCCTAAAAATACTTTATTGATGAATGCATAAATGTAAAAATTATTGTATATTTGGTTGTTATCTCCCCCTACTTTATTCCCCGTCGACTAACTCAATTCTCAACTTAGTCGGGGCTTAGGGTCATACAATATCTTTAGTATTTTATTCTTTTTCTTTTCTTTCCTTTATTCTGTAATTTTAGCATCAAAAATTATATTTTATGTACAATAAATGGAACAAATAATGAATATTAATATATACAAAATAATGTTATTTACATGCATTAGCTAGGGTTTTTTAAGCCAAAATGATAGGATAAAGATGATGAAACGTAGCTTTATCAAAGAGTACGGCTCAACAAATGATGAAGAAGAGTCAAAGTGTTGACTCATCCTCTCAAGCTTCCACACATCTGACATATGTATGTCATCACTGCAAAAGTTCAGGGCACTAGAAAATATAGTGTCCAAATTATCTGAAAAATTAGAGAAGGGAAAAGATAATGCCAAGGCACATTAAAATATACTTTCATCATTGAAACCAACTTTCTCGTAGGACGAGAAGGTAATTGATCATAGATTCTGGTGGTTTTGTTCATGTATGTAATCTATTGCATCTTTTCAAGAGACCAAGAATCTTGATGAACGGGAGATAATCATCCAGATGTGATTTGATACAATTGTTGCAAAAATCTCTATCGAGATATGCATCCAATCGTTATCTAGTGGGGGAGTCCTGGTACTTAAAGAACATCTTTATGTTTCATATGTTATAAGGAACTTAATATGTGTATCTAAGTCAGACAGAAATAGATATTCATTCTAATTCTGTAATAAACTTGTCATAAGTTGTTATGATAAATATATTGCGGATGGTATTCTAATTTTTGGTGGACTCTGTGAATTGTGCATTGATGAATGTGTCATGAATGTAACACCTATTGGTAAAAACCTTAGAAGAACCAGAGAGGATGGAAATCATTCGAACATGATTTGACATCAAAGGCTTGGTCATATATCTGTTGATAGGATTTACAGATTGATATAAAGGATGGATCTTTAGATTTTCTATATGTCCAAACTTTACAAACCTGTGAATATTGCATTCAAGGTAAAATGTCCATAATGTCTTTTTGTAACAAGGTTACACGATGCAAGGGTATTCTTAACTCAATATATATTGTTGTATGTGGTCCCTTCGATACAACGACTTGAAATGGGCATCGATATAATTTGATGTTTATTGATGACCATTCAAGATATGGTTTTATCTTCCTATTATATCATAAGTATGAAACCTTTGAAAAGTTCAAAGAGTTCATGACTTGGTTGAGAACCAAATCGATATGAAGATTAAACGGATTCGATCTGACCGAGGTGACGAGTACTTCTCTGATGAATTTAAGGAATACCTCAAGGAGAGAGGAATTATATCTAATCTCACTCCTCCTGGAACTCACCAACTAAATGGTGTTGCTGAAAGATGCAATAGGACTATCATGGACATGGTCCGTTCAATGATGAGAAAAAGCACAATTACCTCTTAGTTTCTGGAGATATGTAGTACAGACTACAATATATAACTTCAACCAGATTCCTGCCAAATATGTACCCAAAACCCCTCATGGGCATTGGTTTGGAACCAAGCCTAGTGTTAGACACTTGAGGATTTGGGGTTGCTTGGTCCATGTGAAGAACGTGGATGCAAGTAAGCCGGAATCTCGCACTCAAGAGTGGTACTTCGTTGGGTATGTAAACGACGGTATTGGATATCAGCTTTATGACCCTAAGATTCAAAAGTTTTTCATCTCTAGAGATGTAAATTTTCTAGAGGATGACTTTCTTTAAGTGTCAAGACAAAAATGAAGTGAAGGAACTCATTGAATTCCCTTAGGATATTAAGCTTCCTGGACCAGAAAGTGAAGATGTGAATAAAGATGAAACATTTGTACCTCTTCGAAGGTATTTGAGGGTGGTTGCACCACTTGAAAGGTACATATTCCATGTGTCAAGTGAAACTTACATCGATTGAAGAATCTATGATTGACCATCACATTTCTCATTTATTATCCTTCTATCTTAGACCATTCAATAAAATCTAGCATTAATTAACCTTAATCAATGAAATAACCATCTTCATAACTATTCTTAATTATTATATATAACTAACACTATTTTATTTCCTTAATTTTCTTTTTACAAAAAAATTTCACAAAAAATAGATAATCATTGTATAGTCTTTGTCTTTTTCTATAAATTAAAAATACAAAAGACTATCAAAAGCATTAAAAAACAAGAGTTTTTAACGATTTAAAAATACTTGCAAAATTATTGTTTGTATATTGACTTATTTTGGCTTTTTGTTCAGCATAAAACTTGTATGTCCTTTAGAAATCTACATGGTTTGTACTTTTTCTAATTCAACTTATAAATATTTCTTTTGAATTTTCTTTTTTATTATTTCTTTATTTCCTATCGGGTCACATGGTGACCTCTAGGCCATCCACATGGATCGCGTCTCCTTTCGCCACCCGCATCTTTCGCTCATCGTCGGATCGCCCATGATGGTCCGATCTAGGACGTCCTTTTCCACCTTCTCCATCAGCCGATGTATCTCAATATCAAATGGTTGCTAGCTCATCTTCTTCCTCTATAATCGTCCACCTCATGTCGCACCTCACCTTCTTTCCTCATCTCCCATGGCCTCTACTACACTCCTCCTCACAACCTAGCCATGTTCTTACGTGGATCACTCATCCCTCGTTCACTCGACAGTTCCACTCTCACGATCCCTCCTCACTCACGCACAAGGAGGTGGTTGAAATCTCCATGTTACCTCATGTAACCATCCCTCCCCTCCTTCAAAACCACCATCTTCGCCCCACTTCACGGTTGTCCACCATTCACAGGCCAAAGGTCGAATCCTGCTCCTCCCTCCTGTGATAGAGGAGCGGAGGGATGAGGGGGGAGAAGAACCCTTTGCGCTCAAGTGTCGACCTATGGTCTCCTGACCATGCCACGACAGATCAGCTACCGTTCGAGCTGCTCTCAATGGTTGAGAGGGCCCATCAACGATGGGAGGCTCGAATCGAGCCTCATCCCAAGCCAACTCCATCTTCAACCTCTAGGTAAGATCTTCTTCATCGTTTTCTTCCTTGTTCTCATATTTAGTTAGGCACCTACATGCACTCCTACTTTCAATTGAGCATCCTCACACTTTTTTGCACATAATGTATTCGCATGCCGCCCTCCACTCACCCGCTCCATCTTCAAGAACCTCCTTCCACCTTGACCCCTTCCTCCTCCAGTCGTAGCGGAGGAAACCATTAGGACCTTCACATTCTTCATGCCTTGGACTTCCATCTTGCCTCACATATATTGCACGAACACATCTTGGCTATGTCCTAACCTCACAGGTCATCAAGTCCTCAATGGTCGGAAGCTTTAAAGCAGCTCCATTCTAGAGCTCTTACATCGATGGGGGGTCGACTTCTTTATTCGGCCAACCCTATTGCTTCCTCTCTCATCCAGAGCCATCGCCAGTCATCCTCAATCCTTCTCTGACCTTTAGAGCTCGAAGAGGAGCAGACGAAGCTTCCAGTGGCCCGTCGGAACCCATCCTTCACCATCGCACGAGAGCAGGACAACGACGGAGCCACCGATAGCAGATATTGTTGGATCAAGAACGATCTGATGGTCCACGTTCTGCTCCAGCCTTGGCATTAGCCCAGGAGCCTCATTGGGATCGATCCCACACCGAAGCAACTCGAATCGTCTACGTGGCCTGAGCCATCTGCGACCGATCGAACCTGGATCTGAGCCTCTCTGTACATGTCGTGCGCATGGGGGGGGTTTGGTTCATTTGTACACATGCCTGCAAGACTCTCCATATTTACGAACAGGTCCAATCAGGCACATGCAATGCACACACCCTTGGGTTATTTATGTTGATACCTAGTTTGTTTCCTTAAATTGCAGTTAAGTACTGGGTACATGTTCCTTACGTGGTGTGCTTAGGTTTTTTGTAAGGAAGCCTTGCCGAGTTTCATAATTTCCAAAATGCCCCTCCAGGACCTATTTGTAACATTTATGTATATATTTTTGCATGTTTTTCTTTCATTTATGACCATTGATTAAGATGTTTACATCTTGAGCATATGGACTCCTTTTTCCCATGATTTTCAATTTCTTTATGGGGCTTATCTGATGCTCTATCTTGTGACATGATTTATTCACTGATTTGATACCTTGGATAGTATGTTTAATTTGAGATATTATGTGTCAATTTCTTGCTTATTCAATTGTCATCAAATGGAATATGGAGTTATGTTCATGCATGGATCATTAATGAAATTGGATCCATCTTTATTGCTCAATTATTTGATTAGTTTAAAGGGTATGTTTGTATATATTCATCTGTTTGCATGTAATGGCATTTTGTTGCATCATGTCATATTATTTAACTTGCATGAAACCTTAAAAAAGAGCATTCTATGGCATAACATCATGTCTTTTCTTTTCATTGTTTTGTTCTACATCGTATTATTAAAGTTGCATCATTTTGTGCAATGTCTTGTATTGCATGGTTGACCTAGGTATAGGAATTATCAATCACTTAATTTAAATATTGATCTTTTCTTAATCACTTAAGAAGCATGTGTCCCTGTGTTCGACCTCATTACACTTACCAAGTAAAAATTCTCCACTTATTCAAAAGGATGGTTATTAGGGAAGCAAACGGATGCGGTAATATTCGTATTCGTTCGTATTTGTATTCGTTTTAAAGAGGATATGGTTCTTGTTTTTTTAAACAGGCAAAATACGAATATTCAAAATGAATTTTTTACGGATACGAATACGAATCTTGAGTTAACGAATGTGAATACGAATACAAATACAAAAAAATAAACGAATACGAATACGAATATTTGTATTATATATTTAATATTTTAAATAAAATTAGGATTAATAACTTGATATCCCGCCTCCCAAATCCCTTCCTCCCTCCCCCGTACCCCCAACTCCGAGTCCTCGAATGCCGCCCACTGCCTCCCTGCCACCTCCATCTCCCATCTGCACCCGTTGCCTCCCTTGTGGGCCTGCGATCTCAGCCCCCTAAGCCCTCCGCCTCCCTCGCCACCCCTCCCCCCAACTGCCTCGCCTCCCACCGCGCTCTTCGCCTCCCCATGCGGCCCTTCGCCTCCCCCTGCAACCTCGGCCCCCCGCGCCCTCCACCTCCCCTGCCACCCCCTGTCGCCCTGCCTCCCACCTGCACCCTCGCCTCCCCCCTACCACCTCTGCCTCCCCATGCACCCTGCAACCCTCCGCCTCCCCCTCAGTCCTCCCCATCTACCCTCCTCCCCCTGTTGCCCCGCCTCCCCATGCGACCTCCGCCTCCTGCACCCTCTACCTTTTCCTACACCCTCGGCCCCCTACGCCCTCCACCACCCCTGCCTCCCCCCTACTGCCCTGCCTCCCCCCGCGGTCTCTGCTTCCTGCGCCCTTCACCTTCCCTTGCCTCCCCGCATCCCCTTGCGGCCCTTCTCCTCCCCCTGACCTCAGCCTCCCCTTCCCTCTGCCCACTCCTCCCTCGTTGCTTCCCCTAAACTCTCTCTAACGATGCTCGATCTCCTTGTTGGTGTTCTCTAGAATCTTGTTTAGGAGATCAATCATTCATCAAGGTTATTTTTCTCTACGGTTGTCGTTTACATTTTAAATTATATGTGGAGTTTTCATCTAATTTATGCATCTTAAATTCTATGCAGCAACCAACCTTGCTTCGTCGCAATCGCAACCTCCCTCCGCCACAACCACAACCCCCCTTTCAGTTGCAATCGCAACTGATATGGTATAACATCTTAAATTCATAATCTTGTAATGTTAATTCCAAGAAATCATATCTACATTTTTATTTATAACTTTTATTGCAATATTCATTTGGATATTCATATTTGTTCGTAAAAGATTCGTATTCATATTCGGATTCGTATTTTGAGGATATGGATCTTGATTTTTTACATTCGTGCAACATTCGTATTCGTATTCGTATTTGAAAAATAATATGAATATGGTTATGGTATGGCATAAATTCACATTCGTATTCGTTCGTTTGCATCCCTAATAGTTATGCATGAATTGGTTGTGCCACCTGTACTACAACAATATCGCAATATTAAAGAGGCAAGAACGTGGTTCATTGAAGAACCACAATTTTCACCTCTTTAATAATCAATAGTTGTAGTATAGGAGATGAAAAGCGATCGATCAAAAATCACATTCTTTGAATATTGTGGAGAATTTTTACTTGGTAAGTCTACCAAGGTCGAACACATGTAACATGCGATTTCTAGTTGTGTGGTTTTTAATTAATTTCATTAATTAATTAAATGTTGTGTTAATTTCTAAGTAGGGAAATAAAATGAGAAAATGCAAAAGAAATAAATCAAAAGTCAATAGAGCGCATGATCTGTGACAAGAAGTTTCAATCCAAATAAATTAATCAGTATCTTGTAAGTAAGTTCACAAATCAAGAAGAAATAAGCACTCAGTTCGATTCCAAGTTGCATGCAAGAATGTCAATGAATAATCCCACAATTAGTGAGATCACACAATGATTTTATCGATGAACACTTGATCTCCCAATTCTCTCTTATTTTATTCTACAAGTTGATAGAGTTTAATCGCTTGAGAATTAAATTAAATTCTTTCTGATCACACCCCTGCAATATTATCGATTGCCACAAGAGGATTAATCAGATTAAATGTCCTCCACACTTGAAGCCCTGTAAAATAGATCAAGAATTTTCTCGAATGAATATCCAGTCATAATAATGATTGGGGAATTTTATCGTTAATTTTTTCTTGAATCCCTTACAAAAATTGAATCCTCAAAGGTTATCATAAAAAATACTAGCATTTTAATATTCTTCATTGCATCCCATGATGAGTCGCTAAATACGATAAATAATTCGGTCACGTTGTAATACGTGTACTTAGCGATTCGGTCAGAACCGAGAGAAGATCTCCGTGAAGAGTGTCTCGGCTTTAATTTATATCCCGGGCAAGTCCGGGGTCGAACTCAGGGAGGCAAAGGAACAACTTCGGTTTTAATTCAAAAACTTAGGTCTAGATATCCAATGCGGTTTTTTTAGATTTTTTAATGCAAAAAATCAAAGCAAATGCAAATGCGGGTGAATCAAGACACTAAGAAAACACAAACAAGGCCAAATTAATTTTAATGTTAAATTAATCCAATTCAACCAAATTATATTTTTTCTAGCATCCTAATCCAGTGATGAACACAAAACACATTTTTTGGAATTTTATGGGTTAAAATGCAATAAACTAAAAATGCACACTTTTTATGGGTTTTTTCACAATTTATCACACAAACAGTAAGCAAAAATCATGAAAAATTTACTGGAACATAAACATGATGCAAGGAAGCTACAGTAATATTTTGGGATTTTTTTGACAAGTTATGAATTTTTTATGGATTTTTTAGTGAAAACAGAGTGGCAATAAGTAATTAATTCCTATTAAATCCATGTTATCAAATTACACAGAGAGAAAATTATCTCAAAAGGATATTTAGATAAGAAATCCAGGAGAGTTGAAATTTCGCAAAAATGATATATGTGGATTTAATTAAAAATCAAATACTAATTTCACTCTATAAATTATTTCAGGCACAAGACAACTCCAATTTCGATGAAATTTGGACAGTAAGTTTATAACATTTCAAGGCATCATTCATAATTTTTATGGATTTTTTGGAATAACCGTGTGTGAGGTATAATTTTAAGAGTCCAAATTAGGTAAAATATGAAGACTTTCAGTTTGAAAATTTTAATTAATTCACAATAACTCACAAAAATACAAATAAATATCCACAATGTAGAGAATTAGTTGCTCAACATGAAATATTTTTCATTGCATAAAATGATGCATAATCGAGGTCCAAATTAAAGTGCAAACATAGGGGTGTCTTTGCAAATTCAGAAAATGAGAATACAACTTGAACTTATGCACAGGGACTAAATCACAATTACAAAAAACTAGAGAAATAAAAAAATGCAATTTGTACAAATAAAAAAATTAAAAGCAAAAGAGGACCTTCTTCTTCCTGGACCCGATGGGAGAAGAACCCAAAGGGGAGATGGCGGGGTCGGTGGCGTGAACGGAGGAAGGCGGTGCTTGGACGGTGGAGGACGGCGCGGTGAGGGCCGCCGTTTGCGGTGGCGAGCGGAGGCGTGCTGGTCGCCGCGGTGGCGCAGCGGAGGGCGAGGAGGAAGGAGGCGGGGCTGCACAGTCGCGCGTCGGTGCGCGGAGGAAGGCTGGTGGGGGGGGGGGGGCGGAGCCTGCCGCTGTGGGCGGGATGCGCCGGCCGCGGCGGTGCCGAGCGGGCGGTGCGAGCTCGGCTGGGCAACGGAGGAGGAGAGGGGGTGGGGCGGCGGCGTGGAGCTGCTGTTCCCGCCCACCTCCGTTATTTTGTTTATTTTTTTTACTTTTTTTTGCTGGAACTGTAATAATTTTTTTTTGTGTTTTAAATTTTTTTAATTTTTTTTAAATTTTCTTTAAACAGAAGATAATATGATTATATGTATACAAACATATGAGGCTATGCGAGCTCGATGGAGAACTCGTGACGCGGGGCGGAGCTCCGCGGATCTCACCTGAAGGAGGTCGTCGCTTGAGAAAGACGCTTCGCCGCTGTCACCAACAAAACACTCCAAGCTCTTTCCTTATTCTATAAGAATGGTGGATTAATGGAGTTGAATTGGTGGTTATTGTAGAGAATAGAAATTAAATAATAAATAAATAAATAAAGTTGGCTACTTTAAATACAATAAAATAAAAAGAGAAGAGAAATAGTGGAGAATTTACAAAGGGAAGACAAACAACATGTACACATTTTTTTACTTTTCTAATATGTAATTTTTTTGTCTTTTTAGTAAGAGATATTTACAACGAAAAATACAATAAAATAGTATAATAAAAATACAACACAAGTATGATTTTTTTGTATTTTTAGTAATTAAGAAAGATACAATAAAAATTAAAGAAAGAATGAATATATACATGGTATATAATGTACATCTAGGTCCCAAAACTCAACTTTTGCAAACGAGCTCCGATTTTAATGAAACCACTTCCGTTTGATAGATAATTTTCTAACTTGAACTTTAAAAGTGAGTTTGGTGAATTTGAAGTTCATACGGAGCGGGAATTTAGCTTGGAAGTTGGACTTTATGGCTTTTTCTCTTTGGGATCTAGGAGCATTTATTTGAGATGAAATTCGTTTTATATTTTTGTATGTTTATATACATTTTTATAAACAAGCTAGAGAAAGAATTAAGCAAAAAGGAGTTGAAATGAAATTATTAAAAATACATGAAGTTTTGGGTTATTTACATGTATAAAACTCCTTAATTTTTGCGGCTTTTTTACGTGTAATTTATTTTATACAATCTAATATACAATAATTAGTGTGTTTTATTTACAATAGTTATTTTGTTAATTTATTGATTTTATGGACATTTTTCTGGGATTTACTCGGGGATTTTGCTAAGATCAAGATATTGCGATGATGAATCGCGGATTCAGCACATGTATATATCAAAAATCAAGCTCGAATAGATCAAATTTAACCTCAATTAATATACATCAATAAGGAATTCATGACCAGTTCATAAATTAGATAAAATGAAAGAGCACAGAAATAGCTTCAAAAGGACATATTGTGTGTAAAAATTGGAGTTGAAATGAACAATATATGTTAGAATGAAGTAGCAGAGACTACAACTGAATAAAAATAAATATTTGGTTCTCAAATGGGCCCTTAGAGGACTTATATGTAATTTCCAAAAATCGCTTAGGCTTAGATGCAATTTCCCCAAGGCAACTGGAGGCATGCTTCTTTGCAATTTACGGAACTAACAGGGTCTTCTTGCAATTTACCCATACAGCACAAGTGTGACACGTGCTATGGAGGTTCGACAGAAGAGTCGAAGGCTCGACTCCACATAGCGGTAGTTCGGAGGTTTGGCTGGCGAGGTAAAGGCTCGAGCGTCACACCTAATCGTGGAGGGATGGCGAGGCTTGGGCGAACCTGAGCCTTAGCTTAGGTCCCGTTGCAGTGGCTTGGGATATATCCCTAGGTTCGGATTGGCCAAGCCTCCAGATGGTGACGGCAGGGAGGCTCGGGTTGATCCGTGGGGGAATGTCGTGATGGTACGACAGTCTTTGGATCCCCCGATCCAACGGCTGCGAGTCGAGGCGGTGGTTGGCGTCGAAGCACAGCGAGGAGTCGGTTGCTGGAGGAGGTGTGGAGGTTGAGCTATGACGGAAGGTGGTAGCGATGGTCGATGGACAGTTGGCAGAGCACTCAGCCATCAGAGTGACTAGCTGGAGCGCAGAGGTGGCACGACGGGCAAAAGCGATGCGGTACAGTTGCGGGGTAGAGGAGAGGAGGGCGGAGGGAGATGCTCGATTGTGAAAAGGGGTGGCGGCCGGGAGGGATTGGGCGGAGCAAGGCGATGTGAGCGTGGAGGATGAGCAATTGATGATCGAAGTGAAAGAAGAGGAGGCAGTGTCGATGGAAATTAGAGGAAGAAGACGACGAGGAGGGAGAGAAAGGGTCGCCTGGGAGATGGAGTAGTAGAGGGTTGACTCCGATGATCTTCGCCTCAGCACTGATGGCGAAGTGCGAGGCTAGGTTTCTCATGCAACGAACAAAAGCACGACAATGAAGACGCGGATCATGCCGTACGAGGGGTCGTCTCCAGAGATGGCAGGATGTTGTCACTGACCAGCCTTGCAGCTCTCTCTCGCTCAATGATGGAGGTGAGGAGAGGTAAACGACCACAGGGAAGGAGGAGAGGGGCGGGGATCACGTGTCGTGCACGTGACCTATGGAGAGGATGAGGGAGAAGGGTGGGTCACGTGCGACGCATGTAACATGAGCAAGATAGAGGGAGTGGGGGAGAAGAGAGAAAGAAAAGGGAAATATAGAGGAAAGAAATAAAAAGGGAACAGAGGAATTAAAATTAAAAGTAAAATTAAAAGGTAAAAGAAAAACTAAATTAAAAATAAAATAAAAGTAAAAAATTAAAATTAAAAAGAAAAGAAATAAAAAATAAATAACTAAAATTAAAAGAAAATAAAAAGGATGTAGTAAATGAAGTAAAATCAAAAAGTGATCAACATGAAAGTTGCTCGTCTTGATGAGGTCAACAACTTTTGTGAAAGACCCAAAATCAAAAGAGGTCAACTACACAAAACATATTTTTAGAGGTACCCTATAGATAATAAGATATCGCATTTTTTTCATTTTGTAATTTTTAAATTTGATTTAATTAGAGGATTAATATATATATATACAATATATACATATTTATGGATTTTTTAAAGGTTGGAAAATAGATAAAATAAAAATAATAAGGAGAAAATATGTACAAAATATAAAAAGTCAGTTTTTTGTATTTTCTCTTGGTTTTTTGATTTTTATGGATCTTAATTCGTTATGACAAATTAGTTAATTAATTAAAGAATAATTTAGAGAAAGAATTAGGTTAGAATAATGATTATTTACACATAAAATAATAAGCTCAATTTAGGGTTAATTATTTACAGATTTTAAGCCCTAATTTTAATACAATTAGTGAATGTTAATTAATTAATTTTAAGGGTTTTAATTAGTGAATTATTATGGGGATTTTGCTAAAATATACTTAGAGAGTAGATGAATCATGGATTCATCATACCCTTATACTTAGTTATTTGCTTCTCCCTAAGCAAATTTTAGTGAGTTAGAAGGTTGAATCTCTGACTGTGCATGTGTGAATTTCCAGACTTATCTTTATAACAATCCTAGGTTTTAGTTGTCTTAAAATTCTAAGCTCAATCCAGGCTCTAGTCAGAGGAATCCAACTTCTCTAATTATCAGGCTCTATGTTTATACGTATAGTATAAGAGATATGACATTTAGGGTGTAGTGCATTTCATGAGAGTCGAGTCAAAACTTCACTCAAAGTCCTGATCCAAGAGACTCTCCTCAAGACCCAATTCTCAACACTAGGGGGAATAAATCGGTTCTTACATTCAATCTACCGTCTCAGTAGTTCGTCGGACTTGATAGTGTATATGACAAGCCAAATGATGGAAGATTTATGTTTGTGTATTTTCTTCTCTTCCTCTCATTGGAACAAGGATCCTCTCAAGTACCTCGTTACTCAACGCATGTATATTTTTTTTGTTGACCAGTGCGCTTATCAAGATTTTTGGAGTCGTCTGTACTTGTGTTCCTAGGAGTACACCGAGGTGTGTCTTTTCAGGGTATCTAATATACCTTCTACACCTAGGTTTGTAGCATTTACGGAGCCCTTTTTAGGTACTAGCCTGACTCCTGGTCCTAACAGTTTTGGTCCAATTGGACACTTTGAATATGGTTGGGAGCGCTCACCTTTGATAGAAGCTATTTGTAATTTGACTTTGTGTTTGAGAGCTCTTTTCTTTCAATATTTCTTTATTTTCTTTTCTTTTTTACTAACTCCATTGTTTTATCAAAAGTTGGCACACATTAATAAACAATTATTTAGTTTCATCACATCCTGGCATATAGGTCAATATCAAAAGATAACATGAGAACTTGTTTACATACTGGCTAGGGTTTGCTGACACTCAGGTTTCTTAAAGCTGACTTTATCCCATCCCCGAGTATCATAAAATTAGGTCTAGACTCAAATCTCAAGTCTCGGTCCCTCAAGTGAAATCTCAGCTTATCTCATCATTCATGCAGTTGTGCAAGTAATGTGTTGTTCATATTCTTAAAGGTTAAGATTAAGCACGCAATAGAGCACTCACATCTTTCAAACTAGGGAAGTATGTATTGTTAAGTCTCAAACCCTAATGACTTAGGTCGAATAACTCTGAATCAGAGGATCTCAAAACTCCAGGTCTCTTCCATTCCTCAAGTCTTGAGTTATAGTGAAAATGTCAGGGATAAAACCTTAAGTTAGTTTTATTTTGTTTTTTAGCTTGTTATACCCCTTTAATATTGAAAAATGGTATTATTTACATGAAGAATTTAGTATAGTGTACATAATATACACAACTTGTACCCATACTCGATTTGTGATGAAATCAATTAAAGTACGAGCTATGGATAAAGTGCATAGAGTACACACACACTATACTTAGCTTGTGCCATGTCCTCATGACACAAAGTGAAATGTGGACATAGCTCGTACCAAGTATAGTTGAGCAAAAACGAATAGGAAGACGACACATCCCCCTATACTTCGCATTTTGAGGGTCTAAGCATAGCAGAAGAGGAAGAAATGGGGTGATCGAAGGTGATAATGGAATAATATAAATGAGGTATACACGAAGATATTAGTCCCCCTATACTTAGGCTCAAGTCAGCCTAAATATGATCGGATAATTACAAGTGGGGGACCGAGTAGATTTACAGATGTATAAGATCAAGGAGGCTTGCGATGAACCTTCTTGCGGGAGTGCGACATGAGATAGTATGGATATGTAGAGGGTGGTGAAGAGGGGGAGGATGACGAGGTCCAGCCATTGTCAAAAATCAAAATCATCCTCATAAGAATAATAGTCATACGCAGAGGATCTTCAACAATTATCAACAAGAGGTAAGTGCCCATTTATCATAGCTGCACTTATTGTACTTGCCTGATGCACCACTTCGAGATCAGACGGGGACTCTTCAGAAATCACTTGGTTTCTAAGGTTGAAGGTGATTTTCTTAGTCGGTTTGTTTCTGTGAGAAGCACTGGAAGGAAGATGATCAAAGTTCTTCTCCCAATCATGAGTAACCAGTGTGGCATTTATGGGTTCCTCGTTAGATGAATCCTCATAAAAGTCGATCAATTCTTCTAGGATTATACAAGGCTTCAAGTGAGGGAGCTTGTTCCTGTTGGCCTTGTGAGTGATGGATGGGGATGATGATGTCACCTTTTCATATCTATGAGTTTTGACGACATAAAAGTTTTCCCGAGTCGGCTCCTTATATGGTTTAAGTATTTCGTGAGTTACTGCCAACTCAAATATTGAACCACTCAAATAATTGTGGCAAGATTCATAATCATGGTCCAATTATTCATAAGCTCGTGGATATTATTTCCTCCTAGGAGCAGTATCATGGTGAGAATCGAAGGTCAATCCAACAATCAACCTCTTAGATGGCTCTTCTAGGGCGTGCGTATGTGTTTCATGAGGAGAGGTCTGGTCATGTGGAGTGCTCTTGCCCTGATCATGACTGTAGGTTGGTGGTTGGGATGTCTGAGGGTCGGGCTTGCCCTTGAGGGGTTGTTCATTGTTGTCTGTGTTGAGGAATTTGATGTCTCTAGTCTCACAATCGACAATCGCCTTAGTAGAGGCTAAGAACAGCTTTCCTAAAAAGATAGGATACTCATACAATTCCCCGCAGTGCTCAATGTCAAGGACAATAAAGTCCACTTTGTGCTTGTCATCTCCGAAGTTTACGATGACAGAGACAATTCCTTGCGGTCTTTTGGTAGATCGATATGACAATTGATCGATCACCCTTGTCTTTTTGAGTTGTCTGAGCTTGAGTTGATCAAAGATGGTCTTTGGAAGGGTGTTTAATGTCGATTCATTGTCTAACCGAACATGAGTGAATAAGGAGTCCTAAATTTCACACGTGATTCGAGTCAACCGCTTGACTTTACGACTTTTAGTTTTGTGATTTATCACCAAATAACTAGATACAAATATAACATGATATTCACTCCTTGATCATTTCTTGCTAGTATTCTTAGGGTTCAATCGACTCTTCACAAATCTCTTAAGATCGGACACATTTCTATGCCCTTAATTAATGGAAGCTCTAAGATTTGATTCTTACAAAATGCTTCCATTCCAGAATTGTCTAATTTTTCGAATTTTCCGATTTTCAATTCTTTTGGTATTTTCAGTGTGATGGTTAGTTGGTTGGTCAGAGGTAAGTGGTGGTTTGTATTCGAGTGTAAGTCACGTGATGGACTTGTGGTTCACAAGGTGGGATCCTCACTTCCTCCTGATTCTTTGTTGACTGGATGAGATTATATATTTGTTCAGTCAAAGCGTTTGCTCTATGGTTGATTTGAGCAATCTCATCCTCAAACATCTCATGACTTAGTGATGAATAATCATACATCATACTCCACATGTCGTAACTCTAACATGTAGCTCTGGGTGGTAGTGATTATTTATTGGAGTTGTAGTATGGTCATGAGTTTTATTTCCTTGACTCTAGATTACTCGTGGACTGTCAAAGGAAAAGTGGCCGTACTCAGGAATAGAGTCAATATGAGTAGGGGATGGTTCAAAATATGGGAAGTCCATAGTAACTGAGAATCATGTTTCTCTATTAAAATTGGTTACTCGATTTTCCATCCTCAAATATGTTCGCTCTATTGTGTCAGAATGTGAGAGCGATCATAGGATCAATACCCACTCCCGATGATCAAAGGAGAAACTTGATGATAAAACCTTGAAGAAGGCAATCCAAATATGATTTAAAACTTTGAGTTTATTTCATGTCTTCTAGTATGCATGATGCACATGTGTTAGGAATGCTCGATGGTTATTTGATCGTAAATGATTGCATAACCATGGCACTTCCATTCAGAGGGAGTGATGAAAAATGTTTGGATTTTAGTGACTCCTCTCAGTAGATTAGTAATCCAATCCCAACCCAAATCTTGGATGATCTGAATGTGATTCAGATGCAATGAGAAGATTAGATTCACAGTTTAATTTAATCAAACATCTTTGAGAAGTCCCCGAGATCTGAATTTGAGACATGATCTCAATCCAAGTCACTATACATGGAATGTACAATCATCCTGTCCTTATCTCCAAGTATTCGCGGAGAAAGCACACTATTCTTGAAAGAATTCAAGAACAATTCCATTGTTGATAATATATTTGACATTGTAAAATTGGCTATAAAATGTGATTTAATTGTCACGAATAATATGGATTTGATTCATATTTCTTTGACACATGAGAATAGTCATCCAAGATAATTAAATATAATCTAATTATTAAGGATATGGTTAATATTGATATTACTATCCTTAACAATAATAAATATTATAGATGTGATCAATAAGATGTTGTAGAGATTTAATAGTAAATAATATTTATGATTAAATGTTAATGTGAATTGGATTCACATTGAACAATTAATTGTAAATATAATTTACATTTTACATTAGACATGTGAATATGATTCATAATTATTAATGGCATGATTGAAATTTTCACAAAATACTTTGGATTTATTTTGGTGAATTATTTTGCAACAAACGTTATTGCACATGCGAAATATTTGGAGAGATATGAGATCTCTCAGTTAAGGAAGAAGAGAGCCACCTTCCTTTTTAAGAGGGTGGACGACCATGGAGTCCTACTCATTCTATAGTCGTCCACTCTATTAAGGGAAGGATGCTTGTCCTCTTTCCTTTATTTTCAAATGAAATTGATTTGAATTAAATTAAGTTTGTTAAAGATTATTTGTAACATATTTAAGTTATTTTAAATTGATTATTTGTTGTTGCAAATTTATGCAACAAAATCATGACCATTGATTGAAAGTATGAAATAATATAAACCATTGATTATTATGTGCACATGTATTGAGATCCATGGACATCCAATTTGTTATAAAAGAAAGACAAGTCTTTAATCTTTCTTTACAACTATTGCAAGAGCGATAACTCTCTCTATTCTCATACACATCCTCTCTCCATCTTTCTCAACATTGTGTCCATCCACATATTGATCTAAAGAGTCTTGTAGTCGTCGTGACACCCTTGTGCTACCGGAACAACTGCTCGTGTATCTCTGCCTTCTTCGGTGCATCTTGCTTGTAAGGAAGGTCATTGATTTCGTGCGATGAAATCAGGAGAATCTACACTCGATTTTCATCAGATTGCAGGAAGCACGCATCTCATCCACGTTCCTGCAAGTGCATCCTTCGTCGAATCGAATTTGAGACCGAAGGTCTCTTTGCTTAGTGACATATGCGATCGCAAACACACTTCAAGAGGTAATCCTATTAATTATTTGTGATCTTTATAAAACGATATGAGAAGTGTTCTCATATCACATGATTTCATACATTTAAAAAAATTTAAATTTCACTGATATGACTAATCGATCTTGATCATATGTGATGCAATCTTTACTCTTCCAACTTTCACTTTTGCTTTAGTTGATTTGTTTCACCAAATTTTAGTTCTCTCACCGTCTAATCTATTACAGGGAAAAAGCATTCACTCCCCCACGAAAACCCCCACCCGCTCCCCGCCGGCGAGGTGTCTCGTCCAAGGACCCCTCAGAAGAACGATAGCGTGACCTCCTCCGCGCAGAAGCCCCGTGCCCCTACCAGCATACATTCCACCCCGATCTAGTCGGGCCTCAGCTCCCTGCTCGAACTCTCCAACTCCAACGCACAGGTCCCCCAATCCTCTCCGATCCCATACCAGCGATCAACCAGACCTCTTCTACCGATCGATTCGTCGAACATGGACAATAGGAACGCCGTAGTTTGCGACAATGGCACCGGCGTGAGCGCTCTAATCCCCGATCTCGAGATGTTCCACAATTCTCCCAATCCGTTCACATTCTCATCATCGCTCTGGATCTCGTTTGCAGTACGTGAAGTGCGGATTCGCGGGGGAGAACTTCCCCACGTCCGTGTTCCCGTGCGTCGTCGGCAGGCCAATGCTTCGCTACGAGGAATCTCTCGTCGAACAAGAGCTCAAAGTGCGCATCTATCTAAGGTTTTTTCTCCTTCCACGCGAGCCAGTTGATGGCGGTGAACGATCACGCTGCTTTTTTCTTTCAGGAGATCGTAGTCGGAGAGGCATGTGCAGCTCTCCGGCACCAGCTCGATGTCTCCTACCCCGTGAACAATGGGATCGTGCAAAATTGGGAGGACATGGGGCATGTGTGGGATCATGCCTTCTTCAATGAGCTGAAGGCAATTATCACTAGAGATTAATTCTGATGGTGTGGTTTTTTTTCTTTTTGCGGTTTTCTGTACACTTGAAAAGTGATTTTTTGGCGTTTGAATATGTTGCATGGCAGATAGACCCGACGGAGTGCAAGATTCTGCTCACGGATCCGCCGCTCAACCCTTCAAAAAATCGCGAGAAGATGGTTTGCTGCTCTCTGAATTTCGGTCGCTTGTGTTGTGTGATTTAGTTATTGGTGCATTTATGCGTGTCTCAGGTGGAAACCATGTTTGAGAAGTACAACTTCTCAGCAGTGTTCATTCAAATCCAGGCGGTCCTGACATTGTATGCGCAAGGTAAACATGAATTTCTGAGTTTGCTAGATAAATATATTTCGAGGATATTCACATTATTTTTTTGAACCAAGGATATTCACATTATTTCCTGAATGGAATGATCTTACAGGACTGCTAACTGGACTTGTCATCGACTCTGGAGACGGCGTCACTCACGTGGTAAGGCGGTTGAGATTTTCTAACACACAGCATGTGAGAAATATTTACAGCTGACATTAGTTATGCGAGAATCTCCCGTGGCTGTCCTCAGGGAATGCCCCGAAAATTCTCCATCATTTTGAGTTTATATATTCAGGTCACTTGCATGCTCATCTAGACAACTCATTCGTTTAGATGCTCACCGGAGTATCATAATAAATTCAATGTCCATTTGCCTGTTGCCTAATAGCATTACTCATCCGGAAATAATGCCGTTGGTTGGTTTTTCAACATTATGGACAATCATTCTCTTTGTCCTTGTCTAAATTTAGGTACCCGTTGTTGATGGATACTCATTTCCACACCTCACAAAGAGAATGAACGTAGCTGGCAGACACATAACATCGTATCTTCTAGATCTGCTCCGCAGGAGGGGGTGAGACTGTTAGTAGTTTAAGGATGTTCAAAACTTCTTTTGAGTACAGAGGTCTAGTATTCTTTATTCTTTCCGATCTAATTGGAGTATCTCCTGCATTAAGGTATTCTGTAAACAGAAAAGCAGATTTTGAGACAGCCCGAGAGATCAAGGAGAAATTGTGCTATATAAGGTATGCTTTCTCGTCTGGGAATTAATTATACTAGTTGAATCACCTGGGTATCCTAGTATATTTATGGATGATTTACTTGTCTATTGCAGCTATGACTACAAGCGTGAGTATCAACTAGGTCTGGAAACAACCATTCTAGTCAAGAACTACACTGTGAGTTGTATATTTTTAACCATTGTAATATCGGCATTCCTATTTAAGACATTGCATGCTAGTATGTCTCTCCTTTCCATGGCATCTCAATGTCGATCTGTTGATCTAACTCTTTGTGCCATCCATGTGTGTTAAAATACCATGGGATCTTTTCTCGTCATGCACATGAAAGCCGGGCTAAAGATGCGTACACACACAGGTTGCAATATTGCCATCAAGCCACTTTTAGTAAAGCATTGCATCCTAGCACACACTTCATGCCGTTATACTGTCTGGTTATTGATTCATGAAATGATTGTATTTCATCACGGGAATTTGATTTCTATATGTGAACTGACAAACTCAATATGAACGTCGATTCAAAAGCTATCATCTTTTATGAAAATTCCTCACGCGTATGTTCCCCGTGGGAACTTCCCTCATCGGGTTAGGGGAACATCTAATGCATGCCTTTGTGGATCCAAACATACAAAGTGCACACAAATAACAGGTCTGCAAAATCATGATACTCCTAGAAAGGCATATTTCAAATAGAGGGGAGCGAGTGAAAGGTACGTATCTAAAGGTGATGATGATTATGAAGGAAGATAACTCAAAAAGAAATCTTGGTTCTATGAGTGTATCCCAATGATTGCATCTATAGGAAAATAAATACCAGATTCACAATAGTGCTCATTGAAATAAACAACGAATTTTAATTGATATTCTGGTGATATAAATGACTGGCTTAAGATTAAGTCTCTTATAAACTCTTTATCACTGTTAAGTTCCGCGAGACATTTGTACATCTTAAAAGTAGGAGTTTAAAATTTGTGAGAAACAGGTAGGAGTTTAAAATTGTAGATGCAGTTTTAGTATATTGAGACCTTGTTTTATCTTCACTGTCGTTGTAGTTTTGTACGTTACGGTATCTCCTTACATTGTTTAGTGTATAAATTGGTGTTACCCTTAAACATTATAAATCATAAACATATATAGTATATTCTAGATTCCAAATTTTGAAGTGGGTCCCATCTCGGGATCCCACCCGTCCTTTCTAAAAAAGTATATTCTAGATGCACAAACTTCTACCTTGATGTTCATTAAAAAATATTGCACTACAACAACAACAACAACAACAACAACAAAGCCTTTTCCCACAATTAAGTAGGGTCGGCTACATGGATTCTTCGCCTCCATTCAGATCTATCTTGGGTCAATCTCGGACTTATATCCAGCAAACTAAGATCCCTTCGTATAGTCTCTTTCCAACACTTCTTGGGCCGTCCTCGCCCTCTCTTAGCTGGCTCAACATCCCAACACTCGCATCTCCTAACCGGTGCATCAGTTGACCTTCTTTGCAAATGACCAAACCACCTTAAGCGGTTTTCTCGCATCTTATCCTCGATCGGAGCTACACCAACTTTCTTTCTGATTGCATCATTCCGAATCCGATCTTTACGTGTATGTCCACACATCCATCTTAGCATTTTCATTTCTGCTACAGCCATTCTCTGCACATGTCTATGATTCACAGGCCAACATTCAGAACCATAAAGCATAGCAGGTCTCACGGCTGCTTTGTAAAACTTTCCTTTAATTTTTAAAGGCATTTTCTTATCACAGAGAACAGCGGAGGCTCCTCTCCACTTTAGCCAGCCTGCATTTATTCTATTAGTAACATCTCCATCAATTTCTCCATCATGTTGCAAAATAGATCCCAGATATCTAAAAGAATCTCTCTTCTGGATGTTATCGTCACCAATCTTCACCTCGATTCCTTCACCATTGCTTCCATCAAAGGTGCATTCCATATATTCCGTCTTAGCCCTACTTATACGAAAACCTTTAGTCTCCAATGCATGTCTCCAAACCTCAAGCTTCTCATTTACTCCATCTATAGTCTCGTCAATCAACACAATATCATCAGCAAATAACATACACCAAGGTAACTCATCCTGAATGTGACTTGTCAACTCGTCCATAATCAAAGTAAAAAGAAATGGACTCAAAGCTGAACCTTGATGTAAACCAATGTTGATATCAAAATAGTCAGTCTTCCCCGTCGGGGTCCTTACACAAGATAAAGCCCTATCATACATATCCTTTATGAGATTAATGTATAGGACAGGTACTTGTCTCTTCTCCAAAACTCTCCACAGTATCTCTCGTGGGACGGAATCATAAGCCTTCTCCAAATCAATAAAGATCATATGGAGATTCTTCCTTTTAGCTCTATAAATCTCCATTGTTCTCCTCAGCAAATGGATGGCTTCAATAGTTGAGCGACCTGGCATGAATCCGAATTGATTTTCTTTTATTTGGGAAACTTGCCTCAACCTTCTTTCGATCACACGTTCCCAAATTTTCATAGTGTGACTCATCAGCTTGATACCTCTGTAATTTGAACAATTTTGAATGTCTCCTTTGTTCTTATAAAGAGGCACCACGATACTCCTCCTCCAATCTTCAGGCATTTTCTTGCTTCGCCAAATAACATTGAATAGATTCGTAAGCCAAGTCAAACCACGCTCACCTAAAACTTTCCAAACTTCTACAGGGATGTCATCCGGTCCAATACCTTTCCCAGGTCTCATAACCTTCAAAGCCTCCTCTACTTCTTTTCTTTGTACTCGTCTAAAGCATGCACGATTCAAGTAACTTTCACTACTAGCTAGATCACCCAAAGTGATCTCTCTATTTCCTTCTCCAATGAAAAGTTTATGGAAGTATTGCTCCCATCTAGTCTCTATATCCTTCTGATGAACAAGCACGTGACCTTCCTCGTCCTTAATACATCTCACTTGAGAGAGGTCTTTGGTCTTTCTTTCTCTTGCTTTGGCCAACCTGAATATATCCTTCTGGCCCTCCTTAGAGTTGAGATTTTTATACAAAACCTCATAAGCTTTTGACTTAGCTTCGCTTACAGCCTTCTTTGCTTCCTTCTTCGCTATTTTATAGTCTGTGACAGTTTCCTCTGTTCTATCCTTAGACATAACTTTAAAGCAAGCTCTTTTAATTTTTAGCTTCTCCTGCACCCCTTCACTCCACCACCAAGCCTCCTTTTGACCCGGAGCTCCTCCTTTTGACTCGCCTAGCATCTCTTTGGCTACCTTTCGGATACAAGATGCTACTGCCTCCCACATCTCGTTTGCACTACCGCTACAATCCCAAGATAAGTCTTCTAAAACCTTCTCCCTGAAGCTTGATTGCTTCAGCGGGAGATTCCACCACCTAGTTCTAGTGATCTTAGGAACCTTCCTTTTCTTCACCAGCCCTTTTATTTGTAAATCCAAGACTAACAAGCGATGTTGGGTTGTCAAACTCTCTCCAGGGATTACTTTGCAATCTTTGCAACACAACCGATCTCTTCTCCTCAACACAAAGTAATCGATCTGTGTTCTAGTTGTGCCACTCTTATAAGTAATTAAATGCTCCTCCCTCTTCTTGAAAAGAGTGTTTGCTATGAAAAGATCATATGCAGTTACAAAATCCAGAATGACTTTTCCCTCTTCGTTTCTATCCCCAAAACCATGTCCTCCATGCACACTTGCATACCCTGAAACATCTTTTCCCACATGTCCATTAAGATCTCCACCTATGCAAACCATCTCCTTTTGTGGGATTACTTGTAAAATCTTATCCAGATCCTCCCAAAAAGCTTGTTTAGTCCTTTCATCTAAACCAATTTGCGGTGCATAAACTGAGATGATATTCAGAATTTCTTCTTCAAGCACCAACTTTAGCAAAATAATCCGATCCCCAAATCTTTGCACCTCAACCACACAATCCTTCAAATCTTTATGAACAACCACTCCAACACCGTTTCTGCCCTTATCTTTACCTGAATACCAAAGTTTAAAGCCTGTCTTCTCGATCTCCCTTGCTTTCTCTCCAACCCATTTAGTCTCTTGAAGACATAATATATGTATCTTCCTTCTTTCCATTGTATCCACTATCTCCATCAATTTTCCAGTTAAAGTACCGATATTCCAACTACCAATCCGTAACTTCCTTTGCAATCTCTTTTGGACTAACTTCTTTACTCGCATGCGTCCACTATGCGAGAACCCTTGTAAATTTTGGACTGCATCCGGGCGGTGATGCAGCGGAACTAGATTATTTACCCGCATGCGTTCCTCATGCGAGAACCCTTGCAAATTTTGAACTACATCCAGGCTGCGATGTAGCGGCCCTTGCCAATTTTTCATTGCATTCGGGCGATGCAACGCGTCGCAAGTAGGGAACGCCCCAACGAAATCTGTATGTTTGCTTAAATCCATGTTTAAAAGATCCGAACGGTTTCGAGATAAATTCATAAATAGTGTTCTTAGAAGAACTTAAGAACACTATTTACGAATTTATCTCTCCTGCGCTGGCTGTCGGCTACCTAACGCGCAACCCTCCTCATTTACCCGGGCTTGGGACCGGCCATGGCTGTAAGCCCTGTAAAATACTTAATTAGTTTTCATGCTTTAGCTGGGATAAAGTGTGATCTGTTCTGCATTTTATGAGGTCTCTGACTCGTGGGCACATTAACATCACCGTTGTTTTAGCAATTTCTTTCAATTGTCGAGATCTACTTTCTTGAGATCTTTGACAAGAAGGTGCCCAAAAATCGATCTGCACATTTTTGAATAATGAAATTTGTTTCTGCTTTATCAATCGAAAAATTTGCATATTACATGATCTCACTGTTTTTTACTTGAGATTCTTATGTCAGCTGCCAGATGGAAGAGTCATTAAGGTTGGCACTGAAAGGTTCCAGGCCCCCGAGGCTTTATTTACTCCTGTAAGACTAACATTTTTCTGTTCACACTTTTTTGCCCTGATCCCGGGAAAACTTCTGTTGTAATATTATCTGGTTTAAATGTTAAAAGTTTGTAAGACATGAATTTGTTTATCTTTCATTTGTTGCTCGTGTGCTGAAAAATAGGTACATTTGGCGTTAGTTCTTCTAATTATACTCACATACAGACCCCATTAAATGTGTTATTTTCTGAAATCCCATTTATACGAATCCTTTCTAAGTGTTTATATGGGCACTCATAGACATACCTGTCTTGAAAATAATGCACATACACTCCTTAAATAGTCATGTTTTTGTTTCCTATCTTATAAATCTGACAACCTTGGTAAATCCTTAGAGGGAAATTACCAAGGATTTAGGAAACAAAGTTGTATATATAAGTAATTGTTGCATGTCTACATGATGGATGATCACTCACCTTGAGTGATCATCTAGTAGGTACCCGTGCGTTGCACAGGATGGTATGTATGATAATACACCCGACATATATTTAGGAAGGAAATAAGCACAATATTTACTGAAAGTGGAAAGATATCCCCTTTATACTATACAAAGCTTGTTTAAACTTTATAAGAAAAATATTGACACAATTTTACATGTCAATAAGCTTATAGATAAACATGTTGTTAACAATGGTTTTTTCATGGTTATATGACCTGCGTGACTTACGAAATGCAACCTCGAAAATACGAAAAAGACACAACACAAATATTGAGGAAAATTCAATTGCATAATAGAAATAAAGGAGCTACAAATCATGAAAACATCAATGAAATTAAGTCATCACAAATCAACAGAAATCGACAAGGCTCTAACTTGAAATGGACCGGGCAAAGCCCTCGGCCAAAGGTTTTGTGTGATGAGACTCTTATATATTTGGCATGTCCTTTGAAAATCTATATGATATATCAAAACAATACCATGAAAATTGTTGCAGGTTATAATTTGGTAAGTTATAATAACTCTTAGGATGCGTTTGGATAGAGGGTTATATGGGGATGGGTAACCTGTTATTGTATTTTGATGTTTGAATAGAGGATTTGGGGTTGAGAAGGTTTATTGTGATGTGATTATATTGAAGTTTGGAAAATGGAGTAATTGTTGTGATGTGATTGTATTGAAGTTTGGAAAAATGAATAGAAGTTGAGTATTTCATAATTTTTAGATGATAAAATGGTACACTATATTAATTTTTGTTGGAATGGATGAAAGAAAAATGAATTGTTTGATGTATTAAATAAGAGAGAGAGTAGTCTTTGAGTGAGCTCCACAAGAGGGGTAAGAATATGGGTTTTGGGGGAAAATCCCCCAAAAGATGGGGGTAACCCTCAACCCAAGTGTACCCTTAGGATATATGTGTGTCGTCCTTGCGCCGGGGCCATGTTAATCTTCTCTAACCTAAACTTGTCTCACAAAAAACAATCGTAGTATGATAAAATACATAGATAGATCCGCCATAAATTTATGGTAAAAAAATATACTCATTCGACAAACCTACATGAACTTGTTATGTACCATCTGCAACTTATATATGTAGATATGTGGAACCCATCCGATGAAAATGTCAACTCTAGAAATTTCTCTTATAATCTTTACCATGTCAGGCTTTTTCCACCGGAAGTAAAACCACCAAGAATAGACTAGACTTGATCTTGCAGAAACCACAGCTGATAAGGTAAAAAGACTACGACTAGTAAGCTAAATATATATTTTTCCGAACAACTTTCAATTGAAAAATCATACTCATTATCCATACCATATGTAACTTTTGGATCTACTCGTCAATTGAAGGTTCGGCAGCCCGACAAGCAACAACTGGGCGGAGGCATGCACATGGGGCGGTAGGATGCAAGGGGTTGCAAAGATGGAGGCACGTGTGGCGATAGGGGTGTAGCGGCTTTGCACCTTGAAGGTGGGGGCACGGGATCGGAGGTGACTGCTTCAGGTGGGGGAGATCAGAAGAAGCAACCACGGGTGGCGTATAGATATGCTGCTAGAAAGTGCACCATTTGGGATGACACAGTGGAAACCACTTCGGATGGCAGCTGGAGCTCGAGTGCAGGGTGGCTGAGTTCGAATCTCATTCCACGATGGCGGCGGAGACTAGTCGTGGGGATGATAATAATGCTCAAAATAGGGTGTTGGCACTGCCTTGTCGTTTGAGGGCTGCTTGCAGTTGACAGGAGAGCATCGACGCAGGTTGGGTCAGGGGGCAAGTGGTGGAGGGCAAGACAGATCAGGGTGGTTGCTTCCCTTCTCTTTTGTTCTTATCCAAATGCAGAACTAACGAAAACCCCAAGAAATGCAAAACGGCTAATACCCATCAGATGCGAGGTTGACATTGTAAGATACGATGCCAAGTTTGTCCTTACCAGGACAAAGAATGTATTTAAAAAATAGGTTAAGGGCATGGAGGGAATACAATGGATGCAAGGTGAACAATATGAGGAACAGTAAGGACCCCACATCGCTTTATATATAGTAAGATGCGGAATGATCTTTGTATATGTTATTCCATTTTTGATAGGTTCGAACGTAATAAACAAAGAATGGAAATGTGTTGAGATAATTATATGTCTCTGTCTTTGTTTATATTTTTTTATTTCTCCAGTCTTCTTTATGTAATTTCTCCCTAGAGCTTTTCTCTTATATAAGAGAGCTCTAGGGCTACAAGGAATGCAACTCATCTTTCACGTCTTTCCATATGGTATCAGAGTGACGATCCTAGATCGGAGCTTGTGCCCTAAAGTCCCACTCCACTAAAAGCCCTCAGCGCTCCATACTGCGGCTCTACCCTGTGCGCTTCACGCGCTCGTGCGCCTGCGCCATCGCCTGCGTGCCTCATGCGCTCGCGTGCGGCTGCTGATCCGCCTGCACCTCGTGCTTGCCTGCACGCTGACGCTGCTGCGACCCTGCGCTTGCTTGTGCACCACTGCGGCTCGCCATTTAATTGCAACCGCCCAAGGCTGCTCTCAGTTGCCTCGAACTCCACACTCTTGTGTTTCTATGGTGTAGCGTGACTATCTAAAATACCCTAGTCACCCAAAGGAGTTACCAAAGAATGGAAGTGGTTGTGGTATGAGTATACACCCACAATCATCTTCATATATGTCCGTGTAGACATTATTCTTACAGTTTGCAACCCCAGTCTTAGAGATTGTTGTCATCATGTCAAATAACAAAGCAAAGATTCCATCCCTGGGTGCCTTCAAAGGTCAAGCACCCATTGTAAAGATGGATGGAACGAATTATGAACTATGGGCCATGCAGTTCATGAGTTTAATGCAATGCAATGACAAAAAGCATATCTTCACACAAGAGGGGCCTGTTGAGAAGACTGGGGTTAACGCCTCATGGGAGGCAGATGATGTTTATGCACGTGTATGGCTTTCTGGAACATTTTCCATGGAGATAGCCAATGATATATTGAGCCAGCCCACGGTAAAGTCTATGTAGGACATTCTCGCCGCTACATATTCTCTAGCGAAGAACGAGTCTAAGATTCTGCAATTTCAGCACGACATCTTCACGTCGAAGCAGAATGGTCGTCCTCTCTCCATACCCTTTACACTTCTCTAAGGGGTATGTTTGAGAGGTTAGATGGTTACATTCCCTTGACTACTACACCATAGCAACTCAAGGCATATAGGGATTCAGTGATGACATGAGTTTTTCCTAGTGGCTCTCGACCCAGAGTATGATGTAGCTAGAGCACATATTCTTATTGATGCCACAATACCTCCAATGGAGGAGGCATATCGTAGGTTGAGTTAGCTCTCTATATCATCTGGTGGTACTCAGCTGTCTCAGACGTCCTCAGCCACATCAACATCTCGCGGTAGAGGAGGCCCTGCACAGTTTCGTGGTAGAGGCGGCCGTGGCAGGGGAGGGGGTAGTCACTCCCCTCGTCAGCCTTGTACTTATTGTCACATATCAGGTCATTCTGAGGAAACATGCCATTCCAAGCATGGGTTCCCAGCTTCAGCATGGGTCCAAAACAGATTCAGCCAGCTAATAACTCCTCACCTGCATCTGATCAGAGATTTGACGAACTAGTGGCAAGACCCAGGGAGATTATACCTACTCCTGGGTTAACCAACTCTCTTTCAGGATCCTCAGATGTAGCTGCTTCTGCATCAGCTTCTACATCAGGTACAACATATGCCTTTACTAGTTGTTATAGGGCAGACTTGTCAGAATGGATCATGGATTCGGGTGCATCACATCATATCTGTGGTGATAGAGGTTAGTTTAGTGCTTTCAATCCAACTCAGCCCGGACGATTTGTTGTGATAGCAGATGGGACACACTCCCCCATTACTGGTCAGGGGGAGGTGCAGTTAACTCCTGCAATGAGACTTCAGAATGTTCTTTATGCTCCTGAGTTTTCCATGAATTTACTATCTATTAGTCAAATCACCAAGGATTTACACTGTCGTGCCATTTTTGATCCGACTGCTCTCGTGTTTCAGGACATTCTAACGGACAGGGTGATTGGTTCTAGTCGTGAGCACGGAGGTCTCTACATATTGCTGCAGTCTCCTTATGTTGGTGCATCTTCTCTTCACACTGGATCTGCGTCTCCCTATATGTAGCATCTTCGTTTTGGTCACCTTCCTCTGCAAAATCTGTCATGTTCTTCCACAGATTTCTCCTCGCTCTACCTTTCAGTGCGAGGCCCGCCAGCTTTGGAAGCATCATTGGTCCACTTTCCAGAGTCGTCAGGGTCGGAGTAGTGACAGTCTGTTTGAGTTAATTCATTTTGATACTTGGGGTCCCATTCGTGTCCCATATCATCAGGGGCATAGATTTTATCATGTTGCTGTTGATGAGTTTTCAAGGTTGTCGTGGGTCTTTCTTCTTAAAAATAAGTCTGATGCTGGTCATGTTATTCAGTCCTTTATTAATAAAATAAGGAACATTTTTCCAGCAAAAATCAAGTTTATACATTCTGACAATGCCTTGGAATTTTGTAGTACTCAGCTTGCCCTATTTCTTGCATCCCATGGTATTGTGCATCAAACATCTTGTGCGTATACTTCCTAACAGAATGGGGTGGCTGAACGAAAACACCACCATCTTCTGGATGTTAATAGGACTCTTTTGATTCAGAGCCGTGCTCCTCATTCGTACTGGGGGGATGCGGTTCTAACTGCTTGTTACCTAGTAAATCATATGCACCCTTTGGTTTTGGGGGAAAAGATCCCGTTCTTGATCGCGTTTCCCGAAATGGATCTTTTCTTGCTCACACCTCGTGTCTTTGGTTCAGTGGCTTTTGTTCATCAGATGTCTCCTGGTCTTGACAAGCTCTCTCATAGAGCTGTCAAATATGTATTTGTTGGGTACTCCAAAACCCAAAAGGGATATCGTTGCTTTGACCCTGTTCGACGAAGGTACTACGTTAGTGCAGATGCCATCTTTTTTGAGTCTATTATGTACTTCTCTCCTACATGTGACAAGCTCATTTCTTCAGAGGATGGGGAAGAGGTCTATATGCCTCTACCTCCGATCTCCACTATACCACCACCACCTCCTCCACCTCCACCTTCCATACCTACTTTCTTTCCCCAGGTTTACCAGCATCGATCTCGTGCTCATGTGCCTCCTCCATCATCCAACACACCCAAGGTATGTTCAAAGCATTTGAGTTCTTCAATGGCAGTGGTGACTTGCATGTACAACTTGAGGTGCAAGATGACCATGATGCTACTTCTTCTGCGAGACCTGGATGTGCCTATTGCTTTATATAAGCAGAAGCGTGCATGCACTATGCATCCTCTTGCTTCCTATGTTTCATTGAACCGTCTTTTCGAGGATTTTCAGAGGTTTGTTGTGGGACTGTCAGCCGTGGAGATACCACGCTCCGTAAAGGAGGCGTTGAAGAGTAGTCAGTGGCGTCTGGCGATGGAGGAAGAGATGGCATCTTTACAGTCTCGAGGTACGTGGAGTGTTGTACAGGCTCCTCCAGGTGTGTCTGTTGTAGGCAACAAGTGGGTGTTTACTGTGAAACACCGAGCTGATGGTATTGTGGACAAATATAAGGTCATATTGGTTGCTTGTGGGTTCATGGAAACTTATGACGTGGACTATCGTGATAACTTTTTCTCCAGTTGTGCGTCACTTGCGGATTCTTATTGCAGTTGCTGTGGTACGTGACTGGCCGTTTTTCCAGTTAGATGTCAAGAATGCATTCTTGTATGGAGATATGCAGGAGGAAGTTTACATGCAGCAACCACCAGGGTTTGCTGCTGAGGGGGAGTCCAGTATGGTGTGCTGACTTCACAAGGCCATATATGGCCTTAAGCAGAGTGTGAGGGCTTGTTTTCATAAGCTCGCAGAGTTGATTGAACATAATGGCTTTGTCAGATCTACTGCAACTCATTCTCTTTTTTTAAGAGAATTAAGAAAGGTGCTGTTGTTGTTCTGGTTTATGTTGATGACATCGTTGTTACTGGTAGCGATGAACAGGGTATTCAGGCACCGAATAATTTCCTTAGACGACAGTTTGTGACCAAGGACCTTGGCATGTTACGTTACTTCCTTGACTTGGAGTTTGCACGCAATCAACATGGTATGGTTATGACGCAAAGGAAGTATGTTACCGACCTTCTGGCTGAGATAGGCATGACAGGATGCAGACCTACCACTACACCAATGGATCCCAATGCTAGACTTTATGACGATGACTTTGAGGAGGTTGATAAGAGATGGTACAAAGAGCTTATAGGGAAGTTGCTATATGTTACTATTACTAGGCCTGACATATCTTTTGCTGTGAGCAGAATTAGCCAGTTTATGGAGCAACCTAGACAGGTTCATATGGATGCAGCTTGCATGATCTTGAGATATCTGAAATCTTCTCCAGGTGTAGGTCTTGTTTTCAGAAGAGATACGTCTCTCTCAGTTACTGGATATGCAGATGCGGATAATGCTAGGTGTCCCAAGGACAGGAAGTCTACTTTAAGCTTCACTGTGTTCGTTGGTAGCTCGCTCGTTCATGGAAGAGTAAGAAACAAACGGTTGTTGCTCGTTCCAGTACTGAATCAAAATATAGGGCTATGGCCCAAGGGAGCACAGAAATGATGTGGGTCAAGTCCGGCTTGACCGACCTTGCTATTGAGATGCCTCTTTCGATGCACCTCAAATGCGATAATCAAACAACTCTGTTCATAGCTAATAATCCAGCCTTCCATGAGAGAACAAAACACATCGAAGTAGATTGTCATTATACCCGTGATTTGATTCAAAAGGGGCTTACTTCCACTTCTCATGTTGCTTCAGGCGATCAGATTGCAGACATGTTTACCAATGCTCTTGCGAGGGGTCCTTTTCACCATTGCTGTTCCAAGCTGAGCATGATAGATATATATGCTCCAGCTTGAGGGGGAGTGCTGAGATAATTATATCTTTATCTTTATTTATATTTTTCTATTTCTCCAATCTTCTTTATGTAATTTCTCCCTAGAGCTTTTCTCATATATAAGAGAGCTATAGGGCTACGAGGAATACAACTCATCTTTCACGTCTTTCCACAACATGAAAGAACGATCTTTTCCTACCTTTTGGTATCAGGAAGCATGGATTGCCATGTGGGCAATGCCAGTGGTTGGTAAGGGTGTGTTGTCACTTTTTTTTTGACCGAAAAACGAAGGGGGAGCCCTCCCAAGGCAGGAGTCACCGCACCAACTCTTTCATTAGTGCCAACCCAAATAGCCCAGAGGACGACAAAATGGCCTCGAGACGTCGTCCGAGGACCCAAGACCCACCGATCGAATAGATCTCCAGAAATTCTCCAAGCTGGATGCCTGGACCGAAGTCAGCCCCAACGACTCCCAGACCTGCACCGAAGACCTGCAGCCGAAGAATATGTGCTCCGCATCCTCCAAACACTCCTCGCATCTATCGCATCTCAGATCTGCCACACCAAACAATCTCCCCCTCCTTACTTTGTCACACAGACGGTTTCTCCTTAGACACCACAGGAATACCTTAACCCGAGTAGGAATCTTGGCCTCCCAAATCACTTTTATGTCCGCGCAGAGGTCTTCATCACGCCCCACTCCTCCACCACACAGCTTCCGATAGGCGCACTTAACAGAGAATCTTCCATCTGCCCACTCAAAATGGTCCGGCTCACCAGACATCTCCCCAGGAGAGGGAACCTCCGGCTGCAACCACAAGAACTCATCCAGCCGCGGATCCGACAGAACTGAAAGAAAGATAGGGGCCCACGACCCTGAGTCCGCCACCTCCGCCAGCCGCGTCCCCTGTTAGCTGCTAAGGCCATCAACCTCGGGAAACGGTGGCCCAACACTCCCTCCCCCGTCCAGTCATCCAACCAAAATTTGAAGAACTGACCATTCCCCAACCTCGGCCGCAGGAAAGACCCGAGCTCCGGAAGCACGGCACGGATCCCCATCCATAACGGAGACTCCCCATACTTCCTCCCAGCCACCAACTCCCCAGTGATCCCGTAAATCCTCCTCAAAAGCCCGGAGACCAACGAGTCAGAGGAGCCCCAAATCTGCACCACCCATTTGGCAAGCGAAGCTTTGTTCGTCATCTCCACATCCTGGACACCAAGGCCCCCCTCAGCAACATGCCTAGTAAGATCCTCCCAAGCAACAAGATGCAAGCCCCTCTTCGTCTGCCTCCCATCCGACCAAAAGAAAGACCTCATCAAAGCCTCCACCTTCCTTCTAACCCCAACATGCATCAAACACGTCGAGTAGAAAAAAACCGGAATGGCAGAGAGAACGTGCTTCAGCAGGGTAAGCTTCCCACCCTTGGACAAAGTAGAAGCCTTCCAGCCTTCCAACCGCTCTTCCATTCTCCGAAGGACACAGTCCCAGTCCGACCTCCTTAACCTACCGTCAACCAGAGGCAGCCTTAGATAGGAGATCGGCAATCGGCCCAGGGGGCACCCCGTCCACCCAGCGAGCCTGCCGCTTTCCTCGTCGTCCATCCACAACGGAACCACCACCGACTTCTGCCTGTTAATCTGCAAACCTGAGAGGCACCCAAACATATCCACCAGAACAGCAGCATTGTGGTTCTGCTCCTCCGTTCCCCCCAGAAAGATCAGCGTGTCGTCCGCATACTGCAACACAGGTACTGAGATGTCCCCCAGCCGGAAGCCCTCACACCACTCCTCCCCTACCGCACGCTGAAACAAAACCGCAAGACAGTCTACCACCAACACGAAAAGCAGAGGAGCCAAGGGGCAGCCCTATCGAACTCCCCTCTGCGGCTGAAACCACCCACCTTCCGGCCTGCCGTTGACCAAGACGGAGCACGACCAAGTAGCGACGCATCTCTTGATCCAACAAATCCACTCTTCCGGGAACCCCCTCCTCTGCAGCGAGACCCACAAGAACTTCCAACTGAGTGCAAAAGCACGCCCTCCTTTAGAGGAGGAGATTCATGGTGCTTTGACATGTGTGAAGGAGGGTGGTTCCCAATACCTAGATGGCTTTGCAATTTTGCTTGCACGGTGAGTCTAGGGTCAGAATTGGACACGATTTTAGTGACCTGGGAGTTTATTGAGTGTAATTTGGCTTGAACATTTAATAAATTCATTGTGTTTATGTTCGCAACATAGAGTTTGAAGCAATGGGTGAAGGAGTTTTGGGTGCAATTGGTGGAGGTCTATAATTTGATTGCACTCTCTGATTAGATTCATTTCATTATGGCAAAGGTGCTGGCACACTCGTTCATATGAGTTCCTTGAGATTATAGTGCTCCTCGTGAGTTCACTCTCATTTTAATCATGTTAATCTTTGAAAACTTTTTTATGGCGTTGGAAAACGTGGTTGCTTGGGGAAGGGCATTATGAAGATTTCACGTGAAGACAAACTTCATGATGAAAACCTATAATTCTTTGGACTCATCCTTCTGCTGCAAAAATGGTTTTCTGATTTATGGATCTTATGAAGGAAATAACGTTACTACAACATACATTGAATATTTGTAAGCAGCAATATGAGGGTGGGTGGGTTTCATTATAAAGAAAGGTGTGGACTGTGGGGTGAGGTTGTCCAACAGTGTTGTTGTTCAGGTATCAAATGTTATCAATATGGGATGTTGCTTGTTCAAGAGGGCTGTTATGTTCTCTAGCTCTTCACCTGAGATCCTGGTACCTCTTGTTCTAGTTCTTCAATATGCAAATAATATGATATTTATGATGGTGGGGGTGGGGTGGGGGTGGGGTTTGGTTTGGAAGGTTACAGTATTACACAACCAGACCATGGCAAGTCAATCATCTGAATCTTTGCTATTTCCTTCAACTTGGGGGCACATTGAGGCTTCTAAATGCAACAAGCTTCTTGAAACACCTTTGTGAGCCTTATCTATTATGTTTCTTCTGCTGGATTTGTCCAGCAAATGTTAAGTGGGTCGACTCTACCTGGGAGATTTATGGTCGACTCCCTTGTCATGGCTATGGAGATCTTGGCGGATTGGAGAAGGAGGAAGACATCCGGGTTTATGTGGAAGGTGGATTTCAGGAATGCCTATGGTATCGTTGATTGGAACTTCTTATGAAAGGTTCTAGACAAGCGCGGACTCCCAGAGCTGTGGATTTCATGGATGAAAATATGTATCGCCACTTCTTTTGCCATATTGGTGAATAGGGGTGTCTATCGAGCTCAACAAGTCGAGTCGACCCCAACTCAGGCTCGAAATCAATAAGAAAATCTAGCTCGAGCTCGGACTCGATAAGGTTCGAGCCTTGGAATGTCAGCTTCAGCTCGAACTCATCGAGTTTGAGTTAGCCCATGAGTCTCTTAACGAGTCGTGAACTTATTGAGGTGGCTCACAAGCCTCTTAATAACGAGCTTTAAAAAAGGATGAGATCTATCCAAATATAAATCTGTACAAACACTTCAAGAGCTGCAAACAAGTATAAGATCTATCCAAATATAAACAGTTGGAATTAAATATTTTTAACCAAAACTTGATCAAAATTCGTGTTCTTGTTCTCAATATATCTCTTGCACACATGTATTGATTCAATGTGAATCAAAGCATATGCCGCACAACTGAAAACCACTTGAATTGCACAAATTTTTGATAGCATACATTGTCGAATGATTAAAATCATTTTGGGATTTTACAGTGCATCAAAATGGGCACCATTCTTTACTCGTGCAGGACAATAGGAGTTATGTGAATGAAGGCTCGCCTTGGAAGATGTCAGAGACTTGATCAGATTTTAAAAAAACAAGAGACATACCTTGGTTGGAAAGCAAGCAGATTTGAGAATGGTAGCGATACGATCCATATTATAGGGCCCCAAATCCAATGTGTGGACGGAGGGGGAGGTGGAGGAGCGAAGACTGAGAGGGAGGTAAAGGAGGAGAGGGTAGAGATTCACGTCGGGCTCACGAGTGAAGAGGACAGAGCTTGCGAAGGGGGAGAAAGCAGAGAGGGATGCCGGAGGCGGCAGAGTGGAGAGGACTTTGTACCGTTCTAGGGTTAGGGTTGGAGAGGAGGGGAAGCGGGCGAGTTGCATGTGAGAGAGTGGGAGAAAGTAGGGCACGATGGGGATGGACATCGTTGGTTCCGTGATTGCTTTGTAATTTTGTGAACTTTTGCATTAGAATCTATCGAGTTCTCGAGTTAAGTAGCACCCAACTCGGGCTCGACTCGATAAACTTAACGAGCCAGAAATCCAACTCGAACTCGTGCTCGTTATGTTTTCGAGTTGGGCTCACGATCTCTTAATGAGCTGAGCCCGAGTTGAGCTCATCAAGCTCGAGCTTCCTGACAGCCCTATTGGTGAACGACAAGCCTCATGGCGGGAACTTTCAGCCGCAATGTTGGGTGCCATAGGGATGTCCCCTTGCATTGCTCTTGTTTATGATCGCTGTTAATTCCTTGAACATAATTTCACGGGTTGCGGTCCAAAATGGCTTCTTACAGGGGTTCACTTTGTGGGATATATACATTCCTCTGCTCTAGTATGCAGATGATACCGCTTTCTTCATTTGGGGTGGGGGGGTCTCAAGGAGGCTGAGGCGGCAACCTCCCTTATGGAGCTTTTCGGTGGTTTCTTGGGTTTGGAGTTAAATGGGTCGAAGTCAGCATTTGTCCCATCCGAGACGGAGGTGGAGGCTCAATATGTCGTCCTTGTGTCTTGGGCTCCTCACAAAGGGTTTTACCAGTGAAGTATTTGGGCATTTCGCTTACGACAGTGGAAGATTCAAGGTGGAACATTGGCCCCCTATAATAGAGAAGCTGGAGAATCGGCTTGCGGGGTGGAAATCGAAGTGTTTTTCTAGAGGAGGAAGGCTGGTGCTTCTAAAGATGGTGTTGTCGACAATTCCACTCTTTTACTTATCGATCTTCGAACTCCCTCAGAAAATTCGACATCGGCTGGAAGCTATCATGAGAAGATTCTTTTGGGCATTGTAGGGGCATGAGAGGAGGGGTGTTGCATTGGTTGCTTGGGATGTTGTGGCTAGACCTTGCAAGATGGGCGTGCTTGGAGTCTTGAGGTTATGTGAGATGAATAAGGCCTTTCTTGCAAAATGGGTGGTGCAGATATGGGGGTCCTGGGGAGGGCATGGTGTGCTCACTTTTTAGAACTATTTACGGCGAATCTGAGGAGGATTGAGACACGGAGATATCAACCAAGGGATCCCTCAGACTTCTGTAGGAATATATGCTCGTTGAGGGGCGAATTGTAGCATCTTTTCCACCCAGTGCTGGGAGATGGCACGAAATTCCGATCGTGGAACGATGGTTGGTCAGTCCACGGAATTCTCAGAGAAAAGTTCCCTAGATTGTTCGCATTATCCGCAGACAAGCAGGCTTCTATGGAAGATTTTTGGTCAGCTTCGAGCAGGATGGGTGGGGTTTGGCTCCCATGGTTTAGGATCCCCTGTCAGATGCATGGAGTGTGGAGCTTGGCGATATCCTTCAATAATTACAAGCTGCCCTGGAGTTGGGAGGGATGATGGGAGTGGCATGATTCTTTTTCTGTCAAGAGGGTGTATTACCAGCTGCTCTTGGGGTTGGATCCATCGGATAGCAACATCTTTCGGATTTGCAATCTGATCTGCGTGGTTGTTACGTTGTGGGAGACTTATAACCAAGCTGCTGCGGGCACACATTGTCCCTGGTGCGGATTTAATGTGCTCGATCTGTGGCATGGAGGAGGAGAATGTGGACCATATTTTCTTCTTGTGCGAGGGGGTGAAGTATGGAGAAGAGAGGCCTGACCTTGGCTGGACGCGTCGTCGGGCTCAAGATTTTGGGATAAGTTTGGAGCGTCGGTCTACCGTACGGGGGCTGATTGCACCAAAATCCTTGCAGTGTGCTGGGCGATTTGGATAGCCATGAATGCAACGACGTTCAACGGTGAAAAACACTATGTGGAGAACATTATTGCTCACACCCGAAACTTTTGTAATATGTGGATCTTACTGTTGTAACTAAAATTTGACATTATCAATGGAGTTTTCAGGGGTGGTCACCACATAAAGGTGTTCCACCCGTTTCACGTTTAAAAAAAAGTGGGTCGATAAGTCAATTGACTTGGTAAAGGACAGAGATGAGATTGAAGGGCTGCTTGAAACTGCTTTCTCGGGGTGTCAAAAATATGACCATTATTTATGTTGGTCGTATGAGCATTTTGACGTATGACAAGGATGAGATTTTGTGGAGAGGATAGGGTGGTAGGATGCCGGTCTTCATTGGTGTTTTGGGAGTGATGTCTGAAGTGTGTAACTGCAAAGCAATAGAATGGTGCTTCGGGTACCAAGGTTTTAGGGGGGGGGGTATGCTTCTTTTTCTTTTCATTGTGGACATGTGCTCGAAGCACTAGTAACTTGTCTGTTTGTTGTAACATCATATTTTATTTAGTGAATTTAGATGAATAGCCATAATTTTACTTTCCAAAAAAGAACATCAATGGGAAGCTGAGGAAGCAAGTGAAACATGGTTAGATACGAGCACTTGCCTGAATTTTTTTTTGAGATTTTCCCGCTTCAATGATTTATACAGGGTATTACTAAGAATTAATAACGGGAGACATGACCTTCTCTCAATAAAAAAGCGGCAAAATGTGATTTATGTTGATGTTAATATAGGTCAAAACAATCCTTGGTAGTGAAGGGAGAGTTTAATCAAAACCAAGACACATGCCTATTATTCCCTCTAACACTTGGTAACCATTCTATTCTGTTCCATCTCGCATCCAGTTTTGTTGTTGTAAGAAAGGTAAACCATTGCTTTCTGCTTCCCACTATCTGACAAGTTAATCATTGATGGAATTGACCATAACATAATTGTGAGTTTCCGTTGTATCTATGCTGATAAAGGGAACTAATTTATGTATTGGTCGTGCTAAAATAGTTATTAATCACTTGATAAGCCCACCGAATATTAAGTTCAAGTGATAGATGATGCATGTGATTGGTGGGGCGATACGTATTAAAGAAAAGCTCTAATATTTGAATCTTTAAATGGGGCAGCATAGAGAGAACGAGCAACTGGGTGAGAAAGTGAGAGAGATAAGGGAAGTGAGGACACTTTCAAAGGGAGGCTGAGTGGCAAGATGGTAGAGGGGAGGATGATGATGAAGGGAATTGGATCTATATTCATTTCCAAGGAAGGATTGCAGTGCGAACATAGAGGCCATTGGAGGTTAGGGTTTTTGTTGGCTTGAGTCAGTTATTGATAGTGCATTGTTTCGTTGAGATGAGACACCTGGTGAGCACACTTGTGAGTTTTATTATCTCCTTTCATTCGTAAGGAGGTAAGCCACTGTCGCGATGCGTGTACTTTCTTGGGTGGCCAAGGGTGAACACAGAGGAAGGCTGGAGGGAATAGTACTGGTAGTACACAGAGGAAGGGGCTCATCGAGATGCTAATACACAGAGGAAGGGGCTCAGCGGGATGCTAATATTAGTAGGGGGATGGCCATTGAGTCACGTTGGTTCTGCGCTAGTTAAGGGAGCATCAGTTTGCTAGGGTTTTGCTTGCTTAAGTAAGTACGGAGTCTTGAGCCATGCAATGGCTTTTAACTAGACCAGGATGGCTATAGGTACTTCTTTCCCTTAGGATACCATCTTCCTTATTGAAAACCTTCTCCGTGCATAGGACCTTTAATGCGTAGAGGCATCGCTTCTCTTCGGAACTGGTGGAGGCATACGTTATGGCTTGCTACGATGGAGGCGACTGGGCTTGCATTATGCTTGTCCATTTGAGGGGCATAGCATCTTGGTAAGCTACAGCCTACGGGGATGCCGCTACATTGTCATGATAATCTTTGTTGTTGGTGTTGTCCATCGAGTTGTATATGATGGTTTGGCTCCAGGGTTCTCTCGGTAGTTCTTGTGGAGATCACCGACTCTCCCAATTGATATTTGTCATGAAGGTTGTATGTAAGGTGGGAAGGCCTTCCTTCTCGAGTTTAGTGAAAACAGACTAGAAGATGCTGATGCATCTTCTTCATCGACTATAGAGGTCAACCTCATTACTACTTGGTTTGTGGTGAAGACACCACGTTGGGGTTTAATTCTAGTAGGGAGGTCGGTTTGGGAGATCGGCTAATTGGGTAGGCTTGGAAGTTATAATTGTGGAGAGAAAAGAATGAATGGCTTATTCATGAGGCCCTGGGGTTCTCTTATATAAGAGGAGAAACCTGTTTGGGCAAATTATATAATAAAAACTGAAAGAAAAAGATACTACCTAGAAATATGAAAAGATAAATAATATCTCAACACTTCCCCTTAAGATGGAGCATAAATATCAATTATTCTCAACTTTGAACAGCATCTCTGGAATGACCCTCTAGCTAGGGCACTAGTTGACACATTTGCTCTCTATTGCCTTGAGCTGACATGAGAGGTGGAGATAAAGCCCTTCTGAATCATGTCACAAGTTAGTGACAATCGATCTCGATATATTTGGTCTGCTCATGGAAGACAGGGTTGTCGACAATGAAAAGAACAACCTAATTATCACATTGGAGATGTATGGGAAGATGCACATCAATAGTTAGGTTAGTCAGAACAGACCTGGCCTACATCATCTCTGTACTCCCTTGTGCCATGGATCTGTATTCTGACTCTGCACTCGATCTGACGACCACGATTTGCTTCTTGCTCTTCCATGACACCAAGGAGCTCCCTATGAACACTGCAAAACCTGAGTTAGACTTCCTGTCCTTGGGACATCCTGCATAATCTGTATATGCGCATGCTGTAACGTCAAGGGATGTTCCTTTGCTAAATAAAAGTCTAGTACCAGAAGATGCCTTCAGATACTTCATAATTATATGGATTGCATTCATATGTGCATGTATATGCTATTCCATGAACTGACTCACTCTGCTCAGTACAAAGGATATATCTGGCCTGGTGATGGCCACATATATGAACTTTCCAACCAACTCCCTGTACCTCCTTTTATCTACCTCCTCTGTGTCATCATCATATAATTTCATGCTCGAGTCCATGGGAGTAGTGGGAGGCAGACAATCTACCATGCTTGTCTTAGAGAGAAGATCTGTAACACGATTCCTCTGGGTCATAACAAGGCCCCATTGGTTCTTGACGAACTCAAGTCCAAGGAAGTAGCATAAATAGCCAAAGTCCTTGGTTATAAACTGTTGACCAAGGAAATCCTTAGCTGCACGAATGCCCTGCGCATCATTTCCTGCAACAATGATATCATCAATGTTGACCAATATAGCAACTATCCCTCTCTGAGTCCTCTGAACTAGACCTGGCCAATGGGCCGGGGGCCCACCCGCCCAGCCCGCCCAGCCCGTTCATGGGCCGGTCTTGGGCAAGAGATTTCTGGAATGGGACGGCCTGGCCCGACCCGCTCTTTGGCCCGCCCGTCAATTGGGTGGGCCGTGGGCATGTGCCATAAAACCCGGCCCGACCCAGCCCGACCCACACATATAAAATATATGTTTAAAAACTATATTTTAGATACATTTAATAGAATATACTTCAAGTTTTTATTTTACATTATCAATATTACATCTTATTTTATAGTTTACATGCAAAGTTACACATATTATGGTTACTTGGATTAAGAAAGATTAGATGATGCTAAAAAAACTTAATTATCTTCATAAATTTGTTTAAAAAATTAGTAAAAAAGTCTTCATATTCGGCCCATGGGCCGGCCCGGCCCGGCTTGGCTCAGACCTGGGCCGGGCTTGGGCTTTGAAGTATGGTCCGTGGACCGGGCCGGGCCTTGGACAAGGGGTTTTAAAACCTCGGCTCGGTCGGCCCGGCCCATGGCCCGACCCAGCTCGGACTTTGGCCAGGTCTACTCTGAACGAACAATGGGTGATTTGCAGTCGATCTCATGAATTCCTGTTGTTCTATCAAGTCCAAGGGCTTCTAAAACCATGCTTTTGGACTTTGCTTAAGGCCATATATAGCCTTAAGATCTACATACCATATGACATTCCCCCTCAGCAGCGAACTCCGACGGTTGCTGCATGTAGATTTCCTCACGCATGTCACCATACAGAGACACATTCTTCACATCGAACTGGTATAGGGGCCAGTCCCGTGTCACTTCAACAGAGAGAAGGATCCACAGTGTAGAATGTCGAGCCATATGAGAGAATATATCCCGATAGTCCACCCATACATGTGGGTGAACCCACGAGCCGCAAGTCTCGCCTTGTAGCGATCTACACTGCCATATGCTCGATGCTTCACTGTGAACACCCATTTGTATCCCACGATAGATGCTCCTGTAGGAGTTGTAATGATGCTCTACATGTCACATGACTATAATGCGGTCATCTCCTCCTCCATGACAAGACACAACTGATTGTCCTATATCGCTTCTTGTTATGTCCATGGTACCTCCACGACTGACAGTCCTACGACAAACCTCCTGAAATCCCCCAAGAGATGCATTAAAGAGATGTGTGCTACAAGTGGATAAGTAACATACGTATTTCTTCGTTTTCGCAGAGCAATAGACACATCAAGATCACCTGCCTCCTCCTTCACCTGTAGACTATCCATCTGAGAGGAAACTTGTTCATCCTGTAAAGTAGCCTTCTGCATGGACAACATCAGTAGACACAATGTGCTCAGAACATACTTGGGGTGTGCTGGATGATGGGGAGGGCCCATGAACATGTGGAACTGTGGGATTCCTGTGAACATAGAAACACGATAATAAGTGAGACATTGTACTATGAGGCAGTGGCAGAGGAGCCACATGAGCATGTGGTGCTGGTGGAGGTGCTGGTGGGACATGAGGTGGTGGTGCCATAGGAAGAGGCACATATACCTCCTCTCCAGAGCCAAATGGAGTCAACCTGTCACCTATAAAAGAGAAATGCAACCCAAAAAAGGTAACTTCAACACTGATGTAGTACTTCCGTCTAATAGGGTCGAAGCAACGCTACCTCCTCTCCAGAGCCAAGTGGAGTCAACCTGTCACCTATAAAAGAGAAATACATGATAGACTCAAAAAGGTAACTTCAACACTAATGCAGTACTTCCGTCTAATAGGGTCGAAGCAACGATACCTCTTCTGCATACGAGAATAGCCTACAAAGGCACACCTGATAGCTTTAGGGAGAGCTTGTCACGATCATGAGTCAGGTGGTGGACAAATGCCATAGAGCCAAATACACGGGGTATAAAGGAGAACGTGTCCTATCGAGAAAGGGACATTTTCTCCTAAAACTTGAGGATGACATACGGTTCACCAAGTAACATGCAGTGAGAACTACATCGCCCAAATAGAGTGTGAAACATGACTATGAATCAAAAGTGTCATGCTTACATCAAATAAATATCCAGCAACATCGTTCTGTTGATAAGTGTAAGCATACGAGGTCTGATGTATAATGCCAAGAGACATGAAGAACTCAAAAGCTGCAATGTGCAGATCTCTAAGGCATTGTCAAAGCGAACGAACTTAACATTAGCAAAGAAAATATTCTTCATTTCTATAATGAATGATTTAATGACAAACCCAACTCCAGGCTTGTTTTTCAAAAGAAAATCCAAGATAGTCTATAAAAGTCATTCACAACTACAAGATAAAACATGTATCCTCGGTGATCAGGAACACGACTGTGGTCCCAAATGTCAAAATAAACAAGCTCAAATAAACGATTGCTACTACGACTCTGACGAACAGGAAAAGAATGGTGATGCTTCCCAAGTTGGGAAGCCTCGCACGAAGGTATAACGCGTTGATATCTATGGGAGGATATGACTCTGCTTATGCAGAAGAATGCGATCGAAATGAAGATGCCACATGTATGGGAATGAAGGAGGCACCTACACATAGAGACTGAACCAGTCTGTAGAGCCCCCTTTGCTTACGACCACATTCAATCACCTTGCCTATGAATATATCCTGAAAAATGGCACGACAGTATAAATCCTTAGTGATTTGACTAATCGAAAGTAAATTCATCTCAAAATCTGGTGCATGTAGTGTTGAGATAATTATTTTTCTGTATCTTTATTTTATATTCTTCTATTTCTTCAGTCTACTTTATATAATTTTCCCTTAGAGCTTTTCTCCTATATAAGAGAGCTCTAGGGCTATGTTGAATATAACTTTTCATTTCACGGCTTTCCACATAGTATCAGAGCGGCGATTCTAGACCGGAGCCTGTGCCCTAGAACCCCACCTCACCAAAAGCCCTTGCGCGTACCCACGTCGCCGCCACCCATCTCCCAGGCACCGCCGCCTAAGCCCATTGCTCGAGGACCGCGAGCCGCCACCCAGTACAGGCCGTTGGTAGCGGCTGCTGTACGCCGCCCCTGCCCTTCCCGCTGCCGGCTACTCCTGCTCGCCTCTCCTACATGACGCCAGCGCAACCGTCTTGGGTTAGGCATGTTCTTGGGTTTCTAGGATGCGGTGTGATTATCTAAAACACCCTAGTTACTCAAAGGAGCCTCTAATGGATGGAAGAGGTTGTGGTATAGGTCTACACCCACAACCATCTTTCCATATGTCAGTGTAGACGCATGTCTTGTTGCGTTGTCATCATGTCTGACAATAAAACTGATGTTTCATCCATGGATGCTTTCAAAGGTCCAACACCCATCGTCAAGATGGATGAAACACACTATGGGCCATGCAGTTCATGAGTTTAATGCAGTGCAATGGCAAGAAGCACATCCTCACGACAGAGGAGCCAAGTGACAAGACTGGGGTAAATGCCTGATGGGTGGCAGACGATGCATATGTACACGTGTGGCTATCTAGACTGTTTGAACAAAGATAGCTAATGATACATCGAGTCAGCCTACTGCAAAGGTTATGTGGGACATTCTTGCCGCTACATACTCTCCGGCGAAGAATGAGTCGAAGATACTGCAGCTTCAGCACGATATCTTCACATTGAAGCAAAATGGTTGACCCCTCCATACCCTCTACACTTCTTTAAGGGGTATGTTTGAGAAGCTCCATGGTTACATTCCCTTGACAGCTATGCCAGAACAACTCAAGGCATACAGAGACTGTGATGATTGGGGTCTTTCTAATAGCTCTTGATCCTGAGTACGACATTGCTCTACCCCAGATTCTTAATGATGCCACAATACCTCCAATGGAGGAGGCATATCACAGATTGAGTAGGCTCTCTATATCTTCTGGTGGTACCCCACAGTCTCAAACATCTTCAACTATGACTGCAACCTGTGGTAGGGGTAGCCCTACACCGTATTGTGGTAGGAAGGGCCCTAATCGTGGCAGGGGAGGGGGTGGTCGATCCCGTTAGCCGTGCACCTACTGCCACAGGTCAGGCCACTCTGAGGAAACATGCTACTCTAAGCATATGTTTCCTGCTTTAGCTCGAGTTGTAGAGCAGGCTCAACTTGTTGGGAGTCCATCACCTGTTTCTGATCATAGATTTGATAAACTTGTGGCGCGGTTCAGGGAGATTATGCCTACTCCTGGGTCAATCAGCTCTCCTTTAGGATCCTCAGAGGTAGCTGCCTCAGCATCAACGTCCACATCATGTATACCATATGCTTTTACTAGCTGTTATAGGGCAGATTTGTCAGAATGGATTATGGATTCAGGAGTATCCCATCATCTCTATGGTGACAGAGGACAGTTTAGTAATTTCAGTCCAACTTAGTCAGGACGTTCAGTTGTGATAGCAGATGGGACACACTCTCCTATTACTAGTAGGGGGTGCAGTTAACTCCTGTAATGCGGCTTCAGAATGTTCTTTATGCTCCTGAATTTTCTATGAATTTACTATCAATTAGTCAAATTACCAAGGATTTACATTCATGCCATATTTGATCCTTCTGCTCTTGTGTTTCAGGACATTCTTACGAGCAGGATGATTGGATCTGGCCGTGAGCAAGGAGGTCAAAACAGACTGGTACAATCTCCCTATGTTGGTGCTTCTTCTCTTCACACTGGATCTGTTTCTTAATATGTGTGGCATCTTCGATTTGGTCATCTTCCTCTGCAAAAGCTGTGTCACGTTCTTCCACAAATTTCTCCTCACTCTACCTTTTAGTGGGAGGCCTATTAGCTTGGGAAGCATCATCGGTCCGCATTCCAGAGTCGTCAGGGTTAAAGTAGTCATAGTCTTGTTGGGATAAAAATGAGACTTGTTATTAAAGAGATCTCAGGGCTATCTTATATAGGAGAAAAGCCATGGGTTAATTACATGAGTGGTGCATAAAGAAACATAAAATATAAATTAGATAGTAAGAGATACAATTATCTCAACACTCGTCCTCAAGCTGGAGCATAAATATCAATCATGTTCAGCTTGGAACAACACCTCTGATATGGATCTCTAGTCAGGGCCTTGGTGAAGATGTCTGCCGTCTGATCTCCTATGGAAACATGAGAGGTGGATATAAGACCTTTCTGTATCATGTCTCTAGTGTAATGACAATCCACTTCAATATGCTTTGTCCGTTCATGAAAAGCAGGGTTATTGGCAATAAACAAGGCTGCTTGATTATCACATAAAAGCTTCATGGGAAGAGAAACCTCAACAGTAAGGTCGGTCAATACCGATCTTACCCACATCATCTCTGCACATCCTTATGCCATGGCCATTTATTCAGATTCCGCAATAGATTTAGCCACCACTGTCAGCTTCTTGCTTTTTCATGAAACCAGTGAGCTGCTAACAATAATAGCAAAGCCAGAAGTGGACTTTCTGTCTTTGGTACAACATGCATAATGTGCATCTGCACATGCTGACAGATCAAGGGATGTATCCCTACTGAATATAAGGCCCGAACCGGGTGAAGTCTTCAAATACCTCAAGATCATATGGACAACATCCATATGCACCTTCTTGGGCTGCTCCATGAACTGACTGACTTTGCTTACTGCAAAAGCAATGTCCAGCCTGGTGATGGTAACGTATAAGAGCTTCTTAACAAGCTCCTTATATCTTCTCCTGTAAACTTCCTCAGTGTTCTCATCATATAGTCTCATACTTGCATCCGTCATACCTGTCATACCTATCTCAGAGAGAAGATCTATAACAAATTTCCTCTGAGTCATTACAAGGCCACGCTCGTTCCTGACGAATTCCAACCCAAGGAAGTAACGAAGATTGCCAAGGTCCTTAGTCACAAACTGTTGACCTAGGAACTCCTTGGCGGTATGAATGCCCTGCTCATCATCTCCTGTAGTAATGACAATATCATCCACATAAACAAGAATAGCCACAATACCTCTTTGTATCCTCTGAACAAACAGTGAGTGATCCGCAGTGGACCGAACAAACCCTTGTTGCTCTATCAACTCTGATAGCTTTTGGTACCAAGCTCTCGGACTCTGCTTCAGGACATAAATTGCCTTATGAAGTCTGCACACCTTCTGGGACTCCTCCTCAGTAGCAAATCCTGGTGGCTGTTGCATGTATACTTCCTCTTGTAGATCCCCATAGAGAAATGCGTTCTTCACATCAAGCTGATATAGAGGCCAGTCCCGCGAAACGGCAACAGATAGAAGAATGCGTAGTGTCGAGTGTCTTTCTACTGGAGAGAAGTGTCCTGATAGTCTACCCCATATGTTTGGGTGAAACACTGAGCCACAAGCCTTGCCTTGTAGCGGTCCACACTGCCATCTGCCCTCTGCTTAACCGTAAATATCCATTTGCAGCTTACAATAGAGGCACCTGATGGAGCAGAGACAATGCTCCAGGTGCCACGTGATCGTAGGGCCGCCATCTCTTCTTCCATTGCAAGTCGCCACCTGCTATCCTGAAGCGCCTCCTAATATGTCCGTGGGATATTAACTGCAGATAGTCCCACCACAAACTTCCTGTAATTTGCGGAAAGGTGATCCAAGGAGACATGCACAACAAGAGGGTACGTGGCACATTGGCGACGTGGATTCCTTAGGGCAATAGGTATCTCCAGGTCATTAGCCTCATCATCCTATGGAATCAACTCATCCTATGTATCATTCAAATCTCCAGTGCCATCAGTAGACATAATATATTCATGACATACCTGAGGCATGATGGATGATGTAGATGGCGCATGAGCAGAGGGACGAGTAGAAGTGCGAGTATAAACATGGGGTAAAAACACGGACTTGATGGTAGGAGCTGGAGGTGGAGGTGGTGAAGACAGAGGAGCATCACAAGATGCATGGGAAGGAGAAGATGGAGGTGGAGGAACCACAACATCCTCTCTAGAACCAGCATTAGACAACCTGTCACCCGTGGGAGAGAAATACATAATAGACTCAAAAAATGTAACGTCAACACTCACATAGTATTTTCTTCCAACATGATCAAAACATCTATACCCCTTTTGGGTACGCGACTAACCAAAGAAGACACATTTGACAGCTATAGGAGAGAGCTTGTCACGACCAGGAGTGAAGTCGTGAACAAAGGCAATCGATCCAAAGACTCTGGGAGTAAGAGAGAGTTCTTTCTCGGGAAACACAATCAGGAAGGGAATCTTCTCGCCAAGAATAGTGGAAGGCATGCGATTCACCAAGTGGCAAGCGGTGAGAACCGAATCTCCCCAGAAAGAATGTGGAGTACGACCGTGAATCAACAAGGTTCTTGTAACGTCAAGAAGGTGTCGATGTTTACGTTCTGCCACACCATTTTGCTGTGATGTATAATTGCAAGAAGTCTGATGTACTATACCTAGAGACCTGAGAAATTTTGCTAAGCATAATGTAGAAAATTCCAAAGCATTATCAGTACAAATGAATTTGACATTAGCAGAGAAGATATTGTTAACTTCAATAAGAAAAGTCTTAATCATAGCACCTGCTTCAGAATTATGTTTTAACAAGAATACCCAATAAAGTCTAGAATAATCATCTACATCAACCATATAAAAACGATGCCCCTGATGATCAGGAACACGACTTGGACCCCAAATGTCAAAATGAAACAACTCGAAGACCAACTGCTATTACGACTCGGACGACTCGGAAAAGAGGAGCGATGCTGTTTCCCAAGTTGACAAGCTTCACAGTCCAAGGCAGTACGAGTAGATATTTGCAGGAGAACATGTATCATCTTTTGAAGAGGCAGGTGGCCAAAGCGAAGATGCCACATGAAAGGAGAAACAGGACCAGTGGGAATAGAGACTACCCTAGCGCATGATGGAACGACAAGCTTATACAATCCTCTCTGCTCACGACCATGAATAATCATCCTGCCAGTTAGTATGTCCCAAAACACAAGAGAAAAGGGGTCAAAGATGGCACGATAGTATAAATCTTTTGTAATTTGACTGATAGACAAAAGATTCATTTGAAAATCTGGAGCATGTAAGACGTTATGAAGACGCATAGAAGGGGCTAAAACAATCTCCCTCTGACCAACAATGGGTAGCTGAACTCCATTGACAAGCCCAGGAGGAATAGACCTGTAAGAGATAAACTGCGTCCGATCTCCACACATATGATGAGATGCTCCAGAGTCCATAATCCAATCTGTCACATCGGAATTGCTACTACTGGTAATCACATAGGGAATACCTAAGGAACTGGACAATGCTCTGGCGGTGGCCGCAACATCTGATGGGCCTGCAGTCTGATTCACAAGGGTGCTCACCATCTCTCAAAGTTTGGAGACAAGATCATCAAAACGTGCATCTATAGTAGGTGCAGGTGAAGGGTCAGTCTGCTCAACAACACGTGCAGACGCTAGATATCCATGCTTCTGAAAGCATGTCTCCTCCGAGTGATCAGAATGATGACAGTAGGAACATGGACCTCTTTGATGTCCTCCACCCTGACCACGAGGGCCACGACCACGGAACTGTGACGAGCCTCCACGGCCTCAAGAAGCGGCCATAGCTGAGGACGTCGTCTGTGGTGTAGTAGTAAGCGTGGTATTAATTCTGCTCAGCCGTTTGTAGACCTCCTCCATTGGTGGTATGTTCTCGCCAGTCAGAAGTTGAGCATGAGCAGCATCGTACTCTGAGTCAAGGGATGACAAGAAAACTCCAGTCATAGCGGCATTCCCATACGCCTGTTGTTGTTCCACGCTGGTAGTAGTAGGCATGAAACTGTGGAGTCATTCAAACATGCCTCTCAGATGTGAGAAGTGGGCATGGAGAGGTCGACCATTCTGCTTGGTCGATAAAATGTCAAACTGCAGTTGGAGGATCTTGCTTTCATTCTTCGCCTGTCCGTAGGTAGCAACCAATATATCTCACATGGCCTTTGCAGTTGGCTGATTGACAATATCATTAGCAATCTCTGTGCTAAGTGTCCCAGAGAGCCAGATACGAGCACAGGCATCATCTTGCTTCCATGATGCATTTGCCCCAGTCTTGTTCGCCGGCTCCGAGTCAGTCAGAATATTCTCCTTGTTGTGGCATTGCATTAGGGTACGAAACTGCATGGACCATAACTCGTAGTTGGTCCCATCCATCTTCACGATAGGTGCCGGGCCCTTGAAGACATCGGGAGAGGAGAACACGTCACCCTTATTTTCTGACATTCTTCAATAGGCCAAGACGCGGAACAAGAGGGGAACAAATCAAGAATAGACTTGTCTATAGCACCATAGGAGGGATGACTTGTATCTGTAGACTTATACACTCATCCTTAATTCTTCGTTCGAGGTCTAGGGCCGCAAATCAAGGGACAAATCAGACTATATCACCTTTCTCGAACCAGTTCAGACCTCGATGCGGCACAAAAGCGCCTAGGAGCAGCCCTCAATGGTAGCCGGAATGGGTCTACAACGTTGTCAGGGTCAGGGCGGCACCAATGGTGGCGGAGCAGCGTTGGAAGGCGGCTGGAGAGGGGCCGCCAGGCACGCACGAGGACCTGAGGGCCTCAGGCGGTGCGCTGGAGCCCCTTTGGAGAGGGCGGCAATGCTGAAAGGGGGCGGGGCGGCGCCGCTGGAGGAGCCGCCGGCGCTGGAAGGCGGCGCGGGAGGGCCTGCTGGAGGTGCGGTGGCACTGGGAAGTGCTGCTGGGGGGGGGGGGAGCTGACGGGTGTAGGGTTAGGGTTAGGGTACGAGAACCTCGGTCTAGGACCGTTGCTCTGATACCATGTTGGGATAAAAATGAGACTTGTTCTTGAAGAGATCCCATGGATCTCTTATATAGGAAAAAAGCCATGGGTTAATTACATGAGTGGTGCATAAAGAAAACATAAAATATAAATTAGATACTAAGAGATACAATTATCTCAACAAGTCTGTTTGAGTTAATTCATTTTGATATTTGGGGTCCTAGTCGTATCCCAGATATCAGGGGCACATGTTTTATCTTGTTGCAGTTGATGAGTTTTCAAGATTGTCTTGGGTCTTTCTTCTTAAGAACAAGTCTGATGCCGGTCCTGTTATTAAGTCCTTTATTAATGAAATAAGGAATATCTTTTCAGTGAATGTCAAGTTTATACGTTCATATACGCTAGAATTTTACAGGTACGCAACTTTTCTAATTCCTTAGATCATATGGTATTGTGCATCAGACATCTTGTGCTTATACTTCTTAACGGAATGTGGTGATTGAACGAAAACACCGCCATCTTTTGGATGTTACCACTTACCAGGACTCTTTTGATTTAGAGCCATGCTCCTCATTCGTACTGGAGGGACACGGTTCTGACTGCTTGTTACATGGTAAATCGTATGTCCTCTTCGGTTCTGGAGGAGAAGATCCTGTTCTCGATTGTGTTTCCCGAGATAGATCTTTTCTTATTTACGCCTCATGTTTTCGGATCGGTTGCATTTGTTCATTAGATGTCTCCATGTCTTGACAAGCTTTTTCCTAGAGCTGTCAAGTGTGTATTTGTTGGGACTTGGGTATTCCAAGACCTAAAAGGGATATCGTTGCTTCGACCCTGTTTGATGAAGGTACTATGTTGGTGCGGATGTCACCTTTGATTCCATCATGTATTTCTCTCCTACAGGTGACAAGCTCATTCCTTCGGAGAATGGAGAAGAGGTTTATATGCCTCTACCTCCGATTTAGTCTACTCTAGGATCCACTACACCACCATTATCTCCTCCTCCTCCTCCTCCACCACCACCTCCTCCACCCTCACCACCACTTGCCACACTCACTTTCTTTCCGCAGGTTTACTAGCATGCAACAACCACCAGGGTTTGCTGCTGAGGGGGAGTCCAATATGGTGTGCCGACTTCACAAGGGCATATATGGCCTTAAGCAGAGTCTGAGAGCTTGGTTTCAGAAGCTCTCAGAGTTGATTGAACAGAAGGGGTTTGTCAGATCTACTGTAGATCATTCTCTTTCTGTTAGGAGAACCCAGAGAGATACTGTTGCTATTTTGATTTATGTTGGTGACATTATTGTTACTGGCATCGATGAACAGGGCATTCAGGCAGCTAAGGATTTCCTTGAATGACAGTTTGTGACCAAGGACCTTGGCAAGCCGCCTTACTTTCTTGGCCTAGAGTTCGCAAGAAATCACCATGGTATGGTAATGACACAAAGGAGGTATGCCACTGATCTTCTATCTGAGACATGCATGACAAGATGCAGACCTGTTACTACTCCAATGGATCCCAATACCAGGCTTTATGATGATGACTCTGAGGAAGTGGATAAGCGACGATACATAGAGTTAGTAGGGAAGCTGCTGTATGTTACTATTACCAGGGTTGATATATCATTTGCTGTTAGCAGAGTCAGTCAATTTATGGAGCAACCCAGGTAGGCTCACATGGATGCAATTAATATGATCTTGAGGCATCTGAAGCCTTCTATTAAGAAGAGATACGTCTCTCACGGTTACTGGATGTGCAGATACTGATTATGCTGGGTGCCCAAGGACAGGAAGTCCACTTCTGGTTTCACTGTGTTTGTTGGTAGCTCGCTGGTTTCATGGAAGAGTAAGAAACAGACGATTATAGCTAGATCTAGTGCTGAATCAGAGTATAGGGCCATGGCCCAAGGGAGCATAGAAATGATGTGGGTCAAGTTTGTACTGACTGACCTAACTATTGAGGTGCCTCTTCTTATATACCTCAAATGTGATAATCAATATGCTCAATTCATTGCTAATAATCCAACCTTCCATGAAAGAACAAAGCATATTGAAGTAAACTGTCATTACACCCGTGATTTGATCCAGAACGGATTTATTCTCACTTTTCATGTTGCTTCAACCGATCAGATTGGTGACATGTTTGCTAAAGCTCTTACAATGGGTCCTTTTCACCGTTGTTGTTCCAAGCTGAGCATGATAGACATATGCTCCAGCTTGAGGGGAGTGTTGAGATACTTATTTTTCTCTGTCTTTGTTTTATATTCTTCTATTTATTTAGTCTACTTTATCTAATTTTCCCTTATACCTTTTCTTTTATATAAGAGAGCTCTAGGGCTACGTTGAATACGACTTTTCATTTCACGACTTTCCACATTTGCACATTCTACATGCACATAGATGGCTTCAAACAGACATCCCCTGTCCTGTAAGAGGTAAATGAGTTCCATTTGCAATAACAACTGAGCTGCCAGGGTACAGATATGTATGAAGTAAACTGCGCTCTGTCTTCACACAGATGATGGGAAGCATCGGAATCTATGATCCACTCTGTCATATATACCTTGATACAACTGGTAAAAGCATATGCTATACATGAAGAGCTCGAGGATGCTCCGGCAAAGGATGCAACATCTTAAGGACCTGTAGTAGTGCCAGCAACATGAGTCATTATCTCCTTCATACGGAAGGTAATAACATCTAACCACGAATCTATAGAAGGGGCCGAACTGTCAAGAGGCTCTGATTGCTCGACTACACAAGTAAAAGCGGGATACCCATGCTTCAGATAGCATGTCCCCTGTGAATGTCCATGACGATAACAAATAGATGCGTGGACCGTGTTGACATCTGCCTCCTCTACCACATCCACCATACCCCTGAACTGAGTAGTACCTCCCTTGCTGCGAGATACATCCATCGTTGAGGAGGTCTGTATGGTGGCAAGTGGGTGGGACAGTGATCCTGTTGAGACAACTGTACGCCTTCTCCATGGGGGGGATAACCGCATTGGTAAGAAACTGGATGCATGCTGCCTCATACTCAGAATCTTGAGCAGCCAGGAAAACTCCAACCATCGTGGCGTTCTTGTATGCCATCTGCTGCTCGGTAGATGTAGTCACTGGCATGAAGCTATGAAGCTTCTCGAACATGCCACAGATCGAAGAGTAGAAGCTTTGTAGGGGACGACCATTTTGCTTGTCCGTGAAGATATCAAACTGCAACTGAAGAATCTTGACCTCATTCTTCGCTTAACCATATGTGGCTGCCAGGATGTCCCATACTGCCTTAGGAGTGGACTGATTCACTATATCATTGGTTATCTCCGTGATGAGATTCATAGGGAGCTAGATTCACACGTACACATCATCTTGCTTTCACGAAGCATTCTCCCCAGTCTTATCTGTGAGCTCCGGTTATGTCAGAATGCGCTCCTTGTTATTCCACTGCATAAAGGTCAGAAACTACATGGACTACAAGTCATAGTTTGTCCCATTTATCTTGATTCTTGACAATGGGAGCTGGGCTCTTGAAGGCACCGAACGGAGCGAAGACATGATCTTGTCTCTCTGATATGATGAAGAAGAGGGTCGAAACAGAACTTGAATGGGGTAATTTGAACGAGTCTACACGATCATATAGTGGAGTGGTTGTATGTGTAGACTCATAAAACCATCCATTTCAACCTTGGATCTACGCTAAGGTCAGAAAAAGTGATTTATTGATTTGAAATCACCTTTTCCTAATAAAAATCAGAACTCATAGGACTTTTGGGTGTGAAATCAAAGCTGTGGAAGGCCTAGGAGGGATCCTAGGGTGCCCTTAATGTGATTGGAAGCCTCACCGGTGATCTGGGCGATGTTGGAGAACAATAACAGTGGTAGAAGGTATTCGACGACACTAGAATTGCCCTTGCGGTAGTACAAGAGGTCCCACAGGTGACCGGCGAAGCCACATATGGTCTCTACTGGGACCTGCGATACCGACGGAGGCTCCTACATGGGCTGGCAATGTTGCAACGACCGTCTTGTTGAGTAGCAGCCCCTGACAGTGCCAGGCTGAAGCGCCGAAGTCTTACGATGGTGCTGGGGGCGGCAGTGTCGATGAACATCGCCTTAGGCTAGGGGGTCCACGCGTATGATGCATAGGATCCCTTGGTGATGTCAGCGATGCTGAAATCGAGGGAGACGAGGGGCAACGAGTATGATAGGGTTTCGGGGTGGAGAATTTGGTATTATGATCGTTGCTCTGATACCATGTGGAGAGAAAAGAATGTATTGCTTATTTATGAGGTCCTAGGGTTCTCTTATACAAGAGGAAAAACCTATTTGGGAAAATTACATAATGTTGAGATATCATTTATCTTTTGTTTCTTTTATTTATTCTCAATTCTTTCTGTTCTCTTTATGTAATTTGCCCAATGGGTCTCTCCTCTATATAATAGAACCCTAGGTCCTTATGAATAAGCAAATTATTATTTTCGCCCAACATAGTATTAGAGCGGCGGTCTTAGACTGGAGTTCTCATACCCTACCCATGCACTAGCCCCCACCAACTGCCCTTACACACACTGCGTGCCGCCACCGCCTCTTGCGCATCCCCTTGTGTGGCATCCAACAACCGTCGATGTCCACACATGGCACCAATTGTTGCCACATGCATCAGCAACTCTCCGAGTGGCTTTCTGCCGCTGCCGATACCCTCTGCGTAGTACCCCCATCCGTCGCAGCAGCCTCTGCATGGCCCCTAACCACTGCAGGAGCCCTTCGCGCAGCCTCGAGTTGCTGCTGACATCCATCTGCATGGCCGTAGCACCACAAATGGTCCCCGGGATTGGTTTATCTCCTCTCCGTTGCAAAATTGCAGTGTGAAACAGTCTGATTTTAACCGAAAAACGTGATTTTAGACCTACAAATCACGGTTTCCAGCCCAAGCACAGATCAAGGATTGACGAGGATGGTTGTATGAGTCTACACGTACAACCAATCCTTCATATGATCATCCATACTCGCTCGGATCGGTCTACTTCCCAATCGAGATCCATTTCGTCTTTCGTTTTTATCATGCCAGAGAATAAAGGTGGCATCTTTTCTTCGTCCGGTGCCTTAAGGACTTGACTCCCATCGTGAAGATGGATGCGAGCTACGAGTTGTGCTTCATGCAGTTTTTAACCCTGATGTAGTGCAATAACACGAAGCACATTCTGACAAAGATCGAGCTGATGGATAATACTGGGGACAATGCTTCGTGGAAGCAAGATGACGCATACTTTGGCTCTATGGGACCCTCACCATAGAGATCACCAACGATATTGTGAAACAACCCACAACCAAGGCAATGTGGGATATTCTAGCAGTTACGTTTGCACAAGCGAAGAACAAGGCAAAGATTCTTCAGCTTTAGTTCAATATATGCATGACCAAGCAGAATTGCCGTCCTCTGCATACCTTCTACTCTTCGCTTCGAGGCATGTTTGAGAAGATTTACAGCTTCATGCATGTTACTACTTCCACGGAGCACCATATGGTATATAGGAACTCCACGATGGTTGAAGTTTTCTTGGAAGCCCTGGATTCAGAGTATGAGGCCGTATGCACGTAGCTCCTTACATACGTGACCATACCTCCCATGAAGGAGGCTTATTGTCGCCTCAGTAGGCTTCTTATCCCACATGCCGCGTCCACATAGAGCTCCTCAACAATGGTTGCATCTTGTGGCAGAGGAGGTTCTACACAGTTCAGAGGGCGTGGTCCCCATAGCAGAGGAGGTGGAAGTTAGCGTGACCCCCGCACCTGTTGTTCGTCGTCGTCCAGGTCACTCCGAGGACACATGCTATCAGAAGCATGGATACCCCACATCTGCTCAGGTGGCAGAGCAGATCGAGCCTCTAGACAGTTAGGCTCCTCAAGCAGATCCATGCCTTGATGATATTGTCTCTACACTTAGGCTCCTCACTCAGATCCATGCCTTGATGATATTGTCTCTCGTATTGGCAGACCATGACTCCTGTTGCCAGTACCATTAGAGGTTCCTCAGATGTTACAGCTGCTAGAGTCTCTTCGAGCTCCTCATGTATAGCATATGGTTTCACCAATAATAGTAGGACAGATATGACAGAGTGAATCATGAACTATGGTGCTTCCCACCATATGTGTGGAGACAGCACAATTCATTTCTTATGGGTTTATACCCCCTAATATATGGGTCATTATTACGAATGAGGTTTACTTACCCACCACAGGACAGGGGGAGGTGCATTTGACGCCGTCCATGCGCATGTAGAATGTTTTATATGATCCTGATTTTCAGATGAACTTGCTTTCTATTAGTCAGATCATAAAAGATCTCCATTGTCATGCCATTTTGATCCCTCTTCTCTTGTGTTTCAGGACATACTCATGGGCATGGTGATTGGATGTCGCTGTGAACAGTGGGGGCTCTACAGACTGGTCCAACCTCCTCATGCATGCTGGTGCCTCTACTATTCCTACTGGACTAATCTCACCGTACCTGTGGCTTCTTCGTTTTTGCCACCTTCCTCAGCAGCAGCTGTGCCATGTCCTCCCATAGATTTCCACGCGATCTTCCTTCCAATGCGAGGCTTGCCGGCTTGGTAAGCATTACCACTCTTCTTTTCTCGATCATCAGAGTCGTAGCAGTACTCAGTTATTTGAGCTTATTCACTTAGATATTTGGGGTCCATGTCATGTTCCTGATCACCAGGGACGCCGTTTTTATTTTATTGCTGTGGATAACTATTCTAGACTTTCTTGGATCTTTTTGTTAAAAAATAAGTTTGAGGTTGGGTTTGTCATTAAAACCTTTATTAATGAAATAAAGAACATTTTCTCTGTTACTGTTAAGTATTTGCGATCTGGCAATGCATTAGAGTTATGCACTTTACAGTTATCCGAGTTTCTCAGGTCTCTTTGCATCATACAACTGATCTCGTGTGCCTACACATCCCAACAGAACGGTGTCGCTGAATGCAAACATCGTTATTTACTCGATATGTCCCGAATCCTTTTGATTCGAAATCGTGCTCCTCATTATTAACTGGGGTGATGCGATACTCACAACTTGCTACTTGGTGAACCGCATGCCATCTTCTGTTTTAGGAGAAAAGGTTCCTTTCTCAGTTGCATTTCCCAAGGACATGTTCTCCCTTACACTCTGAGTGTTTGGCTCTATGACCTTTGTCCACAATCTGACGCCTGGTCGTGACATGCTCTCTCCTAGAACTGTCAATTGTGTCTTTGTTGATTATTCTCGTACCCAGAAGGGGTACCGTTGTTTTGATCCGCTTTGACAGAGATACTTTGTCAGTGCTGATGTCACCTTCTTTGAGTCTGCTATGTATTTCTCTCCTACAGGTGACAGGTTGACTCCATCTGACTCTAGTGAGGAGGTATACATGCCTCCTACGAATGCACCACCTCCAATACCTACTCTGCCTGCACCACATCCACCACCTCCACCACCATCTCTAGTACCTATACATGCTTCTGTGGCTGCCCCTGGACAACCACCCAATACCTTGACTCAGTTTTTACTGCATGTGTTTACTCGTAGGTCTCACATTGTTCCTGTAGAGATATAATTTATGTTATTTGTACTGTTTCATATTTTCTATATTCTTACGGACTCTTGATGTAATTTACCCATAGCTACTCCCCTATATAAGAGAGCCTAGGGTTTATGGAAAAAACAACTCTTTTGATTTTCCCAAAATGGTATCAAAGCGACGGTCCTAGACCGGAGCTCCTGTACCCTAACCCTAACTCCACCGCACGCCACCTCCTCTGCGCGCCGCCCCTTCCTTCTCCGCGCGCCGTCTCCTCCGTGTGCCGTCAACCCCGTGCACGCATCTTTCTCTCTGCGCACAGTCTACGCGTGCAGCCACCCCCTTCTCCATGCGCCAACACCGTGCGCCGCACCTAACCTCCGCGCGCACCGCACCTCCGCGGTCTCCTCTACGTGCGCATCTTGTCTGAGCGTCGCCTCTACCTCGGATCGCCCTGTATCGCCTAGGCCATCACCGCCTAGGCCCTCTCTTGCCGGGACTGTTACATAGGTTCTCGCCGAACCTTCTTCCTTATGGGTTTGGTTGCTTGAGTCTACACATGCAACCGAACTCGTGAATGTCAATGTAGACAACCATATCTTCAGTCTACAACCCTAGTCTTCTACTATTATCATGTCAGAAAGCAAGGCAGATATTCCATCTACAGGCGCCTTCAGAGGTCCTGCGCCTATTGTGAAGATGGACGGGTCTAATTATGAACTGTGTGCAATGCAGTTCATGAGTATGATGAAGTCGACCGGTAAGAAGCATATTCTTACTGAGGAAGAGCCTGCTGAGAAGACTGGGGTCAACGCCTCATGGGAGGCGGATGATGCATACGCCGAGGTTTGGCTATCAGGAACGTTAGCAATTGAGATTGCGAATGATATTCTCCATCAACCCACTGCAAAAGCAATGTGGGATATTCTGGCTGCTACCTATTCACAAGCAAAGAATGAGACGAAGATTTTGCAACTCCAGCATGACATCTTTACAATCAAGCAGAATGGAGGGCCTCTACACTCATTATAAACGTCTTTACGTGGAATGATTGAGAAGCTCTACAGTTTCATACCTCTCACAGCCACTCCTGAGCAGCAGAAGACCTACAGGAATGCCACTATGGTTGGTGTATTCCTGGCAGTCCTTGATCCAGAGTACGAAGCAGCACGTTTCCAGATCTTGGCAGACTCCACTATTCCTCCGATGGAGGAAGCCTTTCATAGACTGAGTCGTATTACTGTTCCTTCATCTACTGCCAATCAGACTGCCTCAACTATGGCAAATCTTGAGGTCGTCGGGGTCATCATCAGTTTCATGGTCGTGGACCTCGAGGCGGAGGGAGTTGTGTTCGGCAACCATGCACTTTCTGTCATTGTTCTAGACATACCGAGGATACATGCTATTCCAAACATGGATTTCCTGCTTCTGCACGAGTAGCTGAGCAGATTGAACCTCCATCTGCTTCTTCTTTGGATCAATGATTTGATGATCTTGTAGCTCCTCTGAGGGGTCTTATCCCTCCATCCGGTCCTGTTACGTCAACGCTAGCCTCTGAGAGTCATTCTGATGTTGCTGCTTCTGCATCCACCAGTACCTCATGTAGTACTTATGCATTTACTAGCAGTAGTGGATCTGCTACTTTAGAGTGGATTATGGACTCTGGTGCCACACATCATCTGTGTGGTGATCGAGGTCTACTTACAGCTTACCGACATGTTCCTCCAGGACGCACTGTGGTTATTGCTAATGGGACACACTCCCCGATTATTGGTCAGGGGGAGATTAGCCTGACACCATCTATGCACCTCAAGAATGTGCTGCATGCACCTGATTTTTCTATGAATTTGTTATCCATTAGCCAACTTACAAAGGATTTACATTGTCGAGCAATTTTTGATCCATCGTCTCTCATTTTCAGGACATCTTTACGAGCAATGTGATTGGGCGTGGCTATGAGTAGGGTGGACTATATCGCCTCAGTCGGACTCCATATGCTGGAATCTCCTCTCTTCCTGCTGGACCTGTCTCTCCATTCATGTGGCACCTGCGCTTCGGCCATCTACCGCTTCAGAAATTGTGCCGTGTTTTACCCTAGGTTTCGCCTCACACGTCCATTCAATGTGAGGCTTATCAGTTGGGAAAGCGTCATCGGTCTACTATTCCCAGTCGTCAGAGTCGGAGCAGTTGCTCCAAGTTTGAGTTGTTTCATGCTGACATTTGGGGTCCCAGTTGTGTTCCTGATCATCAGGGATACATGTTTTATATTGTCATTGTAGATAATTTTTCTCGTCTATCTTGGGTCTTTTTATTAAAGAATAAATCTGAAGTTGGGAATATTATCATAAATATCATAAATAAAGTTCGTAATGACTTTTCTGCGTCTGTGAAAATTGTGAGAAGTGATAATGCCTTGGACTTTCGTACTCATACTCTCTCAAATTATTTTTCAATACAAGGAATTATCCACCAAACATCCCGTGATTATACTTCCCAACAAAATGGAGTCACAGAAAGGAAACATCGTCATTTGCTTGATGTCACCAGGACGCTTCTCATACAGAGTCGTGCTCCTCATTCTTTCTGGGGCGATGCTATCCTAATGGGGGCATGTTATCTCATTAATCGCATGCCGTCGTCTGTCTTAGGTGAGAAGATTCTTTTCTCCTTGGTTTTTCCTGAAAAAGAATTGTTCTCACTTACCCCACGTGTGTTTGGCTCAGTTGCCTTTGTCGACCAGTTGTCTCCAGGTATTGACAAGCTCTCTCCTAGGGCTGTTAAATGTGTTTTCGCCGGGTACTCCAGGACACAAAAGGCTACATGTGTTATGATCCGTTGCGCAGGAAATACCTTATTAGTGCCGATGTCACCTTTTTTGAGTATGTTATGTACTTCTCTCTTACAGGTGATCGGTTGGTATCCTCAGACACTGATGAAGCCATATACATGCCACCACCACGACCACCTCCACCTACACCTGCACCTCCACCACTACCTACATCACTTGCACCTTCTGTTACAGTTCCTGTTCCCCCATTGCCACTCCACTATACCCGTCAGCCTGCTTCTGCTCATGGTCACCGTTCATCGTCTAGCTCGCCTGAGGTATGTTATGAGAATATAAATTCTAATGATGGATCTAATGATTTACCTGAGGAAGCTGTGTTATAGAGGACAGATGAGGATGCAAGTGATTTGGATCTACCTATTGCGCTTCGAAAACAAAAGTGTAGCTGCGTGTCATATCATATAGCATCCACGGTTTCTTTTGATCGTCTATCTGGTGAATTCAGGAGTTTTGCTATTGCACTATCTACCGTGGATATTCCACGGAATTACCAAGATGCATTGAAGGACAGTCGATGGCGTTTAGCTATGGAAGTAGAGATGGCTGCTCTTCAGTCAAGCGGTACCTGGAGCCTTGTCCCTGCACGCACCGGTGTGTCTACAGTGAGCTGTAAGTGGGTCTTCACAGTTAAGCAGAATGCAGATGGCAACATTAACAGATACAAGGCACGTCTCGTTGTCCGTGGGTTTACACAGGCGTATGGGGTGGATTATCTTGATACATTCTCGTCGGTTGCTCGCCATTCCACCTTACGGATCCTTCTTTCTGTTGCGGTTATTCATGATTGGCCATTGTTTCAATGTTAAGAATGCATTTTTATTTATATGGTGATTTGTAGGAGGAAGACTACATGCAACAACCACCTGGTTTTGCTGTTGAGGGGGAGTATTCTAAGGTGTGTAGACTTCATAAGGCCATCTATGGCCTTAAGCAGAGCCTTAGAGCTTGATTCCAGAAGCTCTCAGACTTGTTTGAAAAACATGGGTATAAACGTTCCAATGCAGATCATTCCCTGTTTATACAGAAAACATCCAGAGGTATTATTGCAATTATGTGTTTGTAGATGATATCCTGATTACAGGTGACGATGTACAATGAATTCAGAGGGCGAGAGAAATGTTGGGTCGTGAATTTATCACCAAGGATCTTGGAGTCCTTAGATATTTTCTGGGACTGGAGTTCGCCAGAAATCCACATGGACTTGTGATGACCTAGAGGAAATGTCACTGACTTGCTGAGTGAAACATGAATGCTGGATGCCGACCGGCCACTACACCTATGGATCCAAGGATGAAACTATATGATGATGACACTGAAGAGGTGGATAGGAGAAGATACAAAGAACTGGCGGGAAAACTTCTTTATGTACCATTACCAGACCCGATATTTCTTTTGCTGTTAGTCGGGTGAGCCAGTTCATGGAGCAACCACGTCAGGCTAGGCGGGGGGTCAAGCACCGAATACGCTCTCGCATCGCTTTTTTTGTAGAAAGCTCGACCAGCGAGAAAAAGTGTTTGGCCCAAGCCAAAAAAGGCCAAAAATCGCAGGAACAACAAAAACAACCATCTCGCTCTTTCCTTTCTTCGGTGCTACCTTTTTCTTTCCCAGGGATGGGGTTGGGTCTACCCTCAAGGGCCGAGAACAACTCTGGAGTCAATTAAGTCAAAAATGTTGGAACCTCATGGGTCAGGACTTGCTGGCAACTGCAGGATCAGGACAATTCCTAGGCAAGGCTACCTAGTCTCGGACACACCAACCAGCGCACCATGTTGGTGAGGGGCAACCATCCTTACCAGGAAAGAGATGAGACAAAGTTGAAGCGTAGAGAAGTCCACATGATTCGATCCTCCCGTAGGTCCGATCTACTTTAGTATTTCATATGGATGTAGAAAAAGCGGATTCTTTATACATATGATACTCAGGTATCTTAAATCATCTCCAGGTGCAGGTCTATTGTTCAAGAAAGACAAGGAGATTGCTAGTGCGTAGATGCAGACTACGTAGGATGTCCCAAGGATAGGAAGTCCGCCACTGGATTTGCTGTATATGTTGGAAACTCTCTTGTCTTATGGAGAAGCAAGAAGCAAACTGTTGTAGCCAGATCCAGTGCTGAGTCTGAATATAGGGCTATGACCCGGGTTAATACAGAAATGATGTGGGTGAAAGCTGTTCTTACAGATCTATATGTAGAAGTCCCACTTCCTATGGCTCTGGAATGTGACAATCAAGGTGCTATATTTATTGCAATAATCCAACATTTCATGAACGAACCAAGCACATTGAGGTTGATTGTCACTATATTAGGAGATATGATTCAGAAGGGTTTTATTTCTACATCTCATGTTAGCTAAGGGGACCAAACTGCAGATATCTTTACCAAGGCGTTACTTAGAGGGCCATTCCAGAAGTGCTCGTCCAAGCTGAGAATGATCGATATCTATGCTCCATCTTGAGGGGGAGTGTAGAGATATAATTTATGTTAGTTGTACTGTTTCATATTTTCTATATTCTTATGGACTCTTGATGTAATTTACCCATAGGCTACTCCCCTATATAAGAGAGCCTTGGGTTTATGGAATAAACAACTCTTTTGATTTTCCCAACAGTTCCCCCTGCTCATGGACCTTCCCCATCATCGAGTACATCCCAAGTATGTAATGGGCACATTGTTTCTACTGATGGCACTACTGAGTTGTCTATGCAAAATGATTCTTTAGGGTGCGTTTGGTTGGTGGGTTAAGGTGGGTTAAACTGGTAGAGGGTAACCCGTTTTTGTGTTTTGGTGTTTGGATAGAGGGTTAAACTGGGGGTGGGTTAGAAGTAGGTTTGGGGTGATATGATTGTATTGAAGTTTGAAAAAGTGAGTAGTTATTGGGATGTGATTGTATTGAAGTTTGGAAAAGTGAGTAGAAGTGGAGTAGTTTATAATTTTTATATGATATGATGGTATAATATATTATTTTTTGATAGGATTGATGATGTAAAATTAATTATTTAATTTTTTTAAAAAAGGAATAAAGTGGGGCCTACGGTGAGAGAGGGAGATGTGGGTTAAGGGGGCTAAACCTCCCTAACCCGCCGGCAACCCTTGTGCCGAACGACACCTTACAGGATGAGCATGTACCCTCTCAGGATGGTAGTTTACACCCAGTAGGTGACAGATGATTTAGATGTGTCTATTGCTCTGCGAAATCAGAGACATACTTGTGCTACATATCCTCTTGCAGCCCATTTCTCCTTGAGCAGATTCTTAGAGGACTTCATGAGATTTATCGTGGCACTATATATCGTGGAGATGCCACACACATATCATGAGGCCATACAAGACAATTAGTGGCGTCTTGCCATGGAGGAGGAGATGGCCGCACTACGTGTTGGGAAAATCAAAAGAGTTGTTTATTCCATAAACCCTAGGCTCTCTTATACAGGGGAGTAGCCTATGGGTAAATTACATCAAGAGTCCATAAGAACGTAGCAAATATGAAACAATACAAATAACATAAATTATATCTCTACACTCCCCCTCAAAATGGAGCATAGATATCGATCATGCTCAGCTTGGACGAGCACTTCTGGAATGACCCTCTAAGTAACGCCTTGGTAAAGATATCTGCAGTTTGGTCCCCTGAGCTAAAATGAGATGTAGAAATAAAATCCTTCTGAATCATATCTCGTATATAGTGACAATCAACCTCAATGTGCTTGGTTCATTAATGAAATGCTGGATTATTGCAATAAATATAGCACCTTGATTGTCACATTCCAGAGCCATAGGAAGTGTGACTTCTACATATAGATCTGTAAGAACAGCTTTCACCCACATCATTGCTGTACTAACCTGCGCCATATCCCTATATTCAAACTCAGCACTAGATCTGGCTACAACAGTTTGCTTCTTGCTTCTCCATGAGACAAGAGAGTTTCCAACATATACAGCAAATCCAGTGTCGGACTTCCTATGCTTGGGAAATCCTGCGTAGTCTACATCTACGCACGCTGAGATAGCAATCTCCTTGTCTTTCTTGAACAATAGACCTGCACCTGGAGATGATTTAAGATACTTGAGTATCATATGTATAGCATCCATATGTACCTCACGTGGTTGCTTCATGAACTGGCTCACCCAACTAACAACAAAAGAAATATCGGGTCTGGTAATGGTAATATAAAGAAATTTTCCCACCAGTTCTCTGTATCTTCTCTTATCTACCTCAGCAGTGTCATCATCATATAGTTTCATGCTTGGATCCATTGGTGTAGTGGCCGGTCGGCATCCAAGCAATCTTGTTTCACTCAGCAAGTCAGTGACATATTTCCTCTGGGTCATCACAAGTCCATGTGGATTTCTGGCGAACTCCAGTCCCAGAAAATATCTAAGGACTCGAAGATCCTTGGTGACAAATTCATGACCCAACGTTTCTTTCGCCCTCTGAATTCCTTGTACATCATTTCCTGTAATCAGGATATCATCTACATACACCATAATTGCAAATACCTTGGATGTTTTCTATATAAACAGGGAATGATATGCATTGGAACGTTTATACCCCTGTTTTTCAAACAAGTCTGAGAGCTTCTGGAACCAAGCTCTAGGGCTCTGCTTAAGGCCATAGATGTCCTTATGAAGTCTACACACCTTAAAATACTCCCCCTCAACAGCAAAACCAGGTGGCTGTTGCATGTAGACTTCCTCTTGCAAATCACCATATAAAAATGCATTCTTTACATCTAACTGAAACAATGGCCAATCACGAATAACCGCAACAGAAAGAAAGATCCGTAAGGTGGAATAGCGAGCAACCGGCGAGAATGTATCAAGATAATCCACCCCATATGTCTGTGTAAACCCACGAGCAACCAGGCGTGCCTTGTATCTGTCAATGCTGCCATCTGCATTCTGCTTAACTGTGAAGACCCACTTACAACTCAGTGTAGACACACCGGTAGGTGCAGGAACAAGGCTCCAGGTACCTCTTGACTGAAGAGCAGCCATCTCTTCTTCCATAGCTAAACGCCATCGACTGTCCTTCAATGCATCTTGGTAATTCCGTGGAATATCCACAACAGATAGTGCAATAGCAAAACTCCTGAATTCACCAGATAGACTATCAAAAGAAACCATGGATGTTATATGATATGACACGCAGCTACGCTTCTGTTTCCGAAGCGCAATAGATAGATCCAAATCACTTGCATCCTCATCTGTCCTCTGTAACAGATCATGCTCAGGTAAATCATTAGATCCATCATTAGAAATTGTATTATGAGAACATACCTCAGGCGAGCTAGATGATGAGCGGTGACCATGAGCAGAAGCAGGCCGACGGGTATAGTGGTGTTGCAATAGGGGAACATGAACTGTAACAGCAGGTGCAGGTGATGTAGGTGGTGGTGGAGGTGCAGGTGTAGGTGGAGGTGGTGGTGGTGGCGGCATGTATATGGTTTCATCAGTGTCTGAGGATAGTAACCGATCACCTGTAGGAGAGAAGTACGTAACAGACTCAAAAAATGTAACATTGGCACTAACAAGGTATTTCCTGCGCAACAGATCATCACTTGTAGCCTTTTTGTGTCCTGGAGTGCCCGACGAAAACACACTTGACAGCCCTAGGAGAGAGCTTGTCAATACCTGGAGATAACTGGTGGACAAAGGCAACCGAGCCAAACACACGTGGGGTAAGTGGGAACAATTCTTTTTCAGGAAAAACCATGGGGAAAGGAATATTCTCACCTAAGACAAACGACGGCATGCAATTAATGAGATAACATGCCGTTATGATAGCATCGCCCCAGAAAGGATGAGGAGCACGACTCTGTATGAGAAGCGTCCTGGTGACATCAAGCAAATGACGATGTTTCCTTTCTGCAACTCCATTTTGTTGGGAAGTATAGGCACAGGATGTTTGGTGGATAGTTCCTTGTGTTGAAAAATAATTTGAGAGAGTATGAGTACAAAATTCCAAGGCATTATCACTTCTCACAATTTTCACAGATGCAGAAAAGTCTTTACGAACTTCATTTATGAAATTTATGATAATATTCCCAGCTTCAGATTTATTTTTTAATAAAAGACCCACGATAGACGAGAAAAATCATCCACAATGACAATATAAAACCTGTGTCCCTGATGATCAGGAACATGACTGGGACCCCAAATGTCAGCATGAAACAACTCAAACTTGGAGCTACTGCTCCGACTCTGACGACTGGGAAAGGTAGACCGATGATGCTTTCGCAACTGACAAGCCTCACATTGAATGGACGTGTGAGGAAAAACCTGGGGTAAAACACGACACAATTTCTGAAGCGGCAGATGACCGAAGCGCAGGTGCCACATGAATGGAGAGACATGTCCAGCAGGAAGAGAGGAGATTCCAGCATATGGAGTCCGACTGAGGCGATATAGTCCACCCTGCTCATAGCCACACCCAATCACGTTCTCGTAAGGATGTCCTGAAAAATGAGGGACGATGGATCAAAAATTGCTCGACAATGTAAATCCTTTGTAAGTTGGCTAATGGATAACAAATTCATATAAAAATCAGGTGCGTGCAGCACATTCTTGAGGTGCATAGATGGTGTCAGGCTAATCTCCCCCTGACCAGTAATCGGGGAGTGCGTCCCATTAGCAATAACCACAGTGCGTCCTGGAGGAACATGTCGGTAGGCTGTAAGTAGACCTCGATCACCACACAAATGACGTGTGGCACCGGAGTCCATAAAGTATCGGATCCACTACTGCTACTGAATGCATAAATACTACCTGAGGTACTGGTGGATGCAGAAGCAGCAACATCAGAATGACTCTCAGAGGCTGGCTCTGATGTAACATGACCGGATGGAGGGATAATACCCTTCAGACGAGCTACAAGATCATCAAATCGCTGATCCAAAGAAGAAGCAGATGGAGGTTCAATCTATTCAACTACTCGTGCAGAAGAAGGAAATCCATGTTTGGAATAGCATGTGTCCTTGGTATGTCCAGAACGATGGTAGAAAGTGCATGGTTGCCGAACATGACTCCCTCTGCCTCGAGGTCCACGCCCATGAAACTGATGATGACCCCCACGACCTCGAGATGCTGCCATAGCTGAGGCGGTCTGATTTGCAGTAGATGAAGGAACAGTAATACGACTTAGTCTGTGAAAGGCTTCCTCTATCAGAGGAATAGTGGAATCTGCCAAGATTTGGGAACATGCTGCTTCGTACTCTGGATCAAGGGCTGCCAGGAATACACCAACCATAGTGGCATTCCTGTAGGTCTTCTGCTGCTGAGTTGTGGCTGTGAGAGGCATGAAGCTGTAGAGCTTCTCAAACATTCCACGTAAAGACGTGTATAATGAGTGTAGAGGCCGTCCATTCTGCTTGATTGTAAAGATGTCATGCTGGAGTTGCATAATCTTCGTCTCATTCTTTGCCTATGAATAGATAGCAGCCAGAATATCCCACATTGCTTTTGCAGTGGGCTGATGGAGAATATCATTTGCAATCTCAATTGCTAATGTTCCTGATAGCCAAACCTTGGCGTATGCATCATACGCCTCCCATGAGGCGTTGACCCCAGTCTTCTCAGCATGCTCTTCCTCAGTAAGAATGTGCTTCTTACCGGTCGACTTCATCATACTCATGAACTGCATTGCCCACAGTTCATAATTTGACGCGTCCATCTTCACAATAGGCGCAGGACCTCTGAAGGCGCCTGTAGATGGAATATCTGCATTGCTTTTTGACATGATGATAATTGAAGACTAGGGTTGTAGACTGAATATATGGTTGTCTACACTGATATTCACAGGTTCGGTTGCATGTGTAGACTCTAGCAATCAAACCCATAAGGAAGAAGGTTCGGCGAGAGCCTATGTAACGCCCCCGGTAAGAGAGGGCCTAGGCGGTGATGGCCTAGGCGATACGGGGCGGTCCGAGGTAGAGGCGACGCTCGAACAAGATGCGCATGCAGAGGAAACCGCGGAGGTGCGGTGCGCGCGGAGGTTAGGGGCGGCGCACGGTGTTGGCGCATGGAGAAGGGGGTGGCTGCGCGCGTAGGCTGTGCGCAGAGAGGGAGATGCACGCACGGGGTTGACGGCGTACGGATAATATGACGTGCGCAGAAGGAAGGGGCGGCGCGCAGAGGAGGTGGCGTGCGGTGGGTTTAGTGTTAGGGTACAGGAGCTCCGGTCTAGGACCGCCTCTCTGATACCATGTTGGGAAAATCAAAAGAGTTGTTTATTCCATAAACCCTAGGCTCTCTTATATAGGGGAGTAGCCTATGGGTAAATTACATCAAGAGTCCATAAGAATATAAAAAATATGAAACAATACAAATAACATAAATTATATCTCTACACTACGGTCGCGTGACACTTGGAGCATTGTTATAGGTCCTACTAGAGCATCTGTTGTTGGATGGAAGTGGGTGATTACGGTGAAGCACCGAGCAGATGGCATCGTAGAGCTCGCCTTGTGGCACATGGGTTCACCCATACATATGTGGTGGTCTATCAGGATACTTTCTCTCTAGTGGCTAGGCATTTTACACTGCGTACTCTTCTTTTTGTTACAGTGACACGAGATTGACGCTTATATCAGCTAGATATGAAGAATGTTATTCTCTATAGTGACGTACAGGAGGAGGTCTACATGCAGCAACCACTTGAGTTCGCTGCTGAGGGGGAGTGTCATAAGGGTTGCATGCTTCATAAGGCGATCTATGGCCTTAAGCATAGTCCAAGAGCTTGGTTTTAAAAGCTCTCTGACTTGATAGAGAAACAAGGGTTCATGAGATCGACTACCGATCATTTACTGTTTGTTCAGAGGACTCAGAAAGGTACCGATGCCATACTTGTTTATGTTGATGATATAATTGTTACAAGGGATGATGAGCAGTGCATCCAGGTTGCTAAGGATTTTCTAGGTCAGCAGTTTGTGACCAAGGACTTTGACAGTCTACGCTACTTCCTTGGACCGAAGTTTGCCAGGAACTAGCGATGTCTGGTGATGTCCCTACGGAATTACATTATAGATCTTCTCTCCGAGACAGACATGACAGATTACAGGCTTGCCACTACTCCCATGAACCCGAGCATGGAGTTGTATGATGATGACACTGAGGAGGTAGACAAGAGGAGATACATAGAGCTCGTTGGGAAGCTCCTACATGTGATCATCACTAGGCCAGATATATCCTTTGCAGTAAGCAAAGTGAGTCAGTTTATGGAGCAGCCTAGACAGGCATATATGGATGCAGTCCATATAATTCTGAGCTATCTAAAGGCCTCACCTGGCACTGATCTTCTATTCAGCAGAGGTACATTCCTTACCATTACAACTTGTGTAGATGCATATTATGCAGGGTGTCACACGTACAAGAAGTCTACCTCTGGCTTTGCAGTGTTCGTAGAGAGTTCCTTGGTGTCATGGAAGAGCAAGAAGCAGATAATGGTTGCCAAATCCAGTGCAGAGTCAGAGTATATGGCCATGGCACATGCTAATACATAGATGATGTTGGTTAGATCTGTTCTTACTAACCTACCAGTTGAGATGCCACTTCTCATGCACCTCTAATGCGACAACCATGCTGCTCTCTTCATTGCCAACAACCCAGCCTTCCATGAGAAGACGAAGCATGTCGAGGTAGACTGTCATTACACTCGAGACATGATCTAAAAGGGCTTTATCTCCATCCCTCATGTTAGTTCAGGAATCAGACAACATACGTGCTCAACCAAGCCCTAATCAGAGGGCATTTTTATAGATGTTCCAACTCCAAGCTGAGCATGATTGATATCTACATTCCAGCTTGAGGGGGAGTGTTGAGATATTATTTATCTTTTGTTTCTTTTTTGTATTCTCTATTTTTTCCGTTCTCTTGAGATAATTTGCTCAACATGTCTCTCGTCCATATAAGAGAACCTTAGGGCCTAATGAATAAACAACTTATTATTTTCTCCCAACACATAATAGAGACTAAAAGAAAAGATAATACACAGAAATATGAAAAGATAAATAATATCTCAACAATAATCAATGGGTGTCGCTATCTTGAGAGTCGTGTTTTGCGACTTCAACAATCGTCCATGCGTTTGCTGAGATCTTTGTCGATCTTTTTGGAAGAATACGTCTCAAAATCCCCAACGTTATTTCGCAAATCTCTTGTCAGAAATACCCTTAGATTGACCTTTCGATGACACAAGGCAGTAGACGTAGAGGCCAAGGCATACGCCTTGGTTTTATCAAAAAAAAAAAAGTAATTTAGCCAAACATATTGTATTAAAATTAAGAAAGCTATGCTATCAAGCATGTAAAGCAAGTAAATGGTTTTTAGTGCAATTCTCCATTGTCGTAGTCTCATTAAGGAGTAAATGTTAATGCTAGTGCTAGAATTAAACACAAAATGAGATATTGAGTACAAAATATAATATGTTTCAAGTTTAAATTTCTAATTCTACTCCTAAAAGGTATAAAAAAATTAACAACTCAATAAACATGTAACTAACAACTTTGAAGTTTGAATAACAATTGACCAATGGCAATCGAATTAACCTAAAATTTCTAAGGCACAATTGACAAATAGTAATAAAATGACATAAACAAGTAACCACTTAGACCTATGCAAACCATTATCCTAACATAAGTAAGACATTGTATTCCCTATTCAAATGACAATGTCACCACTGACATACTAAAAGACTCATAACAATTGACAATAAGTAACAACTAACACTAGAATAGACCTAAACTAAAATAAATAGACCTCAAAAAACAAAAGAAAAACAAAAAATCCTTGCAAGTAGGAGTGCAAGGTGTTTTGAATAACAATTGACCAATGGCAATCGAATTAACCTAAAATTTCTAAGGCACAATTGACAAATAGTAATAAAATGACATAAACAAGTAACCACTTAGACCTATGCAAACCATTATCCTAACATAAGTAAGACATTGTATTCCCTATTCAAATGACAATGTCACCACTGACATACTAAAAGACTCATAGCAATTGACAATAAGTAACAACTAACACTAGAATAGACCTAAACTAAAATAAATAGACCTAAAAAAACAAAAGAAAAACAAAAAATCCTTGCAAGTAGGAGTGCAAGGTGTTTTGGGAAGGAAGTGATTGATCGTGGAGGTGGCAGTGACTGGAGTCGGTGTTCGTACGGAGAGAAAGAGGGGAGCTGCTTTCAGACAACGACACCAGCATTGGGTGGAGGAACTTCCTGGAAGCTCGGAAGATAGAGAAGTAGGGTTTCTCTTTGGATTTTCTCTCATGCACTTGAGAGTGCCTCAAGGAAAACCCGCCTCTCAATGCCTCAAGCTCTTGAGGTGCTCGCCTCACAGATGATAATCGATTCTAATTTAGTCTGCCTCACCTTGAGGCGTACGCCTCGAGCCCCTTAAGGAGTGTTTTTTCATACCATGGCTACACGAAGGAGGTGCACGATGCATCCACCGCTGGTAGGCTGCTTGGACCGCGAGGAAGATGCCAATGAGCTCCTCTCTTCAGAACTCAAGGAGCGAGAGGATTTCTAGTGGGTTATCCAGTAGGAGGGTAAGAGAGATGTTGAGTGTAGCTAGAGGTCCAAACAATGCTAGATCAAAGAGGGAGTGCTAATTGTAAGTTTTCATGCTGTCTCCAATGACAAGTGTCGTCGTAATTTCACCTAGTTTATTACGGTGGCAGATGCACGTGTTGAGGGAGATATGGAGGTAGGGCGGGCTGCAAGCAAGGTTTTTTTATCACCTTAATTGTCGTTCTCCAAGCTACGGTTGGAGATAGTTGGAGATGGGAGATTCTTTGTCCATCACCTGAAAGTAAGATATCCTGAGATTTTTACATGGAGGAAATCTATACGACATTTGTGATTTAAATATAGATGGGGTACCGGGCCCAAATGAGTTTCCACTTCTCTTTTTGCACCGATCTCTTGGCGATGATGTGTACATTTACTACGAAAAACCTTGATTTTGATCGGTTCAACATAACACTCTTATTTTCTCTCTCAAAGAGGGAGGTGTCCAAGGTTGCAAAAAGCGGTATGCGGTATTCGATCGGTAGGGTCACTGATTATTGATTAAACGGTATGCGGGAGTTTAAACGGAAATTAAATTTTTGCATTTTTAATTATTAAAAAATATTATATATATAATTAATAAAAAAGTATAAATAAATAAGAAATATAATCATAGATTCACAATATAGATCAAATATTATCAAATTCAAGGAATGTTTCATCCAATTTTCAAAATAGACAACATAAACAACAAGAGTTCATAGTCAAATGTCAAAATAGACAACATAAAAGTCATGGATAATGGTGATCCTTTGAAGAAAATAGGCCAATGCGTTTAGAAGGCCGTTTAAGACCGTTTAAAGGGCCGTTTAAGGCCGTTTAAACGGCCGTTTAAGACCGTTTAAGCGGACTGGCCGTTTATGGGCCGTTTTTCATTAAACGATGCGGCCGGGCACCGCATGCGTTTAAACGGCCGTTTAGACCGTTTTTTGCATCCTTGGAGGTGTCCATAAAGATTGAAGACTTTCATCTTATTGCCTTGTCTAATATTGTGTACCTCATTATTGCAAAGTTCCTGGCTAAGTCTACAATCGGTCTTGGCATTCTGATTGCTCTGGTATAGACTACTTTTATCCCTGATTGTTAGATGCTGGAGAACATTGTGATGGCTTTTGAGATGGTGGGTGACTGGAAATGCAGATGGGTGAAGAGTTTCGTATGGAAGATTGACTTCTCCAAGGTATATTGTTACATTGATAGTTGCTTCCTCTGTTGGGGTTTGACTAATCAAGGTTTCCTGAACACCTGATGGAAAATGTGTATTCAAAAACTAGCATCTCCTTCTCTATTCTGATGAATGGTAGAGCTTAGGACATTTTCTTTCAACCACAACATGGTGTTCAGCATGGGTGCCTATTGGCCCCACTATTTTTCATCGTCGTGACTGATGCTCTTGTTATCATGGCAGGTCAGGTGGTCAAAAGGAGGGCACCACTGGCTGTCTCTAGAATGGTATCTCCTTCCACTTTCTTTAGTACATCGACGACACCATTTTCTTCGTGGAGGGGGGATCATAGGGATGAGCATGGTTCTAGACGTATTCTCATGGATGACGATTAATAGATCCAAGTCCATCTATGTGCATTCGATCTCTCAGAGCTTGAGATAGATGAATGTCCTGTGGTCATCAACACTCCCGGGGATATCTTTCCATCCATTATTTAGGTCTCCCTCGAGAGGTTTATTCTCTTGAATGTGGTCCTGACGACGATTTCCATTATTTTCACTTCCATAAGAGTTTACCCATGTCGATTTCCATCATTTATGGTTAGCTAGGAACGGGGTTATCGTTAATTCTGAGCTTTTCTATGTTGATAATGTTCTTTTCCATGCCAAGACTCTCTTCGAGTTGTGGCTGCTAAGTACTTCTTTTCCTTGTGTTTTTAATGGTGCATATCGTGTTTCCCCCTCTTTGGCATAAAAAAGTTTGCACACTGGGAATCCATTATCTTCCTGGAAGTTTGCATGCGATGATTTCTTTAAAGCTCCTCAAATAGTAACTTGAACTTGTTACATTTGGTGAATAGGGATATGATCACTTCGGCGACTTCGCTCCGTGATCAGGGAGACCTTGGTGTTATTCAATTGAAGGGGGTGAATAAGGCGCTCTTGATTAAGTGGTTCACCATGCTATATGGTAGTGTGAAGGATTTGGCATGCCTCCTTCTCAGAGACATACATGGTATCCGTGCCCAATCTATCGTCTCTCATGAATGCAACATCTTTCGTCCACCTTTTGGAGAGGATCTGCCATGTTATCCACGAGTAGGGGTGTAAACGAGCCGAACCTGAGCGAACCAACCCAGGTTCGGTTCGGCTTGTTTGGCATAGTTTCAGGCTCGGGCTCTGTTCGGCTCGATAAAATGAAAACTGTAATCAGGTTCGGTTCGGCTCGGGTAGGGTTTGTAAAGGTTCGGTTCGACTCGTTAAAGGTTCGTTTAAGAATAAATGTTGTGCATACGTTTCTATTTAAAGGGAAAAACCGCAGCTGCATGGGACGGTTTTGTGGGGTTTCAGACATAGGGAATAGGGACTTAGGGAGTGGATGATTGGATGGGTTTGGAAAAATATGTGAATGCCCTTATGTTAATATAGAATGTATTTTTTCCTTATATATTCAATATACTTTTATGTATGTATGTGTGTATATAATCGAGCTTTTAACAAATCGAACCTGAGCGAACCTATATTTTTGAAGTTCGGTTCGTTTATTTAATTGAGCCCAAACTTGTGTTCAGGTTCGGTTCGTTTATTTTCGAATAGAATTTGAATCGAACTTTTAACGAGTCGAATCTAAGCGAATGCCGAACCTGAGAATTTTCTGACAACCCTATCCACGAGTTGCCAACTTATTTAAGTCCTGTCTTGGGTGATTGCCTCGCTTTCATATTTTTGACTGATGACTGGACCAAGGATGACCCTTTAAGCAATCAGTTTCCTCGTTTGTTTTTGCTTGCAGTGGACTGATGAATTTTGGTCCGTGAGGCTTGGGTTGATGATCAATGAATGCCAAGTTTTTCCTATGCTTTCTTTGAATGACGCTTTGGGATTTTTGAAAGCTTTAGGAGGACATGTCTAGATGCGAGGGCTCTGCTGACACCTGTGACCACTGGGTGTGGTGTGAGGGTAACTTCTCGGTCAAGAAGGTCTAGTGCGCCTTCTCGATTAATCTGGCATTTGATTCGAAGATTGGGGAAAGAGATTGCAAATTGATCTAGACTCTGCGGATCTCCATGAAGATTAAGATCTTTCTTTGGATCCACAATCTAGAAAGGGTCATGACTATGACAAACATACTCATCTTCGTCATGGGATCTGACTGCATGTATTCTCTTTGCAGTGATTGAAATGAGGAGCCCTTGACCACCTCTTCTACTTATGTACCTACATCCATGGGAGGTCGATGGCATCCAAGGGATGGATTTATCCTCTCATTTGATCTTTAGGAATTCTTTGGTGGTTAGCTAATTTAGAGCTATGACTGAGCAGTTGAGGCCCATTGCTACGTTGTGGGCTTTTATATGGTTGGCTCATATGGGATCATTTTCTGATTTGTGAGTTTTTATTTTGAGAATGCGATCATCTGGCCAGATATCTCCTCGAGAATTGGTTGCTGTAGTAGTGCTTTTTTCTTATAATATATTTCGGGGGTGGACACTACATATGCGTTTTCCTCTTCTTTGACTAAAAAAAGTCAATAGAATTGCTTAAATTCGAGGTATTCTTTTCAAATCAAATAGAATAATCCAAAATCGTACTTCAAGATATTTTCTTTCAAGGGACTTTCCAGGTTGGTTATTTGTTAATTTGCTTTGATACTGAAAGCTATAAAAAAGGCAGGAGGAGCACACGTAGCATTATGAGATTGTAGGTTATGTTTCAGGATCAAAAAGCTTTTAAATGCAACATGGCTAGACATTCCTGGAGAGCTGCCAGTTGTCCCAGTGCCTTCGATGAATGCATATGCTTGATTGCAAAAGAATTTCGGTGGCTGAAGCATCTGCACATCCTTGCCATTGAAGCAACCCAAAACAACGTTGTTTTCACTGATGCCAAATGTTGCTATATGAGAAAAGCTCTCTCCCTATGCTAGGAATATGTACTTGTAGCTAAAGATCGTAAAATCTATGCCAACATTTTGTCAATGCTGATTGTTAGACTTATCACCTTAGAGTTGAACTCATGCCGATGCAACACAACATACAGTAATGGTACAACTTGCCCAAGATGCATGGATGCTCCGGAGGATGTGTATCTCCTTTGTTCACCCGCCCAATTCTAGAGAGGTTTTGCTCAGCAAAATGTTGGAATTGCTGAACTTGGATAGTGTCGGGGACTTTGGGATTTTGTCAGTTCTCATTGTTGCCAGATCTGTCATCTGTGTGTTCCAACCACATTAGGGGCGCAGACAACCTGTTTTCTCTTTTGTGGGATAATTGGATGGTGTGTAATGTGGTGATTTCCTGAAGAGAGATTTTATGCCAAGAGTGTACTTGATCGTGCAAAGACTCTGGATAAGGTTTGGTCCTTGTAAGTGCATTTCTGGTTATTAATAATTTTGCAGTTGGTGTGCCCCATCTTTGGGTTCACACTTCCAACTCTCTCCTTTCATAAAAAATGCTGATGCGGCACTGTTGGAGTTTGTTAGTATGCGTCATTCATATAGATGGGTAAATGGATCTCTCCAGGATCCATTTACCCCATCCAGTTGTTTAGTCCCACATCTACCACTTGTGGGATGTGGAGACTCAGTGACGGTTATATAAGAAGCCCCTCACCCTCTGTATCCAGTGAGAAAGTGCAATGCATACATCAGCCCTTTGAGGCGTTCTCCTGTGGTTTCATCCCGCTCCTTAAGGAGTAGGGTTCCACGTAAAATCCCATTGTTCATATTTCTTTATCTTTATTTATGATACGCTTCTGCATTCCTATTGTCTAACATGGTAGCAGAGCATGTTCGATTCTCGAGGAATCATTTTATATTTTTTTCGAGATTCGATTTTTGTTGAAGTTGATTATGAAGATTCAATATTATGAAGATTTATGTTTCATCTTCTGTTCAAAGTTCGAGATCTAGGGTTTTTCAAAACCCTAAACATGTTTTTCATTCATGTTCAAATCGAGTCGGTTGCAACTACATCTTCTTCTCCAGCCTACCCCACACCGTAGCTTCTTGGAGGAGGTTGCTGCTCTTGATAAGTTCTTTGGTACTCAGTCTTCTGGTGAGAATGCGTATGTGATTGGTGATCCTGATGTGCCGAATCAGAATTGGCACATATATTATGCTTGTGAGATTTTGGAAAACCCGTGGCTAATCCAAGAATGAGAACGCACACCCACCACCTCCAATCTGCACCTTTCTTTCTCCCTCCGACGGGAATCGACCAGTTTTGGAGGAAATACGCTCATACAGGAGATGGCGAGGCATCTCAGCATCTCACGCCCTCCAGATCTAATACAGGAGATATGACTCCCCATCTCCTCGCTTGTCAGGAGCTCTCCAACGCTGCCACACATCTCCAGGCGGAAGCGATGTTCTCCAAGCAACAGACAACAGACATGCAAAATCCCTCCGATCGCATCTCCTGCATGCAGCAGTCCCATGTCCTCCATGCAGCAGCCCCATCGGGGGCGACATGCATTGAAAAAGGGTTCCCCACTGGGAAACCCTAAATAAAGCCCCTATTTGGCTTCGCTGGTTTAAAAAAAATGGGGTCATCTGCTGTAAGGGCCCATGAGACCGAGAGTTAAAAAATGAGAGTGAGGGAGAGAGTAGGCCCAACGGGCTGCCCCCCCCCCCCCCCCCCCCAAAAAAAAGGGAGAGCATAGTGTTGTGGTTTAAAAAAAAGAGAGGCAACGAGTTTTGTGAAAAAAATAAAAAGGCACGTACAAAGAAAAGCCGTACGCTAAATTTTAAAAATTGCAAAAAAGAGGAAAAGCCGAGAAAAAATTATACGGCTTATTGACGTCTATTAAAAAAATGATGATGAATGAAATAGCCGAAGAAAAATGACGAGAAAAATTTTGATTGAGAAAAGCCGAATAAAAATGTGACGGCTTATTTGGTTTTATTTTCTCCCCATCTTTGTTGTCTTCTCCCAACTTGATTAATGTTTGTCATTTCGACCAGTAGAGGAGAAAGGGAGAGTATTGTGTAGAGTCACAGGTCCATTCAGATGTCAGATTCTCCAGACCAACCACATGTTCAGACTCTACAGTTATTCAGACTCGACGATCAAATTCAGAGTCTTCAATCTCAGACACACACATGTATGCGGTCTTCTTTTCAGATGTGCACATGTTGCCATCGTGTTTTCAATGGTCTCCATCATTCTTGTTTTGTCGGCCAGGGTTTTCGTGTGATCCATAAGGACTCCAGAGTAGAGATCTCATTCCCTATGCCATGTGGTCTAGGGTTTTCATGTGGATCATAGGGACTTCAGAGTAGAGTACCATTCTTTGAGCTAGATGGGAGAGACCCTGTTCTCCGACGAGGAGACTTCTTCAGACTCCATTCTCAAGCGATCGTGAACTCCAATACGAGATCCTTCCGAGGTTCCTATGAGAGAGAACCCACTTCGAGGTCCTTATGAGAGAGACCCATCTTCAGAGATCTACGTATAGATAATTAGCGATGCTCTTTGTTCGACCCCTTTCAGAGATGGAGCAGTTGTCCATATGTTGTGACGGGCCAGAGTACTCTGATGAGGAGACTCATTTTCATTTGCAGTGACTCTGACATGCGCAGTATAGAGCACATGCTCCCCGACGAGGAGATTCAGTTGACTCACACTCCAGCCCATTCGTCCTCCTCACCTGCACGACATGAGAAGCAACGTCCTCGACAACAGTCGACAGTTGTGCACGTTGAGTTGATATTGTCCGTAGTGTCCTGTAGCGTGAGTTTGAGATTTCTTTCTATTTGTCCAAGCTGAGCATTAAATGCTCCAGCTTGAGGGAGAGTGTTGGAGTATGTTAGTATGCGTCATTCATATAGATGGGTAAACGGATCTCTCCCGAATCCATTTACCCCATCCAGTTGTTTAGTTCCACATTTACCACTTGTGGGATGTAGGGCTCAGTGAGGGTTATATAAGAAGCCCCTCACCCTTTGTATCCAGTGAGAAAATGCATTGCATACATCAACCCTTTGATGCATTCTCTTGTGGTTTCATCCTGTTCCTTAGGGAGTAGGGTTCCACGTAAAATCTTGTGTTCATATTTCTTTATCTTTATTTCTGATACGCTTCCGCATTCCTATTTTCTAACAACACAAATAGGGGAGTAGGACTAAAATAGAATTTGTCGGCTTTCTTTTCAGTCCAATTTGAATCCATTGTAATTTTAAGTTTGTTTTGTGAAGGAGAATTTTAAGTTCTCCACCCAAAACCCCATGTTACTGACACATCTTCCCCATCTTCCTATCATAATCTCATTTATCTCTCTCTCTCTCTCTCAAACCCGTTCTGCATCACATGCCCATGAAGTTAGTATGCATGCCTCAAGTAGTCTTGTTGGTAACTGGTCAAGTAAATATCTTTCTCCATGCTGCAGGGTGTTACTTCGTAACTTCAACTTTTCTTCATTATGTTCACTCTTCCACCTTCGAAAAAGGAGAAGAAATGCCAAAAAAACTGGATTGTCGATGAAACAAAGGTTATTGAAATGACTTATGTGAAGAGATAGATTATATCCTTGGGCTCTTGAGAAAGAATCATGATGGAGAATTACACAAACTATTCCTATATTGTAAAACGAAGGTTTTTGCACGGCAAGTGGAAGATGTTATGCACCTCTTCTAAAGCATAAAGAAAAAGGATATTTCGAAATAAGTTCTTGACATGGAGACATGCGATATTCAAGGATCTAACTCAAAATCTTACTCATGGGGAAATTTATAGACTATATCGATATTGGAATATTTGTATAGTATACCCCTTCTCATGAGATTAGGACTAAACTAGAGTCATCATGGTGGTTCTATTAGAGCATTTGCGTGATCTATAATGTTAGAGTATGTAATAGATGAGTGATGGGATCTCTCCAAGATTCAATTACCATGTTCTCTTGTTTAGTCCCACATCATTTATAAGTGGGACTCTGCTTTGTCTATGGGGCTATATAAGAAGCCCCATATCCCCTGCATTGAGAGATTCATAATAGAAGGTTTGGACCTAGAGGCTTTCTCTCGTGGTTTCATCCTGCTCCTCTTGGAGTAGTGTTCTGCGTAAATCCTGAGAGTTCTATATTTTTTACCCTTTGATATTGATTCCGCTTCAACATTTTTTATTTCAACACATGGAATCGAATAATATAGAAGAATTCATAGTGCTGACACTGCTTAGCTCCTAGTTGGAGTGAGGTTATGCCCAAGGTTGCAAAAGTCGGCAGTCGGTACTCGATCGGTAGGGTCACTGACTAAGGATTAATCGACAATCGGGAGAGTAATCGAATTTAGTCAGGCGTTAGTCGGTTTTGAATTTTTTTGATTTTTTTTAAACATATAAATTAAATTTTAATACATATACTTTTATTTATATTAATAAATTTGGCAATTTTTATATTTTTAAGAGCTTAAAAAATTATAGCTAGAGAAGAAAAATGAAACCAGTTAAGAATAAAATGTTTGGTACATATAACAGGCAAATGTTCAAAAATAAAAAACATATACAACATGCCCAAAAGAATAATACAAGTGGAGTCAGTGGACAATGAGACAAGTACCACAAGTCAATGGATTCATTCTTCATCTTCATCATCATCTTCTTCTTCATCATCATCATCTTCTTCTTCTGTATCCTCAATATGTAGCTCCTCTCCCTTTTTCATCGGCCTGGGATTGGAGCTCGAAGATGAAGCTCCCCTTCCACGTTCACCAAATTGGCTCCTTCTCGGTTCCAAATTCTCTTCAGCACCACTAGCATGTGCTCCAATATCCCATGTCAATCCGGAACCTAGAAAAACCTCCTCATCATGAGCATCTGACATCTCCGATCCATTCATCCATGTGTGCACGATCACGAGATGAGAGATGATCTCTTTCTTTCTCAACTCGTTGTTCCTGCAGGTTGCAATTGAAATACACATACACAAGATCGTGCAGCTTCTTCGTCTCTAACTTTTTTCTCTTCTTGGTATGAATCTGAAGACTAAAAACACAACAACAACAAAGTCTTTTCCTACAATTAAGTAGGGTCAGCTACATGGATTCTTCGCCTCCATTCAGATACCTAGAAAAACCTCCTTATCATGAGCATCTGACATCTCCGATCCATTCATCCATGTGTGCACGATCACGAGATGAGAGATGATCTCTTTCTTTCTCAACTCGATGTTCCTGCAGGTTGCAATTGAAATACACATACACAAGATCGTGCAGCTTCTTCGTCTCTAACCTGTTTCTCTTCTTGGTATGAATCTGAAGACTAAAAACACAACAACAAGAAAGTCTTTTCCTACAATTAAGTAGGGTCAGCTACATGGATTCTTCGCCTCCATTCAGATCTATCTTAGGTCAATCTCAGGCTTATATCCAAAAAACTAAGATCCCTTCGTATGGTCTCTTTGCAACAATTCTTAGGTCGTCCTCGCCCTCTCTTAACCGGCTCAACATCCCGATAATCGCATCGCAGAACTGGTGCATCAACTGATCTTCTTTGCAAATGACCAAACCATCTGAAGACCAAAAACAAATATTAAATTTATATCAATTACTAATTTAAATTTTACTATTACTAATCAAATTAGGTGTGTGGAGTGGAGCCATTACCGAGTCAAATGAACTCCGTTTACGCTCGCATCCGAGGATGAAGACGTCAAGGTCAATATCTTGATGGTCATGACTTTCAAATGAGACGTGTCATCTCCATGATTATACCACTAATTAGTTATTGAAATAGAGAATTGGTCAATATAATAAAATAAAAATATAATTGGCATGATTCGTGAATAGAAAACAATGACTGAATTACCTGGATCATAACTGCCATCATTTGTCATCCTCTGTCTCACAGCTAAAGGCTTGCCAAATTCTCCACGACCAAGCCTTTATGTCGAAAGCTCGTCCCTGGTAATTGCATCTTGTATATCCACATCTGGATAAAATCTTTCCATGCACTCCTTAAACCCTCTCCTCATCTCAACATCCAGATCACCACGAGACTCCTTGTATAAGAAAAATGGATTCAAGTAATAAGCTGCTAGATGCAATGAGGTATCGAGCCTCCCTTTGGTCTTAGAGTTAACAACATCCACAAAAAATTGTAAGACGACTCCACGCCATTGAATGATGCAATTATCTCCCGCTTGACCTCTTCAAGCCCTCCATAGACAAAGCCATGGATGTGCATCAATCTGCATCAACTATACGCAACAAACGAACCAATGAAGTGAAAACTCAGACAACATGTGCAGTGTGGTTCCAAAATGTTGGGCTGAATACAATGGAACTAGCTACATCTCCCTTCTTGGTCTCGTAACATTTGCAGTTCCTCCACTCTTATGAGGAAAACATCAATCTCAGCCTGTCCTTCTCATTTAGGCTCTCAAGAGTGAGAAAAGTGGTTGCAAATCTTGTTTGACCGGGCCTTGCAATGTCCCTCTTGCTAGTGAACTTGCGCATCAAGCTTAGAGTTTTGGTGTGAAAGTAGATCAACACCATAAGCCTCTTTTCCTTTGTGATTGCACTTCTCACCTTCGTCTCTTTCCTTATCTCCTCCAAAGCAAGATCAATGGAGTGCACAACACACATAGTCCATCAAATCTGCGGATATTTGGTGAGCAGTAATCTTCCCGCTGCTACATTGGCGGATGCATTATCTGCCACAATCTGAACCATTTTATCCACTCCCACTTCATTAAGACAATCTTGCACCAGCTTGAAGATGTATTACGCAGTGTGAGCCTATTCTGAGGCATCTTTGGACTTCAAAAATGAAGTCCCTAACGTGCAATCAACACAAAAATTGATGGTTTTCCTTCCTCACTTGCCACGCATCAATCATCAAAAAGTATCCTGTCGACGTCCACGTATCATGATGGCATTGTAAGTCATCGTGTATCTTCTTCACTGCCTTCTTCAGAAGCGGACCACTAAGCTCATACGTGGAGGCTTTAGTCCAGGCCCGTACTTCCCAATTGCCTCCATCATCTGCATGAAGCATTAAACAGAATTGTCGATGTATATGTCCAGTTGGATATATATGAGGTCACCCTATCACGATGATCCTTGGAGAATGCATCCTTTATGTTCATTTGACGTGATGACCCTTCCACTATGACGTTCTGCTCCAAGGAGTCGGAGACTTGTGATCTCTTCGCTGAACCCGAACCCGCATCTCCAGTGATATCAGCTTCCTCTCTCATCTCATGAACATCAAGGGCTTTCTGGGACTTCTTCCTGGTAACATCATGATATGCGACCAACTTCTTCGTTTCCTCATCCACCTTAGGATATGCAACAACATTGCCTCTTTGGTGTGCTAGATGCTGCTTGAACCTGTACACACCACCCTTACAACCTTCTTGCACACTTTCCAAGCGATTGTATTTGGATCCGCACGGTTCGCAAGGTAACCGTATTGCCATGCAGGATCAGTTGCTCCTGGAGGCACGTAAAAGGATGAGTCGCTACCGGAAGCGACATTCGTCGGAGGTGTAGCCATCTACATAATCACAAAATCGGCGAGTCAAGATATAACAAAAATTACTGGCATGATATACAACAAACCCTAACCATCATCAATGGCATTATATATGAGCAAGCTCTAAGCCATGATATACATGAACTAACCATCATAAAGATACCTTCCTAATACCAAACCATATATGAAAAATCTAAATGGCCTAATCATTTGTAAGCCCAAATGCCAACATACAGTGTTCTAATCATATAATAAAGTTCAAAAAAGGAAAAAAATGAAAATTCAAAAAAAACCCTAACCTTGGTTGCGAGCGACGAGATGGGGAGCTTCCTTCAGGCAGCACGACGTGACGACGATGCAGGAGTGGCGAGACAGTTTGGCGAAGGAGCGGCGAGGCGACGAGGCTAGGTTTTAGGGGATAAGGGTTGCAACGGTCGGTAGCAGAAGGGAGAAATCAAGAGAAAGAGCTTACTGTTTGACAGTAAGCTCTCAAATGAAATATTCATGTATTTGGATTTTGGGGGACCCGATCAATACTGATGCAAAACGCAGCCGCTTAAACGGTCGACTAAATCGATTACTCGGCCGAGTAATCCAGTATACCCGATTATATGCTGACTATGGCTAGTCGCCTCGGCTACCCCGCCGAGTCGACTAATCGGATTAGCCATCCGATTTTTACAACACTAGTTATGCCTTTGCCATAATATGGCTTGCTATATGTGACTGATGCTTCCAAAGGCGAACTTGAAGTAAGTCACCCAAAATTAGAATAAATCAGATGAGAGATGGTAAAGGTCAAAACCACGCCCTTTGGAGATTATATGGCCACCTTTGGTTTCACCATAATAGTGCACGATTCGGTTCAAGTTGAATATCAATGTAGTTGCTAGATGATGCCTTTGTCACCGATGAGTTGCGACCTTGAGTCGGACCCTCTATAAAATTTGGACAAGCTCACATTTTCTTTTCCTTAAAAATGTTTAGGGCATTTTTAGTTATAGCTATAAGTATTTACACCGGATTTCCTCAAGTCTACTTCTTTCTCTTATATATAAGACGTTTCTATTTATAGCTTTACATAATTTTATCGAATTTCTAGAAATCGCTTTCTTTCTTTAGGCATGCATAGTTTTTTTCAAGAGTAAATTATATAAAAGTCCCTGAACTTTACACTCGATTTCGATGTGGTACCCGAACTTCTAAAAGTTGCAATGAGGTACCTAATCTTTATGACCAATTTCAATATGGTACTTCCGTTATATTTTTCGTCAAGTGTTTTGCCAAATTCCATTTTATGGGCCAAAATCCTCTTTCCTCCTCTCTCCACCTCTTCTTCTTCTTTACACACAAGTATGGCACAACTCCCGGAAGTGCCTGAATGGCTCAACAAGGGCGACAACGGCTGGTAGCCATCTTGATCGACATCAGAGCATGCTGGGGCTGGTCATCCGCTGCGTGAGCATCATCAAGAAGAAGCATGTCGTTAACTCCGCCTTCATGGCCCATTGCGCCCTCATCTCCACCTACCTTATGTTGGTCCTCTTCGTCTACGGCATGGCCTTCGGCAAGCAGCTCTTCCCCTTTTGGGGAAAGGTAGGCCCGGCCCTCACCCGCAACTTCCTGATTCAACGAGCCCACATGCCATAGAGTGCCCACTACTAAAGGATATGACCATGAACTTGGCAATGATGGAGCCCTTCTTCTCAATGGCCACGCCGGCACGGGTCATCCGTGTTTCCTCCGACACCGTCGGCTTCATCGTTGCCTACCTCGGGCGCCTTCAGCCTTTGGGGAGGTGGGTTCCTCTACTAGAGGGAAGCGCCCGGAGGTTGTATACTCCATCGAGGAAAGAATCGAGGTGTGCTCGAAGCACAACATCAAGCGAGGGATCCATCAGTTCATGTCTGGTTACTCTTCCATCATCATTATCCATCATCTCTACTCTCTTTGATTTACTTTTTCATCTCAATCCTTTCTTCTACATATCTTCTCATCCCAGCGTCTCCCATGTTTCTCTCTTTATCTAGATTTCTGCCTTATTTTGTTTTGATATGACTTCGTGATATAAATCCCCATTCACGTCATCTTTGCGTTAAGTTGAGAACTACTCATAAGAATTGAGTGAGTGATGTCTTGCTACTCTTGTTTGGAACTGCTCATAAGAATGGTTGTTTGGAAATTTTTATTTTTTTTGTGTAATTCAAGTTTTTGAAGGAAGTTTATATTGGTTTGAACGAATAAGTGAATGATAATAATCTTGTGGATTTTGTGAATATATATCGTAACTGCTATGTTTGAGGGTCTGACTAGTTGAGAATCGAGACAAGATCGCAAATTTTCAGGTTCTATGGTTACAAGATTTTATTTCATGGAAGGGAGCGATTTCATATGCTTCTCATCTGTATATTCTAGTGATGTCCAAGATCAAGAGAAAGAGTACCATTTCTCCTCCACGTCGTGTTCAAGCTTGCGGTTCAACAACCTATGGCAGTGCCTTTATCTACCAGCAAATATCTCCCTTCATAAACGCTCCAGAATAAGAGACGTTCTGGCCCAAATCGTCGATTCCATTCCATCAAGAACCAAAGAAGAGTAGACGTTTTCCTTTGTTGGATCTGATCAGTCAACAATCCTGAGTCCTGAGAGGAGAGGAGAGGGAGAAGGTAAGGTGATGTACGACGTATATTGTGTGTGGTGAAGAAGAAGAGGCGGAGAGAGAGAGAGGAAAGGGTATTTTGGTCCACAAAATGGAATTTGACGGTTCAGTTGACGGAAAATACAACGGAAGTATCATATTGAAATCGGTCATAAAGATCGGATACCATATTGTGACTTTTAAAAGTTCGGGTACCACATTGAAATCGAGTATAAAGTTCAGGACTTTTATGTAATTTACTCTTTTTTCTAATTATAGATAGCAAGTATTTCTTTATGGCACACTACCACCTATGAAATTGTGAGATTATTTCACATTCTTAAAGAAATACTGTGTACTAACTGCAGGAACTTATTGATGTTGAAGGAGATGGCATGGCTGACATGGCTTTTCGCTGTATTCAGGAGATGGACATTGACAACAGGATGACAGTATGTGCAATTGCTTTTTCAAACCGTGATTTCTCAGGTTAATGTTTTTGTTTGGGCTTGTAAAAAAAATCCCAACAAACGTCTACTAACCCCTGTTTGATACGGCCTTGATTATATACGACCTTGCAGCAAATTAGTTTATTGTTGGCACCTGATGGTGATAAAGATGGCTTGAAATATCGTCGAATTTCACCTATATTTCATTAAATTTCAGTATGGACTGCCACCGAATTGATAGGCCTCAGTTTTCCTTTTCAAACTTTTCCCCGATATATTGCTGACATGTCGGGAAATATCACCACGTTAACAATATGTCAGGGAAAATGAGATTCCCTTTAATTTTTAGGTCAAATGGGGGGATGAGGTCTATATATCCCATTTGATTCTATTTCCAAGTTTACATGAATACCTCCCTATTCCATTTCATAGTAGAACTCCAGCAGAGCAACTTGCCAATTTCTATGATCTCCCCTTGCATTCTTCTGTTCTCTAGAGAATAGGAGAATGCAAGGGGAGACAATATGGTTGAAGAATTCAATATATTGTTGTTATTATGCAATTATTCTGCATTATAGTAGTTAAAATAATTGTCTCTATGTCGAGTCCGAACATGTTGATGTCAATTCCAATTGTGTTAGGTTAACATTAGAGCTGCCATCGGATTTTTTATGTTATATTAACGTTGTTAACAACTTACATTACTACCGATCATATTGATTTGATTTTTTTCTCATCAGGTGTTATTTTGATTTATCCATCCTATATACTTTGAAAAACAAAAATCATGACCAACCAATGGTTCAGACAACAGGCATGCTAGATTTGGAGGAGACATATGATGGAAGTATGCGGTTGTTATTGATGGAAGAAAACTAAACCATAATGCAAATTTTGTAGGAAGATAATTGGAGAAGGTGGAATCACCAGATTGAAACAACACCTCATTGGTGGCTTTAAGAACGTGGCTAAATGCCACTCCTGCCCGATAGATGTTTTGGATTAAGCAAATGCTAGCTTCAAGGGGCATGCGGGTAAGAAGGAGAGGGTTCGAAGAGAGGAGCAATTCAACAAACTCATGTTTCAAAGAGAGTTCAACAACCTATCTTCTGATTCTAACGACGATTTCTCATACCTAGTTGCCATTCAAACTACAACTAAAAAGAATGTATATAAGATGGTAGTGTGGGACTCACTGTTGTAAAAGTCTGCCGACTTGGCCGACTAGTCGGTCCGACTAGTCGAGTCGGGGGTAGCCGACTCGACTAGGCATAGTCGGCCATTAGTCGGTCAACCCGACTAATCGGGCCTAGTCGGCCGACTACTCGACCGACTTTTATATGGAGGTTTTTTATCTTTTTTTTTTTTTTTTTTTTAAAATCAAACCTATTCTAATTTGCTTAATGTTATATTTAAAGTCAATTACTCCTTTTGTTTCATTAGTGTTGGAGTATTAGTTCTATGCGTCATGAGTTGTAGCAGGGTAAATGGATCCTGGAGGAGATCCATTTACCCCACCCAGTTGTTTAGTCCCACATCGTCTAGTGGTGGGACTTGGAGGCTCTGGAGAGGCTATATAAGGAGCCCCAGACCTCCTGTACTCATTGAGAAAAAGAAATGCATAGCATGCCCCGTTGAGGGCTTCTCTCGTGGTTTCATCCCGCTCCTCACGGAGTAGGGTTCCACGTAAAATCCCGCTGTTATTATTTTTCTTTATTCCTTTTCCATGTTTATGCTTCCGCTTCCAATTTTCTAACATGGTATCAGAGCAGGTCGATTCTTGAGGTTTTATTGTGTTCTTTGATTATATTTTGTAGTCGGTTTGAGAATCGATTTTGAGATATTCGTGATCAGTGGAGTTTTTGATCATGATTCGGAGATTGTTGATACTCTAGGGTTCCTGAACCCTAGATCTGATGTTCCATTCGAATGAGGCAATGCTTCCTCCGCATCTTTTTCGAATCAGATGAAACAGCGGCGCCAATCCCTCCAGCCACCGATCCCTCTGTAGCCCCGCCAACTCGTGATGGCGCTCTTCCAGCAACTGGCGGCGCAGGGCACACCCTCATCCCTGCTGCAAAGCCCTAGCCGCACGAAGTCCTTCATGCGTGTCCTACTTCATATGCAACATCCCAAGGCGAATTGCTGCTCACTCGCCAGGTGCTCCGACTCCCTCTATCCTGTCACGCAGGCGGACCCCCCCATCGTGCGCGCCTCTTCAAGACCTGCAGGCGACGAAGCCCCTCGCACAGTCGCGCAAGACCCGCGTAGGCGGCGCTGCCCTTGCCGCGTCTTCTCAGGCATCGGCCACAGTCCCGCTCTGGCAGGACTCATCCATTTCCTAGACGATCCTGGCGGCACCACCAACCCTCTTCATCTCCAAGCCCTCGTTGTGCGTAGGCGCCTATGGCGGCGCAACAAACCCTAAAGGGCTTCCTCTAGAGCCAGGCGCGTGAAGACACGCAGGATGCATGCGATGAACATCCTCGAAGTGCTCCTGGTGAAGCTCCGCAACGGTGTTGAACCCCAGCTGCATCGCCTCCAGTTCTGTCATCGTCCAACAAGCCCTCATCGTCCTGCACCGATCCTGCAGCAGATCTAGATGCGCAAAGGCTCTAGATGCGGCGACCCCTAGCGCAAAGCAGAGCCCCATCCTTCAAGATCTCCTGGCGCGAGGTCTCCTTGCGCGCATGGTGGCATCCACAGATCTGTGTGCCGCTCGACCTCAAGGCCCTTGCGGGGGCGGGGGTTCCTATCGAGACAGGGTTCCATCGTGGGAACCCTAAAGGCTGGGCCCAACTATGTTTAAAAAAAAAGAAAATGGTTTATTTGTTAAACAGTCCAAGTTGCCTATTTGCCTTAAAAAAAGGGGGAGATGGCGAGTATTAATGGCCCACTTCGCTTCCGCTCCCGTTGGGCCATCGTGTCTGCCTGACACGCCTCTATGTCGAAGGAGTCATATGATTTTGTATCTCCAGATCACATACAATTCATGTTGATTTCTCGCGATATTCTTAGCGCGTACAGGCGAATCTCTTCAGCGGCGGTAACAATTTCAAGGCCGCCGCATCGTGTTCCAGCCCCGTTGCATCGTGCGCAGGCCTCTCAAGCATCGCTCTAAGCCTCCTTGGCGCCCACCATGCTCCAACGATGAGATCTAGCACATCGATGGGCCTGCTTCTCCTTCCTCGCGCAGGCGGCGCGAGGTTTCGCCCTAAGTCCTATTCTGTGCATCGCGCGCATAGGGTGCGCCCTCCTCTTCCAACCGCCTCCCACCACAAGCGGCATCTCCTTGTTGAGGCGATGGCGCACGAGATCCCAGGCGGCGCTCTCTTAGCGCCACAGCCCAGACATCAGGCTCCAGGCGGCTCCAGGCGAAGGCGACGCCTCCCCAAGCTTCCCCGATTCCAGCAGTGCTCCCAGATCGCATTACTCAGGTGGCGGCGACCTCCAGGGCGCAGCGGCGCCGCGCCTCCTAGTGCAGCCAATCCGCTCGAACTCCACCCCCAGGCGCAACCTCTTTCATCATCTGACAGGCATACGAGGAGCTCCTCCTCGTTTTCTCGCACACACCTCCAGGTTTTTAAAATCTTGCTTCAGGCGACGCCCCCAATATCGAGCAGCGTATTTCCACGAAACAAAGGGATCCAAGTGGGAACCCTAATGGGAAGGGGGTGCGTGACTGCAGAAAAGAGGGAGAGGTATTTGGGCCGAGTTTATTCTGGCACAGGAGGGCCGAGCATATTAAAAAAAAAATTGTTTCGTTGTCATTATGGGGTCAAGTGGGCCACAACCGGAAAAAAAATACTGCAGCAAAAAAAAAAGGAAGAGTGCTGCAACGAAAAAAAATACAGGAGGTATTTATTCCGAAAAAAGGGGGTGCGTATACGCAAAAGTGATGTTAAAAAAATGATGTGAAAAAAAAGCCGAAAAAAGGGTTACAACGGCTTAGAAAAAAAATGACGGCTTAAATTTTTTTTTGAAAAGCCGCAAATTTCAAGTTTGTTTTTCCCCATTATGTTGTCTTCTCCCAACTTTGTCGATTTCTCTGTTTTCCGACAAGTATGGGAGAAAGGGACAGTATGTGTAGAGTCACAGGTCTTGTGCTCAAGAATCAGATGCCAGATGCAGACCAGCCAGATATTCAGACTCTACAGTTGTTTAGACTCGACATCAGAAGGTTCCGAGTCCAGTTTCAGACACGCACGAGTGTGCGATCATTTTCAGATGAGCATATGTTGCCATCATCAGTTCGTGGTCCCCATCATTCTTCTAGTTGTCAGGCCAGAGTTTTCATGTGAGCCATAGGGACTCCAGAGCAGAGGACCATTCCCTATGCCATTGAGGGCAAGGGTTTTCATGTGGTATCATAGGTACACCAGAGCAGTGCACCATTCTCTGTGCCAGATGGGAGAGACCCAGTTCTCCGACGAGGAGACTATTTTCAGACTCCATTCTCCAGCGACCGTGGACTCCGACGAGGATTGCACAGCCACGGCCATTTTCAGTTCGGCCCTTTCAGAGATGGAGCAGTTGTCCACATTATTGTGGCGGGCCAGAGTACTCCGACGAGGAGACTCATTTCCAGTTGCAGCGACTCTGACAGGCGCAGTTCAGAGCGCATGCTCTACGACGAGGAGATTCAGCAGACTCACACTCCAGCCCGTTCGTCCTCCTCACCTACACGGCATGAGAAGCAACATCCTCGACTGCAGCAATGTGCGCGTTGGGTTGATATTGTCCGTAGTGTCCTGTAGCGTTGAGTTGAGTATCTTTATGTTTGTCCAAGCTGAGCATTGCATGCTCCAGCTTGAGGGGGAGTGTTGGAGTATTAGTTCTATGCGTCATGAGTTGTAGCAGGGTAAATGGATCCTGGAGGAGATCCATTTACCCCACCCAGTTGTTTAGTCCCACATCGTCTAGTGGTGGGACTTGGAGGCTCTGGAGAGGCTATATAAGGAGCCCCAGACCTCTTGTACTCATTGAGAAAAAGAAATGCATAGCATGCCCCGTTGAGGGCTTCTCCCGTGGTTTCATCCCGCTCCTCATGGAGTAGGGTTCCACGTAAAATCCCGCTGTTATTATTTTTCTTTATTCCTTTTCCATGTTTATGCTTCCGCTTCTGATTTTCTAACAATTAGTACAGAAAATGTTTCAAATCTATGCAAATATATAAGAATATATGTATAAAAAATGATTTATATTGCAAATATATAAGAATATATGTATAAAAAATGATTTCTATATTAAAAATAAATAAAAAATTCAAAACCGACTAATGGCTGACTAAATCCGATTAGTCGCCCGACTGCCGATTAATCCTTTAGTCAGTGACCCCACCGACCGAGTACCGACTACCGATTTCTGCAACCTTGGTGGGACTTAACAAGGACCGAACATGATTGGCAAGGTTTCAACAATTGATGGTCTTGGACCTATTGGTGGGAGCACAAGATTCTTTATCAATGTTGGAGAAGGAAGCATCAGTTGCAATAGAAGTGGTGCAACTGAGGCACCAACACAGAAGATGCAAGAGGGCAAGGGGCTTAGTCCATTATTTGGAAGGACCAATCCAACTCTCTACATCTCGAGCAAAGATCTGAAGCAAAATACATTGAAGGGATTGAAACATTAGGGACCGATTCCTATTTGAAGAGTGCATAACCGCTAACTTGCTTGTTGGAGAGGGTATTCTGAATAACACGATTAGATGACTATTTTTGAAACACACAATTGAAGAGATTGTGACAACACAAGGGGATATGAAAGATCCAACTCCCTATGAGATCATGAACAAATATCTTCGCACGAAGAAGGAAAAGATTGGTGAACACATTGCCAAGATGAAGAAGTGGTTGGGGGTACAGGGTGACCTTTAGTGTGATGGGTGGACAATTTATACAAGGAAGCAAATCATCAACCTCTTTGTATATTGGGATGGAAAGATGATGTTTGTCAAGTTGGTGGATGCATCTCCGCATGTGAGGGATCACACAACATATTCGTGCTCCTGGAGGATGTCATCAAAGAGGTCGGATATGAGAGCATCGTATAATTGTTGATTGATAAGGACAACTTCAAGAATGCCAATGAGATTGTAATGAAATCTAAGAAGTATGCGATTTTTATAGACACTATATGATGCACATATGTGATTTTTATAGACGATGTAAGATGCACATCACACTGACCACATCTTGAAGGAGTTTGGGAAGAAGAAGACCGTAATGAATATGGTTGATCAAATATGATCAATTATGAATTTCATATACAACCATTCGTAGTCTTGACTTTAATAGGAGCATGTATAGGGGCAATATTGCGAGGCTCGAGATAACTAGATTTGCAACCAATTTTGTAGTTGTTGAAATAAATAACGCGGAAGTAGAAATGATAATCAATTCAAGAACAAAGAAAGAAAAGTAGAACGCTCAGAAATTTACGTAGAACCTACTCCATAAGGAGCGGGATGAAAGCACAGGAGAAGGTCTTTAGGGTTGGATCTTCTATCGTGAATCTTTTAATGAATACATGGGGTGTGAGGCTTTTTATATACCCGGGGTTCCCTTATAGATGGTAATTGGATCTTGGAGAGATCTGATTACCCACCTTTTACATACTCTAACACCCATCCTCAAGCTGGATCTGATAAAGCTGCATCATGCAACAAAAGAAAATACGCACAACTCATAATCACTCGATAAATATGAGAGAAACGGGAGGAGACTTGCTTGGAGTAGTCACTGCTGGGAGAAGACCTCACACGAGGACTGGTCTGTGACGATCAAGATGCGCATGTAGTAGAGTCGCTACGACGACCAGGTTGTGCTTGGAGTAGAGTCGCCTGGAAGAAGTCCATCGCAGAGAGTAGTAATTAAATAGACTGTGCGGAAGCAGTCAATGTTCGGTTAAGACGATTGATAACAATAGTAGTCTGTAGTGTCGGTCTTCATGTCGTGGATGGGCAGTAGAAGTCTGAGACGATCTCAGGTAGAGAAGTCCATCTGGAGTAGTTTTTTTTTTGAAAGAAATGAAGGGTGGTCTCCCAAGATGGGACCCACCTCAGTGTAATTGTCCATCTGGAGTAGTCAAGGTTGCAGAAGTCGACAGTCGGTACTCGGTCGGCCGGGTCACTGACTAAGGATTAGTCGGCAGTCGGGTGACTAGTCGGATGTAGTCGGGCATTAGTCGGTTTTGAATTTTTTATTATTTTAAATATATAAATTATTTTTTATACATATACTCAATCATAAATTTGCATAGATTTAGCAATTTTCAATTTTATAAGAGTTAAAAAAAGAAGCAATTGAAGGAGAAAAATAGCAAGTTAAGAACAAATGTTGGCTACATAACATTAGCTAATGTTCACTAAGATACAACATGTCAAAACAAAAATAATTCAAGCAAGCATCAAGTAAAGTCATTCATCTCCATCAAGGTCATCATCTAAATCAATCTCTTCTTCTCCATCATCTTCATCATCATCATCATCTTCTTCATCATCTATGTCTTCAGGTAGAAATTCCTCCTCTTCTTCATTTATAGGTGCAACATTTGAGCTCGAAGATGAAGCTCCATTGTCACGTTCACCTCTTTGGCTTCTTCTCAGCTCTAAATTCTCTTCAGCACCACTTGCATGAGCCACTGCACCCCAAGTCAATCCAGAACTTGGAAAGACCTCATCTTGAGTTTGTACATTGACCTCTCCAGTCCATTCACGTAAATGTGCATGATTGTGAGAAGAAAGTTGATCTTTTCCTTTATTAAGATGACGTTCCATCAGGTTGGAATTGAAACGAACGTACACGAGATCATTTAGCCTCTTTGTCTCCAACCTGCCTCTCTTCTTAGTATGGATTTGTAAGCAATATTACAAAAATTGTGACTAATGATTATATCAATTAGTAATTTACTACTAGTATTTCTATTAAGTGGGTCACTAGAGTCATTATCGAGTCAAACGTACTCCACTTGCGCTCACATCCAAAGGATGCACAAGTCAAGCTCAAGATCTTGATGGCCATGTATTTCAAATTTGGTGTGTCGTCTCCATAATTGAACCACCAATTAGCTAATAAAACATAGAATTGGTTAAGTCAATGGAATCAACGATGATCCAAATGTCATTAATAGAAAATAATGCATGGAATACCTGGATCGAAATTTTCATTATTTCTCATCCTCTGTCTCACGACTAATGGCTTCCCAAATGGCCCATGACCATGTCTATAATCAAGAAGCTCCTTTGTGGTGATATCATCTTGTATATCCAAATGTGGATAAAATCTTTGCATGCAATCCTTAAAACCTCTCTTCACCACAATATCCGTATCACCACCACACTCCGTTGAAAAGAAGTATGGGTTCAAAAAGTAAGCCGTTAGATGCAATGGAGTGTCAAGTCTGCTCTTGGTCTTGGAGATAATATCGTCCACAAAAAACTTGTAAGATTACTCCACGCTATTAAAAGATGCAATTTTCTCTCTTTGCCTCTTCAAGCCCTCCATAAACAAAGCCCATGGATGGGCGCCGATCCGCATCAACCACACGTAGTAGACGAACCAAAGGTGTAAAATTTTGATTGCAAATGTGGTGTGGTTCCAAAAAGTAGCGCTGAAGACTATGGACGTCGCTTGTTCCCCCTTTTTGGTCTTGTACTATTTGCAGGTCCACTCATCTGACGAAAACATCAACCTGAGCTTGCCTTTTTTCTCTAAAATGCTTTCAAAAGTGAGAAAAGTAACATCAAACCTCGTTTGCCCTGGTCTAGCGCTGTCTCTTTTGTTTGTAAACTTTCGCATCAAGCTCAAATTTTTAGTGTGAGCATAAATGAAAATTGTGAGTGTCCTCGCCTTTTAATTGCGCTCTTCACTTTCGAATCTTTGCCGATCTCCTCCAAAGCAAGATCAATGGAATGAGCAACACGTGAAGTCCACCATATCTGGGGATATTTTGTGAGCAACAATCTCCCTGCTGCTAGATTCGCCGAAGTATTATCTGCTACAACTTGAACAACATTCTCCACACCAACTTCAGTTATGCACTCATCCACGAGCTGGAAGATGTACTCGGCGGTGTGCGTCTCGTCAGAAGCATCTATGGACTTCAAAAATGAAGTCCCTAAGGAGCAATTGACACAGAAATTCATGATGCTCCGTCCTCGCATGTCCGTCCATGCATCAATCATTATAGACATCCGGTCTTCTTCCATGTAATGCGATGACATTGCAAGTCATCAGATATTTTCTTGACCGACTTCTTCAAAAATGGACCGCTAATCTCATACCTCGTAGGAGTCTTGAGACCTGGACCATACATCCCAATTGCCTCCACCATATGCTTGAACTGTTTCGTGGTCAATGCATTGAAAGGGATCGCCGATGTATATGCTCAGTTGCATATATAGGAGACACACCTCTATCACGATGGTCCTTGGATAAAGCATCTTTTATGCTCATCTGTCGTGATCCTTGAACAACGACGGTCTGCTCCAGAGATTCGGAAGATCGATGTCTTTTCGCGGATCCAACATCTCCAACAATGCCGATATCAATCTCATCTCAGCAACCTCAACGACTTTCTGACTCTTCTTTCTAGCAACGTCATCTAAATATGATATCATCATCTTCTTCATCTCTTCTTCTGCCTTAGGCGCAAGATGTTGCTTGAACCTAAAACCCCCTCCTTTCACCACCTTATTGCACAACCTGCAAGTAACCGTGTTCGGATCCGCACGGTTTGAAAAGTATCCAAATTGCCATGCAGGATCACTTGATCCTAGCGGTACATAGAAGGACGAGTCACTACCAGAAGTGACATTCATGGGGGGTGTGGCCATCTACATTGTCAGAAACTCACAAGTTAAAAGTTAAAACTGATATAAACAAGTAACTAATTACTATTCTATTAGTAACAACTATATACTAAAAATATAATAATACCAAGTTACAGCTTCAAATAAAAATACATAATTGCAATTTGCATTTAAGTAAGAAAAAAAACTACAAAATCTACAAATGCATCTATTATTAAAAAATAAATTTAATAGTTCTCATGGAATTTAATGTTAGAAATGATAAACTAATGCACTTAAACATTATGCTTATAGATGCAATACACATGACTCAACAACCGTGTGTTTCAAGTGGGGCTCAAATTTTTATGATGAAATGAATATTTTATGGGTTTTGAAACGTGATTATTTTGGTGGAAGACATCATCTACACACTAACCATATTTGGTTTCTTATTTATTTTTGAAAAAGATCTTTTCACTATTCAAAGATAAAAGGAGTTCCAACATCATCTACATATTCCACACACTTATATCCAACAAACTATTATAAAAAAGGCAAAAAAAAACCCTGGCCGTGTTTGAATCGAGTAGGCGGCGACGGAGGCAATTGGCGACTGAGGCAGGCAGACCGAAGCAGGCGGCGACTGGAGCAGGAGTCGACCCGTGAAGTAAGCAGCGGTTGGGGTTGGAGTAGGCGGTGACCGGGGTTCGAAGCAGGCGACGGTGGACTGTGGGAGGATCATCTGGGAGCAAGGTTTAAAAAAGCGCGAGGCAGTTCGAGGCGTTTTCTCTGAAATTGAGGCGAGGCGTAAGCCTCGAGGCGGTCGAGGCGTAAGCCTCAATTTTTTTAGAAAAAAATTAAAATTAAAGCAAAATACATTTAAAAAATATATAATACTATTACATTTTGCCAAAAACACATTCAGGAATAATTTAAAACTAGTAAAAGATACAATACATAAGCGATGAAGGCATTGAAGTTCAAAAAAACTAATACTAAGCCACTAATATATAGAATATCAAGTTCCAATTCCAACTTCAATGACTTTATATGAGTATTAAACTAAAGTCTATACTTAATACTAAAGTAGAATAGAAACCATAATCTTTAGTGTGAATAAAAAAATATTAATATGCCTTGAATCCCAATCAATTGTCTTGTTGGACGGAGTTGGAGAACTGTCATATGCATCCCCTCCTGCCATATCATACCCCAACAAGACGGGGGTCTCGCTGCCCGGTCAACGAGCCTATGGGGGGGTCTAGGGGAGAGCAGGTGCGCTCCCCCCTGCGGGGGTGTGGGGGCAGCGCCCCTGGCGATTTTTTTAGTAATGATATTATTTGTATTCAACTACTCACAATAAAATTTAATAATTATTTTACTTCAGTCTTCACGTGTTTATTTTTCAACATTACTTCATATATCATATATGTGATAACTATTCTAAGTTCACAACTTATACAACCAAACAACAACATTAAGTTGCAAACTTGCAACTAATATAAAATTCTACTACAATTCAAACAAAAATATGTATAATAGAACTAGTATGTGTAGATGTATGATAAATTGAATATGGTGTATACAAGATCATGTAACTTCGCTTGTTTCAAGCTATCTCTTCTCTTTGCATGGAGCTATATATATAGAAATATGCAAGGTTTAACATGGAAACAAAAATACAAAAATAAAAAATATAATGCTAACAAAAAAATAGGGTTATGTGTAACAAAAAATGTAAAAAAAGCCTCCTGAGTCGAGGCTTACGCCTCCGCCTCGCCTCGAGCGCCTCACGCCTCGAGCGCCTCAGGCGAGGCTGAGGCGTACGCCCCTAAGTCTGTACCTGAGGCATGCGCCTCGGGGCGCTTTAAGCCCGCCTCGCCTTGAGGTGTACGCCTTTGCGCCTCGAGGCGCCGCCTTTTAAAACCATGCCTGGGAGGGATGTTGAAGGGTCGGGCGTGCGTGGGTTTAGGTTACTGTCTAATGGTAATCTAAAACCCCAATACTTGGGTATTCGGTTATCGGGTTCCCAGACCCGTCTTGCAAATATCGACTGATTAGTCGGCCGAGTAATCGGGGTACCCGATTAAAGGTCGAATAGGCTTAATCGGATCATCCAGGCGACCGAGTCGTTTAATCGGGCCGACTAGTCGGTCTAGTTGGTCGATTTTTGCAAGCTTGTGAGTAGTTGATGTCGAACATCATAAGTTGAGTGGTCGTCTCTAGGCAGATCTCAAGAGTTGAACCTCTCATATATGTGAACCCTGAGAATGGCCTCTCCCATGTCATCTTGCATAAATGGATGGATAATAATGGTGCTCTTGTGCTTGATGAGAGATGATAAAGAACACAAATTGCCTCACAGATGGATGTAAATGTCGACAATTACGTGGACAAATTAGGTTGACATCTAGAACCTATTGGAGGGTTGGAAGATGGTGTGGTTGATGAGGTCCCCACTATATCCAAGTAGAATTCAAAATTAGGTGGAGGAGATGCTGATGCTGATGATGCAGTTTAGGAGGCTTATGACAGAATGACATTTTGTAAAGAACATAATAGGTGACATGGGCACATATATGACAAAGGGCTACATGCATGATAAGAATATATAGACCAACATGCCAACGTATATGTTGACTATATTCACAATCCTTCTCGAGGTACGTATTCTGTAGAGTTGATGGATTACCATCCAAATCTTGTATACCCATGGATTAGCATCCATATCTTGCACACCCATACTTAGACCTGCCACGACCACAACATCTCCTTTTTTTTGACACTCAAAAGAGGGGGACACACTCATAGGTGTTCGCCCCAATTTATTAAAGAAGGATGAAGGAAATACTTACAGCGGGGAGAACAAAAAGCAAAAGTCGAGGTAGATGGAACACAAGGTTCCATCCGCCACCCAAAAGAAAAAACTTTACATGGATAACCAGTCCGTACAGAAATTATTTGCAGCGATACAGATATTTTCCTTGTAAAAACGTTGCCCCCCAAAAATCAAGTTGTTTCTTCCCAGCCAAATGCTCCAAATACGCGCAACGGGGATAATTCTAACCGACCGAGGGCGAGACGAGGCAGCAACAAGGCTCTCCCAGAAGGCAAGCATGGAGGAGCGATTTACCCAATCCACGTCAGCCCAGATGTCCTGCACGAATGGACAAAAGAAGAATAGGTGGCTGGAGGTTTCAGTGTGGAGGCCGCATATCCCGCAGGACGAGGAGATGTTCGGGATAAAGGAGGCGCATCGGTCCCGCGTAAGAAGTCTTCCCCTTCTGAGAATCCAAAGGAAGACGCCAATCCTCTCCGGGATCTTGAGATCCCAAATAAGTTTGCAGTGTCGAGACAGGGAGGCATCCGCATTCAAAACAGGGGGGAGAACGGAGAGATAAGCCTTACGAGAGCTGAAAGTCCCGTCCAACCAAACAAAATGATCACGGCCCGAAGAAGGCGAGGAAGCGTCCGCAAGAAGAGTCAACATAGCCGTGAAATCAGAGAATCGCTGGTCAGATAGAGTGCCCAGAAAGATAGGGCACCAGACGCCATCGGCCCAGCAAGAGGCCACCGAAGCGAGCTTGTCCCCGGCCATCGCGTATAGACGGGGAAAAAGGTTCATGAGAATGCCCTTCCCGGACCAATCCACAGTCCAGAATCGAAAAGATCTCCCATCGCCAACAACCGGAGCAACCAGCGAGCGATTAGTGTTGAAAACATATAGGATATCGCGCCAGAAAGAATGGGAGGAACCCACGGAGGAGCCGCCAAAAACGGTTGCAAAAGCATGACCCGCAGCCACGCGAATACATTGTAGCATGAAGCTCTCGTCCCGGCCCAGAAGCCTCATCGCCCACTTGAGGAGCCACGCTTCACGAATCGCCTCCAGGCGTCTAACGCCAAGACCCCCATCACTTTTCTGCCGAGAGATTTCGTCCCACCCAACCAAGTGCAGGCCACGTCTGTCCGAACCGTTCTTGCCCCACAAGAAGCGCCTCATTGCTTTATCCAGGCGTATACGGATTCCTTTGGGCAATCCGCGAGCCGAGAAGAAATATATGGGGATAGCCGAGAGAACCGATTTGATAAGCACTAAACGACCGCCCTTGGATAGAATTGACGATCGCCAACCAGCTAATCTGCCCTCAACCTTATCAATCACCCTTTGATAGTCCCGCAAGCGCGGCCGGCCAAGAGAGAGGGGCAGACCCAGGTATTCGAGCGGGAGCTCCCCGATGGAAGCCCCCAAAATAGAGGAGCAATCCCCGGCCTCAAGAGCCGAGAAGCCAAACGGCACCATTCTTGATTTAGCGCCATTGATATGGAGCCCTGAGATCTCGCAAAAGAGTTGAATCGTAGTGGCCATTCCCAAGGCGTGAGATCGGTCTCCCTCAATAAAGCAAAGTGTGTCGTCCGCGAATTGAAGTAAAGGGATATGCAGGTTATCCAAAAAACATCCGCGAGTATAGCCCGCATTTGCCACCCCCTGGATCATGCGTGGCAAGACGTCAGCTGCCAGAACGAAGAGGAGAGGGGCGAGGGGGCAGCCCTGACGAACCCCTCTCCTAGGCTGAAAAAATCCCCCGGTCGGCCGACCATTCAAAGACAGTGAGAAAGAGACAGTAGTGACGCATCGTCTGACCCAAGAGATCCACAGTGGAGGGAAGCCCCGAGCCTTAAGAACCCCCCAAAGGAAGCGCCAATCCAAGGAGTCGTAGGCCTTCGCAAAATCGATTTTCCATAAAATCCCCTTCGTGCCATTTCTATGCCAACCGTCAATGATTGCAGACGCGAGAGTGTAGCAGTCGGAGATCTTTCGCCCCTGGACAAAAGCGGCCTGAGCAGGAGATATTAGAGAGTCGAGGAGGGGAGCTAGTCGAATAGCCAAGGCCTTTGCAATGATCAAGTAGACGCCATTCGAAATAGCAATAGGACGAAAATCCTCGATGCGAGAAGCCCCCTTAGACTTAGGAATAAGAACCATGGAGGCCCGGTTAAGCCTGTCGAATCCCCGATTACCGTTACAAAATTCGAGAGCGACATCAAGAATATCATTAGAGATCACGTCCCAGAAGTCCCTATAAAAGGAGATAGGGAAACCATCGGGGCCGGGGGATGCGTCGGCCTTGAGGTCCCAAGCCGCCCTCTTAAGTTCCTCCAGCATAAAGGGCCGAGTTAATATATTTGCATCTGCGGTGGCTAACACAATGGTGGGGGATCGATATCTTTAATTGGTTCCATGGAAGTTGGAGGAGATTCCATGGTTTTCTAACATAACGTCGGATTCCAAGGCTACATCTTATGGTGGTAGTGGATATGAATCACATGGATAGTCAAAGAAAGAATCACATAGTTTGTTCCCTCCTCATCCTGGTTATGATTACAATAGTGGTAGGATTGACGATTATGGTGATTGCGCGCCACACTCACAAGTGGTGTGATATATGCATGGGATATGGGATATTTATAGATTTTCACCTCTCACCTACAATGCCTCCAGCTTATCCTCTATAAATGCCCTCTTTTCCTACTTTGTGTTGACCTCCTCACAATATTACCTTCATCGGGAAAAAAGTTATCATATCGGGTTTCTTGCACATGTCGAATACCACATATATATGCAGTATCTTATTGACTGCAAGGTCATGTGCAACTATATGCAACATGACAACTACATAGAATATAGAGGCCAAATGAAAAGAAGATACAAAGGAAATCGAATGGACAAACATGTCCACCTAGACACGCTTCTTGGTTCTTAGTTCTTATTCTTCTGAATTACTTGGTCTATCAGTTTTTGTGTTTTTTTTACTGTGTGCAAGGCTTCAAGGGCAGTTGTCTCTAGTGTGGGGGGATGGGTCATCGTGCGGTGGACTGTCGTGACCCAGTGAGATGCTTTGTGTATGGGCTGTGCGGGCACATAAGCTTTCGATGTCTGAGGAGATACACAAGAGACCCTGTTCAAGCCAGTGTTCAGAAATGCGGCCGCATATGCGCAATCGGTCACTTGGCCGAAGCGCATATGCCATATGTGGCAATATGCGGTCAAAATGCATATGCGGTCCGCATATCTGATAGGATTCATGTTAATCCATGACATGTTGATGAAACATTAACTCAATTTTTCCCAAGCAACTCTTATATCATCATTTACATTGATGCATCTTTCCATTATTCTCGTATGTGCTGCATTTGGGAATAAAATCTAGGGTATTTTTTCTCATATCCATTTTTTTCTCATTGTTCTCAACACTTATTAATGAACAACACTTCTTAATGAATTGTTTACTGCTTTTTGAATATTCTATCTAATGAAATTTATTCTAATTCTTCAAATAAAACATGAAATAATTAACTAACAGTCTGACACTTTACATTTTTTGTCAACATATTTTGTCCCTTGGAGATACATTATACATATATGCTTATAATTTTGGGTGTATGATTTGTATACCTATGATTATTCTTTAACTTTTGTTATCTATAGGATCTATATGTATATCAAAGGTTTTCTTATAGAATCCGTGTGTTCCTCCTTGAATCTGAATTTGTATATGTATATATATGCATTAAATTCAAAATATACACTAAAAAATAACCAATTTATAATATCATGCTTATATATCTTATTGATTATATTATCTTGATTTTTTTTGATTTTGGATTTTATTAGATCATCAACTTCTTTATATAATCATATTTTATTGTTTATTTTATAATATTTTAAATTAAAATATTATAAACAACATAAACCGCATATACTTCCGTATACTCCTCTGCATATGGCTTACTCAATTTTGACTGCATAACCGAACGAATACCGCATACCACATTTCTGAACCTTGCCCCATACCATAACCTCATCCCACATTTCCTCTCTGTCCCTCCCATTATACTCATCTCGAATCTCACTGGCCCCACAACTAAAACACAAACACTTTTCTTAAGTCAAACCCTGCGTCCTTGCTGCTCCACACTACCCAACTGTACATGTCCAACCTTGCAGGCTCGCAACAATTGAGAGGCCATCGTGACGAGATGCTTGTGGTAGCAATACCCTATTCATTGGCGAGAAGGGTGGCTTTCATCCGCGTAACACTTATGAAATGAAAGGAGGTTGCTCTACTTAAAGATGGTGGCCTCTACTCAAGAGAAAAATAGTGGGCTAGTACATCATTCTTCTCTGTCTCGGTTCCTATATCTAGTTGCTTCAATCTTTTATCAACAAGGTGTGAAGGCCCTCAAACCTTGATGAGACTTTCCTAAGGCTAATGACTTCTTTTGTCTCAAGCTCTCAAGCCCTAAAGATCACCACATGATCCTCTTAAAATGCTCGTGGTTGTTCCAAGAATGAGTCATAGTCTTACACCCATAGGATTTAATGCCCTTTTGGTGAAGGATCAAGGAACTCCTTTTTGAGATCCTGTTGTGGGTATGAATATATGGGCTTAGCTTTGACCACTGTTTAGAATTCATCCTCAACAAGCTCGCTAGCCTCATTAATATCCCTCTCTTCATGGACAACATAATCTCCCATATGAGGTGAGAAGATTTTACCAGATGTTGCATGTTAGTTCATGCCTCCAAAGATGTCCCTATTGTCTTCCTAATACGAAGCGAACTATGATATGTGTTCAACTTTAATGGGGACCTCTTGTTTGTGCAAATTATTTTCTTTTGGTCATTCTTGCTCGAGGTGTCCCCTTCTCTCCCTAGCCCCCTCCCTCCATATAATTGGTTCCCACCATGGACGGGACTGCCCTCACCACACTTCTCTCTGTCCATGTGTTGAGGAAAGAGCTTGGTCATACCTCATCCCATCCTAACTCACTCCATGTCACTGTTCTTTGCCAGGGATGTGACTACCCCCAATGGGCCAATGCTGTTGAGAGTTTTTATGTTACTCTTTTCTCTATTTATTTATTTCTCTATCCTTACTTTGTAATTTACCCATTATGATTTCTCATCTGTATAAGAGAGCCATTGGACACTATGGAATACAACTTCTTTTCCCCCAACATGGTATCAAAGCGATGGTCCTAGACTTGAGCATGTACCCTCGATCCCGCCCCTCTACCAGCCCTACGTATGCCGTCGACTCCCCTTCCTTCGCGCTTCGCCATCACAAGCCTCATAGGCTCGCTGCTTGGTCCCCTTGCTGTCTCAGCAGCATCCGGTCCACCACACGCGTGCCCAAGTCGCATCCAGGCCACTACGTGCCTCTTGGTCTCCTGCCTCCACCTAACCACCGTCCAGCGGCCCGCATCCGCCCAACGGTTGCCCAGCTATCGTCTAGGCACCGCACAACGTGCTGCATTTCGCCCTATCGCCTTCGTAATCCTCCAATATAGTGTCTCAAGAATCCTATTTGGTCTGGAAAGGGAGAAATCAGATCGTTGCAGTCTCCATTGAGCTCTACCATGGACAAATTTTTGCTTAAGATTGGTTGTGGTATGAGTCTATACCCACAACCATCCCCTCAATGTCCGTGTGGACTTTCTATCGTCTGTTTACGATCCCGGTCGTTTACCAACCCGACGTTATGTTAGAAAACAAAGTTGATATCCCATTCATGGGTGCGTTTATAGGCCCACCACCTATTGTCAAGATGGATGGCACTAGCTATGAGTTGTGGGCGGTGCGGTTTATGAATCTCTTGTAGAGCCATGGAAAGAAGCATATTCTGACACAGGAAGAGTCGGCAGACAAGACTTGGACCAATACTTCATGGGAGGCATATGGTGCTTATGGAAAAACATGGCTATCTAGTACTGTCTCTGTGGAAATATCCAATGATATTTTGAGCCAGCCCACAACGAAGGCAATGCGGGACATCATCGTAGCTACGTACTCTCAAGTGAGGAACGAGTCGAAGATCTTGGAACTCCAACATGATAATTTTACGACCAAATAGAGTGATTGTCCTCTCCTTACCCTGTACACATCCCTTAGGGGTGAGTTTGAGAGGCTCCATAGCTACATACCTTTGACAACCTCATCAGAGTAGCATAAGGCCTATTTGGATTCTGTCATGGATGGGATCTTTCTGGAAGCCCTTAATCCCGAGTATGATTCAGTCCGCTCTCAGTTACTTATAGATGCTACTATATTGCCTATGAAGGAGCCGTACCACAGGTTGAGCAGAATGAGCATCCTTTTTGTTGCATCTTCTCAGACGTCATCGACCATGGCTGCCTTTCGTGGTAGAGGTGGTTTGCCTCAATTCAGAGGACGGGGCATATGTGATAGAGGAAGCTCGCGACCATGCCAACCATGTTCGCATTGTCACCGATCATGTCACTCAGAGGACACATGCTATTTCAAGCATGATTTTCCGACCTCAGCCTGTGCTACTGAGCAGGTCCATACTGCTCCTGATTCTACTGATCATCATTTTGATGACTTTGTTGCATGATTGAGGGAGATTATGCCCCTGGCTGCTAGATCTTCGAGTGTTTCGACTTGCCCATTAGGGGTTACTATCTCTTCCTACACCAACAGTACATGTACTCCCCCAGCTGCTGGATCTTCGAATGTTTCTACTTTCCCATTAGGTGTTGTTGTCTCTACCTGCACCAATAGTACATGTACTAATGCATTTATTAATTGCTCTCGACTTAGACCCTTTAGAATGGATCATGGACTCTAGAGCTTCTCATCATCTCTGTGGAGATCCCTCATAGTTCAATTCTTATAGCTTTGTACAACCTGGTAGATTAGTGGTGATTGTTGATGGGACACATTCTTCCGTTACCGGACAGGGGGAGGTCCATTTGACTTCCACATTGCGCCTGAAGGATGTTCTTCTTGTACATGAAATCTTATTGAATTTATTGTTTATAAATCATACGACAAAAGATTTACATTGTCGTGCCCTATTTGACCTTGTTTTCCTTGTTTTTCTGGATATACTCATGGGCAGGATGATTGGATGTAGCCGCAAGCATGGAGAGCTTTACAAGTTGATCCAGTCTCGCTGTGCTGGTGCTAGCTCTCTTTCTGCTAGATCGATTTCTCCATATACTTGGCATCTCCGATTTGATCATTTTCCGATTTTTGATGTGGCGACCGTCCCCATTGGATCCGAGTACTCGACAAACCGATTCCACACACATACATTCTACATTTGAAATACACAATAATATAAAGCAGGAGAAAATAGCATAAGAGACTGGAATTAAAAATTTCCTTCCATTCACTTCATAACCAACATTCATTTCATTACAATCCCATCCATGTCCAAAAAAATATGTTACATGTATGCTTTCCAAAAAAATATTCCATACATGCATGGACATCTCATGTCTCCCAAATCATACAAGTAAAGTAAGAACAACAAAAGCTACAAGTAACTATACCACAAAATAGAAGCCGTGTAGCTGTACAAAAAGAAGCAGCTCCTAGTAAACAAGTGCATCTCACTGTTGCGACTTCTGCTGAGAACCTGCAAATCCACACATGTACGTTTAGAGCAAAGTTGCTCAGTACGATATAAAAATTTATAACAAATAAGATATAATTCAAAAGTGTGCAAAAGAAACAACTGGGTAAATCGTCCTCACAGTTAATCAAATTCTAATCATTATCATTTGATATGGATTGAGCAAGCTTCGTGGATAATCTTTGGTCTTGATCTAGATGAGACCTCACACTATGACTCTAAGACAAGAATAAGGCCGTAGGGTTGGGGTGCCTTCGTAGGCATGCATTGGTGTACAACGCATCCTAACTAAGTTCTCAACACATCCACTTGGCTTCACTTATAAGATTGTAACTTCGATTCCCAAAGCGACATCCAACCCACGAATCATCGCAAACCGCCCAAATCCACTACCCATGTGTAAGAGTCCACACGGTGTACAGCATGAGTAAGGGCATAGATTACAAGATCATTCTTATAGTCTGAATTACCATGAATAACCCAATCCTCCTTATGCACAGGAGATTCATATTTCATCCCAACTTCATTAACCAAATTTCCCGTAACTCCCCTCTTAGCTCTCCCACTCGGAATACTAACCGATGTGGTCTACACCAGCCAGTACACGAGTATTAACTCTAAGCGAAAATGCGAAACACTTGACCACCAACCATGACTACTTGGCTTACATTCGAAGCGCTGGGCTAAAGGCACGCAAATGCTGAGGCTGAACATCGCATGGTGACTCCTTGGCGTGCCAAGCAACATGTCCTCCAACCTTCACAACTACGTAGTAATGGTTGGGATCACAACTCTCTAGGCTTCTACCTGGGTCCCCAAGGGTGCATGCCCTCCCTTGGCGGCGACTACTCCACTACCTGATCTCTATGAAATCTCATCCATTTAATCGAATCTTATCCGACAATATATCTGAAGATTCACTGTCACATGAGAGGTTCTTTTGTGTAATGATCGATCATAGTGAGGAAAAGCCAGTATTTTATGAGATGATGCAAACTCAACTTTACATGTAAATATAGGAGTATGGCCATGGCTTGTCACATGAGATGTTCTTTTGTGTAATGATCGATCATAGTGAGGAAAAGCCAGTATTTTATGAGATGATGCAAACTCAACTTTACATGTAAATATAGGAGTATGGCCATGGCTAGATCGAATGGTAGATTCAGCCCAGCTATGGGTTTCTTGAAGAAGATTTTTATAAACACCAGTCTCATTGTAGATAAACAAAATGAAAGTAGCAATGGGTAAAGCAAGGCCAAAAATATGTACAATAGATGATACAAGAGGAGCAGCACCTTATACCAAATCAGAAGAGCTAGAGATCAATACATGCAACGAGAAATAAATATAAAATGAGAAGTATCGAGTATTTTCACAACCATATTACTGTTATTAGTAAAACCAATAGGGAAAGAGGTAATGACCACTGAAAAATTAATTCTAGGGCCTGCAGCTTGGAATTGAAAAGCATAATACACATGTACTTGCAAAGTTTAGCATAATAATACAAAAAGGGCATCATCAAGTATTCTTCATCATTGGCTAGCGATGAGAATTGGAATCGCGGGGCGATATGTAGAGGGGCTCGGGGAGTGGAGACATAGAAGGCGAGGGGCTCGGGGACAAAGACGATGAGGGCGGATGGACGACGGTCCGCATACGTAGGGTGACACCTCGCAGGGGCGACACGAAACAGAGAACCCTTTCCAACCCGTTCAGGAGAGGCTGTTTCCGTTGTGGTTCCTCGACCCACTGGGCTCGACAATGCAGAGAGCCTATTCGATGCTTTCGGTGCCTCTGTTTCTCGCACAAGAGCATGTCTTGTCCACTGAGAAGGTCATAGCGAGATGGTGGTCCGGGGGAGTCATGCTTGCTGGTGGGGGAAAGCGACGGATCGGGTGAGGTGCTGTTTCAGGATTCGTCGGATGTGGAATTAATCTCAGCAGCGCTTTTCAGGGGAGACATCAAGCAACTTTTGCCTTGGCGAGTGCTGGCGAGGAGGCTCGAAGCAAAAGAGGCCGCAGAGCTGTTGTGGTGGTCTAAGGAGGGTTGGACTCAGTTGCGCTGGCGCCGTCCGAGGCTTGCGGACGATCTTATGTGGCCTGAACCCCTGGATCGGGTATGTGTGAAAGGTACACCCTTGGTAATGCGTAGCCTGTCGGGCATTCCGCGAGCTACTGGGAGGGGAGGTAGACGTGGTCGAGGTCGAGTCCTCTGGGTGCCGATTGGGGGAGCCGCTGGACCCTGTCCTTAGGGTGAGAGGATTTACGACGGAGATGCTTGGCTCGAGGAAGCAACGGATTGGAGGAAGGAGTATTCGCTTAGAGATCGCCAGGGTCAATAATCAATCCGGGCATCGCATTCGTGAATGCAGAAGGGGGTTGGAAGCGGTGACTCTGTCGTCAGGACCTGCCCGGATACGGCCGGTCGGAGCTCCCTCGCGACGTTCTGATCGGGCCCTGGGAGGTGAACCGTCGCTGTCGTGGGGGGGGGGGTGTCTCCTTGCCTCCCGCTTTCGATATGATTTGGGGCTTTCATTTTCGAGGAGCCCTTCCAAATTCCTCTTTTGGGGATGCGTTGTATACCCCAATCCTCTGTCGAGGAGGCGGGAACTTTCACGGCCGTTGACGTGGAGGCGGGATCAATTGATCGGTCCGGGAAGCACACCTCCCCTCGTTGCGTGGACCCTTATGCAATCGGGTATTCAGACCATGAAGACAAACCCGCCTTGGAAGAATCGTCGAGAGTTCGATTGAGGGCCCCGATCATTGTAGAGCGGGCCGGGCTATCCTCTGCAAAACAGGACCCGTTAATGGCTCTTCCTCCTCTTTGATGGAGCATCTCTGTGATGATTCTTGGCGGAATGTGGCCCAAGTTGTCAACCTGGTGGAATAGGTAGGGCGGACTTCGACGGTGGAAACCAACCAGTGTCCGCAAGGGAGAGAGTCTAGGTTGGGCGGAGGAGGCAACCCCCTCTCAGGTGGGGTCATGCTTTGTGGGGGGAGGGTCAGGGTGGTTGTGGGCCTCTGGGGGAGGAGGGTGTGGAGAGGGAGAGAGAGCAAGGTGTAGCAGTGGGATGGTCGAGGTCTGCGGGCGTAGGGGGCGCTGGGATGTGTGAGGAGGGAGTGCCCAGGTTTGGGGCTTGCTATGCCAGGAAGGTCAACCAGGAGAGAAAATTGAAGAGAACGGCTATGCTCGCGGAATCAGAGAGGGTGGTCGAAGTTCAGACATCGACACTTGCCTCCATGGAATGTCACGTCACTCAGAATTGATTCTGTATTTTTTATAGGACCGTGGCTGCGAGCCTGGGGCTGGTCCCCCCGAAGAAGTCAAAGCAATTTATATGTCAATAAAGATCCTCTCGTGGAATGTAAGGGGGGCAGGTCGACCTGAGAAGCGTTTAGGGATAAGAAAACTTATAGCTGATGCTGGAGCCGATATCTTCCTACTGCAAGAGACGAAGCTGCCTCTTGGTATTGATGATAGGAGAAGCGGCCTGGACGACGGTGGGCATTTTGAGTTGGTAGAACGGGAGGCGTAGGGAGTGTCGGGTGGCCTGATGTTGGGTTGGCGGAAGGATTCCTTTGACCTGTTGGAGGAATCGAGAACTTTGTTCAGCCTCTCGGTTTTGCTTCGTCGGAGGGCGGATGGTCTGGAGATCTGTGTCACGAATGTCTATGGCCCAGGCAACACTGAACGGGGTACGCTGGCTGCCGAGCTTCAACAGTTGGGTGATTCGAATGTCGACAGGATCTGGATCATCGGGGGTGATCTCAACGTCACCTTACTCCCGGGCGTCTGGCCTCAATAGGGGGCGGTAGGGACTCAAGGTCGGAGTAGTTCCGTGGGATGGTTCACGGTTTGAGATTGTCAATTATTGATGTTGCGGGCTGCTCTTTTACCTGGCGTAATGTTAGATCGCGGTCCAGATTGGACAGATTCTTACTTTCTTCGGAGGGATTGGAGGTGTTCCCTCTGTCGAGGGCCTGGGCTCTTCCGCGTGCACATTCGTATCATACACCGATCCTTTGGTCTTCCGGTGAGGAAGGACGCAACATGTACCTTTTCCGTTTTGAACGAAGTTGGCTTATGGAGGAGGGCTTCAGAGAGGCGGTCACGGCACAGTGGAGAGGGGGTGCAGCAGAGGATTCGGCAGTCGTGAGGTTGGCAATTAAGCTCAAGTCTTTGAGATCCTTTCTTACTTCATACGGGAATGAGGTGAGTCTGCGACGGAGTTCGAAGAGGGCTGAATTGCAGGCCGTGGTTACCCGACTTGATGGTCTGGACGATGCGAGAGGGCTTCCCGAATCAGAGCTCTTTGAGAGGCAGTGACTTCTCCACGAGATACTGCTGGAGGACAGAAAAGAAGAGGTGGCATGACGGCAACGATCTAGGCAGAAATGGCTTAAAGAAGGGGACACAAACACGAGATATTTTCATGCAATGTCCTCAGGGTGTCGAAGAAGAAACTACATCCACGACATTGACGTTGGGGGAGTTCAGGTCTCGGGCGAGGTGGCGATCGGGAGTGCCTTGAGGGGCCACTTCATGGGGGCCACGCGGAGGAAAAAAGGGAGCGGGTGGGGTTGGATGGGAATGGGTATGGAGACGCTATCGCCCACGCAGGCGGAGGGTCTGCTGGCTCCGTTCTTGTGGAAGAGGAAAATAAAGTTATATTCCATCTAACCCTAGAGCTCTCTTATATAGGAGAAAAGATCTAAAGGTAAATTACATAAGCAGAACAATAGAAATAAACAATGGAAAAAAGGACAAAATAACATAAATATCTTAACACTCCCCCTCAAGCTGGAGCATATATCTATCTATCATGCTCAGCTTGGAACAACAGTAATGAAAAGGACCTTTAGCCAGAGCTTTAGTAAACATGTCTGCAATATGATCTCCTGATGCTACATAAGATGTTGAAATAAGCCCCTTTTAGATCAAATCACGTGTGTAGTGACAATCCACCTCAATGTGCTTTGTCCTTTCATGGAATGCTGGATTATTAGCTATAAACAAGGCTTCCTGATTGTCGCATTTGAGATGCATAGGAAGATGCACTTCAATCATTAAATCGGTCAAAGACTGATTTGACCCACATCATCTCCGTACTACCTTGGGCCATTGCCCTATATTCTGATTCCGCACTAGATCGAGAAACAACAATTTGTTTCTTACTCTTTCATGAGACTAGTGAGCTGCCAACAAACACAATGAAGCCTGAAGTAGACTTCCTGTCCTTAGGACACCCAGTATAATTTGCATTTGCACACCCTGTAACTGAGAGAGATGTATCTCTTCTAAACAGAAGACCTGCACCTGGAGATGACTTCAGAAATGTCAGGATCATGAATATTGCATCCATGTGCGCCTGCCTGAGTTGCTCCATGAATTGACTTACTCTACTCACAACGAAAGATATATCAGGCCTTGTAATAGTAACATACAATAATTTCCCTACCTGCTCTCTGTACTGTCTCTTGTCCACCTCCTCAGATCCATCGGCGTAGTAGCTGGTCTACATCCTGTCATACATGTCTCAGATAGAAGATCAATAACGTACTTCTTTGTGTCATAATCATACCCTGTTGATTTCGTGCAAACTCCAGGCCAAGGAAGTAACGAAGCATGCCAAGGTCCTTGGTAACAAACCACTGTCCAAGGAAATCCTTAGCTACTTGAATGCCCTGTTCAATACTGCCAGTGATAACAATGTCATCATAATAAACCAAATTGACTACAATACCTCTCTGGCATCTCTTTACAAAGAGAGTATGATCTGTAGTAGATCTGACAAACCCCTTCTATTCAATCAATTTTGAGAGCTCTTGAAACCAAGCCCTCAGACTCTGCTTAAGGCTATATATAGCCTTATGAAGACGACGCACCATACTGGACTCCCCCTCAGCAGCAAACCCAGGTGGCTGCTGCATGTAAACCTCTTCCTGCAGATCACCATACAAGAAAGCATTCTTGACATCCAATTGGAAAAGTGGCCAATCACGTACCACCGCAATAGCAATAAGAATCCACAAGGTAGAATGACGCGCCACAGAGGAAAAAGTGTCCTGATCGTCCACTCCATAGATCTGGGTGAACCCACGAGCAACCAGCCTGACCTTGTATCTGTCTACGGTACCATCAGCCCTATGCTTCACAGTAAATGCCCACTTGCTTCCAACAACAGAACAGACGCACTTGGTGTCTGGTGGAGCATGGACAACACTCCACGTACCTCGTGACTGTAAAGCTGCCATCTCCTCCTCCATAGCCAGACGCCACTGACTGCTTTGCAGTGCCTCCTGATATGACCGTGTTATCTTTATAGCATACAATCCCACAACAAAGTGCTGAAAATCCTTGGATAGATGCTCCAAGGAAACCTGAGAACCAATGGGGTGCATAGTGCATGCTCTTTTCTACCGCCGAAGTGCAATAGGCATATCCAGATCCCCAACAGGAGTAGTAGAAATAGTATCTGCATCCTGCACCTCAGTTTGTACATGCAAATCACCCGTGCCATTAGAAGAACTCAAATGCTCAGTACATACCTTGGGCGTGTTGGATGATGGAAGAGGCACATGAGCATGGGGCCTTCACTGGTAGACCTGTGGAAAGAAAACAGAAGACGGTGGTGGAGGTGGTGGTGGAAGCGGTGGTGGTGGTGGAGGCGGCTGTGGTGGTGGAGGTGGAGATGGAGTAGAACATGGTAATGGCGGACGAGGAGGCATATAGATCTCTTCACCATCCTCTGAAGGAGTAAGCCTGTCACCTGTGGGAGAAAAATGCATAATAGACTCAAAGAAGATGACATCAGCACTAACATAGTATCTTCATCGAACATGGTCAAAATAGCGATGTCCCTTTTGGATTTTAGAATACCCAACAAACACACATTTGACAGCTCTGGGAAAGAGCTTGTCAAGATCAGGAGAGAGTTGATGAACAAATGCAACATAACCAAAAACACGAGGCGTAAGCGAGAAAAGATTCGTCTCGGGAAACACAATCAAGAATGAGATCTTCTCCCCAAGCACCGAAGAGAGCATACGATTTACTATATAACAAGCAGTTAGAACCGCATCTCCCCAATAGGAATGAGGAACACGACTCTGAATCAAAAGAGTTCTGGTAACATCCAAAAGATGGTGGTGTTTCCTTTCAGCCACCCCATTCTGTTGGGAAGTATATGCGCATGATGTCTGATGCACAATACCATTAGACCTAAGAAATTGAGAAATCTGAGCACTGCAAAATTCTAATGCATTATCAGAACGTATGAACTTGACTTTCGCAGAGAAAATGTTCTTTATTTCATTAATAAAAGACCGAATAACATGACCATCATCGGACTTGTTCTTAAGAAGAAAAACCCAAGACAAACGAGAAAACTTATCAACTGCAACAAGATAAAATCTGTGTCCCTGATGATCTTGGACACGACTAGGACCCCAAATACCGAAATGGAGTAACTCAAAGAGACTATGACTACTTGGACCCTGATGACTCTGGAAAGTGGACCGATGATGCTTCCTAAGCTGGCACGCACCGCACTGAAAAGTGGAGTGAGGAGGAATATGAGGAAGAACATGAATCAGCTTTTATAGAGGAAGATGACCAAATCGCAGATGCCACACATATAGAGAAACGGATCCGGTGTGGATAGAAGAAGAGGTGCCAGCATACGGAGACTGCACAAGTATGTAAAGGCCCCCTTGCTCACGGCCAGTTCCAATCACTCTGCTCGTGAGTATGTCCTTAAACACAAGACCAGATGGATCAAACATGGCACACCAATGCAAATCTATGGTGATTTAACTAATTGGTAATAGTTTCATAGAAAAATCAGGAGCATAAAGAACATTCAGAAGCCTCAATGTAGAAGTCAAGTGCACCTCCCCCTGACCAGTGATGGGGGAATGTGTTCCATCTGTTATCACAACTGATCGTCCAAGCTGAGTAGGACGAAAAACACTAAACTGACCTCTATCACCACAGAGATGATGAGATACATCTGAATCCATGATCCATTTAGATAAGTCTGCCCTGTAGCAACTAGTAAAAGCATATTCTATACCTGATGTAGACGTAGATGCTGAGGCAACAACCTCAGAGGATCCTGAAGGAGAGCTAGTGGATATAGGCGTGCCAGGCATAATCTCTCTCAGTCCTGCTACAAGCTCGTCAAACCTCTGATCAGATGCAGAAGATACTCCCAGTCTGCTATGTCTGCTCTGCAACCCGGGCTGACGCAGGAAACCCATGCTTAAAATAGCAGGTTTCCTCAGAGTTTCCTGTCCTATGGCAGAAGGTGCACTGTCGACCGCGGCCGCCCCCTCTGCCACGGTTGGAACTCCCCCTGCCACGATATAATGTATGGCTGCCTCTACCACGTGACGCCGCCATAGCTGAAGAAGTCTGCTGCTGTAAAGTATTCCCAGAGGGTATAGATAGACTATTCAACCTGCGATACGCCTCCTTCATAGGAGGTATGGTGGCATCAATGAGGATCTCGGCACGAGCTGCATCATATTCCGGATTCAGGGCTGCTAGAAATACCCCAATCATCACAGAGTCTCTGTATGCCTTGAGCTGCTCTGGAGTAGCAGTCAAGGGTATATAGCCATGTAACTTCTCGAACATACCCCTCAAAGAAGTATAGAGGGTGTAAAGAGGGCGATCATTATGCTTCAATGTGAAGATATCATGCTGGAGCTGGAGTATCTTCGACTCATTCTTCGTCGGAGAGTATGTCGCGGCAAGAATGTCCCACATAGCCTTTGCAGTAGGCTGACTTAGTATATCATTAGCTATCTCCGTTGATACAGTCCCAAATAGCCATACGCGAGCATACACATCATCCGCCTCCCATGAGGCATTTGTCTCAGTCTTGTCACGTGGCTCTTTTGTCGTGAGGATGTGCTTCTTGCCATTACATTGCATCAAACTCATGAACTGCATGACCCATAGTTCATAGTTGGTTCAATCCATTTTGACAATGGGTGCCGGACCTTTGAAGGCACCCAGGGATGGGACATCCACCTTGTTGTCGGACATAATGACAACTATCTTCAAGACTGGGCTAGCAACAGTAGATACTGGCGTCTACACTGACATACAGGAAGATGGTTGTGGGTGCAGACTCATACCACAATCTCTTCCATTCTTTTGGAGAGTCCTTTGGGTAACTAGGGTATTTCTAGGGTTTCACGTTATACCTAGGTATCCAAGGATCCACGGGAGAACTACGCATGGAAGGCTAACTGCCTACTACACAAGGGCAGCGACGGCAACACTTGAGGCTGAAGACGGCGGCGAGCCCTTGAGGGCGACGAGCCCGCATGGGGGGGGGGGTTAGGCAACTGCGAAACCCGCGGTGACACGTGAAGCCCGTTAGGGCTACCATGTAAGCTCCTTTAAAAAAAGGAATTCAATCTTGATTTTTGGGAAGAAGAATCAAACATGAGAGTTTTTCCAATGGATTTATATCGCTCTCCTTGTTTTTAGCTTCTCCTTGACCCTCCAATCCCCTTCTCAATCCCATTTCCAATCCATCACATGGCATGCAATGCCTCCCTCATCACGTGTATCTTGACGCATTCTGATCCGAGTCTATTGTGCAATCAACACGTTTTCCCATTTCCCCTCTTAACCTGCATTACTTCCCGACCCCTATCCTTTCAGAATGCATCAATTTGTGCAAAAGCATGACATTCATGATACGACAATCTCCTCCTAACTTCCTCGATCATTAATATGGTGAATGGAATTAAATTCTTAAAATTGATACCATATTATGAGGGTCTTTTAAATCACTCTTTTTTTACCATCGTCACAAATATCCCTCACTGGGCTACTACTGAAAATCTTATCCAACTCCATAACATATATCTTCTACCAGCAGTTCCTATGCCTTATTCCCATATCTTCTTTCCTTATTATCAATCTTTCGCTTCGAACAAGATTCCTGCTACCGATGGTTCTCCTCCCTAATTATTACTGCGAACATTAGCCTCTGCTCGAACCACCATCATGAATTGTCATGCTCTACTGCCTTCGATGGACATTTCTCCTTCCTGCCAACTCTACTTAAGACTTTCTTAGCCAGGACTTGATCGTCATACCACCTTCATCAATGTCTCCATGACCTCAGCTATTCACGATCATCAACAATGTTGTCAGAAAGCCTTGATGTTATCCAGAAGACCATTTCGTTAGGGGTGAGTTTTTCGGAGAAAGCATTGATGCAATCTAATTTATAATTTATTACCTGTTTATTATAGTTGTTTTTGAGATTTTTTGTCATAATTTTACCAAGGATTGCCTTGGTTCTGAGTCACATACGATGTACTACCATGTAAACTCCTTTAAAAAGGGAGTTAATTTTGATTTTTGGGATAGAGAACGAAGCAAGTTTTTGGTAACCCCCCCTCACACACATGCACAGCCCTTCCAAATTTCCAATTGCCTTCTCTCTCTCTTATGGATTGACATTTGCTCTCTCTCTCTCTCTTGTCCCAGATATCCTGACACATTCTCATCCAAGACCCCCTGCAACCGGTACGTTCCCGTTCTCTCTTTTCATGTATCATTCTCCCAAGTTCCCAACCCCCATTTCTTCTCTCCTTTGTCCATACACCTTGGACTCTACAAAGAAACACACGAGGCAAGATAGACTAATTTGAGTTACTTCTCATCTGATCAAAGATTAAATATGATATAAACGGTAAACAATTCCAGAGCGGGTGAGGGAGCAGAAAACAACTGATTCTTACTACATGGATGGGGATGCCACAAATGTCATCGGTTGCTTTGCTGATAAACTACAAATGTATAAATTTTTCTAGATCCAACCAGCACCTCCAGATCCATAGACATCCTTCTGTTGACAACTTTTTAGTGGTAAGTTGGTTCATGAGTAGCATGTCTTCCTGGGTTCAATATACAACACTCCAACGAGCATGCTGATGTGGATCCACGGAGCATATGTAGATTTTTTGTGCTGTGCCTTTTTTTTATTTTGTTTTTATGTAGCTCTACTTGAAGAGCATCATACCTTATTCTTATTTTGCCACATGTTCCTAACTGGCAGCTCTACCAACACATTGTGCTTAGTGGTGGAAGCACCATGTATCCAGGATTGCCAAGTCGGTAAGAGTTCACATCTTCCACTACATTTGAATATATCTTATTATGGTTTTCCTTCATTCAATGAACAGCGAGTAATTACTAATATTATAGTTGAGCACATAGAATAGACAAAAATTGAGATAAATGAAAAAAAAACCTTTTTAAAGAGGACCCCAATCCTCTGCACCTAGCAGATTAGTGGAAAGCTGCAGACAGAACCCCAAGTGAAAATAAATAAGAAACATATCTTAAGGGATTACGAAAGTAGCTGAGATCAACTATTTTAGGCAAGGGTGCTTCCAGTTACATTTTAGGAAATACCATATCATTTTTGCGTTCATCATAGCTAAACTATTTTTTTCTACTGGGTGGTGGGGGGAATAACCTCTGTAATAGAAATGCGTCAATTTCCAATATATTGTATGATGTCTGTCCTCTACGCATCCATTAATTGCTAGAAAGAACCACCTTATATTTCAGAGAATGACCAATAAGTCTCCAACTATAACAGAATATTTTGTTGACAGATCCTTTATAACTTATGTAATACAAGTGCTTTATAATGTCGCAATGTCCATATCCCACATCCTGAATAATAATTAATCGGAGTTTCTTTTGGAGGGAAAAATATGATTATCCTCTAGTGATCCACTATTATGTTACAAAGAACAACCACATATTTTAGAGAGCCATAGATAAGGTTTTAGTAGGTGACTATGGATCCATTATTTTGTTACAAAGAAGAACCATACATTTTAGAGAGCCACAATTAAGGTTCTATCTTCTAAAAAAAATAAGGTTCTAATTATTTCTCTCTTTTGGAGAGAAAAAGGATGACTTGCTAGGGATCAAGGTTTGAAATATCGATGTTGATATCATATAGGTCGGCCCAAAAAGGAATATATAAAGGATATATGAACGATAGCGGTGGAAATCTCGGAAATTGCACAAAAATGATTTTTTTCCCAAATTAAGACCATCCCAGTTCTTAAAGCTATAAATAACATATGCAAGAATGAGGTGTATTTAGCACATTAATACATGTTATATTGCACATATCGCTATTGTCAATGTTGACTTTTGACTGCTGAGAAGTGAAAGGAAATGATGAGTTTTGAAACACCTTAGAGACATAAAGGACATGCATTTAACATATTTGCTTTATATCACATTACATATTATGTATAAGCAAAACATCGAGCTATATTGGACATGAACATAATAACATAATTTTTAAAGAACATTCATAATTTTGAATGAAAGAAGATGAATTAAAATATATTAGAAATAAAAATTTCTAACAGAACTAAAGAAAATGAATGTTGATTGGATCAAGGATTGAAATATCGATATCATATATACATATGGAAATAATATATAGGTATATACCATAAATATCAATGTAAATCTTAAAAAAAGGGTCAAAAGAGAAATTTCTCTTGAATTAAAATAATCTTTGTTCTTAAAGCAATAAATAATGTACGAATACGCTCTTGTAGACATGAAGGAGATGTATTTAGCATGTTAACAATATGTTACATTGTATTCTACGTATAAACAAAAGCCTTGCGGCATTCGAAATGAAATAAACAAATATCATACAATAACATGTAAACTATATAGTACATCAATTCATGATAACCAAAAATTTGAAAGAATATGTGATCTAATGTAGATTAAAATTCAACATTTCTCATGAACTAAGATAATCAATACCAAGAGCTTGTCTTGGATCCATATTGATAGATTACTAATACTTACTAATTAGAAATTTGATAACTTATTTTTATCGAATTTGTATCCACGTGTATCAATACATGGCGCGACTACATAGAATCTTGAACAAATAAACCTATAAACTTACGAAGTCAAAAACTACTTTCCGAGCTCCTTATCTCATAAAAGCAAGTAATAATATCAAGGAACAAGATTGATATAGATGATATAGTATTGATATTGACATGATATCAACGTTATCAACCAAAATGGTGGAAAGTCTGCACTAAATATATGAAATTTTATTGATATTGGTGTTATGAGATGATATATCATTCGAAGTCGATCGATATTGATATTTTAGGTGATATCGGTATTGTTAACTTTTCGATATGGATATATCATAATCATAGATATATCGATGATACATTGGGATTTTTCAATCCATGCTAGGGATGTTACAAAGAACTGCCATATCTTTCATAGAACCTCCGTTGAGCCTTTAATTACGCTAAAGAAACCCATCATTTCAAAGTAGCAGTGAGCTTAACACAACCATGCAACTAGAAAATATTCGAAATATCAGGGAAAGCAAAAAGAAAGATGCCCCTAAACATCTAGAAAAGCTGAATACTGATAATTTTTGTTCTTTCCCTTCCCTTTTGAGTTTCAACGAGGAAAAATTTTCGAATAATGTTTGATCTCAGTAGCATAAATGCATCGGGCCTACCTTGTTAGGTAACTTGCCTTCTTTTTTCCCTATGCAACTCTCATAATTAGAGCTTGGTAATGCAATATGTATTGAGAATACTAAGAAGGTAGAGTTTTTTTAAGAAAAGAAGGTTGTTTACCCTTGGTTGATAATCACCATTTATTGTAATGTAATAACTTAAAAGTTCCTCGACCAAGAATCATCGTGAAAACATTCTCAACATAATGTCTCCTCGTGAAAAACAATAGCATTCCTGGAGAGCTACAAGTGCATAAAATAGCTAAGGTTTTAGCCCTCTAGTTTTGATCTCTTTGTCACAACATTAAAACTTTTCTATAATTGATCTATGTTGAAAATATCCAACCAATCAATCTCAAGCCTCCAAATTGTTAGTATTATGATTGCATGCTAATTGTATAATTGTATTATTTTTTGATGATAACAAACTTTGTGAGTACAGATAAGTATTGCAAATTTCATGATAACTCACTCCAAGTATGAAGCACACAAGACAACTTTATAGAGAATGAAGAACAAAATAGCAAACCTATTTAGCTTCTCAAACACTTGTTTTACAACGATGAAAAATGCATATTCAATGGATAAGCTGAAAATACGGACAATGTAAAGAAGAAAAAATAAGACACAGTGGACAATGCAAAGAAGAAAAAAGAAGACTTCTATAATATGCATATGCAAAAAGTCTCAATATATATGCATATGTAATACGTAGGCATATTAAATCCAAGCCACTTCTAATCGATCGATGTTCAGCATCTCATCGATCACTGCCTAATCAATCAACCTTCATCGTCAATCGATATCTACCTGATTATTCAATTTCTAGCTCTGATACATTACTTCTTGATTGGCCAACCAGTAGTTACTAATCGATTACTTCCTGATCGACCAACTTAGAGCTTTGATGGATTATCTTTTGAGTCCTGTGTAACGTCTATATAACAATTGCTTTTGATTGATCGATGAAAATTGATTACTAGATCAACTTCGATTCCGATCGATCAACTAAAAATCTTTTTTTAAGGAAAAAGAGGGCGACGCCCCACATTGGGACCCACTACAACGAGCTCGTATATATGTATTAATAAAGAGAAAAAATACAATAGCGATTACATCAACTCAAGTTTGCCAAGCGATACAAAGAACCCTACAATGGCCCAACACAATACTTGTTTGAAAAATCCCTCCCCCCCAAAGATGACCTTGTTCCTAGTGCACCAAATAGACCATATCAACGCAAACGGGTATGTGCAATCCTCATGACCAAAACCACAGACCATGCGAATATCTCTCCAAAAAGTGGAGCAGTCGCCCCGCGCCAACCATGTGATGTTGGCTCGTCTCCAAACCTCAATAGATATCGGACAAGAGAAAAATAAGTGATCCCATCCTCGCACGTCCCACCCACCTGTCACATGAGACAACGTCCAACCCCAGCAGTTGCCTCGACGACCCTTAGTAAGAAGCTCGCTAGTCTGAAAATCCAAAGGAAACCCTTGACCCTGTTAGGCACTTTGCACCTCCAGATTAGCCCCGCGTCGACATGAACTTCCTCCGACATCTCCACCCTTTCCTCCATCAGAAAGTGATAGGCCTTCCGCCCCGTTAACATCCCATCACTCCAAAGAAAGTGGTCTCTTCCCGAAGATGGACACTCGGCCTGCAACATTGCTTGAAGAGAAAGGAACTCCGCAAATCTCTGCTCCGACAACGTATATAAGAATGTTGGTGAATAAGTCCCATGATCCCAAACCTGCTGCACATACACCTCCTTGTCAGTCGCCAACCTCAAGAGACGAGGGAATCACTCCCCCAATGCCTCGCCTCCCATCCAATCATCCTTCAAAAAATAGAAACCCATGCCATCCCCCAGACCTCGAGGCAATCTACAGAATAACCAATGTGATCCCCTTCCATAACGACGACGGAAGCCGTCCTGGAACGACATCCAAAGACATGGTAACACCATAGATCCTCCTGAGCAAACGACATATCAGATCCTGTGACTTCCCCAACACTCGCACCACCCACTTCGCCATAAATGCCTTATTCATCACCCCCATACTCGGCACACCAAGACCACCTTTCTTCTTGGCCTTTGTCACCTTGCCCCAATCTACCAAATGGATGCCCTTCCTTTCTTGCCGCCCATGTGACCAAAAGAATCTTCTCATCAATGTCTCAATCTTCCACACACCCCTGCTAGCAAGTACCTAGTGGAACAAAAGAAAATCGAGATGGCTGATAGAACATGTTTTAATAGCACCAACTTCCCACCCTTCGAGAGCAACGTCGCCTTCCACCCTGCCAATCTCTCCTCCAGCCTTTCCAGAAATCCCTTCCAATCATAGGACTTGGGCTTCCTCGCTAGCAACGGGAGCCCTAAGTATGTAATTGGCAACACCGCCGTGGGGCAACCCAACACCTTGGAAGCACACCGCACCTCCTCCTCTGCGAGCCCAAAGGGCACAATCGCTGACTTATCCCTGTTGACCTGAAGCCATGAGATGTCCCCGAAGATATCCATGATACCCGATGCTCTTCGAATCTTTTCCTCCTCAACCCCATGAAAAGCACAGTGGCATCAACATATTGCAGTAGTGGAATGGATATGTCCTCCCTCTGGTACTCAGAGCACCAATTCCCATGGATCGCCAGCCACATCGACACCGCCCATGCATCTGCTACAATCACGAAGAGTAGTGGTGCCAACGGACTACCCTGCCTTGATCCCTCTCTGCGGTTGGAAGAAGCCTCCCTCTGGTCTACCATTGACCAGCACAACAAGAGATGCCGTTGTAACACATCGCTTGATCCACACAACCTAAGTGGTCGGAAATCCCCTTTTCTCAAGTGATGCCCACAGAAATTTCCCATCATAGTCGTATGCCTTGGAGAAATCCACCTTCCACAGCACCCCTTTTACCTCATTCCTCTTCCAATCAGACACCATTTCCGCAGCCATAACCAAGGCATCCTCCATCGCTCGCTTAGGCACAAAGGCCGTCTGTTCAAGAGATGATTTCCGGGGCAACACCCCCTTCAATCGGTTGGCCTAGATCTTCGATACCAAGAGATATCTAGCATTGGACAATGCGATAGGTCTGTAATCTTCCACTCTGACCGACGTCTCCCTCTTAGGCAACAGAAAGATAAGAGCCTTGTTTAGCCTGTCAAAACCCATGTTCCCTTGCTGAAACTCCTCAAGCACCTCCATCAAGTCCCCTTTGATTGTCTCCCAAAATTCCTTGTAGAAAAGGATCGGAAAACCATCAAGTTCTGGCGCCCCATCCGCATTAAGCTGATACAAAGCTCGCTTGGCCTCCTCCTCGGAGAAAGCCCTGATCAGCTCGTCTGCCTCCACATCCAAGATCTGTGACACCTCCTTCCCCTGTCAACCCCACCCAGTGTGGAATCGCCTTCTACAGAAAGCCTGGAAGTGAGATTTCAAAGCGAAACCCATCTCCTTGTCACCTTCCACTACAATTACTCCAACAGACACCGAGCATATATAGTTCCCGCGCTTCCTCCCATTAGCCGTGACATGGAAGAACCTCGTGTTCGCATCACCCTCCTTCAGCCATCGCTGTCTGGACCTCTGCCTCCAAGCCACCTCCTCCTTCTTGTCCTCTAGCAAAATCTCATTTAAGAAAATGTCCCTTTCTCCAATCTCCTCTGCTGTCAAGAGCCTTTCCTCTTCGAGTTTTTCCAATCTACACACGTCATCCTGGGCCCTTAGTCTCCTGTCGTGTCGTTGTGCCCTATTTGTTTTGTTGTACTCCATTAAATGCTTTCTGAGCGAGGCCAGCTTAGTTGCCAACCTACAAGTTGCTGACTCAGAGGGCGTGCAATCCTCCCAAAATTTCATCACCGATTCCCTAAAATCGTTCTCCAGAAGCCACGCCCGATCGGAACGGAAGAACGTCCGCGACTGAGATCCCTCCCCCGAGGACCACATCAGAGGGGTGATGTCAGAATGTGCCTTGGACAATGCCCAAGCCTCAACCAAAGGAAAATACTCCAGCGGCTCTGCAAACATGAAGAATCTATCAATATGAGACTTGGATCTCACATTCCTCCAGGTGTACCGACAACCAATCATATTGATCATATGAAGTCCAATCCCATTCACAACCTCCCTCAGCTCAACCGAACCAGAGTCTCTACCCCCCTCTTTCCCCAAGACGATATTCCGAGATCAAGGTCACATTAAAATCTCCCGCAATGATCCACGCTGCATCAGATGCAACATCCCTAGCCGTTGTCAAATCCTCCGCCAATCATGCCATGCCGATCCCATTGCAAGGGCCGTAGACGTTCGTAATCAAGACCCTCAACCCAGCCGCCTTCCGGCGCAACAACATTGTGAGGCAATATCTTCCCTGTAGCTCACTCCCCTCCAAGCCAAATACCTCTGAATTCCATCCTTGTTAAAATGCCACCAGATGCCCCTTCAACCTCCAATCATCTGCATTCAGCCAGCCTGTTGCGGCCAATCTCCTTTCAAACCTTGGCCATCCCTTGTGAAATCTTTGTCTCTTGCAACATAATCACGTTTGTCCTATGAGACCACATCAACTGTCGCACCGACTCCCTTTTCTCTGGCCTCCCCAACCCCCGAACATTCCAAGAGATTAGATGCATTAGCTTAACTTTGTCAACGATTTCGGCGGCACCACCCCTAGGCATCTCGACGCTTCCTCCTCCAGGTACGACCCCCTATCTGCCCCCACCTCCGGCTCTGCTCTTGCGCCACCCAACCATCCATCATCACGCCCCGGCTTCGACCCCTCCCCACCCCTCATCAACACCTCACAATCCACCAACGGTTCCATCATGTATCTCGAAGTAGTCCTCTGCTGGAGCATATGATCCAGTCTCAACTCCATTCCGCGCGACAATTGTATCCTTCCCATGCCTCGACACTCAGAACCTTCCCCACCAAAGCCACGCTAGGGTACACCTCCATCCGGTGATACGTCCTTCGATCCTTCAGCTCCCTGCAGGAGTATTGCCAGCCGAACCTACCATGTGATCGCTTCCGATCATCCATAACACCCGAACCACCATACCACCATGTCCCAGGACTCGCGCCTGCAAGGACCCCCCAAGTACGCCTCTTTTGCCAGAAACTCGGGCGTCGACACCATGCAATCAGACCCATGGACCAAAGACCACTGCCCTGGGAACATCATTGTCCTCCACATCCGAGCCACCTCGCCTAACTCGATGATAGGGTCAGTCTATACCCCTCCCCTTAGGCTATGTTTGGAGCTGTATGTGCCACAAAGTCCATCTCCTTCGTCCTCTCCGAGCCCCTATCCTTCCCCTCGCGCGAGCCACCCAGGTCTGCAAATGTCTGCGCAAGAGATCCCGTTGAAGCAGATGCCACCCGACCCGTCCCGAAGCAGACAATCGGATTCACTGGAGATGCATCACCCTATCTCGCAACCAGTACCGGGCCTGCCGCCTGACCCATCATGTCAGACTGATCCACCCGAGCATCAGGTATCAGGTCATGGAGCCAAAACTGGGTCATCCCAAATGAGAATTCTGAAGTGGCCCGACCCGAATTGAAACATCGACCCGAGAGAGAGTCCACGTAGGACATCCCTACCACATTTTCTGTCAGACGTTCCTTGTGGATCACATCCATCGCGCTTCTCGATATTTCCCCCTTTTTTCCTCAAATGGTGCGACTGTTCAAATTTCCAAAAGGTGACTCCGCCCCTTCCGAGCCCTTCTTCCTCGATGAAGCATTAACCCTCACCGCCGACGCTGTAGCCACCTCCAGTATTCTCACCACCCCCACTCCAGCTGCCCCATCCTCCCACATCCCCATGCAAAAAGTGCAACCCCTGAAGCGAACCACGTATGATAATGGCAAAGACATATTCAAGGACACTCCCAACATCGACACTTTTGCAGGTTGACCCCGCTGAAGCCCATCAGAAGTGATCGACTTGACATGCAGAACTAGAGCCAACATCTTGCGCACGACCTCCAAGCTCCTCCACAACATGGGAATGCCTCCAATCCATATTCTCTTCTCCGCCAATGCTTCCTCTGCCATGTTGTCCCTAGCTAGTGCTGTCCGCCAGTGAAGCCACCTCGTCACTCGACGAGAGAGCTCCAGGAGCTTCCTCACCTCCCCTCCAACAAGGCCCCTAGCGCACACCAATCCCTCGCCTAGCTCAATCACGTCACTGCCAAAACCACTACCCACTACCGTACCAATATCTTCCATGGCATCCATCAACTCCCTCCCATTTTTCTGCAAACCCCTACTAATAGGGTTTCCACTCTCTTCTTTGGTGATGCACTATGCCGATCCTTTGAGGCGACATGCGTACACCCTCTTGTGCACCTGAAACCGCAATGACCATTCCCGCCACAGAAAAAACATTGAACTGGATCCCGGTAGGCGGTTACACGATGCCCCCACTCCCCACGTCGCAAGCAACTTCCCCAGAATGAGGCGTCGTCACCACCCGAGCGTCGTTGGTGACCTTCCACTCATCTCCACTCACTCCATCGTTTCCACGAGACTAAAACAAGTTTTTAAGAATTCCAATGTTTACAGGTCTGCAAAGAGAACACAATATTCAACTAAATATCTTAATCGATCAACTCTGTATCTTCTTGATTCCTTTCCATTTGTGGACCAACATCTATATTTTTGAATGATTGATCCTTATTGTTATAACTAGAACCTCATGCCATTGTTGAAAGACTCACATCTCAACATATTCTCTTTAGCCTCTCTCAAAGCTCCGTTTGACATTGTCTCTCTCGTTCTTTACTTCAGGCTCACATTTTGAGAGCCATTCGTCTATACACTCGGTTTGCAATTCCATTATTTGTTATTACAAGCATTGCTTACATGGTTCGAAAAATCGCGCCTCCAGACGCTCGAGGCGTAGCCTCGAGGCGAGGCTCTCCCAAACCTAATTGGCCTTTTGTCTTCATTAGATACTTAGATTTCGATTCATAGATCTTCCCAATTAATCTGTATTGAGATTAAATTAAAAAGTGGAAGCATAAGAAAGGTCACACATTATCATTAATTGAATGTCACAACACTGTCAACACCTCGCACACTCTCCTTCCACACTCTTGTTGTTAAAAATGGCCTTTAACTCATACTGCATATATACATGTATCATATTTAGTTTCTAGGATTTGTAATATTTATTTGTGGTGTATGTGGAGCTGTGTTATTGTTTTGCCATCTCAAACTTTCTGTCAATTCATTTAACTAACAGTTTAGGGTTAGGTTATCTTCTAGTTATTCAACTAACATTTCATATATTTTGTTTAACCGTATGGTGATTGTTTATTTTTGTTACTCGAAATCATAGAGATGCTGAAGTTAAGGAAAGGCCTCAAGACTTCTGAAGGAAACCAGAATGATCCGGCATGGAAATATTGCATTCAACTTGAGATGGAGGAGACTCAGAAAGCTAAAGGATATGTGTATGCCCAATGCAATTTTTATGGTAAGAGGATTACTGGTGGAGTCGCTAGACTCAAGCATCATCTCACGAAGAGCGGAAAAAATATGAAAGGTTGCGCACAAGTTCTTGTTGAAGTATTGAATGAAATGAAGGCTATATTATCTTCCAACGAAGAGAAAAGTAGAATAGCAATGATGGAGATGGAAGAATTGGTTGGTAGTTTTGAGATGCAAAATCCATATGGTGGTGAAAATCTAGCAATCAGTTCATCTGGATCTAGTAACATGAAGAGGGCAAGAGGTCCCATGGACTTCTTTGTTGCCGTCCCATCACCATTAGAAAGTCCAAGTCCAACGACTACGATTGGGACGAGTGGTCATCAAACTACATTGAACGAGACATGGAAGAAAGAGGAGAGAAATCGTATTTGTCGTACCATTGGCAGATTCTTCTTCGAGAATGGGTTACCATTCAATTGTGCAAGTAGCCCTTCCTTTTCGGCCATGCTTCATGCTATCGGCTCCTTTGGAAGGGGATTGAAGCCTCCATCGGCTTACGAGCTAAAGAGTTGGATTTTGAAAGAAGTGAAGAGCATTGGGACGTTATGGGTGAGGCACGGGCTTCTTGGGCAGAAACTGGCTGCAGCATAATGTCGGATGGTTGGACAGATGTAAAAGGACGTTCTTTAATAAACTTCTTGGTGAACAATCCAAAAGGCACTTGGTTCTTGAAGTCTGTCGATGTGTCTGATAAAGTAAAGAATGCAACCTTGCTTTTTAACCTGTTGGATGAGATTGTGGAGGAGGTCGACGAATGCAATGTTTTGCAGGGTATTACAGACAATGCGTCGAATCACAAGGCGGCTGGACAAATGTTGATGGAGAAAAGGAAGCATCTTTACTGGACTCCATATGCAACCCACTGTATAGACTTGATGTTGGAGATATCTTGAAATTGCCTCTATCTGCTTCTGTGTTCAAGAAAGCAAAAAGGATCATTAACTACATCTATGCGCATGGATGGGTTTTAGCGATGGTAAGGAAGCAAATAGGAGGAGATTTGGTACGACCAGCTGTCACACGTTTTGCTACGGCTTTTCTCACGTTACAAAAATTGACGAGCATGAAGGATCCTCTAGAGTCCTTTTTTACTTCCAGTAAATGGAAGAAGAGTCCCCATGTTTCTATGCCTCAAGGGAAAAGTGTAAGTCGAACAATTTTGAGAAGCAAAACTTTTTGGCCTGGTGTTGCCTATGTGATACGAACGACGAAGCCGTTGGTTATGTTTTTGCGCATGGTGGATTCCGAAAAATATCCACTGATGTGTTTCATCTATGAGGTCATGGATAGAGCTAAGGAAGAAATAGCGAAAGCATTGGGCAATGATGAAACAAAATACCGAACGTTGTGGGATATTGTGGATGACAGATGGGATTGCCAACTCCATACCAATTTGCATGCTGCAACCTACTTTCTGAATCCTCAATGCCAATACGAACCTTCCTTCTCCAAACATTTTGAGATAAAAAAGGGCTTGTTTGATTGTATAGTGAGGATGATAGATGATCAAACTGCAAGGGAGAAAAGTGATCTGCATATTGATGCTTTTAAGCATGCAAGAGGCTTCTTTGGATGGGAAAGCGCAATAAGTATACGAAAGAAGAGGAGTCCTGGTTTGTATGTATTTGATTTTATTATTTATTTCTTTCAATTGATAACTGTTGACGCATATGCTTTATTTATATCATTTTGTTATTTTATTTTCTTGCCATTCTCTTTATGTAATTTACCCATAGGCTACTCTCCTATATAAGAGAGCCTAGGGCTATGGAATAGAGTATCTCTTTCACGTTTCCCAACATGGTATCAGAGCGACGGTCCTAGACCGGAGTTCCTGAAACCCTAACCCTAACCCTACCCGCCGGCCCTCTCTCTCTCTCCTCCTCTCTCCGCAGATCGGCGCCGCCTCTCCTCTTCTCTCCGCAGATCATCTCCAGCGCTTCCTCAGGCGCACCAAGGCGTATCTGCGGCAGGATCTCCAGCGCCTTCTCCGATCCAGGCGCATCGGCGCGCACCAGGCGCATAAGCGCACATCAGCGCGCATAGGCGAACATCAGCGCACATAGGCGCACAATCCAGCAGGCGTTCTGTGCGTCATTGGCGCACATTCCAGGCGCACATCCAGCCGTGCATTGACGCACATCCAGTGCATCAAGTCCAGTAACTATCGTGCGTATACACGGTTTTCAACCCTAAGCCGCAGATCATCAACATGGGTTTAGTTGCGTGAGGTCTACACGTGCAACTAAACCCACTTATGTCGTTGTAGACAAATCACAGTATCTGTCAATCGTCCCAGTCTTCTGCTCAATATGTCAGAGAGCAAGGCAGATCTTCCATCTATTGGCGCATTCCGTGGTCCAGCGCCTATTGTCAAGATGGACGGTACCAATTATGAACTGTGGGCAATGCAGTTCATGAGCATGATGAAGTCTACTGGTAAGAAGCATATTCTTACCGAACCAGAGCCTGCTGAGAAGACTGGAATATATGCCTCCTGGGAGGCTGATGATGCTTATGCCAAGGTGTGGCTATCTGGCACATTGGCTATTGAGATCGCCAATGACATTCTACATCAACCCACAGCCAAAGACATGTGGGATATCCTAGCAGCGACATATTCTCAGGCGAAGAATGAGACCAAGATCCTGCAACTACAACATGATATATTCACAATTAAGCAGAATGGCCGCCCATTACATTCTCTCTACACATCTTTGAGAGGAATGTTTGAGAAGCTCCATAGCTTCATACCTCTTACCGCCACACCAGAACAGCAGAAGACATACAGGAATGCGACGATGGTGGGTGTGTTTCTCGCTGCACTCGATCCAGAGTATGAGGCAGCACGTTCACAGATTTTGGCGGACTCGACTATTCCTCCCATGGAGGAAGCTTTTCACAGATTGAGCAGGATTACTGTACCTTCCGCAGCCACTAGTCAGAATCCCTCAGCCATGGCAGCCAACAGAGGCCGTGGGTCTCAATACCAGGGCCGTGGACGTTTTCCCCGTGGAAGGGGTGGCCGCACTAGGCCAACATGCTCATATTGTCACAGAGTCGGCCATACTGAAGACACATGCTACTCAAAGCATGGATTTCCTGCATCTGCACGAGCTGCTGAGCAGATAGAGCCCCCGTCTGCATCTACACTGGATCAACGATTTGATGATCTGGTTGCCCGTCTTAGGGGCATTATACCACCATCTGGCCCAGCACCGCCGACAGAGAATCATACTGATGCTGCTGCTTCTGCTTCTGCCTCTACGAGTACTTCAGGTAGTACACTTGCTCTTCACAGTAGTAGATCAGATACATTGCCGTGGATCATGGACTCGGGCGCTACACATCACCTATGTGGCGACCAGAGCCTACTTACAGGATATACTCAGATTCCTCCAGGACGGACAGTAGTGATTGCCAATGGCACTCATTCCCCTATCACGGGTCAGGGGGAGATTAGATTGACATCCTCGATGCAGCTCAAGAATGTTTTGCATGCACCGCACTTTTCCATGAATCTGTTGTCGATTAGTCAGATTACGAAGGATCTCCATTGTCGAGCTATTTTTGATTCATCTTCTTTGATTTTTCAGGACATCCGTACGGGCAACGTGATTGGTCATGGCTATGAGCAAGGAGGCCTTTATCGTCTGAACCAGACCTCGTTTGCCGGAATCACAGCCTCTCCCGCAGAACAAGTATCTCCTCTCCTGTGGCATCTGCGCTTCGGTCATTTACCGCTTCAGAAATTGCGTCTAGTCCTACCCTATAGTCTGTCTCACACAACTGTCCAGTGTGAAGCGTGTCAGTTGGGAAAACATCACAGGTCTTCTTTTCCCAGTAGTCAAGGTCGGAGTAGTAACTCCAAGTTTGAGTTGTTTCATGTCGACGTCTGGGGTCCGAGTCGTGTTCCCGATCATCAGGGGCACAGGTTCTATATTGTATTTGTGGATGATTTTTCTAGAGCATCATGGGTATTTCTAATGAAAAATAAGTCTGAAGCTGGAGATATTATTATTCACTTTCTAAATGAGATTCAGAATGTCTTTTCCACAACGGTCAAAATTATGAGAACTGACAATGCCTTAGAGTTGTGCACCAACAATCTAGCCAAATACTACTCCTCAAAAGGGATTGTTCACCAAACATCCTGTGCTCATACGTCTCAACAAAATGGGGTTGCAGAAAGAAAACACCGTCATCTTCTTGATGTTACAAGGTCTCTTCTCATTCAGAGTCATGTCCCGTATACCTACTGGGGTGATGCAGTCCTTACTGCATGTTATCTTATAAATCGTATGCCCTCGTCTGTCTTGAATGAACAGGTTCCTTTCTCACTTATATATCCTGACAAGGAGCTGTTTATTCTTACCCCTCGTGTCTTTGGGTCTGTTGCATTTGTCCATCAGTTGTCGCCCGGTTCTGACAAGCTCTCTCCTAGGGCTGTCAAGTGCGTCTTTGTGGGGTACTCCAGAACTCAAAAGGGGTACAAGTGTTTTGACCCTGTACGTCGGCGGTATATGATCAGTGCAGATGTTACATTCTTTGAATCTATCATGTATTTTTCAGAATCCGGGAACATGCAGCCACCACCATTGTCTCCTGATACCGTATTCATGGCACCACCAACATCACAGCCGTCGCCTTCAGTACCACCACCACCACCACCACCGCAACCAATAATATCCCCCTTACCATTCCATTACACCCGACGGCCGAATCAAGCTCATGGCCCTGACCAGTCCACTAGGTCGCCTATGGTATGTAATGAAAATATTAATGTTGATGAATCTGACGACATTTCTCAGCAGGATGCAGTACAGGAGCAGGGTACTACTACAGAGGATCTAGATGTCCCAATCGCTCTACGAAAGCAGAAGAGAAGCTGTGCCAAGTATCCAGTATCAGCTGCGGTTTCGTTTGAGAGGCTATCTGGACCATTCAGGACGTTTGCATTGGCACTCTCAGCTACAGATATTCCACGGAACCATCATGAAGCTTTGCAGGACTCTAGATGGCGGCTAGCAATGGAGGAAGAGATGGCGGCTCTTCAGTCTCGAGGTACATGGAGCCTGGTTACCATACCTCCAGATGTCACCCCAGTGAGTTGCAGATGGGTGTTTACAGTGAAACATAATGCAGATGGCTCTATTGACAGGTACAAGGCACGCTTAGTTGCAAGAGGCTTCACACAGACATATGGGGTGGATTACCTTGACACGTTCTCCCCTGTAGCTCGTCATTCCACTCTGCGGATACTCTTATCAGTTGCAGTTACTAGAGACTGGCCGCTCTATCAACTGGATGTGAAGAATGCTTTTCTGTATGGTGATCTGCAGGAGGAAGTCTATATGCAACAGCCACCAGGTTTTGCTGTTGAGGGGGAGTGTTCCAAGGTTTGCAGATTACATAAGGCCATCTACGGCCTTAAGCAGAGCCCCAGAGCATGGTTCCAGAAGTTGTCAGACCTCTTTGAGAAACAAGGATATAAACGCTCCAATGCTGATCATTCCTTGTTCGTGCAGAAGACGGCGAGAGGTATTACTGTAATCATGGTTTATGTTGATGATATCTTGATTACAAGTGATGATGACCAAGGCATTAAGCAGGCAAAGGAAAAGCTGGGGACTGAGTTTGTCACCAAGGACTTGGGAGTCCTTAGATATTTTCTGGGGCTGGAATTTGCTAGAAATCCATATGGGTTAGTCATGACACAGAGGAAGTATGTCACAGATCTACTGAATGAGACAGGTATGCTAGGATGTCGGCCTGCTACGACACCAATGGATCCTAGCATGAAGTTGTATGATGATGACACAGAAGAGGTCGACAAGCGAAGGTACAGAGAACTGGTAGGCAAACTACTATATGTCACGATCACTAGACCTGATATATCGTTTGCAGTGAGTCGTGTGAGCCAGTTCATGGAGCAACCACGTCAGGTCCATATGGATGCAATACACATGATTTTGAGATATTTAAAATCATCTCCAGGTGCAGGCTTGCTATTTAAGAAAGGAAAGGAGATTTCTGTCACAGCATGTGCGGATGCAGACTACGCAGGATGCCCCAAGGACAGGAAGTCAACATCAGGGTTTGCAGTCTATGTTGGAGATGCTATAGTTTCGTGGAAGAGCAAGAAGCAGACAGTAGTAGCCAGATCCAATGCTGAATCAGAATATAGGGCTATGGCCCAGGCCAGCACAGAAATGATGTGGGTGAAATCCTTACTTGCAGATCTATGCCTTGACATACCTCTTCCTATGATGTTGGAATGTGACAATCAGGCCGCCTTATTCATTGCAAATAACCCAGCGTTTCATGAAAGGACCAAGCATATTGAGGTCGACTGTCATTACATACGTGACATGATTCAGAAGGGGTTTATTACTACATCTCACATCACATCAGAGAATCAGACTGCTGATATCTTCACCAAGGCACTACTTAGAGGCCCATTCCAGAAGTGCGCGTCCAAGCTGAGCATGATTGATATCTATGCTCCATCTTGAGGGGGAGTGTTGACGCATATGCTTTATTTATATCATTTTGTTATTTTATTTTCTTGCCATTCTCTTTATGTAATTTACCCATAGGCTACTCTCCTATATAAGAGAGCCTAGGGCTATGGAATAGAGTATCTCTTTCACGTTTCCCAACAATAACTATCTAACATTAATTTTGTTTGTGAAATATAACATTTTCAGTGGATTGGTGGTCTCAATTTGGGGATGAATGTCCCAAATTGCAAAAATTTGCCATCCGAGTTTTGAGTTTGACTTGTAGTGCATCGAGTTTTGAGTGGACTGGAGTTCTTTTAATCAGGTAATATTTCGATAATATTTACAATTATATTATATTAAGATTTATGATTAACATAATTATTTATATTGGAAATCCATCACTAGGTCCACACAAAGAGAAGAAATCGATTCACACACGCCAAATTGAATGATTTGGTCTATGTGATGTTTAACCTAAAGTTGAAGCATAGAGAGATAAGGAGAAAGACTATGGAGGATCCTCTATGCTTGGATGACATGGATTTTAGTGATGAATGGGTGTCGGAGCTCCAAAGCTGTGACTTTGAAGCGTATCAAGAACTTGATGCAAACACCCCCATTGAAGATGAGATTGTAGAAGCCGAGGATGAAGCTGATCAACAAGACAATTCACGTCGGAAGAGGAGGAAGGACAAAGGTAATGGCTTCATATTATTTTGATTCTAGAACATATTTCTTTTTGTCAAACACAATAGAAGTAAGTTAAGTAACATTGGTGTTATTTAATTTAGGTAAAGCAATAGTGGACGTTGATGATGTGGAGTTTCATGACGGTGACGATGAAGTTAGCGATGAAGGGGAAGATGAAGCAAATTTGAAGTATATGGATGACTCATTGGATGATCCAACAAGTAGTAGTTCTTCAGATGATGATCTTTATGCAGATATTGCCGTTGGGCTTGGAGACTTGGAACCTTGATTAGAATATTGTGAAGCTACATCTATTAGTATTTCTTTGGGTTTTTGAACTAGTGGGCATGGACTAGAAGTAGAATATTCGAACTTATATTATGTTTTGTAAGCATTGTAATATTTTATCTTGAACTTTTAGACTTTTACATTAGCCCAAGTAATCTACCAGCCATGTTTATTGCTCTTCGTATTGAAAAGTTACTTGAAATATTCTTTAATTGCTTTGGAACATTGGAATTTTATTAGATAATATTGTCTTACTGATATTCTTACAATATTCTTTATTAAATTACATAATTTGGGTGGGAATATTAAGGCTTACGCCTCGACTGCCTCGAGGCTATGCCTCGCCTCGATTTTAGGGTAACCGCCTCGTTTCGCTTTTCGTTTTTTCAAACCTTGAGCCTTATTATTCATGGTATATTTATATTTGGGGCTTTAATAGATTGTTATACTTTTCTCTACATTACTGATGTACTGTAGAACTTGGAGTTTGATTCAAGGTGTACAAAGAATATGGTGTGTAATCTATGTTGTGGGGAAAACCTTTGATGTATGATCCAAAGCATTTGTAAGCGATTGAGTTATCCGCGGGGAAATAACTTGGATAGTGGAATAGTTGATTGTCTCGGTGTCAGAAATCCCAAGGGAATGAACTTTCAGAATTGAAAAGTCAAGATTAATTTGATTAAAAATCCTTAATCAAAGAATTTAATATTGAATATATAGTTATTTATATGTTATAAAATAGTGCATTCTTAATTTCAGACAATGAAGTCCATGCACCCACTTAGTAGGCTCATGGTGGTCAGCCCCTTGACTGGACCAAATTACTCGGATTGGATCCGTAATTTGGATCTTGTCCTTTCTGCAGACCACATACCTTATGTGATGTCTAAGGACAATCATGCAAATCCTAAGACACCGGAAGAAATCAAATACAATGAAAAATATGATGAAGTTCATTCATTGGCGAGATGTTATATTATGAGAGCTCTCTCAAATGTGCTTCAAAAGCAACATGTGGAGATAGATAATTGCCAGGATATAATGTATAATCTGAAAGAGATGTTCGGTGATGTTAACCACACACAACGCTATAATGTCATGAAAGAACTTATCTGTTGTAAGATGCAGAAGGGACTTCAATCCGAGGGCATGTGATCAAAATATTTAGTTGCCTTTCGGAGCTGGAGACTCTTGGGGCTGAGTTGGACGCATGCATGCAGTTTAACTTCATTCTGCTGTCTCTCCCTAAGTCTTTCACTAATTATGTGGTATCATACCACATGAATAAATTGACATTATCTAATGTTGAACTTGTTAGAAAATAGGAAGCAGAAGCGAAAACATGGAAAAGATAAAGAGCAATAAGAACAACGGGATTTTACGTGGAACCCTACTCCGTGAGGAGTGGGATGAAACCACGGGAGAAGGCCTCAAAGTGCCGTGTTTGTCTATTGACTTTCTCATCTGATACAGGAGGTCTGGGGCTCCTTATATAGCCTCCACAGAGCCTCCAAGTCCCACCACTGGACAATGTGGGACTAAACTCTTGGATGGGGTAAATGGATCCCGGAGAGATCCATTTACCCATCTCCCATACATGTGACGCATATATCAATTACTCCAACACTCCCCCTCAAGCTGGAGCATGCAATGCTCAGCTTGGACAAACAGAAAGAAACTCAACTCAATGCTACAGGACACTACGGACAATATCAACCCAACACGCACGTTGCTGCAGTCGAGGACGTTGCTTCTCATGCCGTACAGGTGAGGAGGACGAACATGCTGGAGTGTGAGTCTGCCGAATCTCCTCTTCGGTGAGCATGTGCTTTGTACTACGCCTGTCAGAGTCACTGCAACTGAAATGAGTCTCCTCGTCGGAGTACTCTGGCCCGCCACAGTAATGTGGACAACTGCTCCATCTCTGAAAAGGGCCGAACTGAATAAGGGCCGTGGCTGTGCAATCCTCTTCGGAGTCCACGGTCGCTGGAGAATGGAGTTTGAAAAGTCTCCTCTTCGGAGAACTGGGTCTCTCCCATCTGGCTCAGAGAATGGTACACTACTCTGGTGTCCCTATGATACCACATGAAAACCCTTGCCAACATGGCATAGGGAATGGTCCTCTACTCTGGAGTCCCTATGGCTCACATGAAAACTCTGGCTACAAAACAAGAATAATGATGGGGACCACGAAACTGAAGATCGCATACATGTGCGTCTTGAACTACAGACTCGGAAAATATCTGACGTCGAGTCTGAAAATCCACTGTAGAGTCTGAATAATATCTGGTTGGTCTGAGGAATCTGCAATCCGGAGAAGACCTGTGACTCTACATATACTCCCCCCTTCTCCCATACTGGTCGGAATGATAATCGTCGACCAAGTTGGGAGAAGACAATGTAATACATAGATATGGGGAGAAAATAAAATATTCTCAAAAATTTCTTGCGGCTTTTCAAAAATTTTTTATAAGCCGTTACATTTTTTTAAACCGTTTCACAATTTTTTTCGGCTTTTTAATTTTTTTTGAAAAAGCGTACGTTTTTTTGTTTTGTATGCGCCTTTTTTTCTCATCATTTTTTTAAAACAAAAGCTCTTGGCCCAACTGGCCCAACTCTCTTTTCGCCCCCTTTTTTTTCTTTTTTTAATGAGACATCTCTCAATTTTTTTACGACTCATATTTTGGGTTCAAAACACTTTGCTGCCTACCATCCTCTTTTTTTTTACTTCTGCACTCCCTTTTTTTTAACTTCTTCCCCCCTTTTCTTTTCTGCTCTCGGCCTATGCAGGCCCAAACTTCTGCCCATTTTTTTAAAACCGGGCTTCAAGGAAATAACTATTTTTTTAAAGAAGGGCCCCGCGGGCCCTAGGGTTCCCACGATGGGGACCCTCTTCAAATGTAGCCGCCCCCCGCAGGGGCCTTCTCTGCTTGCCGCGCGCCGCTATCGCATGGGCACCACGTGCGTCTGGAGGTCGCCGTTGGGGTTGCTCTCGGGGAGAGAGAGCTCGCGCGAGGAGCGGGCGGTGCCGTCTGTTGGTGGTCAAGTTTCATAATATTTGGACCTTCTTTGAACACATTTCTGATTTAAGTTCTAAATTGGCTTGATTGTTGCATGTGTCTTGCATAAAACATTAGAAAAAGAATACCAAAAAAAATATCACTTGGAAAACCGTAATCTAATCCATCTAATCTGATCCCGAGTTTTTCCTTTGCCTCCTTGAGTCGACCCTGGGGCTTGCCCAGGCTTAATAAACATAAAATCGCGCGTACATTAATTCGTTAATTCATTTATTTTGTGCGGTTATTTTTGATCGACGCGAATCTATCCGACTGCAACGAAATCGTCTATTAGACCACATTAGAAAGGGTAGATTTCGACTCCGTCAAAGGGCTTCTGTGCCACTGCTGGGAAAAAAAAGGGATCGCCGCCTGAGTCGAGGGAAGGGGCTCCACCAGGGGATTGCGGCGATGGTGCTGCCTGGAGCCTGTAGCTTCCTGTTGCGGAGATCGCCGCTATCGCACGACTGGAGAGGAGGGATGGGGCTCGCGAGGGGCGCTTGGTCTTCAGGGTTGCGCCACCTCTCGCCGCTTGGACTTCGCAGAGTTGCCTGAGATGAGAGGCTCTGGATCGCTCTGGATGGCTGGGCGCTCTGGATCGCCTCGATGGCTGAGGGAATCTGTTGGAATCGCCTGGAGGTTTAGGTCTGGAATCTCCTGGAGGTTTAGGGTTCCCTGGACTGCGCCTTCTGCGCATGGAGGCTGGATGATCGCCGCGCTGAGATTTGACGGCGCGCCCTGGAAGAGATGATGCGCTAGGGCTAGCCTGGAGAGAACAATGCCAGATAACAGCACCAGGAGGTTGCCTCCTGCGCGTTGGGGCGGCTTCATGCTTGAGGGATTTTGATCAAGCATGATCATGAAGCAGAAATCCAGACATTAGGGTTTCAATAGAAACAAAAAAAAACTCTGAATAGATCTCGAATAATTTACATAAAATCGAATCTCGAATAAATAATCAATATGAAATCCTCGAGAAACAAACCCGCTCTGATACCATATTAGAAAATAGGAAGCGGAAGCGAAAACATGGAAAAGATAAAGAACAATAAGAATAACGGGATTTTACGTGGAACCCTACTCCGTGAGGAGCGGGATGAAACCACGGGAGAAGGCCTCAAAGGGTCGTGTTTGTCTATTGACTTTCTCATCTGATACAGGAGGTCTGGGGCTCCTTATATAGCCTCCACAGTACCTCAAAGTCCCACCACTGGACAATGTGGGACTAAACTCTTGGATGGGGTAAATGGATCCTGGAGAGATCCATTTACCCTTCTCCCATACATGTGACACAGATATCAATTACTCCAACAGAACTCATAGCTTCATTAAAGTTTGAAGAAAACGTAATGAAGAATGAAAATCCCTCTGACAATGCAATGGTTGTACATGTTAAAGGGAAGCGCGGTCGGAAGGAGGGGTCTCGGAAAGGTCCAGCCCATAAGAAGAAGAAGAGTCAAGGTGTTGGCTCATCTTCTAATGCTTCCTCACTAGTAGCATCGAAAAAAACCGATGTCTGCCATCACTGCAAGAAGCTGGAGCACTGAAAGCGTAACTACCCAGAGTACCTTAAATCTGCTGAGAAATGTAAAGCCCCGGCAGGTATGAATTCTACTTTCATCATTGAAACGAATTTTCTCGTAGGACGAGAAGGTAGTTACATCATCAATTCTGGTGCTTCTGTTCATGTATGCAATTGATTGCTTCTATTTCATCAAAGTAGGAATCTCGAGGAAGGGGAGATAGTCATCCAGATGAGATCTGATGCAACTGTTGCAGCAGTCGTCGTCGGGACCCGCCGACTATTATTATCTAGTGGAAGAGTCCTAGTACTTAAAGAGTGTCTTTATGTTCCGGTTGTTAGAAGAAACTTAATATATGTATCTAAGCTTGTTAGAAATGGATATTCGTTCTTATTCTGTAATAAACTTGTTATAAGTCGTTATGATAAATATAGTACTGATGGTATTCTAACTTCTAGTGGACTCTATGAATTATGCATTGATGAAAATATCATGAATGTTACTGCCACTAATAAAAATCCTAAGAGAACCAGGGGTGATGGAATCATCAAAGGCTTGGTCATTTATCTATTGATAGGATCAATAGATCGATAAAGAATGAATCCTTGGATTTTCTACATGTCCAAACTTTGCCTATCTGCGAACATTGTATTCGAGGTAAAATGATGTAGGACGCCTTTCTGTAACAAGGTTATAAGATGTGAGGGTATTCTTGACCTTATACATACTGATGTATGTGGTCCCTTCAGTACCACTATCCGAAATGGATATTGATACTATTTGATGTTTATCGATGACCATTCGTGATATGGGTTTCTTCCTATGACGTCGTAAATATGAAATCTTTGAAAAGTTTATAGCTTTGGTTGAGAATCAAATCGATAGGAAGATTAAACGGATTCAATATGACCGAGGTGGCGAGTACCTCTTAGATGAATTCAAGGAATATCTTAAAGAGAGGAATTGTCTCCAATCTCACTCCTCCTGGAACTCCCTAACTTAATGGTGTTGCTGAAAGACGTAACATGACCATCCTAGACATGGTCCGCTCAATGATGAATAAAGCACATTTACCACTTATTTTCTGGGGATATGCATTAGAGACTGCAATATATATCATGAATAAGATTTCTACCAAGTCTGTACCTAAAACTCCTCACGAGCTTTGGTATGGTACCAAACCTAGTGTTAGACTCTTAAGGATTTGGGATTGCTTGGTCCATGCGAAGAATGTGGACACAAGTAAGCTAGAATCTCGCATTCGAGAGTGCTACTTCATTGAGTGTGCTAAGGATGGTATTGGATACCAACTTTATGACCCCTGTCTAGCTTAGCAAATGCCAAAAAAATATTAAAATACCTTGAAAAATTCCAAAAAATTTCCCTACTGTCTATTTTAACCTATTTTAATGTCAATCCAAAAATCACTAAAAATTGCAAAAGAAAAACCTTAAAAATTTAAAAATACACAAAAACTTCAAAAAAAAATATAAAATCAAAGAAAACTCAGAAAAATATAAACTTAGTTCCAGTTTCTTCTATATTTTATTTTCTTTATTTGAAAATTATTTAGAAAATTTTGTGGCTGTTTGCTATTTTTAATTCCCATTTTACCCCCAGCCAGTAGCTAAGTCACTGTTTTGCTTTATTTCAGTGTTTAAAAATACCAAAAACATTTTGAAAAATACCCAAAAATCACAAAAATAGTAAAAAATTATAAAAATACCAAAAAGATTTTATTGCTGAATTTTTGACTATTTTTGCATATTTTTATAAATATTTTATCACCCCTTTTATTACCTTGTTTATATATTCCAATATTGAAAAAGAAAAAAATATATAAAACATAAAATATAAAAATCATAAAATTAAAATCCAAAATACAAAATTAAAACATTAAAAAAAATATTTTTTTTAAATTATTAAAAACCCACAGAAATCTTTGCTTGCATAGTGTAGACACACTTCACACTCACACATACACATTTGTCTGATCTACCTTGTTTGCTTCCTGTGTTCGAACTCTCTGCATACTTGCTTGCTATACATCTTTTGTGCAGAGTTAAAAAAAAAATTTTAACTCCACATTTCTTTCTAATTGTTTGATCTATAGTGTGGGTTAATTGTTGATTAAATACAGGATTTTGTAGTGGTCACAACACCGACTGTTGACTCGCCTTGTGGGTCAATACGACCGCTCTCAATTCTGTGTTTATCAAATGGCGCCGTTGCCGGGGAGCAACAGCGAGTAGCTCTTATTTTTGATTGATTGTTATCAGTTGCCTACCATTGCTTTCATTTTTATCTCTCTTATTTTTGATAGATTTTGTTGAGCTTTCTGACCACTCTTTTGTCTTTTTGCGAGGGACCGTGGAGCGAGGCGGATCGTCTAGGGGATCTGAAACATCCTTGGGAAGCGGAGCTGGCTGTTCTTTAGCCAAGCCGACATGAGAGAGCAGGAGTGAGAGAGTGCTTAGTTAGCTTGCATTTTATTTTGTGAGAGAGAGTGATTTATTAATTTGTAATAATACATGGACTTGGACACTCAGACTATCGTGCCTAATTTCCGGGTGTTTGTTCACCCAGGGGCTCACCGCGACTTTTATCGTGTTTTCCGATTGTCATTTTCCGGTTTTGTTTTCATTTTCATTTCTTTTGTGGATTGAGCCCTTAGTTGTAGGCCTTGCTTGTTCGATTAAATTAGGTCCAAACACATTAAAAACCATTGCATGCACCTATAGCTCGTAGTTGGACTTAGTTTAATTAAATAGTCAATTCACTTTTCTTTGATCCGTCGCGCCGCGAGCTCATCCCACCAAGCGCTTCTCCTAAACTCGATGTGTCGAGAGAAGGAGGGGTGAGCCTAGAACAGACCTTAGGATTGGAGATCGGTGATTGACTCGTGGTTCTTAACGCTAGAAGTTGCCTACCTTAGGACGATTTCCGCATTGCATACCGGCATATAGATTAGGTTTATAAATTTCTGCTTTGCATCCCGTATGGAGAGAGCTGGGATTCACTGTAAGTCTTCTTACTTTGCATCCATCATTTAGGCACAAAGGTGAGATTTCCACCTTGGTGTCGACTTGCACGGCTTTTCCGACTCTATTCTCCCTCTGTTTTTGGACAAAGTATGATCAAGAAAATACAAAAACCGTTAGGCGCTTGTTTGAATCTACTCAAAAGAAGCGATAACAGCAAAAAAAATAAAAAAGGGACTGCTAAGAAAACCTTGACCAAAAATAAAATTGGTAATTGGATTCCTTGATTGGGGAGAGTAACACCCTCAGTTGTATTCATGTTGCATGGGAAGGTCTCCTTCCAAGCGAGGTGAGCGCTTTGTAAGGATTAGAGCCCAAAACCCAACTTGTGGCTGCCTTGTGTATCGCTTAGATTTCCGAAGTATTGGCGCTACTATCGTACGTAGGCGAGTAGGGCTTGGTCACCATTGGCGACTCACTATTGTGTGAGCATCGACCTTGTCCGAAGTACCGAGCATAGGCCACGCCTTCACGGGTGTGTCTGTCTCACCATCTGCGTCCGAGTAGGATCTTGCACGCTCACGGGTGATTCCGTTGCGAGCGAGGTCCGAAGTATCGGTTTCGCCTATCGGCTTCCTCCCTCTTATTCTTTGGCTGAGTAGGGATCCAGAAAGGGTTACAAGGACCTTAAAAAGCGCAAGTTACAGGTTACACAGGAGGAGGACAAGTACGGGAATACTTTTCCAGCAGTACTCTCTCTCCTTTAGGCGTAGCGCTCTAAGGACTCGTGACAAGATTAATTCCTGAAATCAAGATAAAATTGACAAGATAAAAGCCGAACCTTCACGACCTCATGTGTTGAGTTGGTGAACTCACCCCTGTTTTGTGTTTGATTGCTAGTTCTATTTAGGTCAAGATAAAAAACACAGCACAATTGTGCGCAATTTTTCTTCTCCCTTCTTCCTTCTTCTTCTGCATTTACCTTGCTCTTCCCAATAATCAAGATGATGGGACGGAGATCTCTTAGGCCGACTTTGTCGGCACCGCTATCCAGCAGTCCTCCTCATTCATCTAGGGCAACCCCGGAGAGTCTGCTCTCCGAGCCTGAGTTCACATCCACCCTGTTCCCCCTCGACCACCCTTCTCATTCTCCTTCTATCAGTCCAATAGTTTCAGAATTCAGTGCATCGCAGAGCTCGGATCATTCGACAGCACCTGAGATGACCTCTTTTGCTTTTTCAGAGAATCCCGAGATGGCTGACAGAGGCGAGCACCCAGATGACCATGATCACCCTCCTTTCTTATTTGATCAAGCGACCATCAACAATTCCTTGCTAGCGTCCCTGGAGACCATGCAGAGGCAGATTCGTGACCAGGGAACATTCATGGGTGATCTCATGAGAGAAATAGCTCAGATGAGAGACAACCGACCTGGGGGCGGTGGCGGTGGAGGAGGAGGAGGACCAGATGCAGGAGGAGGTGATCCCGACGTTGAGAGACCGCCACAGACTATCATGAGGGAATTGCACAACCCGACCACATCCCTCACTCATCGTTAGATCAAACTCCCGCCTATCCATGGAGATTTCGAGCTTCGGCCCCACACAATTCAGCTTCTACCCAAATTCCATGGGTTGCCAACCGAAGAGCCACACCTCCACCTCCAAGAGTTCGAAATGATTTGCAGCACGATCCATGATAGGTTGATGACCGAGGACACCATCAAGATGATCGCCTTTCCATTCTCCTTGGTTGACAGAGCCGCGTATTGGCTCAAACATTTGGGACGATTCATCGATACTTGGGCAGATCTCCGGACCGCGTATCTGAAGAAATACTATCCTCTCGGCCGGACTAATGCAGCTAGAGCGATGATCAGCAACTTCGTCATGATCCCGAATGAACAATTCCATGAAGCTTGGGATCGCTTCCGAGAGCTCATTGACCGGTGTCCACATCACGACATATCCAATCCCAATCTATTTGAAAGCTTCTTTTGTGGGCTGACACCGGAGCTGCAAGGGCTAGTGAACGCCTCTTGCGGTGGGTCCTACTTTTCCAAAGGTGAGGACGACGTTTGGGCCATCTACGAGGGCATGGCAGAGAATTCAACTGTGATGGCCCAAGCCCGTGTTTACACACAGTAGAAGCCCCCGCAAGGAGCGGGATCATTCCAGAGGATCGCCCGCATCGATGCCGGTCCTAACACTTCGTCGGCAGCCGCTACCCAAGCTGAATCAGCCGCAGCCGACATGGGAATCATCAGCGAGAAACTGGACCATCTCGAGATCCTCGAGAAGAAACAGATGCAAGGCATGGCCCAGATGGACCAAATTGCCAAGGCGATGAGTGACCTGAAGACGCAGATCCTTTGCGTACAGGAGGCACAAACTCATTCCCAGCAGCCTCCCAGGTCACGTGCTGATCCGAGCAGTAGCAGTTCCAACCAACCCTCTACCTCGTACCGCCAGGTGAATCACATCCAGGCAGAGCCGGTCCCACTGCTACAGTATTACCCAACACAACCGCCATCTCTAGATACTCAGATGGTGGTCTATCAGCCGGAGCAACCACTGGCAGTTCTTCCTCCACCCTCCTTCGAGCAGGAACCATTGATGGAAGTCAATGGGATTTGGTACGACCGATACTCTCAGCCCGGGATCCGTCGTGATCACCCCGGATTCTGTTGGGGCAATGGTGGCCCCTCATCCCAGCAGCAGAATCCCGCTCAAGGACAGCAGAACGGCCAGCCACAACAGCAGCAGCAGCCCCAATACGCCCATCAGCAGCAGTACCAGAGTGGTCCTCGTCCCGCCTATCAGGGACAATAGTGGAGGCATCGTCAGCAGCCTCATCAATCTTATTCCCAACCGACCCAGAACTTTCCATACCAGCAACAACAGCAGCAACCTCATTTCCCGCTAGGGAACCCATCCGGTTCTCAAGCCCCAGTTTTTGAGAACCCAGCTCTCGATGATCTTGGCCGCTTGCTATCCGAATAGCGAGCATCCTTCAAGCAAGAAATGGATGAATTCCGGCAGGAGATGAGGGAAATAATCAAAGGCAAGGCCGTCATACCCGCTCAGATTGAACTTAACCCGAAAAATCTGAAAAGGAAGTCTGAGCAGGTAGAGTTTAAAGAGGGTACCTCTCCTAGTGACTATTTGAGTGATATATCTCTTTCTTTGTATGATGCTGATTTTGTGACTACTAGGAGCGGTAGGATGCCAGCCGACGGCGCCTCTTCTGAGCGACAACCACCAGCTGAAACAGGAGCGCCAGAGGAGCAGAATAGCAGTGCTGATGCCGCTAATGATGATGCTGAAGATGGTGGTGCTGAGGCCACCAATGACTGAGTCCAAGACGACGGTACTGAGGCCGTCGTGATACCTGAGGCAGACGGTGGTGCTGATGCCACCATTTTGGATGCAGAGCCAGAGCGCGGTGCTGATGCCGCGGAGACAGGTGCCGGTGGCGGTACTGAGGCCACCACATCTACTTTTGTTGAGCCCCCCTCTGTGATGTTACCACCTTTTGTATCTATGGACTGTGGTAACAAAAAGAAAAACAAAAATATGAATAAAGGAAAGGTTTCTGTTCACATTGCGGATCCATATGTGTTGCATGATGGTGATTGTATGGATTCTCCTCCTTCACAGGCACAGGGACCTATTCCTAGCCCTCCATCCGTGGAGGCCCCTACCATCCCCTTCCCTGAGGCACTCCGTCGAGCGAAGGGGAATAAAAGAGAAAATCCTAAAAAAGATCAGCAGGTAGAGTTCAGCAATCAGATGATAGACAGATTCCATATTCAGCTGACTCTACAGGAAGAACTTGAGCACATCCCCCTCTTCAAGAAGAACCTAAAAGAGAAGACCACAATCCGCAGGAAGAGGAGGAACCACAGAGATCAGATCCATGTGCTCACTCATTCCACTTGCTGCACTATTCAGAACAAGCTGCTAGCCAAGCGACCAGATGAAGGAGCTCCCTATGTCAGATGCGAAATTCAGGAGCAGCAGTTTGATCGTACTCTATTAGACAGCGGCTCTTCAATCAACCTTCTTCCGGCAGCCTTACTCGACCGATTCGAGTTTGGTCCTCTTCTTAGGAGCAGGACAGTCCTTCAGTTTGCTGATAGGTCGACTAAGAGGTCGAAGGGATTATTGAAAGACGTGGTCGTTACCATTCAGGGCCTGAAATTCCCCGTGGACTTTGTTGTGTTGGACATGGAGATCCCTGAGTCGGTAACTGATGCCCCCATCATTCTCGGACGTCCATTCTTGGCCACAGCCAAGGTGGTGACCGATCATGACAGTGGGAAGGTATGTTTTCGCGTAGAGGATGAAACCATACAAATAGATACGATCGAGGAAACCAGAGACAGAGAGTTAGAATGCTCGGAGCAGTCAAGCGAAGCCGCGCAGAAGACCGAGGAAGAGCTAGACATCCACCAGGAGTGTGATTTTCTGATGACAAATGATGAATCTAACTGGACAGATCCTGTAGCACCGACCCTCGCCTTGCCTACAGATTCACTATATCTCAAGCTCATGATAGTCGAGAGCCGGGAGAGCACAACCCTGGATGAGGATACACCTGAGGCTGACAGTGTTGGGACGAGTGGTGCTGATGATTTTCATTCTTGCTCATCTTTTTCTGATCCCTCAGATTCAGACATTGACTGGGATGATTTTGATGACTATTTACCTTGTCTGATTCCTTCTGAGCCAACAGCCGTGACGGAGTGCGAGCCAGTACAGTTTATTGATGATTCAGTAGGCCGCCCTTCGTCAGAAATTCATGCAGAGCGAGAGTTCTCCCATGCAGACCTGGTAGCTTTTAGACAGACATATCAGAAGCCAGATCTGCCGCCTCCCAGTTGTCCAGAACTGAAACCTCTGCCGCAGTCGTTGAAGTATAGATTCCTTGCGGGTGAGCCAGATATGCACCTAGTCATTATCTCAGCAGGTTTGACTGGAGAACAAGAATCTCGTCTGATGGAGGTTCTTGAAAGAAACCGCAAGGCAATAGGTTGGAGTATAGCTGATCTCCAGGGGATTAGTCCGGCTCTATGCTCTCACCACATCTATCTTGAGGATGACGCTAGGCCGTCGCGTGAGTTCCAGCGACGGCTGAACCCGAATCTTCGAGACGTAGTCATGAAAGAAATTTCAAAGTGGTGGAGCGCCGATTTTATCTACCCCATCTCCGACTCCAAATGGGTTAGTCCACTACATGTGGTACCCAAGAAGACGGGTATCACTACAGTTGTCAATGAGTCTGGAGAGGAGATCGCTAACAGAGTGCCCACTTCTTGGAGGGTCTGTGTGGACTACAGACGATTGAATGAGGTCACCAAGAAGGATCACTTTCCGCTGCCATTCATTGATCAGATTATCGAGCGGTTAGCTGGGAAGAGTCATTATTGTTTCCTTGACGGGTACTCTGGATATAATCAAGTGGCCATTGCGCCTGAAGACCAGGAGAAAACGACATTCACCTGTCCGTTTGGGACTTATGCTTTCAGACGGATGCCCTTTGGTCTATGTAACGCTCCGGCGACATTCCAAAGGTGCATGTTGTCCATATTCTCGAACATGGTGGGTGACTGTTTATAGGTCTTCATGGATGACTTCTCGGTCTATGGTGACGGGTTCGATGCTTGTCTTGACTGTCTAGACCGTGTGCTTCAGCGCTGCATAGAGGTCAATCTTATTTTATCTTGGGAGAAGAGCCACTTTATGGTGACTCAAGGGACGATCCTCGGTTATATCGTCTCCAACAGGGGCATGGAGGTCGATCCGGCCAAGGTGGATATCATCAGAAAACTCAATCCACCGTCCAATTTGCGCCAGTTGCGGGCTTTTCTGGGGATGTCGGTTTCTACCGACGGTTCATTCAGGACTTCAGTCGTATTGCCCGACCGCTTACTGATTTACTGACAAAAGACACCGAATTTATTGTTAATGATAAGTGTCTTGCGTCTTTTGGAACTCTCAAAGATATGGTTGTTTCAGCTCCTGTCCTTCAGCCACCCGATTGGTCTCTCCCATTCGAGATCATGACGGATGCTTCAGATTTTGTCGTTGGAGCTGTGCTTGGACAGAGGAGGGATGGTTTACCTTTTGCCATTCACTATGCCAGCCGGACTTTGGATGCCTCTCAGCGGAATTACACTGTGACTGAGAAAGAGATGCTGGCCGTAGTCTTTGCTTTGGATAAATATCGATCTTATATTCTCGGATCTAGAGTGACTATTTACACTGATCACGCCGCCATCCGATACTTAATGGCTAAGAAGGATGCCAAAGCACGTCTTACCAGATGGATCCTTCTACTCCAGGAATTTGATATTGAGATTAAGGATAATCCTGGAGTCAAGAATGTGGTGGCGGATCATCTCTCCAGATTGGAGAATCTTGAGAAATCTGAGCCCATCGCACCTATCATCGAGACATTTCCAGATGAGGCGATCTTGGCTATCACCTCGCTCCCATGGTACGCCGACATTGTGAACTATCTTGTCGCCAAGACGGTTCCACAAGGTTGGCCCCGGCAGAAACTCGAGACCTTCCTGGCGAAGGCCAAGTTTTATCATTGGGAGGATCCCGTCCTTTATCATGAAGGAGGGGACAATATCTGGAGGAGGTGCATTCCTCAAGAAGAGCATCACAGCGTCCTCACATACTGCCACAAGCTTGAGGCAGGAGGACATCATTCTGGAAAAAGAACAGCACAGAAGGTGCTTCAATCCGGCCTATGGTGGCCTACTCTCTTCAAGGATTCTGATGAGTTCGTGAAGAGATGTACTGACTGTCAGAAAATGGGAACCTGCGGACAGAGAGACATGATGCCCATGCAACCCATTCACTTTTGTGAGGTTTTTGATGCATGGTGGATTGATTTCATGGGCCCATTTCCTAAGAGTCAGGGATTCGAGCATATTTTGCTCGCTGTAGATTATGTCAGCCGATGGGTTGAGGCCACCCCGCCCGAGCCGCAGATGCTAAAACCGTGTGTAAATTCTTGATGAAAAATATCATTTCACGGTTCGGGGTACCTAGAGTCTTGATTTCAGACGGGGGGTCTCATTTAATCAATGACATGGTTAGGGCCCTTGCAGATGAGTTCGGCATTGACCATCGGGTTGCCACACCGTATCACCCTCAGACTAATGGTCTTGCCGAAGTTTCGAACCGGGAGATAAAAACAATATTGCAGAAAGTTGTCCACCCAGACCGAAAGGATTGATCAAAGCTTTTGGACTCGGTCTTGTGGGCCTATCGGACTTCTTTTAAGAACCCATTGGGGACATCTCCCTTTCGACTCGTCTATGGCAAGCCGTGCCATTTGCCAGTGGAGATCAAGCACAAATCTTTTTGGGCAGTCACTGAGTTACTGTTAGATCTCGAGAGCATAGGAGAACAGAGAAGAGCAGAATTGGCAGCCCTGGAGGAGTTGAGAGATACAACCTTTTCGAACAGCCTACAATACAAAGAGAAAGTGAAGACATGACATGATTCCCATATCAGCCATAAACAGTTTGAACCAGATCAGAGAGTATGGTTGTTTGATTCCAGGCTGAAATTATTCCCAGGGAAACTACAAAGCAAGTGGAAAGGTCCGTATGTGGTTAGGAAGGTACATGACAATGGCAACATCGACATATCCGAACCGTCATCTTCTTCTACCTTCCGTGTCAATGGTCAACGCCTGAAACTATATCTAGATCATGATCCACCGACCATTGACGTTGCCCCCATTCTTCTGGTATGAGATGTGTCCTTTGACTCATATCACCTGCATCTCATACATGGTGATCACTTCCATCTTCCGCTGTACAGATCCATCTGTTCATATCACTCTTTCATCTGTTGATTTATTTTCTTCTTTTCTTCTTTTCTTCTTTTCCTTTTCTATTTTCTTTATCTATCCAAAAGGTGCCGCCCTTGTAGACAGTTTTCCATACTTAGGACATACTTTGTCCTAAGTATAGGGGGGTGTGCATCCCGAGTTTCTCTATTTTTCGATCCTCTCCATTGTCTACTCTTCTTGTCTGTACTTAGGGATATCTTACCCTAAGTATAGGGGGAGACAATCTGAGTACGATTTGTTCATTTCCACCCTTGACCCTCCCTGCTTTGTGTACAGTCTGCTATACTTAGGAGTATTTGATCCTAAGTATAGGGGGGACGGTCAACTTCTCATTCATCGATTCATTCATCAACTATTTATTCTTTAGACTTGTCTATACTTAGTATGAGTTATGTCTTCTCTTTTCTCTCCGATCTATGAGGACATAACTCAAGCTAAGTATAGGGGGGCCGTATATACGGTGTATATACTTTAGCCATAACTCGTACTTTCGTATTTTTCTAATAATATGGCTAATAATTCTTTAAAATTCATTAAAATCCCTAATAAAAAGGTGTTTTGTTCCTCAAATTCTTTTTGTATTTACTGATTAATAAATCGGGTGAAAATGTTTTTTGCAAAATGTTTGAAAAATAGTTTGAAAATCTTTGTGAACATCTATTGAAAACTATTTTGAAAACCTTTTGTTACATGTTTTCAACCTTTGTAAAAATGTGTGGTTTGTAAAAATTTATTTTCTTTGTGTGAAATAAATTGTTTGAAAATGATTTGCAAATGGTTTGAAAAATGGTTGCAAAAATATTTTGAAAAATCTATATATATTGTTTTGAAAACCTTTGCAAAATAATTTCCAAATGTGTGTACATATTTGCAAAATGTTTGTAAAAACTATTTTGGACTATAGTTTTCAAAATTGTTTGAAAAACATGTGTCAAATAAATTTGAGGAATATATACATCACACCAAAATCCACTTTATATATATTTATAAAATTGATCACTTACCCTGTAAATTCTTAAAATCCACTTCTTGTATAAATAAGAAGCATCCCCGTGTAGATATTTGTACCTAGTTTTTATCCAAAAACTTTTTTGTTTTCAAAAATTCCAAAAACATTTGCAAACGTAAAATCCAAAAACATTTGAAATGACTCTTTGAAAAATACAAAAAAAATGCATATGCATCATCATCATCATCTTTTCGAAAAATCCATAAAAAGTTCAAAATCTTGAAAATTGCATCACAAAAATATTTTTCTGCATTCTATCTATCATTTGCATAGCATGAGCATTTTTCGGATTGAGTTTGATAGTTGAACAAGTCTAAGTAAAATCCGGAGATTGGAGCTTGATTGGACCTTAAAATCTACCTAATAACAGGAAACTTATAGGAACTAGGTTTGACGTACTTCAGGTCTAGTTGACTTAATTCTTTGAGGATTACGGGACTTGGTTCAATGGATTCTTGACTGCCTAAGTAGAGTATTTCGGAGCACACACATGACTCTTGTTGATAATGACCTAACTTGGACACCTGCACCTTTCACATGGCTCTACTCAGTTGGAGTGGTGAGGGGATTGGATTTGCCGGTATGAGACGCACACAAGTAGAAACATTTGTCCTCCTCTAGGGAGGGAAGTGCACCCCAACCCATCCAGTGATAAGGAAGTCAAAAGACAGGAGGCTGTGGGTTACGATAATGCTTCACAAGAGGGATAGTCTACTGGCTCAAGAGGAAAAACTCCTTATGTAAATGCTGCTGTATATAGTATTCAAAAAAAATGTTCAGGCATGTAAAAAAATAAAAAAGCCTGCAAAGTATGTACAAATGTTGTAAAGCCAATAAGCAAGCTTGAGTTCCAAAGTCAAATATGTGAGCCTGCAGCAGGATGACCTGACTACACTAGTCTTGCATCCCAGGATAGGTAGCTACACTGGCTACCGTCCATTCTTCTCTTCACCCCCTCCTCTTGAGCGGGTTGCCACTTGAACTTAGAAGGGAATACCCCGCTCCTCGAGGATGGAGTTATTGGATTGGGGAATCATTGGGTTGTTGTACTAGAGAAGTCAGTCTCTTTGTCATTCTAGTTGGGGAGAGCCACCATCACTTATACTGTACGAGTCAGATTCATAGTCGTAAGAGTTTGCGCATGAGTTGAAGTATTTCTGACCTGGCTATTGAGGAGACTTGGACAGAGTTTTGGGATTCTCAAGGACTGTTGGATTTCAAATTCGGTTCTCACTAAGGTTCTGCCCGCACTAAAATTGCAAAGGTCCGACTTAAGCTCCAAACTTTGATTTTGTAAAGACGAGTTTGATAATCAAATAAAATCCAAGTTCTTCTTTTTCTTTTCTTTCTTTTCTTTTTGCACTTATTGCATAAGTGTTTGCTAGGGACTAGCAAAGGTAAAGTATAGGGGGATGATGAATCTACATTTCATCATCTTTATTCTATCATTTTGGCACCAAAAACCCTAACAAATGCCTGTAAATAGCCTTAAATAAAGCATCTTAGCATTCATGCATGTGCATCCCATTAGTGTATAAAATACTGCAATTAAAGCCAAAATTATAGAATAAATAAAAGAAAAGAAAAAGAATAAAATATTGTAAATATTTTATGACCCAAAACCCCGAGACCTAGGCATCTTGATGAACAGGTCGACCTGGAATAAAGTAGGGGGATATAAGGGTCAAATACCTATATTATTCTATTCATTCTTTATTCAGTTTGTGACCTATTTTTGGTTCCACTTTTCATACATCAAATAGAGAAACTTTGTACATGAAAGTTGTAGATAATTAAATAAAGAAAAATACAAAATTGATTTCGCTCAAAAATAATACACAGATAAAAAGTTATGGTCTGAATAAAAATCCAGAATCCCAACTTCCCAGACCCGTATCTCACAAATGAAAACTCCAAATGCAACAAACTCACCTTTAATTGTATATAGAATAAAATAAGCTATTTAATGGCGGTGGTTTCGCATTTGGTGGAGCTACGGTTTGAAAGTTGAGTTTTGGACCCCTATTGTATACTTGTACAGATTAAAATATTCCATTTATTATTTATTCATTATTTTTGTATTTTTATATTTTATAATTTTGTAAATATTATTTATAATAATTATGTGCATTAAAATCAGAATAAAAATGCAAAGAAAACTTAAAATAAAAATACTTGTATACATAAAACACAGGTATTTTACCTATATACATACCTATACATTACCTACTTATATTTTATCTAAAATACAAAACACATCAGAAAAATAAAATAAAAATCTTTCTAAGTGTATAAAAGTATTATATAAGTTTACAAAATAATAAATAGAATTAAAGAAATTAAAAATACCAAAATAACAATAAAAGAATAAAATATATAGGTAATATACCTATAAAGGGCATAATAGGTAACTTATAAAAATATATTCCATAAAAATAATTAAAAATCATAATAAAATACTACATAAAATGCTAAACATTTTTTATTTTATAACCATAATTTAATAAAATCATTTTCGATTTTTAAACTAATTTTCAAAACTTTTTCGCAGGGTTTTTCCTGGTTGGTCCACGTGGACCAACCAGGAGGTAGTCAGCGTTGACCCTAGGTCAACTGCCTGCCTTCCCCCGCCTGCCTCCTGTCAGACCTGGGTTTTCACCCACTTCTGTCGAGATTTTCCAGCCGCGCCTTGCATTTTTTCGTGGTGATTTCTTCACATATTTTCTTCCTCGTTATGCAGTGAATCACGCCCAAGTGAAACCTTGGGCTTTGGATCACTGTGGCGATCAGGGCGCCTTGCGGTCGAGGTACCTCTCTTCCTCTGGCTCCGGCCATTGAGGACCCCCTCTCCCTTATTTTTCATCTGCATTTTGTTAGTCATAATCCAAACATTTAAACCCGTCAAAAAGATCGAAGTTTCATCTTGTGATTCGCCCAATCTCACTTCCTCGCCGGAGCGCAACTCCGGCCGAACATCCCCACGTCGCGTTACGACTCGTCACCACCATCCTGAGGTCCAGGCATTTTGCCCTGGACCTCCTAATCCTTTTTACAGGTCAAAGCATGTTCATTCGAGCCTGGAGGAAATTCTGGAGCCTCGCCGGAGCTAACGGGGCTCTGTAGCTCTGCCACCCTCACGCGAGCCCCTCGGCCATCGTCGAGGTTTTCTGACGCCGCCAGCAGCAAGAGGAGACCTTCAGGAGTCTCCACGACCATTTTGAAGCTCAATCGTCGCCGGAGGATGGAGGTCTTGGACGGCGAAGCTCGCCCTCGTCGGTGTTCTTCGATGTTCTTGGTCTTAACCTCCAAACCGTCGGATTGTGGAGGAGCCCCAGATTTAACGTGGACCGTCCGATCGCCAGAACCTGCCACCGTCGGATCTCATCTGAGATATGATCTCAGACGTCCAGGCCGAACCGTCATCGCGAGCTGAGGAGTCGCCACGTGTCAAGTGAAGACCCCCCGGCCGTTGGATCTGCCTTGCGAGGGATTTTTGCAAGTATTCCCTCGCTATTTTTGTAATTTTCTTTTAGTCCTAAAATTTTGTTTAGTAGTTTAAATATTTTGTAAAATTTGCAACTCGGTCCTCGAACTTCAGATATTTGCACTTCGCCCCTCTGCCACGTCACCTCACGTGACCTGTTCACGTGAGGGGTGGGCATTTTGCAGGGAAGCCCTTGGCCTTTGGTATATTTCATTTTAGTACCAGCACTTTTATATTCAGTGTTATCTTTTTGGAGAAATTGCAAGTTAGCCCCCAGAGGTTTCTGATATTACACTTAGGTCCCTGCCAGGCGCGTGCGAGTCACGCGCCCTGGTGGGTAATTTGCACCCACACCCCTGCGGGTTTGCGTATTTGTAATTTGTCCTTAAATTTGAATATCAAGTGTTAAATTTTGTGGATATTTGCTTGTATGCCCCTGGACTATTGGATATTTGCATATATACCCCCGCCAGGCTGTGGTATTTTTGTGAACTTGTGCCATTTATTTGGAGCATTATTTTAAATCGAAAAATTCTCAAAAATTAAACTTAAGCTCCTATGTGCTTGTACTTTAACGTTATATTTTTAGTTTTTGATTTTATTGCATTCTAATATTTATTAAAAATCAAAAACATGCTTTTTATTCACTGTCTAGCTTAGCAAATGCCAAAAAAATATTAAAATACCTTGGAAAATTCCAAAAAATTTCCCTACTGTCTATTTTAACCTATTTTAGTGTCAGTCCAAAAATCACTAAAAATTGCAAAAGAAAAACCTTAAAAATTCAAAAATACACAAAAACTTCAAAAAAAATATATAAAATCAAAGAAAACTCAGAAAAATATAAACTCAGTTCTTGTTTCTTCTATATTTTATTATCTTTATTTGAAAATTAGTTTAGGAAAATTTTGTGGCTGTTTACTATTTTAATTCCCATTTTACCCCCAGCTAGTAGCTAAGTCACTGTTTTGCTTTATTTCGGTGTTTAAAAATACCAAAAACATTTTGAAAAATACCTAAAAATCACAAAAACAGTAAAAAACTATAAAAATACCAAAAAGATTTTATTGCTGAATTTTTGACTATTTTTGCATATTTTTAAAAATATTTTATCACCCCTTTTATTACCTTATTTATATATTCCAATATTGAAAAAGAAAAAAAATATATAAAACATAATATATAAAAATCATAAAATTAAAATCCAAAATACACAATTAAAAAATTTAAAAAAAAATATTTTTTTTAAATTATTAAAAACCCACAAAAATATTTGCTTGCATAGTGTAGACACACTTGACACTCACACATGCACATTTGTCTGATCTACCTTGTTTGCTCCCTGTGTTCGAACTCTCTGCATACTTGCTTGCTATACATCTTTTGTGCAGAGTTAAAAATAAATTTTAACTCCACATTTCTTTCTAATTGTTTGATCTATAGTGTGGGTTAATTGTTGATTAAATACAGGATTTTGTAGTGGCCACGACACCGACTGTTGACTCGCCTTGTGAGTCAATACGACCGCTCTCAGTTCTGTGTTTATCAGCTGTCACCACCTGGGATCAACTAAGGACTGAGTACCTGTACAAGTATTATTCACTCAGTCGAACTAATGCAGCATGAGCTATGATCAAAAATTTATCCATGATCTAAAATGAACAATTCCATGAGGCATGGGATCGATTTCGAGAGCTCATTGATAGGTGTCCCCATCATGACATCAGCGGGCCCAATCTCATCAAGAGTTTCTTTTGTGGACTGACATATGAGCTGCAGGGGCTAGTGAACGCCTTGTGTGGAGGTTCCTACTTCGCTAAGGATGAAGACCAGGTCTGGGCCATCTATGAGGAGATGGCTGAAAATTACACAGTGATGAACCAAACCCGGGTCTACACTCAGGGGAAGCCTCCCCATCAGGTGACTTCATATCAGAGAATAACACGTGTTGAGGTTGGTCCTTCTTCATCTTCAACAGCAACAACATTAGTAGAGTCTTCAGCCATCGACATGGGCATTATCAACCAGAAGCTGGACTAGATGGAAATCATCGACAAGAAGACGTGTCAGGGACTAGATAAGCTCAACAGGATCGATGAGCTGGCCCAAACATTGAGTAATCTTAAGACACATATCATGTGCTCCAAGAGGCACAGGCAACTTCTCAGCCAAGGTCTAGGTCACATGCTAATCTAGGGAGTAGTTTTTCACAACCATCCGCCTCATACCGACATGTTCACCATATTCAGGTGGAGCAAATTCAATCACTCTCGTAGTACCAGTCACCACCACCACCACCTCCTTCAGACACTCAGATGGTGGTTTACCATCCAGATTAACCTTTGGCGTCCCTTCCCCCTCCATTCCACAAGCAGACGGAGCTGTTAATGGAAGTCAATGGGATTTGGTACTCCCACTACCAACAATTGCCAAGGATATGACATGACCACTTAGGCTTCCGATGGTCCACTAGAGGCACTCAGTCTCAACAGCAGCCATCGGCACAGTTAGGGTAGGGAGCCCAAAAACATCAGACCCAGTACTCCTAGCAACATGTTCCTCAACCCCAGTATTAGGGTCAACAATGGAGGCAGCATCAACAGCCTCATACCCAGTTTTCACAGCCTCCCCCTCACCCATACCACCACCACCAGCATAGCCAGCCTCATTTCCAATGAGGCAACCCATCCGGTTCTCATGCACACTCGTATGCGAACCCAACGTTAGAGAATCTCACCCGCATGCTTTCCAAGTAACAAGCCACATTCAAGCGAGAGATGGATGAGTTCTGGAAAGAGATGAGATAGATCATCAAACCCAAGGCCGCCATACCTACGTAAATTGAGCCCAACCCGAACAATCTGAAAATAAGGTCCGAGCATGTACAATTTACAGAGACCACCACTAGGTGGATGATATCCATGATTTATTTGATGATGATTTTGTGACACTCGGGAGTGGTAGGAAGACAGTCGGCTGTGACTTATTTAGGCAACACCGGTGATGATGATTCTAGAGCATCATATAGAGTAGAGAGCAATCTGATGCTGCTAATGATGATGGCAGTGGTGGTGTTGAGGCCACCAAGGATGATGATCCAGACGACGGTGTTGATGCCGTCATATCTTCTAGTACTGCAGATGGTGGTGCTAATGCCACCAATTCACCAGATGTTTGACCAAAGCGCGGTGCTTATGTCTCCATTTCAGATGTTGACAATGGTATTGATGACACTAAGAGTCCAATTGTGTTGACTCCCTCTCATATACCCGAGAAAATACAAAAAATGGGGAAATTTCGAAAAACAAAAATATGAATAAAGGAAAGGGTTCTGTATATCTCTTTCAGGTCCATCTGCCGTGATTGATAATACTTATATGGATTCTAGCCTTATGTATGCTCAGAAACCCATTCCTACCCCAGACCCTCAAACTTCTGAGGAGGGTCCTCTATCCCCTTCCCTCAATCACTCTACTTAAGGAAGGATAAGAAAATAGAAAACCCCAAAAAGAGACAACCGATAGAGTTCAACGAGAAGATGATAGACCGATTTCAAATCCAGCTGACTCTTCATGAGGCACTTGAGTATATTCCTCTTTTCCAAAAGAACCTTAGGGATAAGACCACCATCCATAGGAAGAAGAAGCGTAATCACAATGTAGAAATTCATGTGCTCACCTGTGCTGCTTGCTTTTCCATCCAGAACTGATTACCAGCCAAGAGACCAGATGCAGGGGCTCCATATGTCTCAGATGCCATATCCATGAGAGTAGTTCGATCAGACTCTATTAGACAGTGTATCCTCAATTAACCTCCTTCCGGTTGCCTTGCTTGAGTGCTTCGAGTTCGGCCCTCTTAGACAGAGCAGAATAGTTCCCCAGTTTGTAGATAGATATGTCAAGAGGCCAAAGGGGTTACTAAAGGACATTTGTCGTCTCAATTCAGGGCTTGAAGTTCCTCGTGGACTTCATTGTGTTGGACATGGAGATCCTTGAGTGTGTGAGCGATACCCCCATCATTTTAGGACGACCTTTCTTGGCCACATCCAATGCAATATCCGATCATGATAGTGGAAAGCTATACTTTCATGCCGAGGGTGAGAGTATACAAATAGAGACGATTAAGGAGCTTAGAGCGAGAGATTCAACATTCTCATAGTAGAGTTCTGAGCAGATGACAGATACAGAGCCAAATATCCACCATGAGTGTGATTTTGTGATCACAAATAATGAAGCAGCTTGGGTCGATCCAATTTCACGAGCTCTTGTCACAGCTTCAGAGTCTACAGAGTCACAGATGTCAATAGATGAGAGGTTGGAGAGCACACTTGTGGTACAAGATACCTTAAAGGCCGATGATCACGATCTAGTTAGCGAGGCAGATTTTATTTTATGTGATTCTGATTCAGATCCCTCTAACCTAGTCACTAATTTCAATTGGCAGGACTTTGATGACTATTTACCGTGTTTGATTTCTACAGAGCCCACAACTAGGACAGAGATTGAGGCAGTTCAGTTGATAGATACACCATCATGGCCATCTTCGTCGATTTCAAAGATACAACGAGAGTTCTCCCATGCAGATCTGGTAGCCTTCACTGAGGCCTTTCAGAGACCAGATTTGTCAACTCCCACTTGCCTAGAGCTGAAGACCTTGCCGCAGAGTATAAAGTACAGATTCCTTGCGGGTGAGTCGGAAATGTTTCCAATCATTATCTCAACAAATTTGATTGATGACCAAGAATCTCGTTTGATGGAGGTTCTTGAAAGAAACCTCAAGGCAATCAGATGGATAGTAGCTGATCTCCAGGGGATAAGTCCAGCCTTGTGCTCCCACCACATATATCTCGAAGATGACTCCAAGACATCGCGTGAGTTCCAGCGTAGATTGAACCTGAATTTTCAAGACATAGTCATAAAGGAAATATCCAAATGGTGGAGCATAGATTTTATCTACCCCATCTCCATCTCCAAATGGGTTAGTCCACTACATATGGTACCCAAGAAGACATGTATTGCCACAGTTGTAATTGAGTATGGACAGGAGATTGCTACTCGGGTACCCACTTCTTGGAAGGTTTGTGTGGATTACAGATGATTGAATCAAGCCACCAAGAAGGAACACTTTCCACTTCCATTTATTGATAAGATTATTGAGAGGATAGCTGGGAAGAGTCATTATTATTTCCTTGATGGGGACTCTGCATATAATCAGGTGGCCTAACGCCCAAAGACCAGGAGAAAATGACGTTTACCTGTCCATTTGGAACGTTTGATTTTAGACGGATGCCCTTTGGATTATGTGATGCCTCGACCACATTCCAAAGGTGCATGCTTTCCATATTCTCGGACATGGTGGGAGACTGTTTAAAGGTCTTCATGGACGACTTTTCGATTTACGACGATGGGTTTGATGCTTGTCTTGATTTCCTAGTCCGAGTACTTCATCTCTACATTGAGGTCAACCTAGTCTTATAATGGGAGAAGAGTCATTTAATGATGACTTAAGGGACGGTACTTGGTCACATCATTTCCAACAGGGGCATAAAGGTTGATCCGGCCAAGGTGGATATCATCAAGAAGCTCACTTCACCATCCAATCTGAGACATTTGCAATCTTTTTTGGGACATGTCGGTTTCTACTAACGGTTCATACAAGACTTCAGTTGAATTGCCCGACCGCTCACTGATCTACTCACGAAAGACACTGAGTTCCTTGTAGATGATAAGTGTCTTTCGTCATTTGGACTCTCAAGGGTTTAGTTGTGCAGGATTCTGTCCTTCAGCCACCTGATTGGTCTCTCCCATTTGAGATCATGATGGATGCTTCTGATTTTGTCGTGGGGGCTCTGCTTGGACAGAGGAAGGATGGACTACCATTTGCCATACACGACGCTAGCTGGACTTTTGATGCCGCTCCGCGGAACTATACTATGACAGAGAAGGAGATGTTAGCCGTAGTATTTGATGTGGATAAGTTTCGATCTTACATTCTTGGATCTAGAGTGACTATCTATACAGATCATACCACCATTCGATACTTAATGGCCAAGAAGGATGCCAAATCCAGATTGACTAGATGGATCCTTCTACTCCAGGAGTTTGATATTGATATTAAGGATAAACCTGGAGTTAAGAATGTCGTGGTGGATTACCTCTCCCGATTAGAGAATCTTAAGGATTCTGAGATTACTACACCTATCGCTGAGACATTTCCAGATGAGGCGATTCTTGCTGTCACCATGCTCCCATGGTATGATGATATTGTGAACTATCTTGTTGCCAAGAAAGTTCCACAAGGTTGGACTAGGCAACGACTTGAGACCTTCCTTGTGAAGGCCAAGTCGTACCACTGGGAGGATCCCACCCTTTACCATGAAGGGGGTGGGGGGGGGGGATATTGTCTGGCGTCGATGTATTCCTCAGGAGGAGCACCATAGCGTCCTCTCCTATTGCCACAAGTTTGAGGAAGGAGGCCATCACTCTGAGATACATACAACACAAAAGGTCCTCCAATCCGACCTTTGGTGTCCAGCCCTCTTCAAGGATTCAGATGAATTCGTGAAGAGATGTACCGACTATCAAAGGATGAACACTTGTGGACAGAGAGATATGATGTCGATGCAACCCATTCACTTCTGTGAGGTTTTTGATGCATGGGGCATCGACTTCGTGGACCCATTCCCTAAGAGTCAGGGATTTGAGTACATTTTATTGGATATGGATTATGTGAGTAGTTGGGTTGAGGCCATCCCCGCCTGAGCCGCAGATAGGGGTGTAAGAAAATTCTCAAGTTCGATATTCGCTCAGGTTCGGCTCTCTAAAAGTTCGATTCAGATTTGGTTCGAAAATAAATGAACCGAACCTGAACACAAGTTTAGGCTCGATTAAATAAATGAACCGAACCTAAAAATCATAGGTTCGCTCAGGTTCGATTCGTTAAAAGCTCGATAAACATACACATATACATATTTACAAATCCTTATCCGTAGAAGTGGACTTATTTTGAGATGAGTGGTTTTTATCCCAGGGTAAGTGAATTTTGTCTAGAGATAACTAAATATTTACGGGATAACTAGGTTTTATCTCAGTATAAACTATTCAAAAATAAATAGTCACATCGTGTTTACAACATCTATCATCTATGGTCTACTACTTTTCCCTTCTTTATCTTCAAATCAACAGAACAAGTACAAACATTACTTATCGAATATCTCCGCATTATTCTTCCTTATCCCCATCTGAATAGATATAAAATATATTATAATTATACTTTTTCAAAGAGATGAATCCTTATTAATCTATTTTTTTCAAAAGATGAAGATGGGTTAGATAAAGGAAAAAACTAAATGAATATTTATTCTAATTGTAAATACACATATATATTTTCATCTCTCTTCTTTTCACTCCCTCTTATTAGAGAACTCTTAAGTTCGATATTTGCTTAGGTTCGATTCGTTTAAAAAGAGGTTCGATTTGGATTCGGTTCGAAAATAAACGAACCGAACCTGAACACAAGTTTAGGCTCGATTAAATAAACGAACCGAACCTCAAAAATATAGGTTCGCTCAGGTTCGGTCCGTTTACACCCCTAACCGCAGATGCAAAGACAATTTGCAAAATTCTTGAGGAAAATTATCATATCATGGTTAGGGGTACCTAGAGTTTTGATTTTTGATGGGGAGACTCATTTTATCAACGACAAGGTAAGGGCCCTTGCTAATGAATTCAACATAGACCATAGTGTTGCCACTCCATACCATCCACATACTAATGGTCTTGTTGAGGTTTCAAATAGGGAGATCGAGACTATATTGCAGAAGGTCGTCTGCCTAGAATGAAAGAATTGGTCACAGCTTTTTGGACTCGGTCTTGTGGGCCTATAGGACTTCCTTCAAGACACCTTTAGGTACATCTTCCTTCTGACTCATTTATGGCAAGCCATGCCACTTACCTGTTGAGATTAAGCATAAGTCACTTTGGGCAGTAACTGAGACACTATTGGATCATGAGAGTGTAAGAGATCAGAGGAGAGCAGAGTTGGTAGCCTTGAAGGAGTTGAGAGATACAACCTTCTCAAGTAGCCTACAATATAAGGACATAGTGAAGATATGGCATGATTCTCACATCAACCATAAGCAGTTTGAGCCCAACCAGAGAGTATGGCTATTTTATATAAGATTGAGATTATTTCCAGGGAAGTTATAGAGTAAACGGAAGGGACCATACTTGGTCAGAAAGGTGCACGACAACGATAGTATTGATATATCCGAGTTGTCTTATGAGTCCACCTTTCGAGTCAACGGTCAACGCCTCAAGACCTATCTTGATCATGATCCAATGACTGTTGATGTTACCCCTATTCATTTTGTATGAGATATGTTCTTTGACTCTCATTATTTGCGTCTCGTAACTGATTTTCACTCTGCATCTTTGTAGATCCATGTTGTCTATATCATTCATTCATTTACTTTGTTTAATACCTAGATCCATCTTATGATTTTGCTATACTTGGTATGCACTTTATCATAAGTATAGGGGGTACTAGACCTGTGATTGTTCATTTCTAATCTATTACCTCTGTTTTGTTTCCTATACTTAGGGACATCTTACCCTAAGTATAGGGTAGGTGATGTATGTTCATTCTCTTCCTCAGTTTTTCCCTTAGTATAGAGTCTTCTATACTTAGGATTACTTGATCCTAAGTATGGGGGGGGGTCACCAACTTCTATTGATTCTATTCTTTCATTCTTTTGAGTCATTGTAGCACATGATTCTGTTCACTTCTCTATACTCAGTACGAGTTATGTCTTCCTTCATCGCTCTCTAACCACTCCGAGGACATCGTTCGAGCTAAGTATAGGGGGTGTCATATATATTGTATATATACTTTAGCCATAACTCATACTTTGTGTTTGTTAATAATATGTCTATTATTTATAAAATCAGAATACAAATATTTTCAAAAATGCTTGCAAAAAACTTGGTAAAAATTGTTTGTAAAAACTTTTGAAAAATTATTTTTGTACAAATTTTGTAAAAATATTTGTAGAGGTTGTTTACAAAATATTTGTAAATTATTTTCTATATCAAAATTATATATACTGTACGATTTTTTGACAATTATGTGAAAATAAAATGTTTGCAAAAACAGTTTGTAAAATTATTTATAAATGTTTGTAAAAATAGTTTTGAAAAATGCTTTGAAATATTTTGAAAATTTCTACAAAACTATTTTATCACATGGGAAATAATCTATGGGGTATAAAATTACTTGTATATACATTAAAAACCATTCTACCACTAATTCTTTGTACATAAATACCCTTAATAAAGCTGGTTTAAGATCTTGTAAATAAAATCCATTTGTAACATAAACCTTATTGTAAATGCCTTTGTAGAAATCTTATCTTTCTTTGTTATTTTTTCAAAATGCCTAAAAATTTGAAAAAAATAAAACTCCATAAGAATTTGCATAGTTTGAGATATTCCCACAAAAAGAGTTTTTGTAAATACTTAGATATGCATTCTTCAGAATCAATGTTGATATTTAAACTATTCTGGAATAAAATTAAAGAATGGAGCTTGGTTAAGACCTTAATCCACTTACTTTAGAGGAACCTTATAGGATTTGGGGTTAAGACTTTTCAGGTCCATATCAACTTAATTCTTTGAGTGCACTAGGTTATGTTCACACGTTATCGTGATGGGCCTAAGTCAAACACTTAACAACGCACGCATGGCTCTCACAGATAATGGCTTGACTTGGACACACACCTTACACATAGCTCAACACGGATGAGGTGGTGAGGAGACAAAATCCTTTGACCTAGAGTAGCATAGGGGTGTAGTACAACTAGCAGGAGCCACTCGTCCTCGTTAGGGAGGGAAGTGCACCTCAACCTGGTCTAGCAGCATTAAGGTCTAAATACAAGAGACTGTGGGTTGCAATAAAGCTTCACAAGAGGGATAGTCTACTGGCTCAAGAAGAAAAACTCCTTATGTACATGTTGCACCCTGTAGATATGTTGTATATATGTCATAAAAAAGTGTAAGAAAGCAAAAACTCCAAAAGGGGGACATGCTTGATTGAAAATAAAATGCCTGTCGGAGTGTATATAGTGAATAAGCAAAGCTCATGTATTTCATCATCTCATCGTATGGAAGCTTGTAGCTGCAGACTTAAATACACTAGTTAAGCTCCAAGGGATACGTGACTACACTGTTCATGGTCCATTCTTTTCTTTCCCCCTCTTCTTGATCTAGTTGTACTTGAACTTAAAAGGGAATACCCCGCTCCTCGAGGAAAGAGTTGCTAAACAGGGGGATTAGAGTTACCTTGTTGAGGGAGGTTGTTTCTTTGCCACTTTTAAGTTGGGGAGCTATATATCACTTATACAGTACAAGGAAAGATTCATAGTCATTAGTGTTTGCGTATGTAGACTTGTTCTGCTCTTGGTTGTTGAGGAGACCTGACCATAGAATTGTGGATGCTTTTCTTTTTCTTTGGTTTCACTTCTTTTTCAAATAAGTGTTTGCTAAGGGACTAACAAAGTTAAAGTATATGGGGATGATGAATCTATGATTCTCATTCTTTATTCTTTTCTTTTAGCCACATCTTTTAGCAAAAACATCTGTAAATACGTGTAAATCCAATAAATTACAATTATACATGTTTTTGTAATAATGTATAATTAGCATATATTTGTTCAAAATAAAAGAATAAAGAAGAAAAGAAAATTAAGAATGATGTAATTATGTAATAACTACAGACTGATCCAAAACCCTGAGAGAAGGCCAATTATTAACCTGATCGACTAGGAATAAAGTAGGGGGAGATATGGTCCTTGTATATCAATCACTATGTGTTCTATATAATACCAATCTTATATTTTATTATTCAATAAAAAGACCTCAAAACAAATTATTTTCTTAATAAAAATTATAAAAAATGTAGTCTAATAATACAAATACTTGCAAAATGAATTGATGTACATAGAGCAAATCCACTCATAAAAAGCCACAAACAAGAATTTAGAAGATCAATTCCGGCTCCATATGATCTCAACTTCTTTCAAAATCATCTTTATAGGACTTGAAATTTAATTATCTTTAAAATGAGGACGGTTTCATAATTTTTGGAGAGATGGTGTAGAAGTTAGCTTTTTGGGTGCATTGTATAGCCACATAGTACCTGTACTTGTAAATATAAATGTTTAATTATTTTAATATATAATTCATGTATATCGTATTTTTAATACTTGTATATACTCCTAATAATATTATAAAAATCATAAAACACAAAATGACTTAAAAAAATAATAAAATCAAAATTTCAATGTACAACAACCATACTTGTATAGAAGTCTTCGTGTTTAGAGATGTAAATTTTTTGGAGGATGACTTCCTTAAGAGTCAAGACAAAAATGAAGTAAAGGAACTCATTGAATACCATGAAGATACTGAGTTTCTTGAACCAGAAACTGAAGAAGTAAATGAAGTTGTAACTCATTTACCTTTCGAAGGAGTTCGAGGGTGGTAGCACCAACTGAAAGGTACAGATTTCATTTGTCAGGTAAAATTGACAATGATCTAGCTTCATTTGATGGAACACTTGCAGATCATGACATGGATATGTTGGGAAAAATAGAAAGAGTTGTTTTATTCCATAGCCCTAGGCTCTCTTATATAGGGAAGAGATCTATGGGCAAACTACATAAAGCAGACAAGAGGAAAAGAAAATAGATAAAGGAGTACTGAAATACAGAAAACAAGAATTATTTTCCTACACTCCCCCTCAAAATGAAGCATAAATATCTATCATGCTCAGCTTGGACGAACACTTTTGAAATGATCCTCTGAGTAAGGCCTTGGTGAAAATATCTGCTGTTTGGTCTCCTGAGCTGACATGAGATGTAAAAATGATTCCCTTCTGAATCATGTCACGTATATAGTGACAATCGACCTTAATATGCTTTGTCCTTTCATGGAAGCATGATTATTAGAAATGAACAAGGTAGCCTGATTGTCGCATTTTAGCGACATGAGAAGAGGTACATTTATATGTAAATCGGTTGGGACTGCTCGAACCCACATCATTTTAGTACACGCTTCACTTTAGTTTGTTTCTCACTTTTTCACGAAACAAGTGAATCTCCAACAAATATAACAAATCCTATTGTGGACTTCCTATCCTTAGGGCACCCTGCATAATCTGCATCTACATATGCTGAGATAGTGATGGTGCCATCTCTTTTAAATAGTTTCTCTGTACCTGGAGATGATTTAAGATACCTTAGTATCATTAGTATAGCATCCATATGTACCTGACGAGGTTGTTCCATGAACTGGCTCACCCGACTAACAACAAAAGAAATACCGGATCTCATAATGGTGACGTACAGAAGCTTTCCCACAAGTTTTCCGTATCTTCTCTTGTCAACCTCATCAGTATCATCTTCATATAGTTTCATGCTTAGATTCGTTGGTGTTGTGACTGGTCGACATCCAAGCATACCCGTGTCACTTAGCAAATCAGTGATATTTTCTCTGAGTCATCACTAACTCATGTTGATTTCTGGCAAACTCCAGTCCCAGAAGGTATCTAAGAGATCCAAGATCCTTGGTAACAAATTCACGGTCCAGAGATTCTTTTGCCCTCTTTATTCCTTGTATACCTGTGATAAGTATATCATCAACATACACTATAATAGCAATCATACCTCTAGAGGTTCTCTGTATGAAAAGTGAATTGTCTGCCGTCCGAACCCCTGCTTCTCAAATAAATCTGAGAGCTTCTGGAACAATGTTCGTGGGCTCTGCTTAAGGCCATAGATTGCCTTATGAAGTCTACATACCTGTGAACACTCCCCCTCAGTAGCAAACACAGGTGGCTGCTGCATGTAGACTTCCTCATGAAGGTCACTATATAAGAATGCATTCTTGACATCAAGTTGAAACAAGGGTCAATCTCGAACCACAACAATAGATAGAATAATCTGTAGGGTAGAATACTGAACTACGGGAGAGGAGATGTCAAGGTAATCCACCCCATATGTCTGAGTAAAACCACTTGCTACTAGGCGAGCCTTGTAGCGATCAATACTGTCACCATCATTCTGCTTCACTGTGAAGACCCATTTGCAACTCACTATAGACATTCCAGCGGGGGTCGTGACCAAACTCCAAAAACCTTTGGATTGTAGAGCCGCCACATCCTCCTCCATAGCTACACACCACTTGCTATCTGCCAACGCCTCCTGATAAGTCCATGGTATGGCCACGGTGTTCAAAGCTGCAATAAACTTCCCAAAATCACATGCTAGACGCTCGAGTGTGACATGAGAAGCAAGCGGATATGATGCGCAGGAATGTTTCTGCTTCGTAAGAGTAATAGGTAAATCAAGATCATCATCATTTCTACCCCCAACCTGATAATCAACTGCCTGAGATATGCCCTGCTGAGAGACATTATTAATCCCATCATTAGAATTAATGCTTTCTAAACAAACCTGGGGCGTGCTAAGTGACGAACCATGAGCATGAGCAGGGGCAGACCGTCGACTGTAGTGATGTGGTAGTGGGGGTACCAGAGTAATGGGAGGTGGGGCTGATGGTGGTGATGGAGGAGGTGGTAATGGAGGTGTTTAGGATGGTGGTGAAGGTGGAGGTGGAATATAGACCTCATTATCTGAATATGAAGTTGTCAACCTGTCACCTGTAGGCGAAAAATACATGACGGACTCAAAAAATGTTACATCTGCGCTGACATAATATCTCTTGTGTAACATATCGTTGTAGCGATAGCCCTTCTGAGTTATGGAGTAAACAACAAAGACACATTTGACAGCCCTAGGAGAGAGCTTGTCAATCCCTGGACACAACCGATGGACAAACACAACAGATCCAAACATATAAGGGCTAAGAGAGAACAACTCCTTGTCAGGAAAAACAAGTGAAAAAGGATTTTTTTCCTATAGCATCGATGAGCGCACGCGGTTAATGAGATAACTAGCCATTAGAACCGCATCACCCCAGAATGAATGTGGGGCACAACTTTGATTCAGGAGAGTACGTGTGACATCAAGAAGGTGACGATGCGTGCTTTCAGCAACACTGTCCTGTTGGGACGTATACGCACACGAAGTTTGATGAAGAATACCATGAGACCGAAAGAATTGAGAAAGCATATCTGTGCAGAATTCAAGCGCATTGTCTGTTCATACAATTTTGACAGAGGTGGAAAAAATATTCTGCACTTCTCTAATGAAATTTATTATGTCATTTCCAGCTTCAGATTTATTCTTCAACAAGAAGTCCCAATACATGCGACTAAAATCATCCACAACAACTAAATAAAATCAGTGTCCCCGATGATCGGGAACATGACTTAGACCCCAAATGTCTACATGGAAAAACTTAAAAGGGGAGCTACTGCTCCGACTTTGACTACTAGGAATGATCGACCGATGGTGCTTCCTTTCCTGACACGCTTCACAGTTGAATGACGAGCGGGGTGAAATCTGGGGAAGAAATTGACGTAGTTTCTGAAGCAGGAGATGTCCAAAGCGCAGATGCCAAAGAACGGGAGAAACAGGTCCAACGGAGTGGGATGATAGACCGACATATGGTGTTTGGGCCAGTCGATAAAGTCCACCCTGCTCACGGCTACAACCAATCACCTTGCCCGTAAGAATGTCTTGAAACACAATAGATGATGGGTCTAATATTACTCGACAATTTAAAGCCTTAGTAATCTAACTGATAGAAAGTAAATTCATTGAGAAATCAGGAGCATGCAATGCATTCTGTAAGCGCATAAATGGTGTCAAGGTGATCTCCCCCTGTCCCGTGATAGGAGAGTGAGTCCCATCAGCTATGTCCACAGCTCTTCTTGGCTGAACCTGCCGATAGGCTGAGCTGATCTCTATCTCCACACAAGTAATGTGTGGCTCCAAGATCAATAATCCACTTTGATATATCGGAACCATGACAAACAGTAGAGGCATGAATACTACCTGAGTTACTGGCCCCTGCAGTAGCGGTAAAATCTGAGCTGTTCTCTGGAGCAGGTGCTAGGGTGCTAGATAGTGGCATAATGTCTCACAATCGAGACACAAGCTCGTCATATCTCTGATATGATGTGGGCAGTGCAACTTGCTGATGATGGACCTACTCTGCTACCCGTGTTGATGCTGGAAAATCATTATTTGCATATGTCTTCCGTATGACCCGATCTGTGACAATAAGCATACGATAGTCCACGACCACATCCACCTCTACCTCGTGATGCCCGTCCATGAAACTGAGATGAACCGCCTCTTCCACGAGAGGCCGCTATGGCAGAAGAATTTGGCACTGGAATTGGAACATTGATCCTGCTTAACCTTCGAATGGCCTCCTCCATGGTAGGGATGGTAACATCAGCCAGTATCTGTGAGGATGCGACCTCGTACTGTGAGTCAAGAGAGGTCAGAAATACGCCAACCATCGTAGCATTCCGGAATGTTTTCATCTGTTCCGGAGTCGCCGTGAGAGGCATGAAGCTATGAAGCTTCTCAAACATACCGCGCATAGCGGTGTAGTATGCATGTAGTGGTCGACCATTCTGCTTAATGGTGAAGATGTCATGCTGCAGCTGTAGAATTTTCATCTCATTCTTGGCATGTGAATACGTAGCAGCAAGAATATCCCACATGGTCTTTGTTGTGTGCTGGTGCATGACATCATTTGCTCTATCTTGTATCATGGTACCGGACAACCAGACTCGTACATAAGCGTCATCGGCCTCCCAGGAGGCATACAACCCTGTCTCCTTCGTCGGCTCTTCTTCGGTAAGAATATGTTTCTTACCCATCGACTTCATTAGGCCCATGAATTGCATGGCCCACAATTCATAATTCGACCCATCCATCTTTACTATGGGCGTCTGACCTCTGAATGCGTCCATGATGGGGATATCAATCTTGTTCTCTGAAATCTTGTCGATCGAAGGAGACAAGGGTTGTAGACTTTGACCAAATGAATGTCCACATAGACATAGGGGAAGTTGGTTGCATATATAAACTTATACCACAACCAACTCCCTCAAAAACACGGACAATGTCAACCACGGGGCGACGCTATATGATGCTGGAGTCGTGCAAGAAGCGGTTGTGCTGCACAAAGCGGCAGCGCCGCAGGAGGATTTGCGAGCGGTTGGAGGCCGTCGACGGTGCCGTAGGGGGCTGGGAGAGGCTGGGGGGGGGCACCAACGGTGTCGCTGGGGGGCTGGTAGCGGTTGGGGCCGCCGGAGGTGGCAGGGCTGGAGGTCGTAGGGGGGGCGACGCGAGGAGGCTCGAGGCGGGGGCTAGGGTTAGGGTTTCGGTACGAGAGTTCCGGTCTAGGACCGTCATTCTGATACCATGTTGGAAAAAATAGAAAGAGTTGTTTTATTCCATAGCCCTCGGCTCTCTTATATAGGGGAAGAGACCTATGGGAAAATTATATAAAGCATACATGAGGAAAAGAAAATAGATAAAGGAGTACTGAAATACAGAAAACAAAAATTATTTTCCTACAGGATAGATGGATGCTAGCAATGAAGTTAGAAATTGACTCCATGCATAAGAACGGTGTATGGACCCTAGAGGATCCGCCTATAGTGGTAAAATCCATTATATGCATGGACTCAAATTTTAGCGAAATTCGGTCAAATTTCTGTCGAATATCGATATCCAGTCGAAATCGAAATTCGACCGAAATGACCGAAATGACCGAAGTATGAGGGTCCTAATACAAAAAATGACCGAAATTCCGGTCGAAATTCCGTCGAAGTTCCACCGAAATTCTGTTTTGGTCGATACCGAAATGGTTATCGAAACCGACATTTAGGGCCTTGATTGTATGTAAATGAATCTTAAAGAGAAAAAGAGAAAATGATGGGAAGGTAGAAACCTTCAAAGCATGGCTGGTAGCCAAGGGCTACACACAGAGAGAAGGCATCGACTACAATGAGACATTCTCTCCCGTGGCTACGCTTCCATCGGGGCATTGCTAGCTATAACTGCATATCGTGACTACAACATCTGGCAGATGGACGTCAAGAGGACTTTCCTCAATGGATAGCTCGAAGATGATATCTATATGGAGCAGGCCCAGGGCTTCATAACCGAGGAAGGCAAAGTATGCAAGCTGAAGAAATTCATCTATAGGCTCAAGCAAGCTTCTTGTAGCTGGAACATCAGATTCGACAAAACCATAAAGAGTTATGATTTTGTTCAGAATCCTGATGAATCAGTGTATATAAGAAGCTTAGTAGGAACGCCATTGTGTTCATCGTGCTTTATGTAGATGACATCCTTATCATTGAAAATGATATATGGATGAAGACCAATGTTAAGATTTGGCTATCCCATACCTTTAAGATGAAAGATCTTGGAGAAGCCTCTTATATCTTGGGTTTGAAGCTGTTCATAAACTAAGAAAAGAGGATTTTGGATTGTTACAACATATGTACATTAAGAAGATCTTGGAGTGTTTCCATATGGAGCACTCCAAGAAAGGCTTCCTTCCCTTAGGACATGGTATCCACCTACCTAAATGGATGATTCCTCAAAGTGTTGAGGACAAGAAAGCCATGGCTGGATGCCCTTACGCATCAGCTATGGGAAGCTTAATGTACGCCATGATGTGCACAATGCCAGATATCTGCCATCCAGTGTGAGTGGTAAGCCATTACCAATTCTGCTATGGAGAGCAACACTGGAATGCAGTGAAGAACATCTTCAAGTATCTAAGACAGATGCAAGATTACATCCTGGTTTATGGAGATGGTGATCTCCAAGTCTTAGGATACACAGATTCTGACTTCCAGTCTAATATTGATAATCGAAAGTCGACATCAGGGTTTGTCTTCATGTTGAACGGTAGTGCTGTGAGCTAGAGAAGTAAGAAGCATGTCACTACAGCCGACTCAAAACAGAAGACGGATACATTGTCGCATCGGATGCTGGAAAGGAATCGGTGTGGTTGAGCATGTTCGTCCTAGAGCTTGGCGTAGTTTCCTCTCGCACTCCCTTCCCGCTACTCCGTGATAATACAGGAGCCATGGCTCAGGCGAAGGAACCCAGATTACATCAAAAGAGCAAGCATGTGGAAAGAAAATACCACATCATTCGGGAGATTCAAAAGCGTGGTGACATCATCATCACCAAGGTGTCTTTGCCGACAATGTTGCTGATCCGCTTACTAAATCTTTGACACAAAAGATTTCCGACCAGAATGTAATGAATATGGGTTTAAGGATTGTACCTGAATGGTTTTGAGGGCTAGTGGGAGACTGTTAGCCGTGTGAGCTTGAGGCAAATCATTCCTTCAATAAATGTTATAATATTTGATATATCAATAAACGTTATTGACTTATTTCACTCCCTTTCTGAGATCATGAATCCACTATAAAGCCCCTTAGTACAATTAGGATTATGTACCATGGTCATCTTAATGATCATACAACTGCTGATTCAATTGGTCTGGTGCTTGGATGAATATCCAAGGAGTTAGATTGAGGACTCATCAAGCACCGTCAAATGATTATTAAGAGATGATCTCCAACATGAGAAGGAGATGACAATCCTTCTCTATAGACTAATATCTGACCGACCTCTTGATGCAGGTCCTCTGCATATGAATAGATAATCGAAGGTGTCAGACAAATTAGGTCAAATAGTCGACTTAGCAAGATCGAGATAACCAAGACCTATGTCCTATACTGTCACGATATAGGCATGCATCATCTGACCAGAGACAGATGTATTGCTTTATGTCTGAGTATGTACATTTGGCAGACCGATAGGTTGATGGTCTAATCAAGATCTACACACCGATGAGCTGGTGTGCATACAAGGGCATATGCGTAAAATGATCTCTCAAAGGAGTCATACAGGTTCACTTGTGAATTGGAAGACGTGAGCTCACTCATGAGGTATTAGGATCAATCAAATTCCATGCATGGTCGTCTTGCTTTGAAAGCATGACAAGAATTTGTAGGTATGATATATGCTTTTGGAAAGTATATGATCGATACCAACTCCGAATGACGAAATGAGAAACTTGATGATAAAACCCTGAAGATGACAGTGTAAAATTGATCTATATCTTCGTGTTTATTTTAGATCTTCCAATATGCATGATGTGCAGGTATTGGGAATACATGAGGGTGATGTAATCATAAACAATTGTATAACCATGATGCTTCCATTCCGAGGGAGTGGTGAAATAGGTTTGGATTATAGTGACTCCTCTCATTAGAGAAGTAATCTAATCTTAGTCCAAATGTTGGACATTGATCTGAATTTGATTCAGATGCTATGAGAAGATTAGATATACTACCTTGATTTGATCAAGTATTTATGAGATGTCCCTGAGATCTGGATTTGAGATGTGATCTCAACATCCAAGCCACTATACGTGGAACGTACAATCGCCTTATCCTTATCTCCAAGTAATTGCGGAGAAAGCGCATTATTCTTGAAATAGTTAAAGAATAATTCCATTGATATAATGTGTATCCAAGCATTGAGAATTGGATAATTAAATGAGATTTAACTATCTTGAATAATGTAAATTTGATTCATATTATTTTGATGCATGAGAATAATGATCCAATATAATTAAAGTGATTTAGTTATCATGAATATGAATAATGTGGATAGCAATATGCATATTAATCATATATATATATTATAAACGTGATTTATAATATATAAGAGAGGTATATGTAAATAACATTTATAATTTAAATGTTGATGTGAATAGGATACACATTGGACAATTAATAGAAAATGTAATTTACACTTTATTTTGAGTTGTGAATGTGGTTTACGTAGTTCAATGGCATGAATGCAATATTCACAAAATAATTATGAATTATTTGTGTGAATAAATTTACAACAAATGCTGTAAATTATGGAGAAAATCATGGGATGCATTATCTCATGTAATAGGAGAAGGAAGCCTCCTTCCTAATTGGAAGGGTGGACGACCACCATAGTTCTACTTCATGTAGGGCTGTCCGCCCCCTTATTGGAAAGAGGCTTGCCTCCTTCCTATTTATCATATGATGATTGATTTAACTGAATTAATTTATATTGATGATTATTTAATATATATTAAATTAAATTAAATTTATTGTGTGTTTTTACAATAAAGTCATGACCATTGAAAGAAACGCAAATCAATCTCAACCGTTGGATTTGTGTTGACCATGGATTGAGATCTATGGACTCCCAAAATATTATAAAAGAAGATGCAACCCTATCCCTTCTTTTATAACATTGAATTCACAAGCTCTCTCTCTCATCATCATACACGTCTACTTTTTCTCTTTCTAAAGTGGTCGTCCACTTTGTGACCTAGAGAGGATCATCGTCATTGCTACGCCATCGTGATACTGCTTCGATCGCTCATTGATCTGTATCTTCCTCAGTGCTTCTAGTACTTGAAGAAGACCTCGGATTTCGTGTGACAAAATAGTGAGATCTGTTGCTTGGATCAACATCCTAGATTGCGAGAAGGATGTGTTTCATCAATGCGCTCGCAAGCATCTCCTCCGTCGGGTCGGATATGAGACAGGCGGTCTCTTCATTTATAGACTATGATCGCAACCACGCTTCAAGAGGTATTCCTATATCTACTTTGTCGTTTAGATGAAACGATTCAAGAAGTGTTCTCGGATTATGTGGTTTCATCATTTCAATTTTTTTAAAATTCTGCTGCCCCGAGCAATTAGTGCGACTAGTCTCTCCCTATCACATATGATGCGATCTTCACGCTTCTGTGATGCGCTTAAGGTTCTTTCCATAACCTTCACTCTCATCGTGTGATGATCCATATCCGTCCGGGGGATTTGGTATTGCTCCATAATAATGGTTGTCAATGTCCATACAACTCAAAGAACCTACATATGATATCAAATCATCTATGTAGCTGTCCGTAGGATGATGACCATGCCCGTATTCTTCGTAATCCATAGGTCTCGGACTCGGATTTTGGACAAATTGTCCATGTGCATTTGTCAGCCACTCCATATATTCACGCCCTACATGGAGCCCTTCCTCAAATCTTGTTGTATCTTGTGGTCCACGACCACCCAATGCTGACCCCCATGAATATGTTTCCCTATCACCAGATCCACCACGATCATCAACAACATCATTATCATCATCATCACCTTTATCTTTGATTTAGATTTGGATTTGGAACCCGTGGAGAGAATATCATCAACAATTGCATCAAGCTCCAACTCTTCAACAAGTTTTGTGATTCGCCCGGATCTAGCCATGTAGTCACCAACATTTGCTCCCATTTGCTGGTTTATATTCTGATTCGATCTTCCTCCTGGTTGATCGAACACTGGATCACTATTGGAATCCATTCACCTCCTGTATTTTGAAGATGTATCCTAGATCGATAGGGTCTATGTAGTTCTCTTTGTCATGCCCCTCCCTTGCATGTTTCATCTTTAGCCTTGTAGTGCGCATAGACTGTTCTCCCAACTTGTTCCGTTTCTTCAAATGAATCTGGTCGAATGTACTCCAATTCCTCTCACAACCACCAACAAATGTGGTTTGCGATAATACTTTCATAGCCATCTTTTCCAGGTTGGGTGTTTCAATCCCGTACAGTAACCACCATTCGGTTGCGAAAAAACCAAAAAGAGATAATCATTTATAGTAAATATTCATCACAACACAATCAATAGACTTATTTGTCCTTGCCCGGAAGAGTATTGCCCCATCTATTGACCGATGCAATTATACCGAAGGACCCCAAAGCATCCTAAGTGTTGGACCTGTACATTGTTGGAAGTCATAGATTGTCACATAATACTTCCACTAAATATTTTGTTAGACTACATGGAAACGTAACTGCACTCTAGATTTCAAATTTCCTCATTCATGCACATGATTTGTATTTTCTTGTCTTTGATGAGCTTCTCCACCACAATTTGGACAGTTGCTAGAAGATCAAAATTTGTATTGAGAATGCGCTTGTACTGGTACTTGGGATTGAAGTAATAAGCTGGACACAAGCTGCATAATTCTCATAATTTAATCCATCAAAAGTGCTATTACAGATTAAAGAATAGATTCCTTTATACATACTAGCCTTGTGAAGTGGATGCGAGAGCATCTTGGTCTAACATTCATTTATGATGTCCAACCGTGTTTTTATCCTTTCTCAATTGCTTCTCTGACCTCTCTCATGCAGCGTATTACCTCGTAGATCCCTCTCATGACCAGTTTTTTGTCGACATCCACGATCCGCAATGCAGACACACCTGGATCCATAATCTTCATGACTTGTGTCACGTCATCGGAGAAGTGAAGATCATTGATCAATGTCTCCACTTTTCCTTCTCCTTTTGTTCTAGATTCGGGTGTCTCGAACCATTCCCCTTAGCAACACATGGTTTTCAAATCCATCTTGTGTTATTTAAGGCTTTATAACGTTGTAAAATTTGTTGCAAAGCATGTGATGTCAGGTCTCACCAGTTCACCATTGCTGTTGCAGTTTAAAATATTTTTTTCTTGCAATTTTATTGTAATTTTTAAATTTTGTAAAAATCAAGAGTCAGAATCTTTGGACATGCCTTTTGGATTTGGATGTATTTTTTAGGTGAAAGGTTGCATCTTCTAGTAACTTAAATCCCTATATAAAGCAACTTATTCGTAATAAAAGAAGAACTGAAGTAAAAGTTGATTAGCGTTGACTTTATCCTCCTTTCTCCTTTGAATTTCTTTCCCTTCTCAAATCCTCCAATCCAGTTCTCCTCCCTTATCTCACCTCCCTCACGCAGCTTGGTGAGCTTCTCCTTATATCCTCACCCATGATCTCCTCTCTCACCCCTCAACAATTCTTCCCTAAATTTCAACCGCATCAATTGGTATCATAGTATGAAAGTCGAATCGTTCGCACGATTCAACGATCCTTTTGAGTATTGGCGGATGAAGTTTGATTTGACCCGTCTCAGCGACGGTTTGCATTCACGACAAAAGAAAATCAAACATCGCCTCCTATCAAGCATCAAAGTGCAACTATGGCTAGATTTCTGATTAGAAGAAGACAATCAATCACAATGAATTTTTGTACAATCCAACCTCAATACAACACAAGTTTGATGAAAATATATTCATTCAAAATGAAGTTTTCATTGTTTCAACTGTTGTACAAGAAAACAATGTAGATAACTCATCTTCGACGAAGATCCTGTTGATGAAGAGTTTGAAATTCTCGACTTGTTTGCATACAAAGCTGCTGTCCAAATGACTTCTGCTTCGTTGAACTTTCTTCCTTACAAAAACCCAACCTAGTAATGCCTACTCTCGTCGCGGTATCAGACTCGCCACCACCATCACCACCCTTGCAGTGTTGGTTGCTTTGCAGCCCCTGTTGGTAATGCCAGCAACACTCTGTTGATCTGCCAACACCTCCCACACGGCTTTGCAAAGAGCAATGCCAAGTCACGTTCAGCTCTTCAGCGAGGGCGCTATCGTCGACATAAGTCTCCACATCGTCGATATAGGTACAACCGACCAACTCGATGCTGCTACCGCGGTCAATTGAGCAACATGCGATGGTGCAGTGGGAAATTGCGAAGACGCTCCCCAACGGGAAAAACTTACAAATGTAATGCTGAAAGAAAGGGAAAATGACTTAAATTAGGTAAGTTGAGCCGATAAACTTCAGGCGGATTTCTTTTCTGCCAAACCCGATGATCAAAAAACTTATCAGGAGATTAGTTTTTCAAAGTTGAGGAGAATTGATGCAGTTTAAAATATTTATTTATTGTTGTAACTTTATTGTAATTTTTAAATTTTGTAAAAACCAAGGGCTACAACCTTTGGATGTGCTTTTTGGATTTGGCGTGTCTTTTATGTAAAAGGTTGCATCTTTTAATGAGTTAAATCCCTACATAAAGCAACCTACTCATTTGTAATAAAAAGATGCAATGAAGTAAAAGTTGATTAGCAATTGGCTTTATCCTCTTTCCCCTTTGAATTTCTTTCTCCCCTCAAATCCTCCAATCTAGTTCTCCTCCCTTATCTTCACTCCCTCACACAGTTTGCCAAGCTCCTCATCTCCTCACCCAATTTCCTCTTTCTCTCCCCTCAACACTAAATTTCAACCGCAACAATTGCTCATCCGCCTCATCAAGCCAACGCTTTGGAATGTGCGTAAATGAAGGTGGTGACCATCCACGCTTGCTCCACCACCTTTGAGACCGGCTTCCTCTTGCTGAAGTCATTCAATACCAAATCGATACAATATGCAGCACAAAATGTTCAAAAAATGTCGTAGCTGCTAGAATTCATTATTGTTTTACTCACGTTCTTGAATTTGATGCCGTTCCCCATGACAATCTGGATAATGTTGTCCTTCCCAACATCATTGATGATATCCTTCATCAACCTCAACAAGTACTTGTGGTCCTTCACATGATAAGATGCATCGATGGACTTCAAAAAAATGGTCTTTCCATCGCAACAAACGTGGAAGTTGATGATCTGCTTCTTCGTATAGATCGCCCACCCATCTCACATCAGCGTCACCCCATACTCTGGCTATCTCCTCCTCACCTCAGTGATGCACTCCTTCTCCTCCTCTTCCATCCCGAGATACTTATTCATTATCTCATAGGATATGGGAGCCTTCACTCCCATTCTTGCGGCGACAATCTCGTCGATGGCATGCTGCAAAAATGGTCCACTAGCAATGTTTGTCGGAATGCTTTCGCCCCAAAAAGAGCTTGTTGATGGCCTGTCCACTCTCCCTGGCATTTGTAAACATGCCCTTCACTATCTTCTGCTTCGGATATTTGCTTGGCTTGTACTGCATGGATCATCTCTTCATCAAGAAGGGCTCAACTCCCTTCCCCTTATGTTTTTTGGTGGGTGTTGGTACTGGTGTACCTCCAAAACCACTGCCACTACCACCAACACCATAGAAGCTGCCTCGTGCACCACCGAGTTCTTGCCTCTCGAACTCGCTTCTCAGAGGTTCCTGTATTGCCCTTATGTATGCCCCTCTCTCAGCTGCAGTTTGAATATGGGGGGGGGGAGACAAAGTCATCGACATATGAATCAGAGAGGACATTGAACTCTTTTCCGAACATGAATTCCTTAAATTGTTCGTCCCTTCTTGACCTCTCTATATCTTTATCCTTCTTCCTGTCCAAGTTAGCATTCACTAAGTGCCTCGCGTCTTTGGGACAACGCGTGCACTTGGTAACATTCTTGTTGTTGCCAACAAGATGGTTCTTCAGCTTCATAACATTGTTGCCATCAGGAGTAGTGGTATACCTCCAACCAATCTCTCCATTGTGCCTCTGATCATTAGAACCATCAGATCCCGAATTGGTTTGTGAACCCATGATGTTGATTACTGAAACATGCGAAGAAATTACACTACAAGCATTTGTGAGACATACGATGAGAACAATCAATTATTTGCTACTTATTTTTTATTTTAGTTTTTGGATTTATTATATTTATTATTTTAACATGCTTAATATGCATAAAGTCTTGAATATTTAGTGTTTAACGTACTATCTAGGTTCCTATGTTTCGATTTCTAAGAAAAAAACAACTTAGAAGTAGAGTTGAGGCGACTAATTTCATGATAAACCATGCATGAGACACAAAACACGACAATAAATTATAGATTTAATGTTTAATCATGGAATTAATAAATTACTAATTTTAATAATATAAAAGTTCTTAAAATCTTATTTTCTATGTCTAGAACATGAGATCTGAGTTTTTCCTTTCAAAACTTAACTTGATTACACAATAAAACCCCCGAATCCCAAATTTATTCTCTCCATATCTCAATAAATACTTAAATCTTACAAAAACACTTAAGAATATGTAATACCTAACCAATTGGAACAAAACCCCTAAAAAATTTCACTAATTCATCATAATAATAGAGGAAGATATAGTAGTTTACCTCAAAGAAGCAAGGCAAGCCTTCGATAAACTTGAAGGAGTTCTTTTCAGCAGATGCAAGCGAAATGATGGCCAATTTCACGCAAATATCAGACATATCAACCACTTGGGTGGATTCCATTGTACAAAGATTCCATTTGTCCGACATATCGGGCAAATATTGCCAATATCCTGGAAAACGATTGAAGGGGTATTATCGATACTCTCCTTCCATCGATACCCAATATATCGATGATATATCACCCATATTCACAAACATTGATGCTCACTATGCTAGCTCCCCATATGAGAGAAGATCTACTACTGGTTTTGCTATTTTTTTGGAAGAAAAATGACACACGAATAAGATGCCCATTTGAAAACTTGATATTCTCAATTGAAGTATAGCTTTTACATGGACCAAGAGTCCCCTTAGGATCTTGGTGTGCTGTATAACATTTTCTATATAAAGTCTTTCACCATGAAAGACACCACCGTTTCTAGCTAACCATATAACCCACAAAATGGCCGCAACCCAAGTCCGAATTGGCTTATTGTTGGTCCATGGCCTCCTAGAATTAATCATATAGATCTTCAAAATCACGTTCATATCTGCTAGCTCCCGTACCTTTCTACGGAAAACTGATGAATATGCAACTCATCATTTCAATCATCTTAAGAACATTAGCAAGACCCATCCATGCCTTGCTAGAATCTGACCCTCCAAGCACCTATCAGAATCCTAACCCATCTCATCAACCAAAGAAAGACCTTTACATGTAGATGGATATGCCATCTCCAAGGTATCTAGACTTTGTGAAGCAATACCAGGGTCAAAAATCGCGATCACATACAGTGCCTTGTATGCCTTCTTGAATCTTGACAGATAAGTGCCTATCCGACCATGTCCAATGGTCGAGCCCCATGGTAGGCCACCCCACCATCGAAAGGGCCTCCATCATTGCTGCGAAATCCATCATCCTCTGATAAAAAAAAGGCCAGAGTGGAATTGGAGGCACCAACCATTTCCAACCCAAGTATCACCAACAGAAACCCCATAATCCATCGCAAGGGTAAAGAAATGAGGGAACCGATCGCAAAACACACCCTACCCAGTCCATGGCTTCAAATTTCGGTGAAATTCGGTCAAATTTCAATTTCGATAGGTTTCCTAAATTCGACCGAAATGGCTGAAATGACCGAAATATGGGGGGCCCTAGTAAAAAAATGACTGAAATTTCTATCGAAATTCAACCGAAATTTCATTTCGGTCAGTCATCGAAATGGTGACCGAAAACGACATTTAGGGCCTTATCCCAGTCTAGTTATCTGGCCATAAGTTGAAATGTCTCCTATCATCCAAATACGGTCGAGAATAAAATGTGTGACCGCAGGTAACACCGAAGCAGATGTCCTTCTAGAATGTTGACGACAATCACCTTGTCATCACCTACCAGGAGAAATGCCTCAACACACTATAGATACTAGGTAAAATTTGCACCACCATGTCCAAACCTTCACCCTAAATCCACAAGATCCACTTAGACAATAAGGATCTATTCGTCTCTTCTAGACTTCCTATGTTGAGACTCCATGTTCTTTATCCAACATCATCATTTTCCAACTCACCAGAGGAATATTTTGCGCCTCATCGATGTCGACCCGGAAAAATATACACATCAAGCTCTCTAGGTACCTTGAATGCCATCATGAAGCAAATAAGTAGATAGGAAGAATACTGTGATGGGAGAGAGCATCACCTTGAGGAGGACTAGACATTATTCCCGAGACAAACAAAAAGCACATCACCTGGAATGCTTTCGCTTCATCTTCTCATTCACCAGGGCCCAATTGCATTGATGTTGCCTCTCGCACACCAAAAGCATAAAGCATGTTGAAGTAATTGATTGGAAGATGCCCTCTCTGAGTACCAAGGGCCACCACACACATCTTAACTTATGCCTCTTCCATCCGGAAGGGAACAAACACATACTTACTACTATTAATTCACAAACCAAAAACTACGCCTAGCAGGTCCAGGTTTGTAGTAGCACCTCTCGCTGCCCTAGCATCCCCTTTCACAAAGAAAATAGTATCACATGCATAATGAAATAAAGGTATCAACATATCACCAATATTAAAGCCACTACGAAGATCCACCGTCATTGTACACGACATTATCTTGGAGAGTGCATCGACCATAATGACAAAAAGCAAAGGTATGCGTGGGGAGCCCTACCGAACCCCCCTTTGGGATTGAAAGAAGCCCCCTAGTCCTATCTAGCATTGACCAACACTGCATAGGACATGGTAGTAATAAACTCTTCGTCCGGTTAATTGGAGCATCACGAAACCACGATGCAAGGGGGGCAGATGAATTGCCAGTGGCAATTGAATAGTCGTATGTTTTGGAGAAATCAACCTTCCACAGAAGCCTTTGCTTTTCCTTGCTTTTCCAATTAGAAATAATCTCGAAGGCCAACACAACCCTGTCCATCATGTATCTGCCGGGAATGAATGCTTTCTGCATGGGTGAAATGATGGAATCCAACCCCACTTGAAGCTTGTTCGCGAGAACCTCGCAACAATAAGATAAATTGCACTGGATATGGCAATAGGTTGTAGATCCTCGACCTAACGCACAATATCCTTCTTGGGCAGCAGAAAAAGGAGAGATTGGTTCAGATGATCAAAGCCTTGGTTCCTTACATGAAGCTTCTCGACCGCATCAACCACCTTTGACTCAACTGAATCCCATAATTCCCGGAAGAAGAAAATTGGGAAGCCGTTCGGGTGGGGGGACAAATCATCATTCAAGCCAAATACTGCCTCCTGAATCTCCTTAATAGTGAGGGGCCTAACCAGCTCAACACTTTGCACCTCAGTCCACCATGGAACCTCGCGATCGACCCATCTCGCACTACCACTGTGACTTTGCATACTCAGCTCACGGAAATGATCCACCATTGCAGCCCTAATGGCCTGATCACCCTCTACAATCATGTCGCCCACCTCAATGGGGTAAATCATGTTCCGCCTCCTCTCATTGGCCGCAACATGGAAAAAATGAGTGTTGGTGTCCCCTTAAGCTACTTTTGCCTCGACTGTTGCCACCACTCTATCTCCTGCTTTTTATTGTCCTTCAATAGGTCCTGGTGATGCTTCAGCTCACGGAAATGATCCACCATTGCAGTCCTAATGGCCTGATCACACTCTACAACCATGTCACCCACCTCAATGGAGTAAATCATGTTCCGCCTCCTCTCGTTGGCCGCCACATGGAAAAAAATGAGTGTTGGTGTCCCCTTAAGCTACTTTTGCCTCGACTGTTGCCACCACTCTATCTCTTGCTTTTTATTGTCCTTCAATAGGTCCTGGTGATGCTTGTTCTTGTCCATCCTCCTCTTCCAACAACCCATGCTGTTTTTGAGAGATCAAGATGAACCAACTCCTCCTGAGCATGCAACCTTCTCCTCCCGTATAGCTCGCATCGCCAGAATTCATTCATCATCTTACGCAGCACGTCAAGCTTAGCCACTATCACCTTAGAGGCCGATCCATTGGACACACTATCCAAAGTCCTCTACCAACCAAGACCGCTCAATGCAGAACATGTCACCCATATGGCAATCCTCTCTAGACTCCCAATAAATTGCCGTATAATCTGAGTGCGAGCATGGCGGGAAGATCACAGTAGCCAAGGGGAAGGCCTCCAACAAGTGCACCGAGCCAAGAAAACGGCCAAGCGAGATCATGATGAAGATTAAAACGGTCCATCCTCTCTTCATATAAAGAGGCTTGTGGGTTGATTAAAACATAGATTTGAATATTATAAAATTTTGGAGTTTCCTCCATCTTACTTCCCTCTTCCTCTCTTCTCATGTTTCTATGTGCATCCCCACACAAAAACTCCATGCTACATGTGCGTCACCCCCATTTTTTCTCTCACAAATTCACATTAGCAACACTGTGTAAATGTGGATAGAATGAAATCATAAAGGTCGTGCCTTCTAGAATCAATAATCTGAAGTGGGGAAAACATATTATATCTTACGTCAAGAGCCACTTCAAAACTCTAAACTTCAGACCGACCTAGCATTTTCCCACTACACCTTGGTGGGGTGATCTCAAGGTCACTGCTCTATCGGCATTGTTTCCTTCACTAGGTCGAGATCTCTGCTCGGCCATTAAGGGGTCAAAATTTCCCCGTGTATTGGTTACTCGGAATATGAAGTGGCATGTCTAGTATGAAAAATGGAAGCAACAACCTTCCATGCATATTGGGAAGAATGTTCCCACAAGGGCGTCGTTGATGTTAAAGAATAGGAAAGTCCCACATTCAAGGCAGGGGGTAATGGGTTGAAACGGTCCATGCAAGAGCCCATTATCCCTTGATTTGTCCAAGTACACGATTGATGAGTATGGGCGGTCCACTCACTCGAACACAGTATCACAGTAAAACAGGTGATTCTTATTATCGGGAATGAAGGCAGAGTACTTCTGTAGAGATTGTGCTGGGGAGGAGCTATTCATGATTATTATTGGAGTCTGATTATCACGTAAGTTGTGGATACATAGATGGGTGGTATTACCTGCAATGGAAGGCCATGAAAGGTGGCAGTGCTGACCTTGCACTAGATTTGTGGTGCCTCTTATACGGCCTCTACTCACTGTACAGGGAGGTAAAATTTACAGCCTCACAACATTAAATGGTGAGTGAACAAAGTAAATTTCGATAACTGTCTAATGGTAATGGGAATTGCTTGAAATCTCAAGCAATCTTCACACAGGAGCACTGAACTTCAAGCAAACATTGTTTCTTGGTTGTGTCTGGACTCTGGAGTATCATCACAACATGCTTCCAAAACCGCTATGAACTTTCTTTCGCCTGGTCTAAAAATGTTGTAGGATTCTTTCACGGGAAATGGCTCAACTGTAAATATTGTGCGTTAGAACCCCTACTCACGTCCCATGTCTGTCTACTGCTGTTAATGTAGGTTGCTTCTGTTGGCTAAAGAAACTGAGCATTGGGAGTGGAAGTTGAAGGAAATCAGCACAGGGAAGTTTTTGAGGAGCTATATCTACCGTTCAGCAAGATTACATTACTCTAGTTCGTGGCAAATTACAGTTATTCGGGAAAGCAATGGTGCTGGCCCCTGGGCCGTAGGTTCCAGAAAATGACAGTCCCGGACATCCACCAAGCGGTTTCTTTTGAATTGCTATGCAAGGACAAAGGACTTTCGTCATAATTTATGTGATTTACCCTACCACCTTATGGAGGGCACTCGCAACATGGTGTCTTGGGAATGCGGTTCTGACATACTGGTACCAATCTTGTTGTGATCAGGAGATGTAAAGTGCCCAACTAGCATTATTTAGAGATGGTCTTCTCTGCATAAAGATAGTTTTGGGGGGAAATTTGGTAGAATTCAGTGGAGCTGCTCCCATGCATGTGTGGTTTTCATGGATGTCCAGGGGAATGGTACCTATTATATGGTTTTTATGTCAAAGTCGGGACTTCTGGTGGCTATCCTTGAAAATTATCCTGTCCAATTAAAAAAATGATTTTTTTCACTATTGAATTTGAGTACTTACAGTTAGGGTGCACTTGAATCGGACAAAATTAGTAATATGATCCAATCTGATGTTTTGGATTTGATTGTTTGGTTTTATCATTTTAATGGTTGGATTGGATTAGAATTTTTAAAATCCCTTAAAGTATGGATTGGATCATTATCAAAATCTGATTCGATCCAATCCGTTAATATGTTAATATATATTTATATAATTACATATACAAGTATAATATTTACACAATATCTATTTTCACCCGTCCGTAATTTTCCATAAAAGCCATAATCAATGTCATTCATCACATATTTGTTGGATACAAGTCCTCTTACCACCCCCATGTCTTTCTCTTGAAAGTCAAACTAAATCTTAAAAATAATAAAATACGATTATAATTTGTAATTTTGTGAACCCCCTTTGGCCATGCCCCTCCAATTCCATCTCCCTCTCATTTCACTATCAACCACCAACATCTAACTACAAGTTCCCTCTCCCTCTCGGTCCATTTTGATGCCTCCTCTCCTGCACAACATTGTCCCCCTCTAGTACATCCGTGTCACCATCCCTTATGACGTCGCCACCTGTCTCACATAATGTCGTCCCTCTCTGACGCGATACCATCTACCCTGAGCGTGTTACAACTTGGCTCACTTCGTTAAAAGAAAATAGATTTCGGGCAGTTGTTTAATACGTGCATTTTTTCTTGGCCTTTCGCTTGTTCCAGCTTGCAACCTTACCCACGTATGAAACAAGATCAGCTATATGTTGAGATGTACCGCACCATCTAAGAACAAACAAGCATACTTCAATTATTTTCCTTTTTAAATTGATATACAAATTTGATTCATATTTTCAGAAAAAATACATATTTTGACTATAGGTGTTAATCTGACAAATAAATTCCATTTCAAGAATATTTTAAATGAGAGACATGGTGCCTAATTGGTGGGCTATATTAACTTGGTTTTGTCTTGGTTACCCAATAGAATATGAATGTCTTATGATTATTGTATGTTGATGATATGTTATAGTGCCTTGAAGGGTATTCTTGGGAGTGATTTGATTTTGACACATCTTAACAATCTAAATTCATCACAGAATTCATCAATATCCATCCAAAGAAATCTCATTTTTTTGTTATCTAACTAGTTTTTGCATCCATATTTGGTAACTTGCATAATTCATATTTGAATCATATGTCGAAAGTCATTTACAAAAAAATATACTAAATGCACCGTTAATAAAAAGAAACTTAGATACCAAGTTCAATATAATCCTTTAGCTTTATCGGGTGGTCTTCAACTTTTTATAATGGAATAATGGAGCCCTTGAACTTTAATTTGATTGTGCGCTCTTCAAATATTCTTTTTGGTATATCTATCCATATTATCAATTTTGAAGCATAGTTCAAATGTCGAAAGCTAGTGTGCTATAAAATACAAACACTACAAGGTAAACTACCGAGCAGAAATATGTAAGTATAAAAAATCCTATCAAATCCTTAATCCGATGGATTGATTGGTTTGGATTTCAAAATTTCGATGGATTGGATTGGACTGGGAAAAATTAAAATCCGTTAAGGTTGGATTGGACATGGATTAGACTAAAATCCGATCCAATCCGATCCATGTGCACCCCTACTTACAGTCACAGAGTGAAGCGTTTCTATGCTGAAAATGTAATTCTTTCAGCGAGGATTCTACTTGAGTCCTGGCTACTTGTAAGTATTCCTTTAAGATCTTTTTAATATATTTGGAGAAGACACCATTGCGTGTTTCCTCCTTTTTAGCCTAAAAAAAGATCTTTTGTCAGTCACATAGCTGCTGGTAGTGACCCGATCCTAATAGGTGGTGACAAAATCAAACATGGGCTGCCCTTATGAAGGTGCTAGCACCTTCACCAACATCTTGAAATTTGATTTTTATATGTTCTTCCTCAATGTGTTGTTTACTTGGGGGCTTTGATGTGACACCGATGATTGGTCCCATCACTCCCATCCTGTAAAAGCCTTGTGAGTTTTTTCTGTCAAATATTCATGAGACGATCTGGTAGCTTTATGGTATTATTGTCACAAATTAATATGGGAAGATTTGTGATATTTAATGCTTTTAGTTAACCATGTATATGAAAAGTCATAAAATAGTTGATCCTTGTAGCCTATTTTCTTTTCAGCTTAGAAAAAGAAATCCAAGACAGGTATCTTGATGTAGTCTTGAAAGGAAATAAAGACGGTTTGAAGGTAACATGTTGTGCTTCTGATGGTATTCTAATATTAATTTTTGGATCATTCGGATTCTATTCTGTTATTGTGATATGATCATCACTCATAATCTTAGAAATAAAATTTGCATTAGCTGTTATGGGAACCGGACGGCATTTGGTGTGCCGATTATCCTGCAAGATCAACATGTTCACTGACTAACTTTTTGCCTAGCATTTCTTCAGAAGCATTCTGTGAAAAGCCAAAAAGAACTCCAGGTTAGGCAAAGTAAGCTTTAGACATAACAAACAAGACTTTTCCCATTTAAGCGGGGGTAAACTACATGGATTCTTTGTTTTCAAATAGATCGAATTCGGGTCATACATTGATTTTAATCCAATGCGGACATGTCCTTAATATTCCCTTTCCAGCACTCTTGCGCCCCTCTTGCAAGGCTCCTCTCATGCACATCTTCAAGCTGGATGACTAGTTGGCTTAAAGGATTAGAAATGCGGTACTCAAATAAAAGCGCACAATTGATTAATTGGACTGCAACACATCTCTGGTCGCATATGCATTGAATATGAGATCAGTGAACCAACTGGTTTGCTTTAAATTTATTTATTCGAACATTATGATGTATGGGACCGTTCATTTTCTTTATTAATTACATTGAAAAAGATTACAATGAGACCATTGATGAGATTTTACAAGGGATTTTTACACTTGTGCCCAAGGTTTTGAAAATGCGAGGCCTATCGAGGCATTTTTCACGTATCACCTTGATGCGTATTGAGGCTTAAGCCTCACTCCACAAAGAAAAAAAATAGAACATGGTAATTAATCGTAATTACAGTTTGCAAGTTCTAGAAATTAAATAGCTTTGATAAAAAACATAACTCCATGACATTTCAAGGCTAATTTCTTGTTTTAAACATCCAAGTTCACACTAAGTGGGAGCTAAACTATCTTAAATCCCCGACAACAAAGATAAAAGTTCAAAATATAAACAATTTGACTATTAAAAGACATGAAAGGCTAATAAAGCAAATTGAAACATAAACAAGTTATCATTGCATCTCTAAACATCGATGTCACATCTGTAAACAAGCAGGAAAATATAAATTTAAGCATAAGCTATTGTGAGTTGTTTAATTAATCTCTTCTTTTATTCTCTTAAAATGTAAGGGGTCAAGTAATTATGGATTTACAAGCACAACAATGTGTTAGTTTCAGTAATAGTAAAGTTGAATGAAATTTAACTAAAGGGACTTGATGTCCACACCTTTATTACAATTTGATTGAGGTATGCATGTCAATCAATTGAGAAAAACAAGAGAGTAAGTAGTTATCACGTTTTTACTTTTACCATAAAGATTGGGTAATAACATACTTGAATATTAAATGCTATGATCGTCCTTGTTCATGCGTACTTTGATCTGTTATTTTGGTCCCAACTGAATAGAAGCAAAGATGAGACATGTTTACAAAACACACTCTTCTAAATTTAGGTCCAAGTAGGGGCTTGCATCCAAACATTTCAATAAAGAAAGCATTTATGCTTGATTCATACTAAAGAGTAAAGGTAGGAATCAAGATCCATTTTTTTTCTTGTTGATTTATAAAGAACATGTAGATCAAAGTAAAAATAAGCTTAACATGTTAATAAATTGCAAAAAATGGAGTAATTTTTTCATGTTAATTTAAAAATAACCAGGTAAACATGAGATTAATATGTTGATAGACTGCAAAATAAATGCATTAAATACACGAGCTTGCTAATGCTGGAGTGTTAATTAAATGTCTTTCAGTGAATCACGAGTTCAAGGACTTGAAGCTACTTATCTATGAAAGACGGAAGGCTCGCAATAAAAGAGAAGAGAAGAATATATATCAGAAAATAAATAAAAATTCAGATGAGTTTTGAGGCAGTGTCGCATACGCCTCGAGGCGTGCACTTCAATGAGGCTGCTCGAGGCTATAATCTCGAGGCATGTTTCCTTGAAAAGCACCTCGAGGAGTATGCCTCAATGCCTCAAGGCACGTTTTTAAAAATAATGCTTGTTCCCTTTAGAGTTTTTGCAGTTACACATGTACCCCTACCTCTTTTGCAACAACACTTATATCCTTAACGAAACCTCTAAATAACATTTACACTTTTGATTAGTTGTCGTTCCTTCCTCCCATAAGTATATGTTAAATTCTTGACATAAGCGGAATTGACCAAGAAGCGAGTTATTTATACCAAGCATTCTTCTTATGTATAGATCCAATCTCTGTTAGGAGGTCATGGGACATCTCATGTTCTGTTATTCAGAAGGGAGGATTAGGGAAATCCTATTGATCGTCACTTTCTGCGGACCTCAGGAAAAGCAAGAAAAAGGCTCAAATGGGAGTTCTGGTTAAATATGTAGTTTTAAATAAAATGTCGAGCGGAAACCTTCGCCTTCGGCTCCATACGACTCCTAAAACAAGCAGGGAAGCTTGCCATTACTGCTCTCTTCCCCCGATCAAATAGAGCAAACTCATATACATAGAGTTGGTCGGCCAAAAGAAAGTTGGTTCGATTCGTCACCTCACCTTTTCTGTGAGACGGTTGAAAGATCAAGAAGTGGAATTAGTTTTCGAAGGTTGGGCAAGCTACAAGGGAAATTAAAAGTCACGAACAGAAAGAAGCCGAAGTGCTTTGCTTATGATTGATCCTTTATCTTTCATATTCCCGCCGCTTGTCTAGGTGCTAGGTTTTGTCTGCTGAATTCCCCTCTTCCTTTCTCTTAGTTCAGTCTTGGTTTGGTCATCTTTGGACAACTCGTGGGCTAGATAACAATTCCTATCTGAAGTATATCCAATCACCACTCTTAATAGTTCTTGTAGAAGGAGGAGCCTCGAGAAGGACTAGACTAGAATCAGGAGCAACTCGAATATATAGTTGGGGCTCTCTTGTTTCCATGAGTATGGGTGCATAGGCATGTAGCGGGGAGATGAAGGACGCATGCATTTGGGAAGATGCCAGTTCGAGTTGGCCAAGCCCTCGATCAAGCACCCCCCACCTCCTCGAGAAAATGGGACAGTGTGTCTATTCGACCACATATATGCAGGACCAAAGAAACCGAGGGTTGTTCAAGTTGATATGGAGTTAACTCAATAACTCCATATCAACTTGAACATTCCTCAACCTTCATACATCAATAGCCCCATCACTACTTGACCTTACAGTTAATAATATAGCCCCATCGCTACTTAACCTTATGATTAATAATATTTTCACATGGGTAATTTGATTTTCACCAATCCAACCGGCCCAAACTGCTCATGCAAACATCTCAACCCAGTCTAATTTGGTTGAATGATGGGTAGCATTTTTTCAACCCTAATCAAATTTAGCTCAAATCGAATAATCCAAACCCACCCAAACCGGTCAAGTGCCAATCGCCCCGGAGAGCAGCTGTGATGATTGTCTGTTAGGTTCTCCCCAAGGAAAATCCTAAGGCGATGAAGGCAGCAGGCGCGAGCGGCACAATTGCTCTAGATCTGGAGATTGTAGGTGTTAGGTGCTGCATGGTGGCTTTCCCCAACCCTATTCTCCATTCTTGAACTGATAAGAAGGCCGAGATCCTTCTCCGTTTTGATGGGCTTTTAAAAGCATGCCCCCCTTTTATTTATTTATCCTTGTTTATGTGTATTCAGGTCCGTTGAGCCCCAATTGGCGTAACTAAAGAAATGAAAAGAAAAGGAGGTGAAGAAAATAGTGAAAACAATTCATCGGAAAAAAAGAAAGGGACTGTAGAAAAGAAGGGGGTCAAATTGCTATCCAGTAAAGGGTTAAAAAAAAGAAAAGCAACCAGACAAAAAAATGGCTGAACGGTTCCAAAAAGAGAAAGAAAAGAAGTAGGTGTGAAAAAGGTAGACAAGAAGTGGGATAATTTTTCCTTTGCTAATGCACCCGCTGTATGAGACCTTGGTCCTTATCTCGTTTTTATTTTATTTCAATTGGACCCAGATTGGGTCTGTAAACAGCAAGGTGAAGGAAGAGAACTGAAGTGAAAAAAGGTGAAAAAAATGATGGTTCAAAAAAATGTCAGGGATGTTTTATTAGAAAATACTGGTGAGCAAAAAGAGAGGGAAAAGTTGAAAAAAAAGAGGGCTAAAGTTGTCAAAAAAAAAGAGATTGGAGGCAAAATACAAAAAAGACGATTGAGTATGTAGAGACCGATATTATTATTATGTTTTATACCTTTTTCGTAATTTCTGTTCTCTCTGGACTACTATGTATTTATCCCGTGAGGTCTCTCCCTATATAAGAGAGCCTAGGGTTTCTTGGAATAATAGATTTGCTCATTCTTCCAACATGGTATCAGAGCCCAGGGGCTAACCCTACACGCCGCCGGCCCCTCCACGCCGACGCCGGGCATGCATCTCCTCCACGCGGGGCCCTCAACGGTGCCGTAGCCCCCCCCCCCCCCCACGTCACCACCCTTCGCCGAGTCAAGCCCTAGGTAGGGGACCCCAACCGTAGGGTTCCTCTCCCTTCACGTCGACACCTACTCTTTCGTCGGCCGATCTATCTCCATGGATTTGATTGCGTAACGTCTACATATGCACTCAAATCCGATCAAGTTTTGTTAGACACCGGTTTCTAGTCTACAATCCCTAGTTCTTCACCTACGGCAACATGTCAGAGAACAAAGTTGATATACCCTCCATAGGCGCCTTCAAGGGTCCTGCGCCTATAGTCAAGATGAATGGCACGAACTATGAGCTCTGGACGATGCAGTTTTTGAGTCTCATGAAGTCCAATGGTAAGGCATATTCTTACCGAAGAGGAGCCGGTAGAGAAGACTGGGATATATGCCTCGTGGGAGGCTGATGATTCTTACGCCAAGGTTTGGCTGTCAGGCACACTATCGATGGAGATTGCCAATGATGTCCTCCATCAGCCCACTGCCAATGCAATGTGGGATATTCTGGCCGCTACGTACTCCCAAGTGCGGAATGAGACCAAGATGTTACAGCTCCAGCACGATATATTCACGATGAATCAGAATGGCAGGCCACTTCACTCACTGTACACGTCCCTGAGAGGGATGTTTGAGAAGTTATATAGTACCATTCTACTCACGACGACTCCTGAGCAGCAGAAGACATTTCGGAATGCTACCATGGTGAGCGTTCTACTTGCAGCCCTAGATCCTGAGTATGAGGCAACCCCTCTTAGATTTTGGCCGATGCAGTTATTCCTCCAATGGAGGATGTTTACCGGAGGCTCAGTCGCATATCAGTTTCTTCCAGCACATCTACTCCACCCCCATCGGCGATGGCAGTATTGTGTGGGAGAGGTGGTCAGTTTTCTGGTCGTGGACGTAGACCCCGTGGTAGGGGCGGTCGCTTTTGTCAGCCATGTTCGTTCTGTCATCGCACATGCCACTCGGAGGATACATGCTACTCTAAGCATGGGTTTCCAGCATCGGTGCGTGCAACCGAGCATGTTCTGCCCCAGTCAGCATCCAATGCAGATAACCGATTCGAGGAGCTTGTGGCACGTCTACGTGATATTATGCCACAATCATCTACTGATTCTCCTGGTGGACCTTCAGATGTTACTGCCACAGCTTCTGCCAGTTCCTCTGCTGCTGCTAGTACCTCAGGTAGTGCTACTGTCTTTACGTCTTGTCATGATATATCTAATTGGATTATAGATTCTGGTGCCACACATCACCTCTGTCGAGATCGAGAGAGACTTGAGTCCTATAGGGACATTCCCCATGGTCGTTCAGTGCAGATCGCAGATGGTACTCATTCCCCCCTTATTGGACAGGGGGAGGTTTTCCTATCTCCTTCTATGCATCTACAGAATGTTCTACATGCTCCTGAGTTCTCCATGAATCTGTTGTCTATTAGTCAGATTACGAAGGATTTGCACTGTCGTGCTATATTTGACCCCTCTTCTCTTATTTTTCAGGACATACTAACGGACAGGGTGATTGGCTGTGGCTTTGAGCAGAATGGTCTGTATCGGCTGATCCGGAATTCTTATGCTAGCTTCTCTTCTCATTCCGTCGGACCAGTATCTCCGTACATCTAGCATCTTCGCTTTGGTCATCTCCCGCTCCAGAAAATGCGACATCTACTGCCTCAAATCTCTCCCAGTTCCTCATTTCGTTGTGAAGCGTGTCAGTTGGGAAAGCATCATCGGTCTAGCTTCCCTAGTCGCCAGAGTCGGAGCAGTAGCTCCCCGTTTGAGTTATTTCATATTGATATTTGGGGTCCAAGTTGTGTACCTGATCATCAGGGACACAGGTTCTATCTGGTTGTAGTGGATGATTTCTCTCGTGTATCTTGGGTCTTTCTTTTAAAAATAAATCTGAAGCAGGGGATGTTGTGAAATATTTGATTAATGAAGTGCAGAATGTCTTTTCTTCTACTGTCAAATATGTTCATACAGATAATGCACTGGAATTTTGCACCCGATCTCTCTCTCAGTTTCTCTCGTCTAAGGGCATTATTCACCAAACCACTTGTCCTTACACATCTCAGCAGAATGGCGTAGCAGAAAGAAAGCATCGCCACCTTCTAGACATTTCTCGAACTCTCCTTATTCAGAGTTGTGCTCCTATCACCTTTTGGGGGGATGCTGTTCTTACAGCTTGCTATATGGTCAATCGTATGCCGTCATCTGTCCTTGGTAAGAAAATTCCTCTTTCTATTATTCTTCCTGATAAGGAATTATTCTCACTTACTCCTCGTGTCTTTGGTACTGTTGCGTTTGTTCATCTCCTGTCTCCTGGACTTGACAAGCTCTCTTCTAGAGCTGTCAAGTGTGTCTTTGTAGGTTACTCTCGAACTCAGAAGGGCTATCGTTGTTATGACCCCATAAACAAGAAATATTTTGTCAGTGGTGATGTCACGTTTTTTGAGTCTGTTATGTATTTTTCCCCTGCAGGTGACAGGCTGGTCCCATCCACTACCAATGATGATGTCTATGTTCCTCCGCCTCCAAGTTTGGGTTCACCTGAGTCCATTCCTGCTCCAGTTGCTACGTCACCTAACCCAACGCCACCTCCACCACCACCACCTCCACAACCTCCTATTCCACCTTTTCCAAAATTCTATACGCGTCGGTCATGTCCGGCTCAGGCTACACGTCAGGCATCCATAACGCCTCAGGTATGTTTAGATGGCATCACTACTGACGGGTCAGATATGGTACATGTGCAGGATTCTTCATTGCAGGAGGAGACTCTACCATCCAGTACAGAGGACAGCGACCTTGATATTCCTATTGATATCCGTAAGCAGAAGCGGACGTGTGCGTCTTATCCTTTTGCTTCCCAGGTGTCTTTTCATCATCTTACAGGCGACTTTCAGAGATTTGCTACAGCTTTGTCTTCCGTGGACATACCACGGACATATCAAGAAGCCATGAAGATTGATTGCTGGCGACTGGCTATGGAAGAAGAGATGTGTGCCTTACAGTCTCGTGGGACATGGAGCTTGGTTAATGCTCCTTCTGATGCATCCATTGTTAGCTGTAAATGAGTATTTACAGTTAAATACCGTGCTGATGGCAGTCTAGATAGATACAAGGCAAGGCTGGTCGCGAGAGGTTTCACACAAACCTATGGTGTGGACTATATGGATACTTTTTCTCCAGTGGCTCGTCACTCTACTCTTCGCATTCTCTTATCGGTTGCTGTGGTACATGACTGGACTATATCTCAACTTGATGTCAAGAATGCATTCTTGTATGGAGATTTGCAGGAGGAAGTCTACATGCAGCAGCCACCAGGGTTCACTGCTGAGGGGAGAAGCATATGGTGTATAGACTTCTCAAGGCAATTTATGGCCTTAAACAGAGTCCAAGGGCGTGGTTCCAGAAGCTTTCCCATCTGATTGAACGACAGGAGTTCAAAAGATCAAGTGCAGATCACTCGTTGTTTATTCAGAAGACTTCTGCAGGTACGGTTGTCATCATGGTCTATGTTGATGATATTCTGGTGGCAGGAGATGATTTTCAGGGAATATAGAGGGCAAAAGCATTTCTGGGCCGTCAGTTCGTCACGAAGGATCTTGGAACCCTAAATACTTTCTGGGGTTGGAATTTGCCAGGAATGCACAGGGTCTGGTGATGACCCAAAGGAAGTACATTACAGATTTTTAGGCTGAGACAGGCATGGTTGGATGCGGACCATTGAGTATTCCCATGGATCTAAGCATGAAGCTGTATGATGATGACACTGTTGAAGTAGATAAGAGGAGATATAGAGAAATGGTGGGTAAGCTTCTTTATATTACCATAACTCGACCCGATATTGCCTTTGCAGTAAGCCGGGTAAGCCAATTTATGGAGCAGCCAAGACAAATTCATATGGATGCCATATAATATGATACTGAGGTATCTAAAGTCTTCTCTAGGTTCAGGACTGCTATTTCGAAAGGGCACAGATTTATCTATTTCAGCATGTACGGACGCCGATTATGCAGGGTGTCCTAAGGATCGAAGTCGACCTCAGGATTTGCCGTTTTTGTTGGGAGCTCTCTAGTTTCTTGGAAAAGCAAGAAACAAACTGTTGTGGCAAGGTCCAATGCTGAATCTGAATATAGGGCCATGGCGCAAGCAAGCACGGAGATGATGTGGGTTCGATCTGTGCTAGAGGATCTACATATAGCCGTACCTTTACCCATGCAGCTTCAGTGTGACAATCAGGCGGCATTGTTTATTGCCAACAATCCAGCATTCCATGAAAGAACAAAGCATATTGAAGTTGACTGCCACTACACTAGAGACTTGATCCAGAGAGGCTTGATATCTACATCTCACGTGAGCACAGGGGATCAGACTGTTGACATATTCACCAAGCCGTTGCTCAGAGGACCCTTCCAGAGATGTTCTTCCAAGCTGAGCATGATAGACATCTATGCTCCACCTTGAGGGGGAGTGTAGAGACCGATATTATTATTATGTTTTATACCTTTTTTGTAATTTCTGTTCTATATGGACTACTATGTATTTTACCCATGAGGTCTCTCCCTATATAAGAGAGCCTAGGGTTTCTTGGAATAATAGATTTGCTCATTCTTCCAACAGAGTAAAAGAGAGGGAGAGAATCATTAGGAAAAAAAGAACTTTTGTTTGACCCTGCTCCCCATTCATTTGTTCTCTAATTTGGTCGATTACCGCTATTTTGCGACAAGTGTGCGAGAAAGGGGGGTGTTGAGTAGAGTTCACAGTTTCCCCATTTATTTGAGGCACTCTATACAGAAGCTTGTCATCTCCTGAGAGAGGCTCATTGTAAGATCCAAGATCCATCCTCCATTGATTATGAACTCCAATACGAGATCCTTCCGAGGTTCCTATGAGATAGAACCCACATCAAGGTCCCTATTAGAGCGATCCATTTTTTGAGATCTATGTATGGATATTACCATGACATTTCTTTCTTCGATCCTTAGAGAGATGGGGCTGTCTTCCATCCATATTGTTCCACGAAGAGACTCATTGCAGAACCTATGACTATGATTGATGCAGATACAGAGCACACGAGCCAGTAGTTTATCTAGATTACGCAATTGATGATCATCTGTACTCTCGCCCTCTAGTTCCTCCTCACCGACATGGCATGAGAAGTGTTGAAGAGTTTTATGTTATGACACTGTTTCACGGTTATTTATTTCCTTTTGCCAGTAGTATGTTATTTACCTATTAGGGTTTCTCTCTTCTCTATATAAGAGAAACCTTGGGCTCTTTAAATAAACAACAAGTATTCTTTCTCCACATGGTATTAGAGCAGTTGTCCTAGACTGAAACCTTGAGCTGGAACCTTAACCCTACCATCCAACCCCCCTTTCGCGTGCCGCCCCTCTCCACGCAGGAGCAGCTCTGCGTCGCCTAGTGGCCCTGCATGTCGCCCAACGACCCCACGCGCCGCCAAGGGCCCCCTCAGCGGCCACCAGCTGTAACACAGCAGCCGTCAACGACCCCTAGTGGCACCGCTGCAGCCCGTGTCCCCAATGCCCCCTCGCGTATGGTCGCGATGCCGCCCAGGTTCTCGTGAAGCCTTGATTTCATGATTTTTGGTCCGATTTCAGAGACTTTAGGTCTGATCTACCCTATTTTATCAAAATCAGACCACGATTTGTCTAAATATGGTTGTGGTATGAATCTGATATTACAACCATCTCTTTTCATGTCCGTTTAGACATCGTACGTTTGGTTTAAGGTCTCAGTGATTGTTCACGATGTCAGAAAGCAGAGTTGATACGCCATCTACCGGTGCCTTCAAGGGTCCCGCACCTATTGTCAAGATGGATGGTACAAACTACGAGTTGTGGGCAATGCGGTTCATGAATCTGTTGTAGAGCCATGGTAAGAGCATATTCTGATGCAAGATGAACCGATGGACAAGACTGGGATAAACGCCTCATGGGAGGCCGGCATACGTATGGCTATATGGTAATGTCGTTGTTAAGATAGCTAACGATATCCTGAGTCAACCCACAACAAAGGTGATGTGGGATATTCTCGTGGCAACATATTCACAAACGAAGAATGAGTCGAAGATATCCGGCTCCAGCATGATATCTTCATTATCAAATATGGTAATCATCCTCTTCATACCATCTATACATCTTTGAGGGGTATGTTTAAGCGACTACACAACTACATACCCCTGACGACCTCACCAGAGCAGCATAAGACCTACAAGGACTCTGTTATGACTGGTGTATTTCTGGTTGCCCCTCAATATATAATATGATTCGGCTCGCTCTTAGCTTCTCACCGTTGTTATCATACCTCCTGTGGAGGAAGCATGCCGCATGCTTATTTTTTTGAGCATCTCTTCCATACCTTCTCAAACATCTTCGGTTATGGGTGCATTGCGTGGTAGAGATGGATCTACTCCCTTCAGAGGAAGAGACATACACGACAGAGGTGGCCCACACCTACGTTAGCCATGTTCATACTGCCATCGGTTAGGTCATTCAGAGGACACATGCTATTCCAAGCACAGATTTCCTCCATCAGCTCGTGCTACAGAGCAAAGTCAGACTGCTCCTGATCTTACTGATCATCGCTATGATGACTTTGTCGCTCGCTTGAGAGAGATCTTGCGTCCAGCCGCTGGATCTTCTAGCACCGGTCCATCAGACATTGCAACCTCTACCTCCACTAGTAGCTCGGGTATTACTCATACTTTTATTGGTCATTCTCGACCATACCCGTCAGAATGGATAATGGATTCTGGAGCATCACACCATCTCTGTGGAGATCGATTGCAGTTTGGTACATATAGTCCAGCGTAACCAGGTAGAACAGTGGTGATTGATGATGTGATTCATTCCTTGATTACTAGATAGGTGTAGAGATATTTCGTAGTTTTATTATCTCTTTATGTAGCTTGTCGTTATTTCTTTATCTTATATAGACCTCTCTGTAATTTACCCTTAAGGTCTCTCCCTATATAAAAGAGCCTAGGGTTTTCTGAATAATGATCGAAGTCTCTTTTCCCAACATGGTATCAGAGCCGCCCTAGGGCTCTCCACCCACCGCCTCCCTCTCCCCACCCGCCGCCCCTCTCTCTCTCCTCTCCTCGGCGCAAGCGCCGCCGCCTCTCTTTCTCTCCATCGCCTAGCACCCCCCCCACGCCTAGGCCCAGCCCCCGCTAGCGCTCCCAGCGGCATCCAGCGCTCTGCTAGCGTCGCCAGCGGCATCCAGCCCTCCGCTAGCGCCGTCAGCGGTATCCAGCCATCCGCTAGCGCCGCCAGCGGCATCCAGCAAGCCGCCAGCGGCATCCAGCGGCCACTGCTAGCGCCGCCAGTCGTCGCCTGCAGCCCCATACTGCCGCTGTAGGCATCCAGCCAGCCGCCACCAGTTGTCGGTAGCCGCCTCCAGTCCCAGCCAGTCGCGCAACCATCTAGGCGACCCCAGGCGGCACCCAACAAGCCGGTTCAAGGGTTGTAAGCCTTCTCTAAGGCGTGCCCTAGTTCTCTCTTCGATCGATATATGGGTTTGAGTGCGTAACGTCTACATACGCACTCAAATCCGATGCAGTTGGTGTAGACATTTATCACAGTGTCTAGATATCCTTGTTCTTCTCCAAGCAGCAGCATGTCAGAATCCAAAGTCGATATGCCCTCCACAGGCGCATTCAAAGGTCCTGCGCCAATAGTGAAGATGGACGGGTCTAACTATGAGCTCTGGGCGATGCAGTTCATGAGCCTCATGAAGTCTGATGGTAAGAAACACATTCTTACCGAGGATGAGCCTGCAGAGAAGACAGGGATCTATGCCTCATGGGAGGCTGACGACGCCTACGCAAAGGTCTGGTTGTCCGGTACATTGACGATGGAGATCGCTAACGACGTCCTCCATCAACCCACTGCCAAGGCAATGTGGGACATTCTTGCCGCTACTTATTCGCAAGTGCGAAATGAGACCGAGATGTTGCAGCTTCAGCATGACATTTTTACAATGAAGCAGAGCGGCAGACCTCTCCATTCCCTGTACACATCCCTAAGAGGGATGTTTGAGAAGTTATACAGTACCATTCCTCTCACTGCTACTCCTGAACAACAGAAGACGTTTCGGAATGCCACCATGGTGGGTGTTCTTCTTGCGGCTCTAGATCTCGAGTACGATGTCGCCCGGTCCCAGATCCTAGCAGATGCAGTTATTCCTCTAGTGGAGGATGTTTACAGAAGGCTCAGTCGCATTCCAGTTTCCTCCAGCTCTTCTACTCCACCCCCATCTGCGATGGCAGTCTCGCGTGGGAGAGGTGGACCGCCTTCTGGTCGTGGTCGTGGACGTGGCCGTGGACCCCAGGGAAGGGGTGGTCACTTCAGTCAGACATGCTCCTATCAGAGGACACATGCTATTCTAAGCATGGTTTTCCAGCATCGGCACGTGTTGCAGAGTACTCTCAGTCTCCATTAGCCTCTACTGCAGATAATCGATTTGACGAACTTGTGGCCCGTCTCCGAGATATTATGCTACATGCGTCCGGTGATTCGTCTGGTGGTTCTTCAGATATTGCTGCCACTGCCTTTGCCAGTTCATCCGCTACTGCGAGTACCTCAGGTAGATCTACTACATTCACAACAACTCATGATATATCTGACTGGGTTATCGATTCCGGAGCCACACATCATCTCTGCCGTGATAGAGGTAGATTACAGGCATACAAGGACATTCCTCTCGGCCGTTCAGTACAGATAGCAGATGGTACCCATTCGCCCCTTGTTGGACAGGGGGAGGTCTTCCTATCTTCCACTATGCAACTACAGAACGTCCTGCATGCTCCTGAGTTCTCGATGAATTTGCTATCTATTAGTCAGATTACGAAGGATTTGAATTGTCGTGCTATATTGGACCCGTCTTCCCTCATTTTTCAGGACATACTCACAGGCAAGGTGATTGGCTGTGGCTCTGAGCAGAATGGTTTATATTGACTGGTCCGGGATTCCTATGCTGGCGTCTCCTCTCACTCTGCTGGGCCAGTCTCTCCGTACATTTGGCATCTCCGGTTTGGTCACCTTCCACTTCAGAAAATGTGCCATCTTCTTCCCCAGATCTCTCCTAGTTCGTCATTTCGATGTGAAGCGTGTCAGTTGGGGAAGCATCACAGGTCGAGCTTCCCAAGTCGTCCGAGTCGGAGCAGTAGCTCCCCTTTTGAGTTGTTACATATAGATATATGGGGTCCGAGTCGTGTTCCCGATCATCAGGGGCACATGTTTTATCTTGTGGTAGTGGATGATCTCTCGTGCGTCATGGGTCTTTCTTTTGAAAAATAAATCTGAAGCAGGAAATGTGATCAAGAATTTGATTAATGAAGTGCACAATGTTTTTTCTTCCTCTGTCAAATATGTTCGGACGGATAATGCCCTTGAATTTTGTACACGCTCACTTTCACAATTCCTTTCATCAAAGGGTATTATTCACCAAACCACTTGTGCATATACCTCACAACAAAATGGTGTGGCGGAAAGAAAGCATCGCCATCTCTTGGATATTACTCAAACACTGTTGATTCAGAGTTATGCTCCTATCTCATTCTAGGGCGATGCCGTTGTTACTGCTTGTTATCTGGTCAACCGAATGCCATCCTCAGTTCTTGGTGAGAAGATACCTATCTCCCTTATTTTTCCAGACAAGGAGTTATTTTCTCTGACTCCACGTGTCTTTGGTACTGTGTGTTTCGTGCATCGTCTATCTCCCGGACTTGACAAACTCTCTCCTAGGGCAGTCAAGTGCGTCTTTGTTGGTTATTCCAGGACTCAGAAGGGTTACCTGTGTTATGATCCTACAACTAAGAGATACTTCGTGAGCACTGATGTCACTTTCTTTGAGTCTGTCATGTATTTTTCTCCTGCAGGTGACAGAATGGTACCATCCACTGCCACTGATGATATCTATGTTCCTCCACCACCTTAATTGAGTACACCTGAGTCGTCCCATGTGCCCGTCTCCACGCCAGCACCACATCCACCACCTCCACCCCCACCCATTCCACGGCCTATTATATCACCGTTACCTAAATTCTATACACGCCGGTCAGGTCCTGCTCAGACTACACAACAGTCGATCATCACGCCTCAGGTATGTTCAGATGGCATTACTACTGACGGGTCAGGTTTGGTACATGTGCATGATCCTTCATCACAGGCAGACACTAGCCCATCCAGTACAACAGATGATGATCTTGATGCTCCGATTGCTTTTCGGAAGTAGAGGAGGCAATGTGCCTCTTATCCATTTACTTCACAGGTTTCTTTTCACCGTCTCACTCGTGATTTTCAGAGATTTGCCACAGCCTTGTCTTCCGTGGATATACCACGGACATACTAGGTTGCTTTGCAGAATGAATGCTGGAGATTAGCAATGGAAGAAGAAATGAGGGCCTTACAATCTCACGACACATGGTCTTTGGTCCCTACACCTTCTGATGCATCCGTTGTGAGCTGTAAATGGGTCTTCACAGTCAAATACCATGCAGATGGCACTTTGGATAGTTACAAAGAACGCTTGGTCGCCCGTGGGTTTACACAAACCTACGGTGTGGATTACATGGATACATTCTCTCCAGTGGTGAGACACTCTACTCTTCGTATTCTCTTATCTGTTGCTGTGGTACGTGATTGGAGTATATCTCAACTAGATGTCAAGAATGCCTTTCTGTACGGAGACTTGCAGGAGGAAGTCTACATGCAGCAACCACCTGGGTTTACTGCTGAGGGGGAGAAGCTGATGGTCTGTAGACTTCACAAGGTGATATATGGCCTCAAACAGAGTCCGAGAGCATGGTTCCAGAAGCTGTCCAACCTGATTGAGCAACAGGGATTCAAGAGATCAAATGCCGATCACTCATTGTTTGTCCAGAAGTCATCGGCAGGTACGGTTGTCATTATGGTCTATGTGGATGATATTCTTGTTACAGGAGACGATGTTCATGGCATAGAGAGGGTGGAGGCATTCCTAGGCCGTCAGTTCGTTGCAAAGGATCTCGGAACCCTAAGATATTTTCTAGGGTTGGAATTTGCAAGGAATGCACAAGGCTTGACGATGACACAACGGAAGTATATTACAGACTTCCTGACTGAGACTGGCATGGATGGGTGCAAACCATCAAGTATTCCCATGGACCCTAGCATGAAGTTGTATGATGGTGATACTGATGAAGTAGATAAGAGGAGATATATAGAAATGGTGGGAAAACTCCTCTACATTACCATTACTCATCCAGACATTGCATTTGCAGTTAGCAGGGTGCGTCAGTTTATGGAGCAACCAAGACAGGTTCACATGGATGCTATACACATGATACTGAGGTATCTGAAGTCTTCTCCAGGGTCAGGGCTGCTATTCATAAAGGGCACAGATTTATCCGTCTCAGCGTGTGCAGATGCAGATTATGCAGGATGTCCTAAGGATCGAAAATCAACCTCAGGGTTTGCAGTGTTTGTTGGAGGCTCTTTGGTTTCTTGGAAAAGCAAGAACCAAACTATTGTGGCAAGGTCCAGTGCCGAATCCGAATATAGGGCCATGGCTTAAGCCAGCACGGAAATGATGTGGGTTCGTTCAGTACTAGAAGATTTACATGTAGCTGTGCCCCTACCTATGAAGCTTCAGTGTGACAATCAGGCAGCATTGTTCATTGCCAACAATCCAGCTTTCCATGAAAGGACCAAGCATATTGAAGTTGACTGCCATTATACTAGGGACTTGATCCAGAGAGGACTGATATCTACTGCACATGTGAGCTCAGGAGATCAGATTGCAGATGTATTCACCAAGCCACTGCTCAGAGGACCGTTTCAGAGATGTTCATCCAAGCTGAGCATGATCGATATCAATGCTCCACCTTGAGGGGGAGTGTAGAGATATTTCGTAGTTTTATTATCTCTTTATGTAGCTTGTCGTTATTTCTTTATCTTATATAGACCTCTCTGTAATTTACCCTTAAGATCTCTCCCTATATAAGAGAGCCTAGGGTTTTCTGAATAATGATCGAAGTCTCTTTTCCCAACAATAGGGGTAGGTTCACCTGACACCTTCCATACATTTGCAGAATGTTCTTCATGCACCTGCCTTCTCCATGAACTTAATGCCTATTAGTCAGATTACAAAAGATTTACATTGTCGTGCTATATTTGACCCCAGTTCCCTTGTTTTTCAGGATATACTCACGGACAATGTGATTGGATATGGCCGTAAACATGAGGGGCTATATAGGTTGACTTAGTCTCTGTATGATTGTGCCACTTCTCTATCTGCTGAGTCAATTTTTCCCTACACGTGGCATCTCAGATTCGACCACCTACTGCTACAGAAAATTTGCTATCTCATACCTGGCATCTCTATCAAGTCCAATTTTCAGTATGAGTCATGTGAACTTGGAAAGCATCACAGGTCCAGCTTTCCAAGTCGTCAAGGTCGTAGTAGTCAGAGTCCGTTGAGTTGTGTCACTTGGATATGTGTGGTCCAAGTCGTGTACCTGATCTTCAGGGACACATGTATTATCTTGTTTATGTTTGTTGGGAAAAATAGAAAGAGTTGTTTATTCCATGAACCCTAGGCTCTCTTATATAGGAGAGTAGCCTATGGGTAAATTACATAAGATATTCATAAGAAGGAAATTAGGAAACAATACAAATAACGTAACATAAATATATCTCTACACTCCCCCTCAAGATGGAGCATAGATGTCGATCATGCTCAGCTTGGACGAGCACTTCTGGAACAGTCCTCTGAGTAAGGCCTTGGTGAAGATATGTGTAGTCTGGTCCCCTGAGATGACATGAGACGTGGAAATAAAACACTTTTGAATCATATATCGTATATAGTGGCAATCAACCTCGATGTGCTTGGTTCGTTCATGAAATGCTAGATTATTTGCAATAAATATAGCAGCTTGATTGTCACATTCTAGTACCATAGGAAGGGGAATCTCTATATATAGATATGTAAGGACAGCTTTAACCCACATCATTTCTGTACTGACATGGGCCATAGCCCTATATTCAGACTCAACACTAGATCTGGCTACAACAATGTGCTTCTTGCTCCTCCATGAGACAAGAGAATGTCCAACGTATACAGCAAATCCAGTGGTGGACTTCCTATCCTTTGGACACCTTGCATAATCAGCATCCACGCATGCTGAGACAGTGACATCCTTGCCTTTCCTAAACGATAGACCTGCACCTGGAGGTGAATTAAGATACCTGAGTATCATTTGTATAGCATCTATATGGACCTGACGTGGTTGCTCCATGAATTGGCTCACCTGACTAACAACAAAAGATATATCGGGTCTAGTAATGGTAACATAAAGAAGTTTTCCTACCAGCTCTCTGTATCTCCTCCTATCAGCCTCATCAGTATCATCATATAGTTTCATGTTTGGATCCATAGGTGTGGTGGCAGGTCGACATCTAAGCATTCCTGTATCAATTAGCAAATCAGAGACATATTTCCGTTGGGACATCACAAGCCCTTGTTGATTTCTGGCAAACTCCAGTCCCAAAAAGTATCTGTTGAAATATTAGAAGCGGAAGCGGAAACAATAAACAAAATGATAAACATCAAGAACACAAGGTTTAACGTGGAACCCTACTCCGTGAGGAGCGGGATGAAACCACGGGAGAAGCCCTCAAAAGGGCGGATATTCTATTCCTTTTTCTCAATGAGTACAGGGGGCGTGGGGATCCTTATATAGATGCTCAAGGGAGAATATTATATAGAATATTCTCTATAGAATATTCTCTTAATAAATGGCCACACAGAATATTCTCTAACACTCCCCCTCAAGCTGGAGCTGAGAAAGCTGCAGCTTGTAACAACACATCTTCACACGATATATCACAAGAAGAACACATGTCCGCTGCTGGTAGAAGACCTCGCACGAGGATGGGTCTGCGGCTTTCAGGACATCGGAACGTATCTCTGTCATGCCTGTAGAACCGCTGCGATATCAGGTCACCGAAACGTATCTCTGTCGTGCCTGCAGGTCACCGGAACGTATCTCTGTCGTGCCTGGAGAAGAATCGCTGCAGAAGAAGTCCAGTGCGGAATAGTAGTCGGGTCGCAAAAGAAGAAGTATGCGCCCTGTCGAAGAAGTTGATACTCGGTGAAGACAGATGATCTGTAAAAAGCTGGAGTGATGATCTGTCAGTCGTGAATGGACAATAGAAGTTGTGAAGAATATATCTCTAACTCCCCCTTTCTCCCATACTTGATAGAATAAAGAGCTTGGAACATCAAGTTGGGAGAAACAAAACATGCATTTTTGTTATTCTTTTTTTTTGCACAATTTTTTTCTTTCTTTTTTTTCTTAGCCGTTCCCCCCTTTTTTTGTAAGACTGGCTTGCAACACATTTTTTTTAATCTCTCGACCCATACAGTTGGGCCCAAACAACAGTTTTTTTTTCAGTTGACTGGCCACTCTCTCTCTCCCTCTTCTTTTTTTTCATTCATCATTTTTTTAAGTTGGGGCCTTCTTCTTTTCGCACGGAATAGCACTCCACTTTGGCTAATTAGCAGCATTCTTTTTTTTATATAAGCGTGGAACGTGGCTGGACTTAGGGTTCACTGGGAATCCTTTCATCGCACGCCGTCGCCCTCGATGGGTGACTTCACATGTCGCCGCCACCTTTATTTCGGAGCCCAAGCTCCACCTGACGATCTCGAAGGAGAGAGATGCAGAGGGTGCCACCTAACGATCTGCTGGGGATTAGTCGAGGATGCGGCTGCGCCTGGGACCACACAGAGATGTAGGAAGGGCGTACGTGTGCTTCACGCCATAGGAGATGGATGTGGTTAATGCGAGGGTCGGCATCGCCACAACCTAGAGACCGCATACGGCGGTGCGAGGAGGCGGCACCGCCGTACGCGAGGTGCTGCTTAAAGCTCGAAGTAGAAGTCTCGGGACTGGAGATTCCGTGGAGGAGGTGTCTGATGGGGCGTGCTGAGGCGATGGGGGAGGCCATGGAAAGACTCCAAGAACTCTGTTGCGCCGCCTGGAGCCATGGAAAGGCTCCGCCTGGGACTGGAGGTGGTGCAGCGAGCTTCGCCTGGATGGGGAGTTCCAGGGGATCGATGTTGATGATCTGCCGTCGAGAGGGAGGTCTGCGCATAAATACGGCTGAAGGTTGGCGGCTGGAGATCAAGCGTCGCCAATATGAAATCTGGAACCTCGAGTCTCGAATGAAGAACATATCTCATTTCGTTGGAGAATTATGGTTTTAGAATGAAACCCTCGACTTTCTCGAACAAATCTTCGATCAATATGTGAACATGAATAATCTTCAAGAACACAAAACACCAAATAGAATCTCAAACAAATATCGAACATAAAATTCCCGAGAATCGATCCCGCTTTGATACCATGTTGAAATATTAGAAGCGGAAGCGGAAACAATAAACAAAATGATAAACATCAAGAACACAAGGTTTAACGTGGAACCCTACTCCGTGAGGAGCGGGATGAAACCACGGGAGAAGCCCTCAAAAGGGCGGATATTCTATTCCTTTTTCTCCATGAATACAGGGGGCGTGGGGATCCTTATATAGATGCTCAAGGGAGAATATTCTATAGAATATTCTCTATAGAATATTCTCTTAATAAATGGCCACACAGAATATTCTCTAACAGTATCTAAGGGATCCAAGGTCCTTGGTGACAAATTCATGACCCAGAAGTTCTTTCGCCCTCTTGATTCCTTGTATGTCATCTTCTGTAATAAGGATATCATCAACGTACACCATAATTGCAATCATACCTCTGGATGTTGTCTGTGTAAAGAGGGAATAATCTGCATTTGGATTTGTACCCCTATTTTTCAAACAAGTCTGAAAGCTTCTGGAACCAAGCTCTAGGTCTCTGCTTAAGGCCATAAATCGCCTTATGAAGTCTACATACATGTGAACACTTTCCCTCAACAGCGAAACCAGGTGGCTATTGCATATAGACTTCCTCCTGTAGATCACCACATAGAAACACAACTGAAACAACGACCAATCTCGAATCACTGCCACAGAGAGAAGGATCTGTAAGGTGGGATGATGAGCAACTGGTGAGAATGTATCAAGATAATCCACCCCATATGTCTGTGTAAACCCTCGTGCAACCAGGCGTGCCTTGTATCTGTCAATGCTACCATCTGCATTATGCTTAACTGTAAACACCCATTTACAACTAACTGTAGAATGTCAGTGGGAGCTGGGACGAGGCTCCAGGTGCCTCTCGAATGAAGAACAACGATCTCTTCCTCCATAGCCAATCACCACCGATTGTCCTTCAAAGCCTCTTGATAATTCCGTGGAATAGCCACGACAGATAGTGCAACAGCAAAATTCTTGAATTCACTAGTCAAACGATCAAAAGAAATCATGAATGCTATAGGATATGATGCACAGCTACGCTTCTGCTTCCGAAGTGCAATAGGTAGGTCCAAATCAACAGCCTCCACATCTGTCCCCTGTAAAGAATCCTGCTCAGGTAAACCATTTGACCCATCATTAGAAATTGTATTCTCAGGACATACCTCATGCGAGTTACATGATGAGCGGTGACCATGACAGAAGGAGGCCGACAGGTGTAATGGTGTGGTAGTGGTGGAACAGGGACTGTAATAGGAAGTGGAGGTGACGTAGGTAGCGGTGGCGGTGGTGTTGGTGGTGGTGGTGGTGACATGTATATGGCTTCATCAGTGTTTGAAGACATCAACCGATCACCTGTAGGGGAGAAGTACAAGACGGACTCGAAAAAGGTAACATCAGCACTAACGTAATACTTCATGCGCATCAGATCATAACACCTATACCATTTTGTTTCTTGGAGTACCCGACAAAAACACACTTGACAGCTCTAGGAGAGCTTGTCAACATGGTTTTAAAAAACGTGAGGCGGGTCGAGGCGGTTTCCCATAAATGAGGTGAGGCGTAAGACTCGAGGCGTTCGAGGCATAAGCCTCAGTTTTTAAGTTAAAAACTATACAAATCTAGAACTTTGTAGAAAATGCTAGAAATAAGAATGCTTTAAAGTCCCTAGCATGAAAGTTACAACATTAGTTAACGAAATAAGAAAGTTTTTAGTGGCAAACTGTCAAAATTGATGAATAATATTTTTATTCCAATTCAAAATTGATCTTAAATTATATTTGGGAGTCTGGGACAAACAGGGTAAGGCTATGTGGTTCTCTTTTGGCATCTACAACAGACCTAGCTGTCAACCTAACGTTAAATTGGTGTATCCCGATCGCCCTAAATAGATGTACTTGATCCTAGCCTATTAAATTTCTATTGTGATTCATAAAACGGATGTGCCTTGTCTGCCCCATTAGGCATATGCGATTTGTATACACATATTGATGCCACAATTAACTTTAAAGAGCAGGCTGATTTTGCCCTTCAATTCCATTTATTGGGTTGATTTAAAGGCTCCAGTTTTATTCGCAGTTTGGTGATGGAAATTGCATTATATCAACTTAGTTGGCTGCAGTACAAACAAGCATTAGCAGATTTTGAGACTTTAAGCTACTATCTACTCTTATTTCATAGATAGAGTAGCTTATTCCATGCAACTCAAGCCTAAAAATCACTTCATTTCCCGATACTTCAAGGTCTCGATTTTCTAGATGAGGCGTACGCGTCACAAGCGCCTCACCGCTTCGACAACGCCTCAATGCCTCGAGGCATAAGTTGCCAAATTAACATACGCCTCATGCGCCTCGAGGCAGTTTTTGTTGAAAAAAGCCTCGAGGCGTACGCCTCAGCGCCTCGAGGCGCGTTTTTTAAAACCTTGCTTGTCAATACCCGGAAACAACTGGTGGACGAAGGCAACGGAGCCAAACGCATGAGGAGTAAGTGAGAACAATTCCTTTTCAGGGAAGGCTAGAGAGAAAGGAATCTTCTCACCCAAGACAGACGACGACATGTGATTAATGCGATAACATGCCGTTAGAACAACATCGCCCCCAAAAAAATGGGGAGCACGACTCTGAATGAGAAGCATCCTAGTGACATCAAGCAAATGACGATGCTTCCTTTCTGCCACTCCATTTTGTTGGGAAGTATAGGCACAGGATGTGTGATGAATAATTCCTTGGGTGGGAACATAATTGGAGAGTGTATTAGTACAAAATTCAAAGGCATTATCAGTTCTCACAATTTTTACAGAAGCGGAAAAAACATTACGGACTTCAGTTATGACATTTCCAGCTTCAGATTTATTCTTTAATAAGAAGACCCAAGACAGATGAGAAAAATTGTCAACAGTAACAAGATAAAACCTGTGCCCCTGATTTTCAGGGACACGACTGGGACCCCATATATCGACATGAAACAACTCAAAAATGGAGCTGTTGCTCCGACTCTGACGACTGGGAAAGTAGATCTATGATGCTTTCCCAACTGACAAGCCTCACATTGAAAGGACGTATGAGGTGAGATCTGGGGCAGAACACGACATAGTTTTTGAAGCGGTAGATGACCAAAGCGCAGGTGCCACATAAATGGTGAGACAGATCCTTCAGATAGAGAGGAAATTCCGGCATAGGGGGTTCGAACTAGGCGATAGAGGCCGCCCTGCTCACGACCACACACAATCACGTTCCCCGTAAGGATGTCCTGAAAAATAAGAGAAGATGCGTCAAAGATGGATCGGTAGTGTAAATCCTTCGTAATCTGGCTAATTGACAACAAATTCATAGAGAAATCAAGTGCATGCAACCATTCTTTAGATACATAGAGGGTGTCAAGCTAATCTCCCCTTGACCAGTGATCGGGGAGTGAGTCCCATCTGCAATAACCACAGTACGTCCTGGAGGAACCTGTCTGTAGGTTGTAAGTTGACCCTTGTCTCCACACAGATGATGTGTGGCACCAGAGTCCATAATCCATTATATAGCATCAGATCCACTACTGCTAGAGAGTGCATATATACTACCTGAGGTACTGGAGGAGGCTGAAGCAGCTACATTTGAATGACTCCCGGGGACTGTCGAAGGTGGCACAGGACTGGATGGAGGTATAACACCCCTCAATCATGCTACAAGATTATCAAAACGCTGATCCAAAGAGGAAGTAGCTGGGGGCTCAATCTGTTCAGCCACTCGATCAGAATCGGTGAATCCATGCTTGGAGTAGCACGTATCCTCTGTATGCCTAGAACGATGGCAAAAAGTACATGGCTGACGAACACGACCTCCCCTGCCCCGAGGTCCACGACCACGAAACTGAGAAGATCCTCCGTGACCTCGGGATGCTGCCATTGCTGAGGATGTTTGATTAGCAGTAGAAGATGGAACAATAATACGACTGAGTCTGCAGAAAGCTTCCTCCATAGGAGGAATAGTAGAGTCTGCTAAAATCTGGGAACGCGTCACCTCGTACTCTGTATCGAGGGCTGCCAGGAACATCCAACTATGGTGGCGTTCCTATAAATCTTCTGATGCTCAGCGGTGGATGTGAGAGGCATGAAGTTATATAATTTCTCGAACATCCCTCTCAGGGATGTATATAGTGAGTGGAGAGACCGTCCATTCTGTTTGATAGTAAAGATATCATGTTGAAGTTGTAGAATCTTCGTCTCGTTCTTTGCCTGTGAAAAGTAGCAGCAAGAATATCCCACATTGATTTGGCAGTGGGCTGATGGAGTATATCATTGGCTATCTCTATTGCCAATGTACCTGAAAGCCAAACCTTGGCATAAGCATCATCCACCTCCCATGAGGCGTTAACCTCAGTCTTCTCAGCAGGCTCTTCCTCAGTAAGAATGCGTTTCTTACCTGTAGACTTCATCATACTCATGAACTGCATAGCCCACAGTTCATCGTTTGACCCATCCATCTTTACAATAAGCGTAGGACCTCTGAAGGCGCTTGTGGAGGGAATGTCGGCCTTGCTTTCTGACATGACTATAAGAGAAGACTAGGCTTGTAGACTAGATAGACTTTTGTCTACACCGACATACACGGGTTCGGTTGCATGTGTAGACTCAAGCAACCAAACCCATCAAGAAGAAGACTCGGCAGGAGCCTAGGCGACGGTGGGGCCTAGACGGCAAGGGAAGAGGAGCCTAGGTGGCAGGGGCCTAGGCGACGGCCGCGAGACGCAGCGGGGAGGAGGCCCTCGGCGGTGGACCTTGGTGGGAGCTCGGCGGGAGGAGGGTCCCTCGGCGGTGGACCTCGATGACGATGGAGAGGCGCGACAGGGAGGCCCGAGGCGGCGCGTGCGAGAGGGGTTTGAGGTGGGGGTTAGGGTTAGGGTTTCGGTATAGGAGCTCCGGTCTAGGATCGCCGCTCCGATACCATGTTGGGAAAAATAGAAAGAGTTGTTTATTCCATGAACCCTAGACTCTCTTATATAGGAAAGTAGCCTATGGGTAAATTACATAAGATATTCATAAGAAGAAGGAAATTAGGAAACAATACAAATAACGTAACATAAATATATCTCTATAATGTTGATGATTTTTCCAGACTGTCCTGGGTCTTTCTTTTAAAGCATAAGTCTGAGTCTAGTACATTGATTCAAAATTTTGTGGTTGAAATAAAAATTATTTTCTCAGCCTCATTTAAATATATTTTTTCGGATAATGCACTTGAGTTCTATACTACGCAATTGTTTCATTTCTTCAGCTCATGTGGCATTATTCATCAGACTTCTTGTGCTTATACTTCTCAGCAGAATGGTATCGTTGAACGCTAATATCGGCGTCTTCTTGATATCACCAGGACTCTCCTCATACAGAGTCGGGCTCCGCATTCCTTCTGGGGTGACGCTGTGATGACAATATGTTATCTTGTAAATCGAATGCCCTCGACGATTTTAGGTGAATAGACACCATTCTCTCTTGCTTTTCTAGATAAGGACCTCTTCTCTCTTACTCCACGAGTATTTGAGTGTGTGGCTTTTGTCCATATTCTGCATCCTGGTCATGACGAGCTTACTCCTCGAGCTGTCAAATGTATGTTTATTGGGTATTCTCACACGCAAAAGTGTTATCGGTATTTTGATCATGTAAAAGGATAATATTATGTTAGTGCTGATGTCACCTTCGAGTCCGTCATGTACTACTCTCCTATAGGTGACAAGTTGAGTCCCTCTGAGTCTGAGGATGTTGTTCTTCTGCCCCTGCCTACACATACACCTCAGCCTGTCCTCCATGTTCCAATGCCTTCCCCAGCATCCATCGCAACTCAGGTAAATTCTAAAAACTTAGTTTTGACTAACGAAACTAGTGGTGCATAATGTACATGTTCAATTACATGATGAGCATACAGATATACAAGATGAACTAGAGCTACCAGCGTATGATGATTTAAGGTGGTCTATTGCCTTGTGGAAAGGAAAACGTTCATGTGCTCGCTATCATCTTGTAGGTCATATGTCTCTGGAGAGACTTTCACCAGATTTCAGGGAGCTTGTTGTGGGACTATCTACTAATTGAAATTCCACAAACTTATCAGGAGGCTCTGAAGGTAAGCCAATGGTATCTGGCCATGGAAGCGGAGATGCTCGATGATATCATGGAAGAGCAAGAAACAGACAGTTGCTCGATCGAGTACTGAATCAGAATACAGAGCTATGACACAAGGAAGCACAAAAATGACGTGGGTCAGATCCGTTCTGACTGACCTAGCTTTAGAGTTGCCTCTTCCTATCCATCTTCAATGCGACAACCATGCCACACTATTCATTCCCAACAATCCACTCTTCCATGAGGGAACCAAGCATATAGAGGTAGACTGTCACTACACTCGAGACATGATTCAGAAGGGCCTTATTTTTACATCTCATGTTAGATCAAGCGAGCAGACAACAGACGTGCTCACCAAGGCTCTAGCCTAAGGACCCTTTCAGAGATGATGTTCCAAGATGAGCCTGATCGACATCTATGCTCTAGCTTGAGGGGGAGTGTTGAAGAATTTTATGTTATGATACTATTTCACAGTTATTTATTTCTTTTTATCTGTAGTATGTATTTTATCCATTAGGGATTCTCTCTTCTCTATATAAGAGAAGGGAGAATCCCTAATGTGTAAACAACACGTATTCTTTCTCCATAAGAAGCATCATCGTCAACATTAATCGGTAGAGTATGTGTTGAATCAAGGTTGTCTGTATTATCATATATTCAATGTATAAGCAAGTGTTTTTTCTGTTTGTCCAAACTGAGCATTGTATGCTTCAGGTTGAGATGGAGTGTTAAGAATGTCTTAGATAGGTAATTGGATTTCCCCATGATCCAGTTACCATACTCGTGTTTAGTCCCTGCCAATTATTGATGGGACTTTGGTGTAGTGGTGGGGGGCTATATATGAAGTCCCCAACCTGTTGTAATATTTGAGAAACATAATGCAATAGCCAGCCTTTAGTGAATTTCTCCCGTGGTTTCATCCTACTCTTTGGGGCATAGGGTTCCACGTAAATCTTGATGTTTTATTTTTATTTTTGATTCCACTTTCGCTATTGTATATTTTCACAATAAGTAAGAGCACGTGTTATTGGCGAAGTTCTAAGAGGCATAAGTGTAAAAATCCTGTCTTGTTTCCACCAGACCTGCCATCAGTTTTTCATGGGAGACAGTTCATTGACAAGCTTTGCTATAGTTATTAGCAAAATGCCTATATGATTCCAAAATACTCAAAAGAGTTTCCAGCGAAGGGTCTCCATTATAAAAACAATGGGGATATTGATCTCTGCAATGAAAAATAGGTTGGTCCCCCTGGCCTTGTATGATCTAGTGCATGCCATACCACATTTCTTGGTAGTTATCTTGTAACAAGGAGAAGCAAGAAACACAACATTGTTTCCAGGTATTGGTCATGAATACAGTTTGACTATAGGCAATATCTCAGAATGTGAGATGTAGTGGTTGACTTTATTCCTTGGTGATATTCGTGTTTCTGTCTGCTTACTATTAACGATAATCTGAGACAGGGTTCTCATCTCCCATGGTGAGCACCCCATTATTTCAAAAAAAAGTTGTCTTTCTGTCAAGCCACCGGTGTTCGCGTTTGCTGATAACAGATCAACTGTTTTTATTACCGACTGCTTTCATTACCTCCAAGTCTCCAACCCTGTCTTCAATGAGAACAAAATACATGGAGGTGGATTGTCATTTTATTCAGGACATGGTTACGTTTGGGAATACCCTCAAATTACATAGGGGCTGTAGGATATCTCTACCTAGACTCTTCTGTAGAAGTGAGTTTTACTTGTTACGGTTGAGATGCTTTAGATCCTAACCCTCTCGTTCAACCATATGTTTTCTAGAGCCCTGCTTTTTGAGCTCAACATTGCTTGGTGAAGCATGCCATCTCAAAATGGGAATCTTGCTGATAACATCTCCATATAAACTGGTCTCTAAAAACCGACGGTTCCTCAAACATGAATACAAAAAAAGGACCTGGAATGGCGGGCTTCACTCCATTTGAGATGATGGCCTTCGCCCAGTAACGATGCGTAGGTGGTCACAAAATTGAGCTTTGCAAAGCATCATGTCCTAGGGAAGGGCCGGGATTCAAGGCATTTCTAGTTTTTCACTATGATAAAGCTGACTTGGTTAATATCCACACAATTGAGCTTGAGGGTAGTGCTACTGTGTGTTAACTTTGTTTATTCTATTTCTTTTATTTAAATTATATTTTGTATTTCCCCCTAATCATCTCTGAAAAAACGATTAGTGTTTTCATTATCAATTAACAAATCAATTTCTTATGCAATACTAAGTGGGTAGCTATGAGAAGAGAAATGCCACTTCACACAGTTCGATTCAATATTGAATGATCATTCAAATTGAAGGGGAGACTCAGTGCAAGGGTTGTTGTGGTATGACCAAGAGATACGTGGTTCAAGCAATGCTTGAAGCATAGATCTTGATGTTATTTCAACACAAAAAGGGTGTTTCTGAGTTATACTGAAGATCTCCACAAAGAATGAACGGAATTCAGGTAAATTGTACTGAAGGAGCTGTTAAGTGCATATATAGTGCTTTTTTATATGATGGTATAATGGTGAATGGTCACATGTTCACTGTATGTTTTAAAATAACTTTTTGTGTAGTGTATTCATAGGCTGAGTTATTTTTCTTTACTTATGTAAATTGTACCATTTGTTATGATGTTATTACTATTTTATAGATGCATAAATATATGAGTCGATCAAACACAACTTTTCAAAAAAATTCTTTGAAATTGATAAGCATGATGATGAATGCTGAGATAATATGCATTTGAAATCATGGAAATAGATCCATGTTACCTGCATGATGGCAAACATGCCGTCGAATCATGGAACATCAAAATACTATGAATCCAATGCTTGCACCCTATGGAAAGTGGCAGGAAATTCCGGTGCACATCAGAATTTTCAACACTGTGTTCAAATCAGAAATGGTCTCCTGTAAAAATGAGGTTCTAGGCAAGTCTGCAAAAAATAGAACAAAGTGGATCAATCCTTTTTCCAGTTCCCACATGGTGGAAGCTTTGTTGCACCAAGTAGAGTTCTGACGGAGTTGATCCCTATATCTCCATATTAGACGGTTTTTAGGAGAATATGAAACATAGCTCAATTAGTTAATTAGTCCAACAGTCAACCGTATCTATGAACAGCTATAACAGAGCTCCAAACTTGTGAATTTGTTTCTTTCTGTTATTTTCGTTTCATCCGTGGCCTGTAAAATATTTTCATCATTTTTTTTTGAATTTTTCCAAATCAGAAATTGCGCTTGAGAATTGAGGACCCTCCAAGACGGAAGCATATGGTATACCTAGGAGGTGCTGTCCTTGCTGGAATTATGAAGGTTCTACATATCTTCCATGCCTTGTCTGTTCTATACATTTATCAATATTAACAGTGAAGATAAACTGAAATGCCATGTGGCATCTTCATTCTTGCCTTTTCCCGAGTTTCTAACGATCCTGCAAATCGGATCGATGGATAACACTGCTTATGCCCAGCAGGATGCTTCAGAATACTGGATGACCAAACAAGATTACATGGAAGAGGGCATCGCCTGCTTAAGAAAATGCGGTCAAGCTTGAATATCCTGTAGTCAACTTCTTCTTTGATCAAACTCAAACATTATCGGGGTCAGAAGCTGGCTCGTGGCATTGCGTGGCTCGGGTAGACTAGAAGGTAACTGTGGTCTCGTGCTCATCAGCTTCCCCCATCCGGTACTTTCTGTAACTCTGCATGCTTGTTGTGTTGACGGCTCGTGTACACAGATTTGCAGACGATTGCTTAGGAGACATATTTATATTTATTGTTACTATTATTTTTGAATTGTTGGAAGGTGAAGAAGATATAGTATCTGGTCATCTATCCTGTTTTGCAGATTTACAAGTCCCAGCATGCTGCCGAATGACGGATAACAATGCGTGTGCTGTCTATGGTCTATTAATCGGTGGTTGATGGGACGTTGTTTTTCTAATATGGCTTGCTTGAATATTTGAAGATACTGTAGTTCACTAGTTGTCTCATACTTATGGTGTGATCGGTTGGGACAACAATGTTTTGAATGTCTCTAATTTCCCAATTATAATCCTAATTATATTGCTTAGATAGCGACTTCTGTAGACATTTGGCTCTTTGGGTCTGGTCATTTTCGGCGGTTGTGGTTATGGAGTACTAAGCCTTAAACTTTCTATTGGACACGAGTTTTTCTAATCCGAGGGGGTTTGCGTCAACTATTCAAAGCTGTCGTTAGTCCCTTGGCAGGGTTGAAGGGCGAAAAGAAACATGAATAACAAATTTTATTTGAGTTAGAAATAAGAAGGATTTACAGTTGTTTGGTACAGTTAAGACGGTGACTTTCATATAAATCAGAGTAGAGACCCGCTGCGCGGAATATGATTGATATGGAGTGATTAGCGATTCTAGAAGGAGTTGGAGAGAGAAAAGAAATTGCTTTTCGCTTGACCGACCATTTTCGGTGATAGTGGTTTCAATCAATGTTTTTGGAATCGAACGGAGAGCGAACCGAAAGCCTTATTGAAATGGACGGATCGGGTTGAACCATGTAATCAAATCGGTTCAATCGGATTATGACGTCATCATTATTTAAAATTGGATTAAACTGGATCGGTAAGAAAAAAAGTGGTTGAATCAGATAATCAAATCGAAATTATAATATATATATATGGATTTAATGGGGCTGTCCTGCCCCCTATTTTCGGTGTTTTTTTATTTTTTTGAAAAATAAAATCATGTATATTCATCTATATATCCCTCCTACATGACATTCCAATTTTGTTGGAAACATAGACTCTTATGCCCTTCTTCTAGAACATGTAATTTTAACGATCTTAGAATTGTTGTAAATGACCTGTTCAAAATGGAGGGCATATGAGTCTCCATTTCTGACGAAATTGGAATGACATGTAGAAGGGATATATAGATGAATATATATGGTGATATTTAAAAAAAATAAAAAAAAACATCGAAAATAATGCGAGGGCGGTCATGTTGGCTGCCCCAAGAAGACAACCCCATTAAACTATATATATATAATATACACTTAAATATACTTGAAATATAAATAAAATACATAGACAATGTATATATTTCACATTATACATAAAATATTTTTACGTATGCACCATCAAATGTCATACATATATATAAATATATTATTTGGACTAGTTGTTTTATAACTTAATCGTAGTTTAATTATATTTAAAATCCATTACAAGTAAAAAGTTATGTTTGAGTTGTTTGTTAGGAGTTTGAATTGGTAAGCAAAGGTCTCGAGTTCAACTTCTCCGACCAGCATTATTTTTAAATAAATTAAAAACTAAATGCGGTTCAACTTTGGTTGAACCTGATTAAATTGGATTCAAAATAATAGGATGGATCGGACGGGTTCTTTAAAATTTGAAATTTGAACTGAATCGGCAAAAATTGGTTAACTGGACTCAAGCCGACCAGTCCGGTTTCAAAAACACTACTTTCAATTGATTTCCTTCACTTTGGATTGATAAAAGAGATCTATGAAGCAAATTTGTATGGATTAAGATTCAATCTCTGTCCGGCTGTTCATTTCCCAGGAGACTAATTTTGAACAGCATGACGGTCTACGTTCGACAACGGAAATGAATTTTGCTTCTTTTAGTTGGCGCTAAAACCCCCCGGCATCATTTGCATCCTTAGGCCCTGTTTGGTAGGAGAATAAGTCCTACAATAAGGGGCCAATTTTCCTCCCGACACGGTTCCCAGTGGTACGACTATTCCCCATTATTCCATCTTATTTCACTCTTATTCCTATCTTCATCCCACATTACCTATCTTTATTTCATCTTATTCTCCTTATTCATATCCTCCTGCCGAACAAAGAATAGATCCATATTCTCCTCGTTCCCCATCTTTATTCCTGCTTATTCCCGAACCGAACGGGCCCTTAAAAGCATCAAATCCTGGGTTGGTTTCAGCACTCAAAAACATGGCATTAGAAGGGAGACATGAGCCCTGTTGTAGGATTTTAGCTATCTAAATCCAATCAGAGTTGATGAGTCAAATTGAGGTGTTGCAAATCAATTTTTCTCTACTAAAAAATCAGCGAAGTGATGGATCAAATTGTGATGCGGTCTTTGCACCAACTCCCCTCGTGTTAGACCAAATACCTAGATCTAGTTGCTTTCAGAGCCCCAATTGCTAAGATCAAATGTTCCTATCACACGTATGTCAAAAATAATATAATAAATAACAGGTAAAGCCACGGACCATTCGAGTTTAATTACGTCAAAGAAAGAGGAGCAATTAATTTGGCATTTTTTCAATGTATATCGAGCATCCGTGTTGTGAACGTGTGTGGTTTTTCTTCCGTCTGTTTCTGTCTCCTATCAGAAATCAAGTCAAACAATTACAGCAGCTGAGTCCAAATAAAATAAATACCCATCCACACTAGGATACAAACATTGGATACGAATACAAATAATATGTATTACCATATTTATCCCTTTTCAAATACGAACACATAATATGTATTGCCATATTTGTCCTTTTTCAAATACGAACACAAACGTAGATACAAATATTGACAGATATAAAAAAATTATCACATGTTTAAAATCGGATATGGGATGTAAAATAGAGATTATTATCATAAAATAATATTGAAAATACTCTTTAGATTATTTAAATATACATCTATTAAATGGAATCTGTATGAAATAAATATGTTAAACTTACTTGTATCATAATAATTATATCAAACGTAGTGAGATAAGTTAAAAAATTATATTATATACTTGAAAATAAATCTACCGTTGTATTTATATATGAAAAAGGGTAGGGATTTTTACCCGACAGACCCTATAATCATTGCCAATTATCTCTATGACTTTTGGAACTACGTAATTCCTCCTTACCCCCGTAAACTTGTTAACCTTTACCCTACAGACCCTGTGGTTAAACCTCATCCATTTAACTGTTAAAGTTAACCGGATTCTGTTATCTTGTTTCACATTATACCCATTTTATTCATCAAATTTGCCAAAAGTGCCACTCCCTCCCCCCCCCGGCGCTGCCTCCCCCGCTCGAGCCCCCCACAGCAGCCAACCGCTCGAAGCTCCCCCTGGACCGCCTCTGTCCCCTGCTTGGAGATTGAGGTTGAGCCCCCTGCCACCCGCGTCTCCTTAGGTCGAGCCCTCCGCCACCCGCGCCTCCCCAGGCCTCCCCACCCCGCGGGTCCCCTGCTCGAGCCCCCCACCACCCACGCCTCCCCAGGAACCCCCGCCACCCGCGCCGCCTCCCCAGCCCCCCCCCCCCACCCCCCACCCCCACCCTGCGGGTCCCCCCCCCCACCCCGCAACCATCGCCCCAGGTCGGAGCCCCCCTGGCCCCGCCGCGTCCCCTGCTCGAGCCCTCCCCCTCCCCCTCCTCCCTGCTCGAGCCCCCCGTCCGTTTTTTTTCTCTTGGTTAATTCTATCCGTCCGATTGTGGTTGGTTAGATTAACTCATTCTTAACCCAAGAAAGTTAACTCTAGATGTATCAATTTAACGGTAGAGTTCATGGGGTAAGACGGAGCAAGTTTACAGAAACGAGGGAGGAATTACCTAGTTTTAAAGATCGTAGAAGTAATTGACAAAGATTATAAGATCTGTCGCGTAAAAATCGCAAAAGGTATGTATCAAATGAGCTGCAACAGTACCTTCGTGCCCGTATCTGCTCATAAATATTACCGCTGTCCTGTAATGTTCATATCACGTCAATTCCTATTCTTTGATCGCCAGGTGGGCATTGTATGGTTCGATACCAACAAAAGGACGATAGACAGCTTCCGTTCACCACATTCGCGAGGAGATCCATTATCTTATCAACGCAAGCAGTAAATTCTGTGGCACAAATTTTTGTTTCAAATCATCGTCGTCATGACATACACAAAAGCTTACTCCAATTACAAAAATATCCTTCTTTACCCTAAAACGGAGATTATTTCCAAAGAAAGAAGAGGAGTAATCAAATGCAGAGAGATCCAAACCCGACCGACCCAGGCGGATCTGGGCCATCGGATCGAGACCGGGCGGCGAAGATCCCCCGATCCGGGCGACTCCTCAGGCGGCGACTTTCCAGCGCAAGACGAGCCCTCTCCTCCTTCCCCACCTTCTCCGCCCCAACCGCCGGAGCTTCCTCTCGAGCTCGCCGACCCTCCCGGAGAGCTCCTCCACCATCCCCCGCAGCCTCTCGTTCTCCTCCATCACCCCTAGGGGTTCCCCTTCCGGTCTCTGCTCCTCCGCCGCCATCGCGTCCAGCGACTCCTGCAGGGACATCGCCCTGCGGATGACCTTCCTCCGGTACTCCCGGACCCCTCGGACAGCGTCCACTCTGAGAAGCACCACCATGAGCATCTCGTTGATCCGGATCCTCTCCGTTACGTCGGAGAGAAGGAGGTCGATAGATCTGCAGACCCTGCGCTCGATGGCCTCCACCTCCGCTTCCAATGCTTGCAGGTCGCGCAGGCTCTTGCGCGCGAGGAGGCCCCTCGCCGCGCTCTGGATGGTGACGGCCGCCGCCGTTCTCCTCGACGACGACGGTATGCTGCTGCTGCTACTGGCGGTGGCGGGAAGAGTCCACTTCGTGGGGAGGGGAAAGTAGTCTGCCATTGCTATGTTGATATGCGAGAGGAGGTTTCGGTTCATCGTATTCATCCTTTGGTTTTTGGATGGGATTCGAGAGAACGAACTGAAGAGGGTGGTTTATTTGGGGTCGTTTTATATACTTCGGGAATTTGGCGATACAAGAGGCGGTTTTCAAGCTAAAAAATGTTTTACAATATAAATCCTTTAAAAAGCATTTTATTTACAATTGTATTCTTACAATTTCATTGGGTTTTTATCAGTTGTCCCTATGAGATATTGCAATATCAGTTATACCCCTTCATTTTTTAGAATATCACTTGAATCCTCAACTTCTCGCCGTTCTATCACTTGTACCCCTCTGTTACTTTGATCGCTAATAAGTAGAACTTAACCATAGTTTAATCAAACCATGTTGTAGCTAAAAGGGCATGTCTGGAAGAAAAGCTCCCACCTCCCTATCCCTCTTCCTCCCTCCTTCTCACCCTTCTACCCTTCCTCCTCTTCAAACCACCTCCTCCTCCAACCCCTTCTCCTCCGACATTCCCCCTCCAGGCGACAATCATGTTGGATTTGCCAGTGCTAGGAGGGTCATAGAGGAGGTATCCACACTTCCAGGCACGACCAGTTCTATGGTAGAAGGCCTTCCTGTCGGCAAACTCACGGAGGTCGCCCATGATGTCGGCCTTGCTACAAGGGTCCATGGCCAGCGTGTCGAATGTGGAGGGGTGCTTGAAGGGGACAGACTCCCAGGACTACCCACGTGCATCGAGTGAGTCATCGTGGGCGTTGGTGCAGAGGAGGCAGTCCTGGTTGCGGCGGCGGAGGATGACGGCCTAGTCCATCATGTAGTCAAGGTACGGATGCAGCACGAGGATCTTGCTGTGCTTGCAGAGGCGGAGGGTGAAGTCGTGTTTCTCGTCGGGGAGGAGGTGCCAGGAGGAGGAGTGGGGAAAGGTGGGAGGAGCTGGGGGCAGAAGAGGGGTGTCGAGGAGGAGTTGGGGCAGATCAGGGTTGAGGAGGAGCGGGGGTAGGTGGGAGGATCTGATGGCTGACAGGGGGTGCCGAGGAGGAGCAGGGCCAGGGGGAAGAGCTAGGGGCGGATGTTGGGGGGGGGGCATGTGGGGGAAGTTGGGGGCGGACGAGGGGCCGAGAAGGAGCGGGGCGGAGGGGGAAGCACAGCGATGGAGACACGAGGGTCGAGGGGAGGAGCTCGGGGCGGGGGGAGGGGGGGAGGAGCTCCAACGCAGAGGGGGGAGGAGCTTGGGGCAGAGGGTAGCACTCGGGGCAGAGGGGGGAGGAGCTCGAGTCGGAGGGGGAGGCGTGGGGGCGGAGGTTGGGGCTGGGGGTGGTTGGTAGGACGAAGAGAATGGGGTGGAAGAGGAACAAGATTGGGGAGGAGGACAGGGAAGAAGAAGGGGCTGGACATTTCAGTCTATTTTTTGAAATTAATTCCTATTGTATCCTTAAAGTTAACGTCTGTTTACATTGGAGATGGATGGCAACTAACTTGAGGAGTACAAGTGATAGAAAAAATTAGGATCACAAGTGATATTCCCAAAAAGGGAGGGGCATAATTGAAGTTGCAATATCTCAGAGGGTCACAACTGATAAAAACCCTTTTTTATTTGCATTGTGATCCCTATAAACATTTTTTTGAGGCTAGCTAAGATATTTATCATGTATTTCTTCGATTGTGAATACGGGAGAATTCTGGTTGCCATGTGATTATTATTGATTGTACAGATAACATACAGCATACCTCATGATCTATCCTTGCATTTATGGGTTGGAATTAGGTGTATGGACCATACAATTTCTTTGTTATAATGTTCTTTAACCACATTCAAATAAAAAATTAACATAAAAAATTATAATCATTAAAAAGTTAATATAACATATAATCAATGTCACACCATATCACACTTATCATTCCAACCCTCTTCAACCCTCACAATCATTCAAACATCTACGAGGAGGATATCCCAACCCAATCCCCAATTACCAAACATGCCTTATGGGGTTCTAACTTGGATTGGTCGAAGAATTATAGAATCGGAGCTGTGGCAAATGTTTGATCTCTTTTTTTGGCCATGAATGGAGTGAAGTTTTTGGACTCTCATTCTACGATGAACATTCTTTTTCCTTTCAAAAAAAATATTAAACATCCCTTTAAAGAAATACAAGAGGAAGATTTATAGGGTGATTTACAAAAAGGGTCGAATTATATTCGATTTTGAATTAGGGACCTTTGTTTTTTGAAATGTTACAAAGATCGGTCGGATTTTACTTTTTTCATTTCAAATATATGCTTCCCCAAGCTTCGGCGAGTTTTTTATGACGATGTTAAACTCTAAAGTTGAAAGTTTACCTTTTTGTTATGTTAAAAAAAAAGGTCCGTCATTAAGAATCAAGACATAGTTGAAGCTCATTTTTGTAATTTACCATAAGTAAGTTTTCCTAAACATGTGTTTTTACACAAAGCATTGTATGTTTTTTTATTTACGTGTGCGCCTTGACAAAATTTTCGTCTTTTACACAGATGCCCTCCTTTGGATTATACTATTTTTTATATCGGATAGAATAACTCGGGGAAAATCATTTACAAGTTTAATTTAGCAACAATTCGTCATTATTTGATGCTAATGGTCGACATACAATTTGCCGATTTCATTTGCAATTAACATGCACAATATCATGACTATGTATACCGTAGAGTAATTATGTGTTAATCGTGTATACTTCAGTTATGACAAAATCTGCTTTGTGTTGCAGCTTAGACTTGAGATTCTAAGGGTAAGTTCGCATATTCTAGCTTTGAATATCAAGTTAACTAGAAAGAAAGCTATTCAAGCTCCGATAATCAAGCTTTATTAAGATCAAGCTATTTTAAAGAAGGTAAATGTTTGGTGAAGAAGAAGATCAAGATTTAAGAAGTTTTTGAGTTGTTTTGCTTGTACCTTTACTAGAAGTGACGTAAAATGTTCATTGCATACGCATATTTATACATCCCTTTTTAGAATATAAGAATACTAAATATATTATACGATTAACTCAATTTTGATTGGATCAATTTTTTCTTCAGATAATTTGTAACATCCCGGGCTTAGTTCCCCGGTCTGTTATCGAGGAAAACTGACCCTGACAACTTGTTGGATTCGGGCTCAAATGGACCCATTGGCAACCACCCAAAATGCTTAAGCTCAAGTTGTCAAGTAGTAATCCCCACCACTTATAACCCACTCTAGCCATTTCCTCCTATCTCTTTGTATGGGTGGCTCCACCTCTCGGGTAGCTCTTTCCACTACCAGAGGGAATTTGGCTCTGATACCATTTGTAACGTCCCGGGCTTAGGTCCCTGGTTTGTTATAGAGGAAAACTGACTCTGACAACTTGTTGGGTTCGGGCCTAAATGGACTCATTGGCAACCATCCTAAATGTTTAAGTTCAAGTTGTCAAAAAGTAATCCCCACTACTTATAACCCACTCTCACACTTTGTGAGTTTTAAATGTGGGATTATGTTTGGGGGTATGTGTGTTACACAATTAATGAGTTCCATCAGTTGATTAATATTAAATTAGAGAGCAAATACCCTTGATCGGTCGTCTCAAACATGTTCAATGACTACTTGAATGCTCCATATGACTAACGAGTATATTGTAACTAATTAATCGACTGAGTTTTCACTTGGGTAACTAATTATTTTAATAGCCGACTAAATCTTTTAGTTACAAGTCATTTTCTAATTTTTCACTCGATTTTCAGTCGATAGTTTTCTAATTAGTTGACTAACTTGATGATTGCTCAACTACTGATTTAATCAGACTTTTACAATGGTTTTATATCGAATGTTGCAGTCAAGTAATTTTTTCAGTTGAGTAACTGAAGTTTAGTCAACTAACTTTCACGATCAGCTAATCAAATGTTGTGATCTCTCGCCTTCCTACACACCTTGCATGGATTGAAATCAATACACGCGCATTTAAGGGCTAAAATTAGTGCCATGCATGGTGTTTATGATGGACATGCACTACTATTGACATGCGTTTTGGAGCATAGCATATGAGACAATTATGTGACTAATAATTGTTTCATTCATGATTCAACTTATGGAGATGACGTACATGAGATAGTGGGCTACGTCCGTTTTTTGTGTCTTTTCATTTTCCTACGCAATGTATATATATAGTTGTGATTGCTCAAATAAAAGTGTGTGAGCTTTTGCATCCCTCTTCCTGTGAATTGCTTGTTTCCACTAACATTCCCACACACCAATACTCTACGCATCGATCCAGCAAGTCAAAGAGGTTTCTAGCCAACGAGGGGCTTAGAAACCTAGTGGCATTCCTTATCAACTGGTATCAGAGCTGGGATCGCTACGTCGTGGTGTTGATAGAAGGAGGAGATGGATTCAAGCATGAGCAACCAATTGATGTTGACGGCCATCGTGAAGCTGAATTCCACCAACTACTCCATCTAGAAGCCATGGATGGAGGATCTCTTATTTGTAAGAGATTTGTACGACCCCATCGAAGGAGACAAGAAGAGGCCAGATGGCAAATCGGATGAAGAATGGACCAAGCTTAATCGCAAGGCTGTGGCGTTCATTCGCCAATGGGTGGAGGACTCCGTCTTCCACCATGTCTCGACAGAGACAAATGCAAGCAACCTGTGGACGAAGCTTACAGCCTTGTACGAGCCATGGACGACTCAAAACAAGGCATTCCTCATGCAAAAATTGGTGAATCTGAAAGTACCAACAGGGCTCCTCCATCAGCGAGGATCTTAGTCGGTTCGAAGATCGTGTAAACCGACTTTCCAGTCTGAAGATAGACATCGATGATGAGATACAAGCGCTTCTCCTCTTGAGCTCACTACCTGATTCATGGGAAACGCTGGTGGTTTCCCTAAGCAGTTCCACGTTGAGTGGAATGCTCTCCCTCAACACCGTAAAGGACAGTATGATGAACGAGGAGCTGAGGAGGAAGGAGCATGGCGAGGATCATTCACAAGACTTGGTGAATGAAAGGAAAGACCGCAATAAGAGCGTGGTGATGGTTCTTAAGGGAGAGCCAGGTCTCGAGGACGCCTGATGTCGAGGCCCCGCAAAGACATCACATGCTTCAACTGCAGGAAGAGAGGGCACATCAAGATATTCTGCAAAGAACCTAGAAGAGAAGATGCACGGGAGATCGGTGAGGCTAGCTCTTCAGCCGTGGCTAGCCAAGAAGAAGCTGTTATCATGTGGGACATTGGATCAGCCAATATCTCACTTCAAGAGTCCACTTGAGTGGTGGATTCAGGTGCTTCCTTCCACATCACACCTAGGAAGGAGCTCTTCTCTTCATACATGCCTGGTGACTTTGGCGTGGTGAGAATGGGCAATGATCAAAGTTGTCCTATTGCTGGTCGTGGGATAGTAGTTCTAGAGATGCTAGACAACACCAAACTCAGCTTGAACGATGTGAGGCACATCCCCGGAGTGCGCATGAACTTATTGTCCACTGGCGCACTTGATGATGAAGGGTATACCAGCAAATTTGGTGGAGGCGAATGGAGACTTTCCAAGGGCTCTCTAATAGTTGCCCGAGGAAAGAAGGAAGCCTCATTGTACATGACTCATGGTCGGTCATGTGGGAGCTCCTATGCAGCTAAAGGAGATGAAACAACTATTTGGCATCAAAGGCTGGGACACATGAGCGAGAAAGGTATGCAAATTCTTGCCAAGAAAAATGTCATTCCATCCACCGGAGTTCTCTCAGAGGTTTGCAGCCATTGTATGACTAGAAAATAAAGGCATACGTCATTTCAGATGAGAACGTCAAGGAGAAGATACTCACTTGATGTTGTACACACAAACGTGTGCTCCATGGGTGTAAAGACACTTGGAGGTGCCTTGTACTTTGTAACCTTCATCGACGACCACTCGAGGAAGGTGTGGGCCTTTGTCTTGAAGGCGAAGGACCAAGTACTAGACGTCTTCAAAACATGTCACCTTGTTGTGGAGAGAGAGATCGGAAGGAGACTAAAGGTTATCCGATCTGATAACGGTGGAGAATATCGAGGGCCATTTGAGGGCTATTGCAGGAGCCATGGCATCCACATGGAGAAGACGGTGCCAAAGATCCCACACCAGAATGGGGTTGCGGAGAGGATGAATCACAGCTTCTTGGAGAGAGTACGAGCCATGCTCTCTCAATCGAATCTTCCGAAGAGCTTCTGGGGAGAAGCACTATACACGGCCGTATGTGTGAACAACCGTTTTCCGTCTCACCCTTTGGATGGAGACTATCCAGAACATGCTTGGAGAGGTAAACATGTCTCATTTGATCATCTCAAAGTCTTTGGGTGCATTTCATATGTTCATGTACCCAGTGGTGAACGCACCAAGCTTGACTCGAAGACGAGGGTGTGCGTCTTCGTAGGATATGGTCAGGATGAGTATGGGTATAGGCTGTGGGATCCTACTCAAAGGAAAATTGTGAGAAGTCGAGATGTCAAGTTTGTTGAGGACCAAATAATCCAGGACATCCTCAAGCCACGATCGCAACCTCCTGTCACTTATGATGATGAGCCCTCCCTATTTGAAGAAGACCTCCATGATGGCGCAAGGGAGGAATTCAAGACCATAGAAGACTGCGTTGAAGGGGGGATGCCACCCCTTGAAGAACCAGTGGTACAGCCTGTTGAAGAAGCAGTACTTTTACCACAATTGAGAAGTTCAACAAGGGTCAGTAGACCGTCTATGAGATACTCACCCAACCAGTATCGCCTGCTCACAGATGATGGTGAGCCCGAGTCATTTGATGAGGCAAATGGACATAGCGATAGAGAACACTGGCTGAAGGCAATGCAGGAGGAGATGGAAGCTCTTAAAAGGAACAAGGTGTTTGACCTTGTGCCCCTGCCCGAAGGAGCTAGAGCCTTGAAGAACAGGTGGATCTTTAGGCTCAAATGCGAAGCTGATGGTTCAAAAAGGTTCAAAGCATGTCTTGTGGTCAAAGGCTTTGAACAAAGGCAAGGTATCGATTTTGATGAGATTTTTTCTCCTGTGGTAAAAATGACATCTATCAGGATGGTTCTAGCTCTAGTTGCATCTCTAGATCTTGAACTAGAGCAGATGGATGTGAAGACCGCTTTCCTCCATGGTGATGTTGAGGAAGAGCTGTACATGGAGCAGCCAGAGGGATTCCAATCCAGGAAGAAGACTTACCTTGTTTGCAGATTGAAGAAGTCTTTATACGGATTGAAGCAGGCATCCAGGAATTGGTACATGCGGTTTGATAGCTTCATGTCAAACCAAGGCTTCACTAGCAACACTGCTGACACATGCATGTATGTGCGAGATAACGGGCATGAGAAACTCATTCTTCTCCTATATGTTGATGATATTCTTATAGTTGGCAAGGATAAGACTAAGATCAGTAGGTTGAAAGAAGATCTAAGCAAGTCCTTTTCCATGAAGGACTTAGGCGCAACGAGACAAATCCTTGGTATGAGGATAACCCGTGATAGGGTGAATCACAAGTTGTGGATCTCTCAACAGAAGTACGTAGAGAAGGTACTTGAGAGATACAATATGAATGGATGCAAACCAGTTAGCACCCCACATGCCGTCCATTTCAAGTTATCAAAGGATCACACACCCAAGACTGAGGAAGAGCGTCAAGGTATGACCCATATACCTTATGCTTCTGCTGTAGGGTCATTGATGTATGCCATGATATGCACAAGATCGGATATTACACATGCCATGGGAGTTGTGAGCAGGTACATGTCGAATCCAGGAAGAAGGCATTGGGAGGCCTTGAAATGGATTCTGAGGTACCTCAAAGGCACGTCCAGTCTATGCCTTTGTTACAGAGGAAGTAAAGCTTACATGAAGGCATACACAGATTCAGATTGGGTAGGTGATGTTGATGGCATAAGGTCAACATCATGATACTTGATCACTCTCGCAGGAGGAGCCGTGGCTTGGCAATCCAAGCTACAAAAGAGTGTGGTATTGTCCTCTACAGAGGCCGAATACATGGCCGTGACAGAGGCTGGCAAAGAACTTCTGTGGTGCAAGAAGTTGCTGCATGATTTGGGATTTATACAGGATAAATACATATTGTCATGTGATAACTTCAGTGCTATTTATCTTAGCAAGAATCCCACGTTTCACTCCAGGTCAAAGCACATTGAGTTACGGTACCACTGGATATGTGATGCATTGGAGAGAAAAGATTTGCAGCTGGATAAGGTGGACGGAGATGACAATGGAGCTGATATGTTCACTAAGGTGCTACCACAGTCGAAGCTCCAAGAATGTAAGAAGATTGCTGGGATGAAAGCTCGTGAACGGGGGGAATTTGTTGTGATCTTTCGCCTTCCTCCACACCTTGCATAGATTGAAATCAATACACGTGCATTTAAGGGCTAAAATTAGTGTCATGCATGGTGTTTCTGATGGACGTGCACCATTATTGACATGCATTTTGGAGCATAACGTATGAGACAATTATGTGGCTAATAATTATTTCATTCATGATTCAACTTATGGAGAGGACGTACGTGAGATAGTGGGCTACGTCCGTTTTTTGTGTCTTTTCATTTTCCCCCGCAATGTATATATATAGTTGTGATTGCTCAAATAAAAGTGTGTGAGCTTTTGCATCCCTCTTCCTGTGAATTGCTTGTTTCCACTAACATTCCCACACACCAATACTCTACGCATTGATCCCGCAAGTCAAAGAGGTTTCTAGCCAACGAGGGGCTTAGAAACCTAGTGGCATTCCTTATCACCAAATCTGCAAAAGTTGTCAACCATTATTGAGCAAGTATGCCTTCAGGAACATCCAACTAAACCTTAAGGCCTAGACAAATGAGCTTAAGCCTATGTTTTCATCTTTGACTCAACTATGATCTTTACCATCAGGAAGAGAATGAGATTTCTCACGTACTCACTTTGATTTTTTAGAGAGAAAGTTCAAAGAGCTATTTCAGTTGTGTTTTTAACATGTAGTGCTCACAAGTTTGCATACTATTCGAGTTGGCTTCAACTCTTTATAAGATGTATTAATACCTTTTATTTCAAATCCGCTCCAACGCATACATTACTTAATTTCCCGATACAACCTTTTGTAGAATTATTTGATACTAAATTGTCATTTTTGAATTGAACATGATTAAGATTGTGTGATTATATATATATATATGTATGTATGTAACGAACCCGATCGTCCGAGAATGTTGCGGAAGCGAGAAATTCAGCGGACTTCTTGGGAATGTTACTCATAGCATCAATCATAATGTAAAAGAGCAGTAAATAACCAACTAAAAAAACTTTTCCATAATCATAATAAGGTCACAATTCCAAGAGTTCATTAATTAAAGAAAGCTAATAAACTAGATGAAATCGTATCCACGATTTCTTTATTCCAGTGGGCATAAAAGACATCCTTCCAAAGAAAACCCGCAGTAGTTCCATACCGATCCTACTTCTTGAAGACTGTGTCGTCTCCCTTAAACCGTTAACGATCTAATCCTCACGTTCCCCTGAAAAAAATTAGCAAAACATGTTATGAGCATAACGCTCAGTATGTGCCGAGTTAGGGTCAAGCCGGCTAGCGTAGAAAACAAGTCACGAAAGCCATTATCAACTTATTTAATGCATATAACTAAATTTCCTTCATAACCATGAATCACATAACATATTTGCACATATACCCATAAGTTTTGCTATATTTGCATGCACGCCCATAATATTCACATAAATTGCACATATGCATTTAATAATAACATAATTGCACATGTACCCTTAAAATTTCCATAAATGGCACATACGCATATACCATTAACATAAATTACATATATGCCCATAACATCAGCATAAATTGCATACGTGCACTTAACTTTAACAGAACTTACACATATGTCCATAACAATATCATAATTGCATATATGCACATAATATTAACATATATTGCATGTATGCCCATGACATTTTTTTCATGTTTAGAGTGGTCTTGATTGTTAGTTCTTAGATGGCTTTGATGGCTTACCACCTGCACAAGCGGTTCATAACAATACATAACATGACAGTGTAGCTGCAACTGTAGAGGACTTATCTTTTGCCTCATGCCTCTAGAAGGCATTGGCCCTTTAGGCCCTTACGACCGCTTAACTCGAGTCGGTGCCAAAAACTTTTGTATTAATTATAATATCTTAATTATCTGATAATCACCATTTAATTTATTATTAAAGAACATACGCATCTTTCTTGATTCCAGTGATTACTGATTGGAAGTAACAACTAACAGTTACTTGCGGTCAATAATTTGGAAACTAAAATATAATCTTTTATGAAGGTTAAACGAATTAATATATATATATATACATACACGCGATGCTACCTGAAAATTTGTAACATAGGATAATCTAAAAAGTACAATGCTTTTGGTGAAACGGCATAGCAGTACCATTCATACTCTTACAGAATAAAATAGTTTGATTGATGTTCATGAATTAACCAAGACAGTGAACTACAAGATCGATAAGAATTATAGTGGTTGTTTAAAAAAACATACAAGTTGATTAGATATGATAGTTCGACAGATGTCCCAATAATATCAATTAAGTAACTAATGTGATAGAGGTTACATTTTTCAGATGATTGAAAACTGTGGACAACCAAAACTCAATCATGAAAACTGCCAATTTTGTATTTAAATACATATGTTGTATGAAAGAAATTATTGAGCGCGTCTTACGATAGAAGAAGGTCTGATCGATCTTCTTATCCAATTTATAAACCACGTGCGATTAGATTTGCATTGAATAATTAAGGTAGATTTCACGATATTATCACATGCACAAAACTATAAAGAAAATATGCAATTTGAATTTGCAAATATGAGTTCGATTTTAAAGAAAAATACATACTTACGAATATCCAATAACGTGTATTTATGGTGAAGAGGAATAAAATAATGCAAGGTATTTTTCAACCCAACCAATTTTCTTGCCGTTAACAACATGGGATCCAACATAATTAGGAATTCCTGGGTGGCTATTCAAAATAAATGAAATCCACGTTACACGCACTCCATCATGGTATCGTGTTCCTAATAGTGGTCGATACATACTTGTATAAGTCGTAATTTTAAAGAAAGGATCAACACATAACATCACTTAATGATCCTATGTATTCGACACATACCTTGCTTGCATGAGAAATTCACTGATAAAGACGACGCGATTCCTCCTATGATGACCACATCGTTTCTCCTTCGATTTCATCGGAACGAGACTAGGTTGTCGTTGCCGGATTCGCAATGCGACAAAGAATGTTGTTGCCGAATTCTCTCTCTTTCTCTCTCTCCTCTCTTTAGAACTCTCTCACGTAAGGGAAGATGAGGAGAATTGGTTGGAGTCTCATGGATTTTTATAGGCTCAATCAAAGAGATAATTAGCAATAATAATTTGGATTTAACTAATGGATAATAGTGATGACTAGGTAATGGATAATTATAGTATAATTAATGGATAATTGTGTCCACGTTAATCTCGCCAACCCTCCTCATATCCCCCGTATCATTCATCTTCTACCGGGATTGCTGCACTTATAGAGATAGCCCACATCGAGGATTGCAACTTCTATTAATTATTTAAGTAAGTCGGGCACACCGTTGAGGACGCTGAGATTGATACCCTACTCTTGGTGAAATTGACTTCCGATAAGTGCATAAGAGCTTACTGAGGACTTTGATGATGCACGACTACTAGGTGTGATTCTTTGAGGATTTTTGATCACGCACACCGGATTGAGGATGTGACAAATTTTGATGATTTGATGATGAGATCATGAGCTATGACTGATCAATTTTGAGGTTCCAACCATCTTTATTTTGAGCATTGATTGACTATTCTGAATCGGACTTCAGAGCGATGGTGTGCGGAAACCACACGATCTCACTCATCTCTTTGATTGACCTATCCTTGATCTCCTGACTCGTCCACCCATGGCACTATGAGGATTTCTTCTTTTAATCTGTGGCATCTCAGCTTATTAAATCGACTCGATGGAAGTACTGTGATTGACCTGGTTATTTTATATCCCCCACATGATCTTATGCCCTCCTCTTGATGATTGATTGATTGTTTTTGAGGACCTGAGATTTGATGCCAACAATTCCAAGACTTGATTGACTTAGATTGCATTATTCCCCGAGGACTGTCTACGGGAAACTGCAACACATTCTCTACGCTCGGTTCCTTCCCTATTTGTGCTGCCTATCTGCTGGAGCATAGAATCGAATCGTTTGAATAGACTTTTGGCCTCCCTGCTGATTGTGCGCCTGATCTGTAGGTGCATGAGGCCAATTTCCTCGACTGCTTTGAGTCAACTCTCCTTGATTGTCCTTGCAAGGATGAGCCTCACATTTCTGATTATTCCTTGCCTAGTTCGTAGTACTCTCCAAGGGTTATCTGCGAGAGAGTATGACACCTTGCTAGATCTGCGGTCTCTTCTGCTGGGTGGCCAATCTATCGTCTACCGAGATCGTTCTAACTGACTTATGAGAGTCTTCCCTCCTTGACGACCCTTGTAAGGTCGGGATCTGAAACGACTATTCACTGCTTAGATTGCATTGTTCCTCGAGGACTATCTGTTGGAAAATGCAACATTTTGTTTACGCTCGGTACCCCTTGATGATTGTGTCTCCATCTGTTGGAGCACGGAACCGAGTCGTATGCTATATCTTTCGACCCCACTTCGTTGGTGTGCATCTGACTTATTGGATCTTGGGACCTATCTGAATGGACTCCTTTGAGTCCACCCTCCTTGATGGTCCTCACAAGGACAAGCTATCTTTCTCTGATTATTCGATGCTTAGTAGACAACACGTTCCCCGAGGGTTATCTACGGGACACTGTCACATTTTTCTGATTTGTCGATCTTCTGCTGGTAGCCGATCTGTCGCTTATCGAGACCTCTTCTGTGATCCGTCTGATGGATCCAGCTCCTTTGAGTCCGCCCACCTTGACGACCCTCACAAGGGTGGGCCTCTATTCTGATTATTCATTGTCTAGCATGTAGCACTCCCCGATGGTTATCTACGGGAGGATACATCACTTTGTAGGTACTCGGCTTCACTCCTGGTGTCTCCTACTTGGTGGAGCACGAAGTTGAGTCTTCTGATTTGTGTACTCGGTCTCCCTTCTGATTGTGTCTCCTATCTATTGGAGCACAGAGCTGAGTCTTTTGTTTATTTTGAGATATGTGACTCATCTGAGTCTGCTCACCTTGACGACCCTCGCAGTGGTGAGCCATGACTTGTGGTGTTCGGTGTGTCTATCTGACTTTCTGATTTTCTAACCACCAGATCTCACACCGCTACATTGAGAGTCTCTTATTTTTCACTGATTATACATCTTTGAGACCATGATTGACTTGGAGAGGTATGTACTGTTCCTTCTCCCTCATCTTACAGTATCGACTCCGCTCACTCATTCATTCCCTATGAGTCGATGCTCTCCTTTCCACTACCGAACCATGTCACACATTTCGATTTATTTTCCCTGGTAGCTGGTTGATGAATCCACATTTCATCATCTTTATTCTATCATATTGGCCTCAAAAACCCTGACAAATGTGTATAAATACCATTAATTCCAGCATCTTAGCATTCATGAATGTGCATGTAAATAGTGTATAAACTACTGTATTTAAAGCCAAAATTATAGAATAAATAGAAGAAAAGAAAAATAATAAAATGTTGTAAATATTTTATGACCCGAAACCCTGAGACCTTGGCATCTCGATTACTAGGTCGACAAGGAATAAAGTAGGGGGAGATAAGGGCTAAAATACAATAAAAATACCTTTTATTATATTAATTCTTTATTCATTTTGGGACCTATATTTGGTTCCACTTTTTATGCTTCAAATAAAGAAACTTTGTACATGAAAGTTGTAGAAAATTAAGTAAGTAAAAATACAAAATTAATTTCACTCAAAAATAATATACAGATAAAAAGTTATGGTCTGAATAAAATTCTAGAATCCCAAATTCCCAGACCTGTTTCTCACAAATAAAAAGTCCAAATGCATCAAACACACCTTTAATTGTATATTGTTAAAATAAGCTATTTAATGGCGGTGGTTTCGCATTTGGTGGAGGTACGGTTTGAAAGTTGAGTTTTGGACCCCTATTGTATACTTGTACTGATTAAAATATTCATTTTATTATTTATTCATTATTTTTATAATTTTATATTTTTATAATTTTGTAAATAGTATTTATAATAAATTTGTATATGAAAATTAGAATAAAAATACAAAGTAAATACAAAATAAAACACTTATATATCTTACATAGGTATCATACCTGTATATATACCTATATTATTAACACTTATATTTTATTAAGTGTATAAAACACTTCAGAAAAATAAAAATATATTTAAGTGTATAAAAATACTTTATAAATTTATAAAATAATAAATAAAAATAAATAAATTAAACATACAAAATAAAAATAAATCATTAAAATATATAAATAAAGATACCTATAAAGGGTGTAAAAGGAAACTTGTAATTATTAATCTAAAAAAAATAAATAAAAATCACTATAAAATAATTTATAAAATTATGAATATTTTTTATTTAATAACCTGAAACTAATAAAATCATTTATTATTTTTAAAAGAATTAATAAAACTTTTTTCGGGGATTTTTCCTGGTTGGTCCACGTGGACCAACCAGGTGCCTCTGAGAGTTGACCGGCGGGTCAACTCTTTGACCCGCCCCATGTGCGCCTGTCAGGATTGAGTTTTGACCGATTTCACGATTTTTTTCGAGGCTTGTCCTTTCATCATCTCATGAAACTTCCTTCTGCATTGTTTTGCCCCATAGATCAAAGATACACGCCTATAGATTTTTTGGGGCATGAACCTCTGTATCGCAGCCAATTCCTCGACCTTTGGAGCATCAGAGCTGAACCGTCAACCCCTTCATATTGGACCTCCGACTTTTGAGCCTCCTTTGAACCCCTCTTCCATAGGTTTAGCTCCTGCTCTTGCGCCCAATCGCTCGAGGAAGGTGACAGCTTCCTCTCGAGCACGTCAGGCTGGTCGAGCAACACCTGAGGCGGCTCCACCACCTCTGCCCTTCCCGCCGGCATTGAGGTATTTCCCTCTGGCCTCTGACCATCGAGGCGGCCCTTTCTCCCTTTTATTTTCCTTGCGTTTTATCCCCCTTAATCTTAGGAATATTTTCCCCAAAAATCTCATCACCTCGTCCATCGATTCGCCCAACACAAGTACCTCGCCAGAGTGCACCTCCGGCCACCCTTCACTTCGCCTCCCTTCGCTGCCATTTAGCCTCCACGGGGTCCAGGCACTTTGCCCTGGACCCTTTCACTCATTTCTTGCAGGTCAAAGCCCTTTGAATCGGGCCTGGAGCTGGTTTTGCGTGCTCGCCGGAGATACTAGGAGCCCAAAGCTCCGCCGCATCCTCATGAGCACCTCAGCCGTCGCAGAGGAGTTTTGAAGCTTCCAGGAGCTAGAGGAGGACCCCAGGAAGGAGCATGGCCATTTTGGAGCTCGAAAGCATCGCCGGCGGCCGAGATCAAGGTCGGGGAAGATAGCCTTCGCCGGCACTCTTCCCTGTTCTTCGTCCTAGGTCGCCAGCCGTCGGATCGAGGCCGGAGCCCAGATCGTCCAACCATCGTTAGATCCTCGTGCGTTCTGACCATTGGATCACCCTTTGAGGACCTAATCGTAGCCATTAAGGCCGAAGCGTCATCGATCGTCCGATCTTCGACACATGGCAAGTGGAAGTATACCAGCCGTCGGATCGAGCACACATACTTTAGGCATGGGTATTTTGCATCTCAACCCTCGCCCATTTTGATATTTATTTTTAGTCCATAAACTTTTGTCTGTAGTTTAAATACTTTTGTAATATTTGCATCTAGACCCTCACACTTTTATTATTTGCACTTAGGTCCTGTCCACGTCACCTCACGTGCTTGTGCGCGTGAGGGGACTGGGTATTTTGCACTAGACCCCCTACGAGTTTGTCTATTTTGTTTTAGTCCAAGAATTATTTTGGATTTGGGTCAATTGCATATCAGCCCCTGGAGTTTTTGTATTTTGCATTTAGGTCCTTCCCAGATGCGTGTTAGTCACGCGCGGGGTTGGAAAAATTGTGCTTGTGCCTCAGCGGCTTTAGTTATTTGTATTCAGTCCTAGAACTTATTTAGCATGTTATAAATTTGGTGAAAAGTTACAATTTTTCCCCTGTATTTCCTGTTATTTGCACTTATACCCCTGCTAGCTATGTGATTTTTATTTGTAGTTTGTATTTATTCCATGCATCTAAATTGCTAAAAATCACTAAAAAATCAGATTAAGCTCCTGTTGCATTGCATTTTCACGCCATATTTTTGTATTGCATTTTTACTGCATTTTAATATTTATAAAAATTCAAAAACAAGCATTTTGTGCACTGTTTGCATTATAAAATCCTTAAAAGTTAAAAAACCCCTCAGAAAATTCCCCCAAAAAATATATTTTAAATATTTTAGTGTGTTTTAATTTTAGACTAAAAATCACTAAAAAACGTAAAAGAAAACTCCTAAAAATTATAAAACCCCAAAAACCTTTATAAAAATATTAAAAATTCTATAAAAATCCTAAAAATGCAATTTCAGTTTTTTGTATTTTCTCTGATTTATTATCTTTGATTTAAAATTAATTTGAGGAATTTTAGATATTGTTTGATATTTTTAATCCTCATTTTAATTTCAGCCAGTAGCTTATTTCACTGTTTACTAGTATTTTTGACTTTAAAAATACCAAAAAATAGGAAAATTCTAGAAAAATCACAAAAATATTAGAAAAATATAAAAAGACCAAAAACATTTTATTTTCTGAATTTTGGTTATTTTCTCTATTTTTATAAATACCCTATTATCCTCTTTTCTTAGTTTGTGTATATTCTATTTATAAAAACAAAAAATATAAAATATAAAAAGAAAATATAAAATCAGAAAATTAAAAATCAAAATATAAAAATATAAAATTAAGAATAAAAAATAAAAATTAAAAAACCAATAAAAACATAGCATAAATAGACATTGATCACTGCCACACATTTTGTCCATTCATTTGCCCCGTTCCACCTGTCTGCTCCCTGTGTTCGACACTCTACACACTTGCACACTATACACACTTTTGTAGAGTTATAATAAATTTTGACTCCACATTTGCTTTTCATTGTCTGATTTGATACTGTGGGTTAATTGTTGATTTATTCGGGTTTCGTGAGCGGTCGCTCAGCGACACTGTGATCCCGCCTTGTGTGGACTATTTTGACCCTCGCAAAACCAAGTTATCAAATGGCGTCGTTGCCGGGGAGCAACAACACGTAGTTCGACTATTTGTTTGTGCTTGTGATTATTTGTCTATTTTCACGGCTTTTTGTGCTTATTTTATTTTCCTTATTTTTGATATATCTGTTGAGCTGTCTAACCCCTCTCTTGTTGACTCTGTGTGAGTAACCACAGATCGAGGGAGGCGCTCCACCCTAGGCGCCTAGGCACCCACATGAAGCCGCTTTGCTCTCCTTTCACTGAAGGAGGCTTAGAGGAATTTTGAAGACCTAGCTCCACTTTTATTTCTTGTATTTATTTATTTTTGTAATTTTAGTGAGAGAGAGACTATATTATTGTAATAATATAGGTACATTGAACTCTGGACACTCGAGCCTAATTTCCAAGTGCTTGTATACTTGGGGGCTCACCACGGCTTTTTATCGGTTTTCATCGCATTTCTTTTTATTTGTTTTCCGCTTTTGATTTTATTTCTTTTGCTGATTGAGCCTTAGTTGTAGGATCTGCTTGACAATAAAACTAGGTCCAAACACATTAATAACCATTGCATGCTCCTATAGAGAACATTTGACTTAGTCAAATTTTGAAATGTGCTTCACGCTAATAGCAGCTTCTCACCTTAGGGCGATTTCATCGGCTTTGCATTTGCATATAGATAGGTTTCAATTTTGCTATGCATCCTTACATGTAGAGTGCTGGAGGCAAGGTGAGCATTTACGCTTTAGCATACATCATTGTTTTGTCGCTTGCATTGCTTTCCCGCTCCTCTACCTCTGATTTTGATCACCTAGGAGCTAAGTAAAATTGACCCCTCGTTAGGTTCGTGCATTTCTCACTAAAAATCCAAAAAAAAGTGACAACAAATAAAATTAGGACTGTTAATCTTACTTGACACTAAAAATATCAAAAAGAAAAATTCTCTTAGGGTGAGTAATCCCTTCATTGTCTTCGTTTTTACTTGCTCGCACACACCCTAAGGACTAGTTCCAAAATACCATTTCAGCCCCCTATGTTTTAGTGCAAATTTTTGACTTCTCGCCTAACTCTAAAACATACAAGATAAAAGGACCGACTTTTCGGTCTCTACCGAGTTGAGTAGGTGAATTGAGGGTTTGTATTGTGTGAGTTTTGTTTGTGATTGTTTGTGTGCATCCTAGATCGCCTCTGCGCATTTGCGCCTTCATCTCCACTCTCTTGACTTGACCTTCGTGCTCCCCCGAATCATTTCTTTTTGCTTTCGAGATGGACCCCTGGAGCGCATTTTATCCGGACTTTGCGGATCCCTCACTGTCTCCAGTTGGTCCACCTCCCTTTTATCAGGAGGATCCTCCTCCTATTTTTTCTGATTTTTGTACGTACCCACCTCAACCACAGTATCAGGACTCGGATTTCTATCCACACCTACTCCACCTGTATATTATCAACCTCCACCTTCACATCCACCCGAGTTTGATCTGTTGGAGTCACCTCCCTCGACCTCCATGAGTGACATTTTGATCCTAATGATGGAGCACACTAATTTGATGAAAGATTATCTTGCCATTTTGAGAGAATATCAGATTAATGCTCCTTTCGTCGAGGATACAGATTTCCTTATGGGTGATCATGGGAGCTTGCAATCGCCCAAAATACAAAAAAATGAGAAAAATTTAAAAAATCAAAAAGAGTTCGGGAGACACTTGGTTGATTCATACCATGAGGAGAGGGTCCATATGCCAAATCATTCACCCACACATTCAATCACACACTGTCCAACCTTCGACCCCGAGGATGCCGCTGTACAGACTGCTCTTGGCATTCCTCGTGTAGATGCTGATTCCGACTTCCTCCCTTCTATGGAGGAGGTCCAAAAATTAAAAAAATTGTTGACTGAACCCGAAGTGGTGGCCACCAATCATGTGATCATCCATGCCTCACTTCAGCGGGCCATGACCGATTTATCTGCTCCTCTTCCCAAGAAGAGAAAGCAGAGGAGCAGATCTGAGCGTCATATTCTGACCATGGCCATTGCCCACGCCATCACACACCGTCCCATTCCTCGGAAGAGGAACACAGCTACACCATTCATCACCTGCACCATCTCTGACTATACTTGTGATCGCACTCTCCTGGACGGCGGTGCATCTATTAGCATATTACCCTTCTCGCGGTACAGTCTCTTCACTTAGGGCCTCTCAAGAAAACCATGATGATCGTAGAATTTGCTAATGGATCTATCAAGAGGCCGAAGGGTATCCTTGAAAATGCCGTCATTTCGATTCAGGGCACGAGCTATCATGTTGACTTTGTCATGTTGCCCATGGAGACCTCCACAGGGGAGCCCTCTCCAATCATCCTGGGACGACCATTCCTCGCCTCTGCGAGGGTCGTTATCGATTATGGATCAGGAGAGATTCGCTTCCATCTTGTCGACGAAAGCGAAGTGTTGATCACCACACCCATAGCTGACCAGAGACCTGCACCTGATGCGCCTTCACCTATTATAGCTGACTCCAAGGCATGTGACCAATCTGATGATATTAGAGATGTTTGCTTATTGACCTCTGATGAGACCCGAGGAATCCTCTGAAAGGGGGAAGACTCGAAAAGCATAGACCTCACAGTTCCTCCTTCTGGTGTGTGGCGATGTGTTGATGAAATCCAAGGGATTTACGTGATTGATACCATTAAGCAGAGGGCAGACACCAAGAATAGATAGGACGGACCTGGTTTGACTACTTCCACTGATAAGTCCGTTCCTGGTCACTCAAAAGCAATGATGATTGAGGTCGGTTATGATGCTAACCCTTATTTTCAGAAATTCAGGCCTCTTGATGAAAAAGATGATCCGGGTGAGATTCTTGAGGAGGAACAAAGTTCGACTTCTTCCACTGATGATTTCATTCCTTTTGGTTTTGACCTGGACGAGACCTCGTAGGATGACTCCGATTACACTTCTTCCGAGGATGATGAGTTTGTCCCATTCCACTTTGATATCAGCGAGACCCCCAAGGCCAGACCTAGCTGTACTTCTTCCACTCGCCCGTCTGCGCCTTCACACCATAGGACCACCGAGGGCTAACCTAGCAATACTACTTCCATTGACCACTTCGTGCCTTTTCTATTTGACTCCACTGAGGGACTTCACCATGTCGACCCTCACCGGCTTCCATCCACCATGGACCCCGATGTCGACTTGCACCACATCAGATCTATCCCTTAACGGTCCCGCAAGAAGGTTTGCTTTCTACCTTCTTGATTATATGTACATCCATCTTTGTTGTATATTCATTTGTTTCCCTCTGTCTATCTTCCGTATCGCTTATCCACCCATTCTCGTGTTTTCCTTACTTAGGACGTACTTTGTCCTAAGTATAGGGGGGTGGACAAGCCGAGTGTTCTTTCATCGTTCTGTTTCATCCCTCTTGTTGTTGCCTATACTTAGGGCTTCTTTTACCCTAAGTATAGGGGGAGTGGTGTGTACATCCTCTGATCTCGTTTCTATTTTTATCTCTTTTCTTCTTTTCCTTTTCTATCTTCTTTTTATACCAAAAAGGTGTCACCTCTTTTTGACAGTCTTCTATACATAGGATGTACTTTATCCTAAGTATAGGGGGTGTGCACCCCGAGTTTTTCACCATTCTTTGATCCTCTCCATTGTCTCCTATTCTTATTTATACTTAGGGATATCTTATCCTAAGTATAGGGGGAGACAATCGGAGTACGATCTGTTCATTCCCACCCTTGACCCTCCCTGCTTTGTGTACAATCCGCTATACTTAGGATTATTTGATCCTAAGTATAGGGGGGACGGTCAACTTCTCATTCGTTCATTCATTCCTTTATTTATTTACTCCTTAGACTTGTCTATACTTAGTACGAGTTATGTCTTCTCTTTTCTCTCCGATCTATGAGGACATAACTCAAGCTAAGTATAGGGGGTCGTATATACTACGTATATACTTTAGCCATAACTCGTACTTTCGTATTTTCTTAATAATATGGCTAATAATTCTTTAAAATTCATTAAAATCCTTAATAAAAAGATGTTTTATTCCTCTAATTCTTTTTGTATGTACTGATTAATAAATAAGGTGAAAATATTTTTGCAAAATGTTTGAAAAAAATTTGAAAATCTTTGTGAAAATTCTTTTGAAAACTATTTTGAAAACATTTTGTTACATGTTTTCAACATTTGTAAAAACATTTTGGTTTGTAAAATTTATTTTCTTTGTGTGAAATAAAAATGTTTGAAAAATTACTTGCAAATGGTTTGAAAAATAGTTGCAAAAATATTTTGAAAAAATCTATCTATACTGTTTGAAAACTTTTGCAAAATGATTTTAAATTGTGTGTACATGTTTGTAAAAATTATTTTGGACTATAGTTTGTCAAAATTGTTTGTAAAAACCTTTTCAAATAAGTTTGAGGAATACATACATCATACCTAAAATTCACTATATATACCTATAAAATTGATCACTTACCCTGTAAATTCTTAAAATCCACTTCTTGTAAATATAAGAAGCATACCCGTGTAAATATTTGTATCTAGTTTTAGCTAAAACTTTTTGTTTTCAAAAATCCCAAAAACATTTGGAAAATTAAAATCCAAAAATATTTGAAAAATCTTTTTAAAAAAATACCAAAAAATGCATATGCATCGTCATCTTTTCAAAAATTCATAAAAAGTTCAAAATCTTGAAAATTACATCACAAAAATATTTTCTGCATTTGCATAGCATTAGCATTTTTTGGATTGAGTTTGATAGTTGAACACATCTAAATAAATTCCAGAGATTGGAGCTTGATTGGACCTTAAAATCTACCTAATAACAGGAACCTTATAGGAACTGGGTTTGAGGTACTTCAGGTCTAGTTGACTTAATTATTTGAGGATTACGAGACTTGGTTCAATTGATTCTTGACTGCCTAAGTAGAGTATTTCGGAGCACATGCACGACTCTTGTTGATAATGACCTAACTTGGACATCTGCACCTTTCACATGGCTCAACTCAGTTGGAATGGTGAGGGGATTGGATTTGCCGGTATGAGACGCACACAAGTGGAAACACTTGTCCTCCTCTAGGGAGGGAAGTGCACCCCAACCTGTCTAGTGATGAGGAATTCTAAAGACAAGAGAGTGCGGGTTGCAATAAAGCTTCAAAAGAGGGATAGTCTACTGGCTCAAGAGGAAAAACTCCTTGTGTAAATGCTGCTGTATATAGTATTTCAAAAACAAAGGACATGCCAGTAAAAAAATGAAATGCCTGCAAAAGTATGTGAATATGTTGTAAAGCCAATAAGCAAGCTTGAGTTCCAAAGTCATATCATATGAGCCTGCAGCTGGATGACTTGACTACGCTGGTCTTGTATCCTAGGATAGGTAGCTACACTGGCTACCGTCCATTCTACTCTTCACCTCCTCCTCTTGAGTTGGTTGCCACTTGAACTTAGAAGGGAATACCCTGCTCCTCGAGGAAGGAGTTAGTGGATTGGGGAATCATTGGGTTGTCATACTGGAGAAGTCAGTTTCTTTGTCATTCTAGTTGGGGAGAGCCACCATCACTTACACTGTACGAGTCAGATTCATAGTCGTAAGGGTTTGCGTATGAGTTGAGATATTTCTGACCTGGCTATTGAGGATACTTGGGTAGAGTTTTGGGATTCTCAGGGACTGTTGGATTTCAAATTCGGTTTTCATTAAGGTTCCACCCGCACTAAAATTTTGAAGGTCCAACTTAAGCTCCAAACTTTGATTTTGTGAAGACAAGTTTGATAATTAAATTTAATCCACCTTCTTCTTTTTCTTTTCTTTATTTTTCTTTATGCACTTATTGCATAAGTGTTTGCTAGGGACTAGCAAAGGCAAAGTATAGAGGGATGATGGATCCACATTTCGTCATCTTTATTCTATCATTTTGGCCTTAAAAACCCTGGCAAATGCATATAAATACCATTAATTCCAGCATCTTAGCATTCATGAATGTGCATGTAAATAGTGTATAAACTACTATATTTAAAGCCAAAATTATAGAATAAATATAAGAAAAGAAAAAGAATAAAATATTGTAAGTATTTTATAACCTGAAACCCCAAGACCTAGGCATCTCGATTACTAGCTCGGCAAGGAATAAAGTAGGGGGAGATAAGGGCCAAAACACAATAAAAATACCTTTTATTCTATTCATTCTTTATTCATTTTGGGACCTATTTTTTGTTCCACTTTTTATACTTCAAATAAAGAAACTTTGTACATGAAAGTTGTAGATAATTAAGTAAGTAAAAATACAAAATTGATTTCACTCAAAAATAATATACAGATAAAAAGTTATAGTCTGAATAAAATTTCAGAATCCCAACTTCCCAGTCCCGTATCTCACAAATAAAAACCCAAATGCATCAAACTCACCTTTAATTGTATATGGTTTAAAGTAAGCTATTTAATGGCGGTAGTTTCGCATTTGGCAGAGCTACGGTTTGAAAGTTGAGTTTTGGACCCCTATTGTATACTTGTACATATTAAAATATTCATTTTATTATTTATTCATTATTTTTATAATTTTATATTTTTATAATTTTGTAAATATTATTTATAATATATTTGTATATGAAAATCAGAATAAAAATACAAAGGAAACACGAAATAAAACACTTATATATCATACATAGGTATCATACCTGTATATATACCTATATTATTAACACTTCTATTTTATTAAGTGCATAAAACACTTCAAAAAAATAAAATAAAAATATATTTAAGTGCATAAAAATACTTTATAAATTAATATAATAAATAAATAAAAATAAATAAATTAAACATACAAAATAAAAATAAATCATTAAAATATATAAATAAAGATACCTATAAAGGGTGTAAAAGGAAACTTGTTATTATTAATCTCAAAAAAAATATCATTATAAAATAATTTATAAATTTATGAATATTTTTTATTTAATAACATGAAACTAATAAAATCATTTTTTATTTTTAAAAGAATTAATAAAACTTTTTTCGGGGATTTTTCCTGGTTGGTCCATGTGGACCAACCAGGTGCCTCTGAGAGTTGACCGGCGGGTCAACTCTCTGACCCGCCCCATGTGCGCCTGTCAGGATTGAGTTTTGACCGATTTCACAATTTTTTTCGAGGCTTGTCCTTTCATCATCTCATGAAACTTCCTTCTGCATTGTTTCGCCCCATAGATCAAAGATACACGCCTATAGATTTTCTTGGGGCATGAACCTCTGTATCGATGCCAATTCCTCGACCTTTGGAGCGTCAGAGCTGAACCGTCAACCCCTTCATATTGGACCTCCAACTTTCGAGCCTCCTTTGAACCCCTCTTCCATAGGTTTAGCTACCACTCTTGTGCCCAATAGCTCGAGGAAAGTGACAACGTCCTCTCGAGCACGTCAGGCTGGTCGAGCAACACCTGAGGCGGCTCCACCACCTCCGCCCTTCCCGTCGGCGTTGAGGTATTTCCCTCTGGTCTCCGACCATCGAGGCATCCCTTTCTCCCTTTTATTTTCCTTGTGTTTTATCCCTCTTAATCTTAGGAGTATTTTCCCCCAAAAATCTCGTCATCTCGTCCATCGATTCGCCCAACACAAGTACCTCGTCAGAGTGCACCTCCGGCTACCCTTCACTTCGCCACCCTTCGCTGCCATTTAGCCTCCGCAGGGTCCAGGCACTTTGCCGTGGACCCTTTCACTCATTTCTTGCAGGTCAAAGCCCTTTGACTCGGGCCTGGAGCTGGGTTTGCGTGCTCGCCGGAGATACTAGGAGCCCAAAGCTCCGCCGCATCCTCATGAGCACCTCAGCCGTCGTCGAGGAGTTTTGAAGCTTCCAGGAGCTAGAGGAGGACCCCAGGAAGGAGCACGAACATTTTGGAGCTCGAAAGCATCGTCGGCGGCTGAGATCGAGGTCGGGGAAGATAGCCTTCGCCGACCCTCTTCCCTGTTCTTCGTCCTAGGTTGCCACCCGTCGGATCGAGGTCGGAGCCCAGATCATCCAGCCACCGTTAGATCCTCGCGCGTTCTGACCGTTGGATCACCCTTTGAGGACCTAATCATAGCCGTTAAGGCCGAAGTGCCATCGACCGTCCGATCTTCGACACGTGGCAAGTGGAAGTATACCAGCCGTCGGATCGAGCACGTGGACTTTAGGCGTGGGTATTTTGCATCTCAACCCTCGACCATTTAGATACTTATTTTTAGTCCATAAACTTTTGTTTGTAGTTTAAATACTTTTGTAATATTTGCATCTAGACCCTCGTACTTTTATTATTTACACTTAGGTCCTGTCTACATCACCTTACGTACCTGTGCGTGTGAGGGGACTGGGTATTTTGCACTGGACCCCCTACGAGTTTGTCTATTTCGTTTTAGTCCAAGAAATTTATTTGGAATGTGTAATTTTTTTGGTTAAATTGCATATCAGCCCCTGGAGTTTTTGTATTTTGCATTTAGGTCCTTCCCAGGCGCGTGCTAGTCACACATGGGGTTGGAAAAATTGTGCTTGTGCCCCAGCGGCTTTGGTTATTTGTATTCAGTCCTGGAACTTGTTTAATTTGTTATAAATTTTGTGAAAATTTACAATTTGGCCCCTGTATTTCTTGCTATTTGCACTTATACCCCTGCCAACTATGTGATTTTTATTTATTTTTTGTATTTATTCCATGCATCTATAAATTGCTAAAAATCTCCAAAAAATCAGATTAAGCTCTTGTTGCATTGCATTTTCACGCCATATTTTTGTATTGCATTTTTACTGCATTTTAATATTTATAAAAATTCAAAAACAAGCATTTTGTGCACTGTTTGCATTATAAAATCCCTAAAAATTATAAAAACTCCTCAGAAAATTCCCCCAAAAAATATATTTTGCATATTTTAGTGTGTTTTAATTTCAGACTAAAAATCACTAAAAAACATAAAAGAAAACTCCTAAAAATTATAAAACCCCAAAAACCTTTATAAAAATATTAAAAATCCTACAAAAATCCTAAAAGTGCAATTTCAGTTTTTGTATTTTCTATGATTTATTATCTTTGATTTAAACTTAATTTCAGTTTAAACTTAATTTGAGGAATTTTGAATACTATTTGATATTTTTAATCCTTATTTTAATTTCGGCCAGTAGCTTATGTCACTGTTTACTAGTATTTTTGACTTTAAAAATATAAAAAAAATTAGGAAAATTCTAGAAAAATCACCAAAACATTAGAAAAATATAAAAAGACCAAAAACCTTTTATTTTCTGAGTTTTGTTTATTTTTCTCTATTTTTATAAATACCCTATTACCTCTTTTCTTTGTTTGTGCATATTCTATTTATAAAAACAAAAAATATAAAATATAAAAAGAAAATATAAAATCAGGAAATTAAAAATCAAAATAAAAAATATATAATTAAAAATAAAATAAAAAATATAAAATTAAAAACCCATAAAAACATAACATAAATAGACATTGATCAAAGTCACACATTTGAGCATTAATATTTGCCCCGTTCTACCTGTCTGCTCCCTGTGTTCGACACTCTACACACTTGCACACTATACACACTTTTGTAGAGTTATAATAAATTTTGACTCCACATTTTCTTTTCATTATATGATTTGATACCGTGGGTTAATTGTTGATCTATTCGTGTTTCATGAGCGGTCGCTCAGCGACACTGTGGTCCCTCCTTGTGTGGACTATTTTGACCCTCGCAAAACCCGAGTTATCACTGGTACGCACTTGATTGTATATCCAGGTGTCTTTTCACTTTCTTACCGTGTCTTCATTCTCACAGGGAAATAATGACGAGAGTATGGTATTCACTTGTCAGATACCGTCCTGTACTTCACTAGTCTACCTTGTTGTATATATGTGTTTCGTCTTTTATTCATTCGTTCTCCTGTATGTCACGTATGCCCTAGATCTTTCACCATATCTGTGTGCCTATACTTAGGACATACATTGTCCTAAGTATAGGGGGTACACGTCGCTTTGTTCTTTCTTTATTCTGTTTCATCACACCTATCGTTGCTTATACTTAGAGATCTTTCACCCTAAGTATAGGGGGGTGATGCATATATTCTCCACGATCTTGTCATATCTCAGGGCTGGGTTCAAGTCACCTCAATTGACTAACTAAAACTTTTCGAGATGTACGCATGACTCTTGTCGGCCATGGCCTAACTTAGACACTTGCACCTTTCACTCGGCTCAACTCCGTTGGAGTGGTGAGGGGGTTGGATTTGCCGATCTAAGACGCACACGAGTGGAAACATTCATCCTCGTCTAGGGAGAGAAGTGCACCCCAACCTGGTCCAGTTGCCATGAAGTCGAATGACAGGAGAGTGTGGGTTGCAATAAAGCTTCAAAAGAGGGATAGTCTTCTAGCTCAAGAGGAAAAACTCCTTATGTAAATGCTGCTGTAAATAGTGTGTTGAAAAAAAAGAGAAAAAAACCTCCAAAAAATGGACAGACTTGAAAATAAAAATAAAATGCCTGCCGGAGTATGTATATATGTTGTATTGTCAATAACCAAGCTTGAGCGTCAAAGTTATACCATGTGAGCATGTAGCTGGATGACTTGACTAAACTGGTCATGCATCCCAGGATAGGTAGCTACACTGGCTACCATCCATTCTTTTCTTCACCTCCTCCTCTTGAGTTGGATGCCACTTGAACTTAGAAGGGAATACCCCGCTCCTCGAGGACAAAGTGCTAGATTGGGGAATCATTGGGTTGTCATTCTGGAGAAGTCAGTTCCTTTGTCATTTCAGTTGGAGAGAGCCACTATCACTTACACCGTACAATTCAGCTTCATAGTCATAAGGGTTTGCGTATGATGTAGGCTAGTTCCGACCTGGCAATTGAGGTGGCTTGAACCGAGTCCTGTGACTCTCGGAGGCCGTTGTGTTTGAAATTTGGTTCCCAACCAGCTTCCACACACATTTTCACATCAATGTCTAAACTGAGCTCCGAACTTGGATATTGTTATGACAAGTTTAATTATTGAAATCAACTCCATTTATTCATTCTTTTTCTTTTCTTCTTTATTCTTTTTATACTTATTGCATAAGTGTTTTCTAGGGACTAGTAAAGGCAATTATAGGGGGATGATAAAACTCCATTTCATCATTCTTTATTCTATCATTTTGGCCTTAAAAACCCTACCTAATGCATGTAAATAGCTTCAATTTGTGCATAATAGCATTCATTATTTATTGTATAATTTGTATATAAAATAAGGCTTTTAATGCTAAAATTATAGAATAAAGAGAAGAAAAGAAAAATGAATAAAATATTGAAAATATTTTTTGACCCTAAACCCTAAGACCAAGTCAAGAATTGAGTTGGTCGGCAAGGAATAAAGTAGGGGAGATAAGGGTCAAAAATAGAATAAAAACCCAATTCTTTTATTCTTTATTATGCATTTTTGACACCTATTTTATTCTTTATTATTTATTCATCAAATGAAGAAACTTTGTACATGAAAGTTGTAGATAATAATGTAAATAAAAATACAAAATTGAATTTGTACAAAAATAATATACAATGTTCATTTTAGACACAAAATAAAAAGCCAAAAACCAAACTTCACAGACCCATATCTTTCAAATGAAAACTCAAAACATATCAAAATCATTCTAATTGTATATAACTTTCGCAAGCTATTTAATGGTAGTGGTTTTGTAATTTTTGGAGTTACAGTGTGAAAGTTAGGTTTTTGACACTCATTGTACATTATATCTATTAAAATATTCAATTTATTCATTATTTACTATTTTTACAAATTCATATTTTTATAATTTTGTAAATATTATTCATAACATATGTGCATATTAAAATTAGAATAAAACCAAAATAAAAATGCAAAATAAAATAAATCTATGTGAAAACATAGATAAAATACCTATGATTATACTTGTATAAAAATAAAAGAGAAACATATTCTTTTATATTTTATTCTTTCATATTTTTATAATATTGTAAATAATATATATATTCCATTAAAAATACAAAACCAAAATAAAAATCAACAAAATACATTAAAATAAAAAGATGTATATAAAACATATGTAAAATACCTATAAATGTACCTACATAATATACATTCTTATTTATTTAAGTGTGTAAATAACATCATAAAAATATACTAAAAATATATTTATACTCACAAAAATAAGTTCTAAATATATAACATAAAATAATAAAATCAAATATACAAAATAAAAATAAAAATAAAAAATGTATAAAACATAGGCAAATATATCTATAAATACACTAATAAAAATTAACTACTAATAAAATACATTAAAAAATAAATAAATACCGTAATAAAACACTACATAAAATAATAAACATTTTTTATTTTATAATGAAAAATTAATATAATCATTTATTATTTTTAAGTAATTATTTTATAATAAAACCACTATTTTGTCTTTTAGCGGGTCTGCGTGGATCAATCAACATCCTGGGTTGGTTGACCCAGGTCAACTTAACCATCTGACCGTCTGAAGTGACGTCCATGTCGTTTCCTGCGATTTCATCCCTTTTTTGCGCACGATACATCCATCAATCAAGATCGCTTCCTTCATTGAAAATCATCATTATTCATCTGTGATTCACGCCTGATCTTTAGATCCATTGTATGTAGCTTCGGTTATTTGATTCTGCCCGGTCAAATAAGGGTGCCATCATTGTATATAAATAAACCTCCTCCGTCCTTCTCATAATTTTGGTCATCGTTGAATCCTTGAGTCCCCACCTTCGGCCAAAGCACGTATCCTTGTGACAGAAGGAGTCCCATGGAGGTCTTGGATCGGCTGGAGGAGGAGGAGATGCACCCAGGCCGCCGAGGACTGGCGACCTCTGCTCCCTGCCTTCATCGGCAGGTAAGAGCAACGCTTTTTATTAGTTTAGGCATCCTTTTATTCCAACATTTTAATTATGTTATTAGATTAATCATTAGGTTAATAATTTAGCGTAGAATAGCCAATTCGTCATTCGTTGAAGCTCCTCTCTGGAGAACGATTCCGTCGTGCTCCGACCTTTGACCGACCCCTTGACCGCCCCCATTTCATTTCCCAGCCAGTTTCCACACCCAACCACCTTGTAGCCAACTTGATCAGGTCTAGATGAACGAACCCTTGCTCCACCTCCACCGCTCACCGGAGGAGGTCCACTTCACCCCACTTCGCCCCAATCAACTACTAAATAAAAGCCTGGGCATCTGAGCCCTATCGAGGATAAAAACGGAGCTCCAGGTCCGGGGCCTCATCCGATCTATTGGTTGGGTCTCCAGCCATTTTGAAGGTATCAATCGATGTGGGGGACTTCCAGGAACAAAGAGAGACACTCGGAGGCGTTGAAGGAGGCCGGAGGAGCCCGCAATGTCTGATCAAAGCTCTCCCCAGACGAGCTTCATCCCAATTCTTCCAGGCCTGCTCATAGCCGTAGGATGATGAAGGCTCCCCCAATTCTGATCAGAGCCGTTGGATGTCGCCACGTATTCACCGTCCGATCGCGATCCACGATCTAATCTTAGCCGCCCTACGGCGAAGCATCATCGACTGCTGGATGAACGACACATGGCGAGTGAGAAGACCAACGTTGTCCGATCCGCACCTTATTAGGGGTGAATTGCATATCTCGCCCCACATTTTTTGTATTTATCATTTAGTGCTATAAATAAAGTATAAAGTGTTTAAAAAGTGGAAATTTTGCAGCTAGGACCCTGAGTTTCTAGTAATTACAAATAGGTCCAGTCTACCTTACCTCACGTGCCATCCCACGTGAGGTGATGAAATTGCATGGATGCCCCTGCAAGTTTTTGTATTTATAAAAATTCCAATCAATAAAATGAAATGCATGTTATATATTTTTGTGAAAATTGCTAGAGTTCCCTGAATTTCTTTTATTTGCACTTTAGTCCCTCCCAGCGTGCATCACGTGTTGTCCCACGTGATGGGTAACTTGAATGAGTACCCTAAGGGTTTTGTATTTGTAATTTAGTCTTTAAAAATTAAATAAACGTTGTAAACTTTTGGCAAATTTGCAATGTGACCATTTATGTTTATTTTATTTGCAAAATGCCCTACAAGGACATATATTTTTGCATGTTTTATCAATTTATTAAATATAGCTAATATGCTCCTTAAAATTCACAAAAATAGGATTACATGCTCCATGCCATGAATATTCACACCCATATTTTATTTGGCATTTTCTGTATTTAACCTATTTATTAAAAATATAAAGGAGCCTATATAATCCCTGTTTACCTATAAAATTTTAAAAAATATAAAAACTTTTTGAAAAATTACAAAAAAAATTCATATAGTACATTTCAATATTTATTGAGTCCAGAAAATAAAAACCCCTAAAAATAGATAAAGAAAATGATAAAAATAAAAAGCTCCAAAATCCAACAAAAAATATAAAAATTCCATAAAAATACCAAAAATATGTTTTTTTGTTTTATAATTATCTATATATTATTACTTATATATTAAAATTGGTTTGGGTAATTTTGGGCATTATTTATTATTTTCAAATTCAAATAAATTTCGGGTATTTTATTTATCCCTTATTTGGGCTATTTTGACTTTAAAAATACATATAAATTAGCAAAAATTCTTGGAAAATTACAAAACATTAGAAAAATATTAAAAATACAAAAACAATTTGTTTTCTGAATTTTGTCTACATTTAATAGTATTTATAAAAATACTACTAGATATTGTATATATTAAGCCTTATAAATATTATATAGTTTAGATAAAAGAAATACAAAAATATATAAATAGAAAATATAAAAACTAGAAAATTAAAAATAAAAAAATAAAAAAAATAAAAAATTATAAAATTATAACATTATAAAATAAAAAACCCACAAAAACAATAAATGGACAAGAGCTAAAAGACAGAATTTTTGTGCATTTTATTTTACCTCCTTCTACCGTTTGCTCCCGGTGTTCGACCTCTACGCATGCTTACATGCTATACACATTGTTGTAGAATTATAATAATTTTTAACTCCACATTTTTGAGATTTAATTGCTTAATTATTTATTGTGGGTTATCTGTTGATTAACCGAGGTTTATTGAGTGGTCAACGCATCGACTATTGATCCTCCTTGTGGATTAATACGACCCTCTATGAATGCACAGTTATCACATAGCCAAGCACAATACCTTCAGTCTCCATAAAATGGCTCTTTTCCCATGAGAGCTCAAGATTCACTTCATATCATCTTTTCAGAGCTCTGTCTAAATAGAATAAATAGTTATCAAAGCTATCTCCGTATACTGAGAAATCATTCATGAAGAACTCAGGAAAACTTCCAACCATATGTGCGAATACTGCCAACGTACATCGCTAAAATGTCGCTGGAGCATTGCACAAATCGAACGATATTCTGCAGAAGGCATATGTCCCAAATGGACAGGTGAAGGTCGTCTTCTCTTGATCTTCAGGAGCAGTTGTGACTTGATTATAACCCGAGTATCCATCCGAGAAATAGAAGTATTCCTTCGCGGTTAGTCTTTTGACTATCTGGTCGATGAAGGGAAGCGGGAAATGGTCCTTTTTGGTTTCTAAATTCAGTCATTTATAGTCTACACAGATGCGCCAAGATGTTAGAACTCTGGTTGCGATCTCATCTCCTTTGTCATTTTTTATCATGGTGATCCCTGACTTCTTGAGCACAACATGTAGGGGACTCACCCACTTTGAATTGGAGATGGGATACTATATGAATCTTGCATCACACCATTTCGTGATCTCATTCATCACATCCTCCCGCAGATTTGGATTCAATCCACGTTGGAATTCACGGGAAGGTTTGTTATCTTCTTCAAGGTTTATGTGATGCGAGCATAGAGAGGGGTTTATCCCATGGAGATCTGAAATTTTTCAGCCTATGGCCTTGTAGTTTCTCTCTAGAACCTCGAGTAGATCCTCGGTAAGTTGTGAATTGATGATTACAAGGAACATGTTCAGCGCACCCGCAAGGAAGGCATACTTCATATTTGAGGGAAGTGGTTTGAGCTCAAATGGGGCTTAGTTCAGCTCGATGGTGACTTCAACTACTATGCAGGGCAATGGTGTCAAATCTTTCATCCGTAGTGTGTCCACCATTAGCATTGTACGATCTAAGTGTAGTGTTGCACATAAATCTTCGATGATGGAATATTGTTCAAAAAAAATTTCAATGATGTCCTCTTTCTCTATCAAGGATAGGTGGCCATAAATACATTCATTAGGAAATTCAGCAAAAATCTCATGATCAAGAATATCTGGGAATTCGACTGTGCTGTCTAAAACTTCCTCTGTGGAGAGGAATGCCTGGGTCTCAATGTTATCCATAGATAGATTTGTATCACGGATTTCAGCCAAAAAGTCACAATCTTCTATTTGTTGTCTGTCGGCTCACTCTCGTCTGATGCAGATGCTGAAGGTTTTGGGACTTGGATCGTCTCAATCAACACTTTATCACTGTTTGAATGGAATATTATCTTTCTGGTGCCATAGTTCACTACCGTTTCGGCTGTTCGAAGGAACGGCTATCCAAGGATTATCGGGGTATGCAGAAGAGGAACTGAAGCGTCCATGTCCAGAACTATGAAGTCTGTAGGGAACTACATTCCCTAAATGGTGACAACGATATCTTCTAGAATTCCTTAGGACTGCTTAATGGAGGTGTCCGCGAACTGCTGAATCATTCTAGTGGACTTGAGCAGTCCCAACCCAAATTCTCTAAGCAGTGAAATGGGCATCAGGTTGATTGAGGATCCACTATCAAGTAGAGTTCAGTCGAACTCTTGATCAAACATCTGACATGTGACTAGAGGAACTCTCATATCCTTCTTTTTTCATCAGGAGATTGCTGATTGCGTTTACTATTGCCACAATGAGAATATGCTTCACATTTCTTTCACGAGCTTTACGCGGCTGTCTCTTTGAGATGTATGCCTCCTTTAGACCTTTCTTGATATTAGGCATGTACTTGACGACTTTGAGAAGAGGCATTTCAAGAACAAGATTCTGAATGATTTCCACCACATCAGGGTCAGATAAGACAATTTTCAAATTTTCTATTTTTTTGGATTTTCTCAATGCATCAAGAAACAGAATATGTACAGAATAAAAAGAAGCAGTAGGAATAGTGTTCTTATTTACAACAAAATCTGTGTCCATATCATGCTGTACATGTGTATGACTAAAATGAGCAGGGTCATCCAGGAAAGGCGGGCATCCAAAATCTTCAAGCGACGCTCCATCGGCTGGCGTCAGATCAACTGTGGATGCAATCTCCTCCAAGGCTGGTTGATTGGCGCTTCGGTTGCTACTGCTTGTGCTATCTTTTTGGCATTTTCGATGTTGCTGGGTTTTTTGGATTTTTGGTGGTGCTTCTACTTCTTCTTCCTCACTCGTCCTGGTTGCTGGTTCGACTGATGCAGAAGAAGATGACGACTCGCCTGCAGTTGGTTTATTCTTCCCCTTGCAAGTGACTGATGGCTACATTATCCTATCGCTCCTGAAAGTGAAAACATTAGATAAAAACAAAGCATCCATATCTGACTCTATAAGACCAGAGGGAACTTCACAGACTACCTGCTCTTTCTTCTTAAAATTATTGGGGTTTGCATGCACTTGTACGGGAATGGAGGTATTGGCTGCAATGAAATTATCCAACCTCTGGCTAAGATCTGCAAGGCCCTTGACAAGCTAGGCCAAGCAATGCAAAGCAAGGTTCACATGAAATGCATGCTCAGATACTTCAGCATGCTGGTCATGCTGATATTGCTGATGGTGTTGGGACTGCTGGTTGGGGTATTAAGAATGATATTGAGGAGAAAGGTGATGTTATTGGTACTTCTGGGGAGGGTACAGTTGATATGGCACAACCGCGTACTGCTGCTTTTGCTGGTATTGTCAGTACTGCGGTTGCTGGTACTGGTTTTGTCTCCTATTACCATGGAATTGCAGAGACTACTAGTGTTGCTAGTGTTGAGGCTGGTTATTCTGGAAAAACCTACCTCCTTGTTGTTGAGGGAACTGTGGGAGTTAGCAGCCTGACCTTACTAAGGTTTGCCTGGACGGGTCAGTTGCGCATCATTCGACCATACACCATTCACCTCCTGCATGAGAGGTGATGGAGGGGAGAACTGATCTGGAATGTACTGGAGCTTCGATTGGTAGACGACCGGCTATTGTTGTGACTGTTGCAGAGTGGATGGCTTTGGGGCTTGCACATAGTAGATGCGCTGAACCGCTGGCTAGAGTTGACTCGGCTAAGGAGGCTGTGGCGATGCTTGTTCCTTCTTCTCAGTTAGAGTGGGAGCCGATGCAGCCATAGAATTACAGGAGCTGATTATGCTCACTAGCAGCTCCAACTGCTTAGTGATCTGATCTAGTTTGTCCAGGTGTTGCGTCCTTTGTTCGATCACAACAAGTTTTCCTAGATCTTATGATCGCTTCTCATTTATGTCCACATTGGATAGGTGGCTCCTGATTATGCTCAGATTGGAGCTCTCATCCATGTTCGGCTCGTGAGATGCTGCCATATGCACAAGTTTCTGAACATTCTATGGTAGGCGTTTATAGGAACGGGACGACGATAAGGTGGCCTCTTTCTCAACCATTTCCTAAAAAAATCTACCAGACGACGTCCTCATTTTTGTTGAAATGTGAGTCGCTAGACCTGACATCCACGAGCTTCTGACTCTCTATTGTAAGTCCCCCAAAGAAGTGTTGGACCTGGCTGGTCCGTGGAATATCATGATGGGGACATTTCTCCTGTAACTCAGTGAACCTTTCCCTAGCCTCATGAATGGACTCGTGTGTGGCTTGGGTGAAGTTTGCTATTTGTGCGTGCATCTGATTGAGTAGCCCCAAAGGATAGTACTTGTGCAAAAAGGCCGACTTCAATTCTTCCTAGGTCGTGACAACCTTCGCCAAGTGGTTGATCTAATGAAGGGCCTTATCCTAAAGGCTAAAGGGAAATGTCATCATCTCGACTATGCCTAGTGGTATACCTGGGAAGTGAGTTATGCCATAGATGCGTTCGAACTGTTGCATATGAATATAAGGTTCTTCGTTGGCATTTCCGCGGATGGTGGGTAGGAGTGCCAATAGTAGAGGCTTTAATTCAAAATGCACGTGGATTGTGGGAATCTGGACCCATTCAGTGATTTGTCCCATGCAAAGATTGTATGTCTCTTTGAGAGTCGGCTTGGGCTGCTCTACTCTAGGCTCGTCTGCTGGGCCTCCACCGCCTCCACCTTCGGGTTCCTCTTCAAATCCTCCTCCCTGGTTTTCTCTCCTTCTCCTCATGTCATTGAGCATGTCTTGGAAAGTGACCTGTGCTAAAGCCTGATCCATGAGCAGCTATTGGATCGCCTGAATAGAGGCTAGGATCTGGACATTCATAACGTTCTGATCCGGCTGCTGGCTCTGATCTGGCTGAGGTGGTTGTCGAGGTCCTTTCCCTTTTCCTCCAGGAGCCATCTCTTTTTTTGATCTTGAGTTTGATTCTATCACAATTTTTGGCTCCAGATTGGGCTCTTGATCTACAAATGGAATAATGCCCCGATCATTTTGTATGGAGGCACAATATGTAATAAATCGATCTGTGTTAAGATCAACACAGAACTTAATTAAGGATGGTGATGTGTAAGGAGTGAAATCAATTGACATCCAAAATGGCAGATTTCGAGACAAGAGTGATCCCGATGTATTGGAGAAGATGGGGAGTCTGGAGATTGGTTCATGGAGTCTGAACCAGATTTTTAGGAATCACCCTGAATTAATGGAGGTGACGAGCATATGGAATCGATGTTGGTGTTGACGGGGTCCTGACTAAGCCATCAATTTATCTCCATCTTGAAGGTCAAGAGGAGATCAAGAATGGAGGAATGATAAGGAGGTCAAACAAGGAATAAAGGGAGTGTAAAATAATAGAAGGCTCAAAATGAGCAGTGGGTCAAAGGATGATTCAAATAGAAAAAAAGTGAAGAAGGCACACACTATGAATGACTAATTTTTGAACATTAATCTAATTCAAAAAAACACAACCCACTCATCACATGTGAAGCCATAAGAGTTCGGCCATTTTTATCTTTTCGATTTTATTGTTATTTTCAAGCAATCTTATAACAAGTCCTTAAGTACGCTAGCCCTATAGGAGCGTGTGTATTGCTAGGCAGCGCCCCGTACTTTTTCCACCTCCTTTGTAACCTGTGATCTATGCGCTTAAGGGTGATCTTGTTCCTGGGAGGCTACTCAACCAAAGAAATAGAGAGAGGAAGTCGATAGGCGAAACCAATACTTTGGACCTCTCTCACAATGGAACCACCCATGAGCATGTAAGGACCTACTCGGATGCAAACTGATGAGACAAACACACCCGTGAGGGTGTGGCCTAAGCTCAATACTTCAAACCAAGTCAGATTCTCCACACAAGGCAGGAACACCGTGCTCGACAAGGCCCTACTCGATCACGTACGATAGAAGCGCCAATACTTCGCCAACGCATGTGATAATCAAGATGCCACATATCGAGATTTGGGTTCTTATCCTTAGTGGGTCGCGCCTCACTTTGTCTTGAATGTACCTGAAAACAATGTGGGCTTTATGAACCCCAAACAATGAATGGTTCATTAGAAATTTTAATTAAGGTCAAGTTTGTTTAGCTACCCCTTTTTTAATTTTTGGGTTTTCATTTTTTGAGTATAATTTCAGAGCAAGCCGCCTAACAAAATTTTTTGTATTTTTTCTTTTGTCCTAGGTGATATAAACACAAAGGGGATATGACAGAAAAGGCGTTCAAGTCGTCACTAAGATGGAAATCTTGCCTTAGCGACCACTGATGCATGCAAAGATAGAATTACTTACAATACTTCACAGATCTCTCCATGCAGGATGCAAGGTAGAATTGAAATATTTACACTATATGGTGATATGCCAAAATGAGAAAACATCCTAAACAATAGGTTATAACTACTATTATCAGGAAGAACCAAGTGCTAATTATTCAGAAATGAGATCCAAAAGTCTGGTCTCTGAAGTGCATCGGTGTCTACCATAGCGGATCCTACAAGTGTTGCATAACACTTCTCTCGGTGCTTGATCTCATGTCCAAATAACCAACAATTAATTTTGACCGAGTCCAAGCGTGTATCACTATAGGTGCATACATGATTATTAGGGCTTTGGACCTAGCTACCGAGTCAAGCAACCTAATGTCTAAGGGCTCACTCACAGAAAACAAATATAAACAAAGGCAGGAAGCTCAAATCGCATGAAACATAATAAAATAAAGGCGATAAAACATGAAAAACCATGGCGAGGCCCCCAAGTGAACAAACACTGGGCACTGGACCTCGCTAAGTGAGGCAATGTCCAAATTATTATAAATTAATTTAAAATAAAATAACACACTCTCTCACAAAAATGAAAATAAAATCTAAGTCAGGTCTGCTCTTCTCCTTTTCTTTGGTTCTTCCTCCTGCTCTCTCCCCTAGTTGGCTCAAAAGAGAAAGCCAACCTCCGCTCGCCTTAGGTGCGCCCACCTCCTAAGAGATGGTCGTCGCCAAGTGGTCCATGGCAAGAAAAATAAACAAAGAAATGGGAATAGAACAATCAAATAATAATCAATAAATAGCAATAAGAAATAAAGGTAAATAAGGTGCTACAATATATAGAAAATAAATATGCTACAATCTGTTGCACCCCGGCAACGAGACCATTTGAAATAGGCCCAGAATTACTATTGGTCGTGTACTACTCACAAGACGAGAGCACAATCGTCAAAGTGACCTACGACAACCTCGAGCCCAGTCTCAACAATAAACCCACACTATATATCAATTACTGAAAAGCAGGTGTGAATCAAAATTTATTATAAAGCCTACAACTAAATGAGCGTATAGTGACAAGCAGAGTAGGATGTCGAACACATGGAACACACGATGTAGCACTTAATATTATTTATATATAAATAATGAATAAATAATATAGGTATGTATATATATGAGTAAGCTTAATATTAGCCAAAGAATGCGGTTTTTAAATTTTATATTTAATAATATTATTTTTTATATTTTTAAATTTTATTATTTTTTAATTGATTTTAATTTTTTGATTTTTTGATATATATATATATATATTTTGAATTTTTTATTTCCTTTTCTTTTAGATATATAATATAGGAATATACAAGGGTATATATACACTATAGGATATTATAGATATAAATATAAATACATAAAAACTACATAAATAAATATTTTTTATTTTGAATAATTTTTTACTGTTTTGTTTTTTAGTGAATTTTTCTAGTTTTTATATATTTTAAAGTTAGAAATATCCTAAATCAAGGATTTAATAAATAGGCTGAAATTGAAATGAAGATTAAAAATAGCAAATTAATTCCAAAATGTTTCAAATCAATTTTAATAGATAGATATATAAGGAAGATTAAGAGACATGAAAATATATTTTTGTGATTTTTAAGAATTTTATAGATATTTATAAAGGATTTTGGGGATTTTAATTTTTAAGAGATTTATTTTTCTTTTTTAGTAATTTTTGGTCTGGAGGCTAAAAATACACAAATAAAAATAATATATTTTTTGGGGAATTTTTCAAAATGATTTTATATTTTTGGTATTTTCTAAGTCAAATAGGGACTTTTGTTCTCTTTTTGATCTTTATAAAATAGATAAAAGTTCTAGAAAGAAAAAAAGGAAAATGTGTTGTGATTCATAGGCTAACAAGAACCTAAAACTATTTTTGCATGAATTTACTAATTATAAAAATTAAAGAACATGCACAAATATAATTGAACTTGAGGGGAACAAGTGCAAACAAAAATAAATGCAAGGATGACTATGCAAATATCCTAGAGTTTTAAAGTTGCAGTTCAAATTTTACAGACTAAAACTAAATTACAAAATGGCACGAGGACATCTCTGCAAAATACCCACGCCCTTTCGGGTGATGTGGATAAGGACCCAAGGTAAATACGATAAAAGCGGGGGCCTAATGCAAAATATACATAAGTTTTAAAGCATGAAAAATAATTTACAGGACTATAAATAAACTACAAAAAATACATGGTACGAGTGAAGTTTACCCCCACTAGCGGTGCTGATGGACGACCTGATGGAGCCCACTTAAACACATGGCAGGCTCAGGTGCATCGATGATGTTTTAGCCTCCAATGATAAGGATGAGATCATGCGGTTGGCATCGACGCTCGAGGCGAGGGATGATCGAACGGTAGTTGTGTGCTCTACTGGATGAAGGCGATGGGACATCTATGAAGGTGCTCAGAAGAACAGGGAAGAACCCTCGTTCCTCCGAGCTTCAAATGGTTGCGACGAGCCTCTCCGACTTTCTCCTTCATCGCAATCAGCCTAAAACGACTCCTGGGGGCTTCGTCTATTAGCTGGGGTGGCTCGAAAGGATCGGGGAACCGCCTAAGCTATCCAATGAGGTTAGAGTAGCTAAGCAGTTTTAGGTACCTCCATGTTGGCAAAATTCAACCTAAATGGGTCTGTTCCCTCCAATACCTGTGAGGAATTGGACAAGCAAAATTCAACCTAGATGGCTACATGAAGGTTGAAGTCTCGAGGGCAATGGATGAAAAATGGGGGCATGATAAATTGGCGAAGTAGTGCACTCGTGACTTCTGATAGAAGTCAGAGGGGATAAGGTACAATTGACCGAGGTCAGCGAATGGAGATGCCTGTTTGGTCCACATCGACCAAGCAGGAAATTCCAAGGCAAAAATGCCTTGGAAAATGAATAATAATTAGTAATTGATTTTATTATTTTTAGATTATAAAATGAAAAATGTTTCTAATTTCTGTAGTATTTTATATTTATTTTTTCATGGTGTTTTATTATAAGTTAATTTTTAGGGTTTTATTTATAGGTATAATTGCTTATGTTTTGAGTATTTTATTTTTATTTTGTAATTTTGATTTTATTATTTTATTATCTTATTTTTTATATTTACAACTTATTTTTATACACATAAATATATTTTTATGATGTAATATATACACTTAAATAAATAGATGTATTTATTATATATGTATAAGTAAAGGAGTTTCATCTATGTGTTTTACATACACATTTTATTTTAATGTATATTTAATGGTTTTATTCTAGTTTTAATATGCACATATGTTATAAATTATATTTACAAAATTATAAAAATAAGGTTATAAAAATAATAAAGAGTAAATTAAATTAAATTATTTTATTCGAGTATATTGTACAATAGGGGTCTAAATCCTAACTGTCACACCTTAACTCCAAAAAATATGAAACCACCTTCATTAAATAGCTTATTAAAATTTATATACAATTAAAGGTAATTTTGATACTTTTTGAGTTTTATTTCAGAGATATGGGTCTATGAAGTTTAGGTTTTAGGATTTTATTCGGTGTATAAAAGAGAAAAGGGAGTATGCACCCTGGTGCATATAATTTTACATGCACCGGGGCTTATATCTCACACATTTTTTTATTTTTTGGGAAAATATCACCTTATTTATTCATCTATATATCCCTCCAATATGCCATTTGAATTTCGTCAGAAAGAGAGACTCCTATGCCCTCCATCTAGAACAGATAATTTTAACGGTCTTAGAATTGCTGTAATGGACCTGTTATAGATGGAGGGCATAAGAGTCTCTGTTTCTGTCGAAATTCGAATGACATCTTGGAGGGATATATAAATGAATATACAAGGTGATATTTTCCCAAAACAAATGTGGGAGATATAAGCCCCGGTGCATATAAAATTACATGTACTAGGGTGCATACGGTGTATAAAATGCACACTATATATTATTTTTGTATGAAATAAATTTTATATTTTTCTGCACATTTTTAGCTACAATTTTCATGTACAAAGATTCTTTATTTAAGGTGTAACTAATAGAGAATAAAATAGGTCTGAAAAAGTAATTATTGGCCTATTTTGTAGAGTGATCCTATTGAGTTTTCTGTGCAATTAGCTGCCATATCTCCCCCTACTTCATTCATTGTCGACTAAGTCATCATGATGACTGAGTATCGAGGGATAGGGTCACTTCAGTGTCATTGACACTTCATCTTTTTTTCTTTTCTTTCCTTTATTCTTTTTAGCAATAAAGACAATATATGTACAATATTTTATATAGTATGAATGTTTATTTTGACAAATTAATTATATATTCGTGCATTCATCTAGGGTTTAAAGGCCAAAATGAAAGAATAAAGGTGATGACATGGATATTCATTAGTACTCCATGACCCATCCACACTCGAACCATGTATGGCTCTTGATTTTACATGTTTATCTGATGCCATTCATCTCAAGAGCAGTAGGAGATTGCAACTGCTTGCACATCAGTTGGGACTGGGACATCGTGCCATTGAGAGAGCTTCATACTCCACATCTTCTTCTTTACCAGCAGTCAAGAGATCTAGTGTAGCAGTACCTGAGTATGGAGTTTCACAGCCTTCACCACCACCTTCATCTTTAACAGGCAGGTGCAGACTACCATCAGTCAAGAGGGAGAATACACCACTCGTGGATCCTTTGACTACACAAGTAGCAGCATCCCTTTATGTTTTAGATTCTGTTTTTCATTTATCTATTTTGGACAACATTGTACAGATTGATTCTGGTTGTCCTAATGTACATGAGAATTCTACTTTGAATAATGGAAATGAACATTTGAATGTTTCTTCTAATTCCGTGCCATTTCCTTCTACTCTAAAATCCAAAAAAAATCAAAAAATTGAAAACAACCCTATCTGATCCCGTAGTGGTTGAGATCTTACAGAACATCTTTTTATAGGTGCCACTTCTCCAGGCCATTGAGTATATGCCTGCATTTAAAAAAGGAATGAAAGAATCATGTACTCAAAAGCGTGAAACAAAGAAGAAACTAAAGAAGACAGAATAGCACATTTTAACCATGGCCACAATTCATACCATCAGAAACCTTCCGCCCAAAAAGAAAGATAAGGGAACACCTCACATCTGTTTCCAATTATTTGATCATGAATCGATCGCACTCTTTTCGATAATAGTTCCTCCATTAATCTCATGCCATCCTCTCTAATCACTTAGTTTGGGTTAGGCCTCTTAAATCGACCAGGATGTTCCTTCAGTTTGCTGATAGATCAACTAAGAGGCTGAGGGGTATTTTAGAGGACATTATTGTAACAATACAGGAAATGCAATTCCCTGTTGATTTCGTTGTCATGGATATGGACACACCCGCACCATTACTCCATGCATCAATCATATTAGGTCATTTGTTCCTCCAAAAGATCGAAGCGGTAGTTGATTGCGATATTGGAGAGATCATCTTTCACTCTCGTAGTCGTAAGGTGAAAATTGAGACAATCTCCGATCCTAGACCATCACCGACACCAGGAGTTGCAGATGAAAGACAGTCAGTTACATCAGATCATGAAGATTGTGATTTTCTTGCAGAATTTTGAGAGACAGATCTTTTTACCGACTTTATTGACACCCAGGAGTTCCTTTCTTAGAAGGACTTTCTGGAAAGCACAATCGACATGAGTCCCCTTGTTGATCCTATTGATGTGTTTGCTGATGGGCAGTTTGAGCTGATTTTTTAGGATCAGTCTGAGTTTTTAGAGGCACCTTCTGATATTCCTTTGATACATTATTCGAAGACTACTAATAATGTGCCTCCTTCTGAGAGTTCTGAGGATCAAGTTTCTGAGCCACATGCTGAGTTTCCTGAGATATGCACTGATGAGAGAAACAGTTCTGAGATTATTGCTAAGATATCTGAATCCTTTGTTGATGAGATCATAGAACATCCTAATGAGCCCCTCCTTTATGAGCAGAGAACATTTGTTGAAGATATATTTGAGATTTTATTTGCTAAGCCGTTAGTAGCCACGATGGGCAGTTCACATAGTACATACCTTCTACCAGCACAACTACAAAAGTCGACAAAGAGTCGATTCAGACCCCACCTAAGCTCAAGGCTTTACCATCAACGTTGAAGTATGCCTTCCTTGCGGGTTCCCCTCACATTTTTCCGGTCATACTCAGTTTGCAGTTGACCGATGAACAAGAATCTCCCATGCGAGAGGTTCTTGAGAGAAACTGCAAGGCCATTGGATGGAATATTTCAGATCTTCGTGGGATTAGTCTAGCTTTTTCTCGCATCATATCTACTTAGAGGATGACTGTAAACCCTCTCGTGAGTGTTAGCGTCATTTAAATCCGAACCTAAGGGAGGTTGTCTTGAAAGAGATCTAAAAATGATGTGATGCTGGCTTTATTTATCCCATTTCGGATACCAAGTGGGTCAGTCATTTACATGTGGTCCCAATGAAATTTGGGATCACTATCTTTAAGAATGACCGTGGTGAGGAGATTCCGACCCGGGTACCTACTTCATGGCATTTATGTGTAGAGTACCGACGCCTGAACTCAGCTACTAAAAAGGATCACTTTCTGCTACCCTTTATTGATCATATTATTGAGAGGTTGGTAGGTAAAGAGTTTTTTTTCTTGGATGGGTACTTAGGATATAACCAGGTTATTATCACTCATGAGGATCAGGATAAAACTACTTTAACTTGTATGTTTGGCACCTACGCCTTTAGCCAGATGCCCTTTGGATTGTGTAGCGAGGGTGTGTAATGCCCTCGCTACATTCCAAAGGTGTATGTCTGCAGTTTTTGCCGACATGGTGGGTAGTTTCCTTGAGGTCTTCATGGATGATTTCTCGGTCCATGGGGATACTTTTGACACATGTCTTTCTCATTTAGACCAAGTCCTTCAACGTTGCTGTGAGGTAAACCTAGTTCTCTCGTGTGAGAAAAGTCACTTTATGGTGACTAACGGAATTGTATTAGACCACATCATCTCCAAACATGGTATGGAGGTTGACCCGGCTAAGATCAATGTGATATCCAAGCTTGAGCCACCAGAGAACTTGAAGCAGTTGAGGTCATTTCTGGGACATTCAAGATTCTATATGCGATTCATTAAGGACTTCAGCAAGATCGCCAGATCTTTGACTGAGCTTACATGCAAGGAGAGTGAATTTGTTGTTGATAAGAAATTCCTCCTTGCATTTTGTCAGATGAATGATATGGTTACTAGTGCTCCTATTTTACAGCCATCCCATTGGTCTTTTCCTTTTGAGATCATGACAGACATCTCAGATTTCACAGTTGGAGTTGTTTTAGGAAGAGAAGGGATGGGATACTATTTTCTATACACTATGCTAGCAAGACTCTTGATGAAGCACAACAAAATTATATAGTTACAGAGAAGGAGATGTTAGCAGTTATGTTTGGGCTAGAGAAGTTCAGATCTTACCTCCTCGTTTCCCACATCATTGTATACACAGATCACACTTCCATACGATACTTACAGGCAAAGAAGGATGCAAAACCCCACCTTATTAGATGGATCCTCCTTCTCCAGAAATTTGATTTAGAGATTCGAGATAAACCTGGAGTCAAGAATGTTTTGGCAGATCAACTTTCATGAATTACATATGAAGAGAACTCTGAGCAGAGCATGATCCCTATTTCCGAGACCTTTCCAGATGAGACCATTTTGTCCGTGACCCCACTCCCATGGTATGCTGATATTGTGAACTATCTTGTATCCAAGGAATTTCCACAAGATTGTCTGAAGCATAAGGTAGACAAATTTCTGCCTGAGATACATTTTTACCAATGGGAGGATCCATACCTTTTTCGTGAGGGTGCGGATTGTATCTGGAGAAGGTGCATTCCTCAGAAGGAATACACTAGTGTACTTGAGCACTTTCACAAACTAGAATCTAGTGGGCATCATTCAGGGAAGCGCATGACAGTTAAGATTTTACAGAATAGCCTATGGTGGCCAACATTGTTTAAGGATGCTATAGAATATGTTTGAGGTTGTATTGATTGTTAGAAGATGGGAGGAACCATTGGTTCCAAAGATACCACATGAAGGATATTGTAAGATCCTTAAGCGCATCACGGAAGTGTGAGGATTGCATCATATGCGGTCGAGAGCGACTAGCCGCACTAGTTGCTCGAGGTAGCGGAATTAAAAAAAAACTCATGCGATGAAACCACATGATCCAAGAACACTTCTCGAATCATTTCATCTAAACCACAAACAAGTATTAGGGTTACCTCTTGAAGCGTGGTTGTGATCGAGTCTCTAAACGAAGAGACCTCCTGTCTCAAGTCCGATCCGATGGAGGAGATGCTTGCGAGCATGTTGATGAAATGTGTGCTCCTCGCAATCCATGTTGATGATCCAAGCAACGAATATCCTGATCTCGTCACACGAGACGACGTCTTCTTCACGAGAGAGGCGTGCTGAAGGAAATGGAGATCCACAAGCAAAAAAATCCAGCAGCATAACGACGACGCTGCAACGATGGCAACTCTCTAGGGCTCCATGGTGGATGGCCACAATGAGAGAGAGAGAGAGATAGGGCATGAACAAAATGAGAGAGAGAGAGAGAGAGCATATGTTGTATCTCTTGTTGTTGTTGTTGTAACTTCGAAGAGCAAGGGGTTCCTCTTTTTATATAGTATTTTGGGAGTCCATGGATAACAATCCATGCACTACACAAAATAATGGATGAGATTGATTTGTGCTTCTTTCAATGGCCAAGATTTTGTTGTAAAAAAGACAACAATTAATTTCATTTAGATTAAATATATATATCAATAATTAATCCCAATTTAAATCAATCGGCATGGTGATTATGGAATGGAGATTGCCTCCTTCCATTAGAGAGGAGTGGATGGCCACCCTTTTCTAATGGGAGTTGGGCCATCCACCCTTCCAACTAGGAAGGAGGCAATCTCATGTAATCGCATGAGATTACATTATTCCATGGAAATCTCCAATATTTACAACAACAGTTGTTGTAAATTATTCTACAAAAAAACATAATTATTTTGTGAATAGTGTTGTCTTGCCACTAGAAAATTGTGAATCACAACCCAAAATAAAATGTAAATTGCATTTTCAATTAATTGTCCAATGTGAATCCAATTCATATCAACATTTAATTTGTAAATGTTATTTACAAATAGCTCTCTCTTATATATATAAATCGCATTTATAATATATATGAAAATTAGGATAGTGCAATCCACATTATTCATATCCATGATAATTAAATCACATTTAATCATCTTGGATCTCTATTCTCACGTGCCTAAATAATATGAATCACATTCAAATTATTTACGTCTTTAATAATTATATCACATTTAGTTATCTTTGATAACTCTCTTTGTAATATGAATCAAATTCATACTATTCATGATAATTAAATCACATTTAATTATCCATTTTCTCAATGCTCAGATACATATATCAAAAATGAAATTATCCATGAACTCTTTCAAGGATAATGCGCTTTCTCCACAAATACTTAGAGATAAGGACATGGAAATTGTATTGTTCCATGTATAGTGACTTGGATGTTGAGATCGCATCTCAAATCCAGATCTTGCGGACCTCTCATAGATGCTTGATTAAATCAAGATCGCAAATCTAATATTCTTATTGCATCTAAATCACATCCAGATCAATGTCCAACATTTGGACCAAGATCAAATCACTTCTCTACTGAGAGGAGTCACTAAAATCCTAATCCATTTCATCACTCCTTAGGAATGGAAGCATCACGATTATACAATCATTTATGATCACATCACCCTCAGGTATTCCTAATACATGTACATCCTGCATACTGGAAGATCCAGAATAAACCTAAAGTATTAGATAAATTTTACACTATCTATTTCATGGTTTTATCATTAAGTTTCTCATTCGATCATTAGAAGTCGGTATCAATCATATACTTTCCGAAAGCATATATCATACCCAGGTGTTAAACATATACTTTCCAAAAGCATATATCAAACCTACAAATTCAGTCGAGATTCCAAAGCGAGACGACCGTGCACATAATTTGATTCTTCACAATATCCCATGAGTGATCTCATGTCTTCCGGTTCAGTAACTGAACATGTATGATCCTGTTGAGAGATCGTATTACTCATATGCCCTTGCATGCACATCAGCGTGTCGGTGTATAGACCTTGGTTAGGCCATCAACCTATTGGTCTGCCAAATGTACATACTCAGACATATAGTAACACATCTGTATCTGGTCAGAGGATGCATGCCTATATCGTGACAGTATACGACATAGGACTTTGGTTATCTCGGTCTCGTTAAGTCAACTCTTTGACTTAACTTATCTAACACCTCCGAATCTCTATTTCTATGTAGAGGACTTATATCAAGAGGTCGATTAGATATCAACCTTCAGAGAAAGTATTTTCATCTCCTTCTCAGGCTGGAGATAATCTCTTAATAATCATTTGACGGTGCTTGATGAGTCCTCAATCTAACTCCTTAGATATTCATCCAAGCACCAGTCTCTATGATTCAATAATTGAATCAACAACTGTATGATCATTAAGATGGCCATGCTACATAACCCTAATTGTACTAAAGGACCTATTATGCAAAATAGTTATTCTTCATTTCAGACTAGAGAATGATATTTGCAATAACATTTATGCATAATGGCTCATCGTGGGCTCGCATGTCTAACACCACGCCCATGAGATATGTACAGATTTCTGATGTTTTTGATGCTTGGGGCATAGACTTCATCGGCCCATTTCCTGTCAGTCAGGGATATCTGTACATCCTGCTTTCCATTGATTATGTTAGTCGATGGGTAGAGGCTATCCCCACCTGAGTCGTTGATAGTCACACGACGTGATCCTTTCTCAAGGACCATATTATTGCACAGTTTGGGATTCCCAAGATATTCATTTCGAATGGAGAAAGTCACTTCATTAATAGAGAAATCAAGAAGCTTGTGAAGGAGTACACCATTGAGCATGTGTTTGCGTCTCCTTACCATCCACAGACTAATGGCTTGGCTGAAATTTCAAATAGGGAGATCGAAATTATATTACAAAAACTCGACATCCAGATAGGACGAATTGGTCCAAGATACTTGAATCAGTTTATGGGCTTATCGGACGACATGCAAGTTTCCTTTGGGTATGTCTCCCTATAGATTGGTGTATGGAAAGCCTTGCCACCTGCCAGCAGAATTAATTCACAAATTATTATGGGCACTCAGTGTATGCAATTTTTATTATGAGAAAGCAGGAAAGAGCAGGAAGTTTTATTTGATTAGATTGTTGGAATTCCAAGACTTTGCATATGATAACTCACTCATGTATAAGGAGAAAGTCAAGCATTGGAATGATAGACACATTCGAAGGAAGACTTTCTCCCCTGATCAGAAACTTCGATTATTTGATGCTAAGTTGAAGTTGTTTCCAAGCAAATTGAAAAGGAAATGGTCAGGACTGTTCATTGTGAGAACCGTACGTGACAATGACAGTATTGTCATATATAAGTTGTCATCTGACACACAGCCATTTGTTGTGAACCGACAGTTGCTAAAGCTATATCTAGATCATGATACATTCCTGTCCATGGTTGATTCTATATCTGTGGTATCATAAGATGACTTCTTGACATCTTATGTGTCTAATACATGAGCTAATTTTCTCTTGTATATATCCTTTCGTTTTATTCTTTCTTCTTCCATTTTTATTGTTCACCTCTTTTTTGTGTGTGTGCTATATTTAGAATGTACTCTATCCTAAGTATAAGGGAGGTGAATGACTTGTCTTGTTCATATTCGTCCTGTTTCATCACTCTTGTTGTTGCTTATACTTAGGGATCCATTACCCTAAGTATAGGGGGAGTAATGTTGTTCATATCGTCTTCTTTCTTCAGATTTCTTGCTTGTCCTTCAACGTGTTGATATTCTTTTTCTATACTTAGGGATCTTTTACCCTAAGTATAGGGGAGGATAAGGCGAGTGGTTGAGTTGATCATTCTTTTCCTTGGTTTTCCCCATTTGTATAGTCTCCTATACTTAGGATTATTTGATCCTAAGTATAGGGAGATCACCGATTTCTATTATCCACGTCTATTCTTTGAGTCATTGTTGTATAGCATTCTTTTTACTTTTCTATACATAGCACGATTTTTATCTTCCGTTGTAGATCTTTGATCACTACGAGGACATAGTTCGAGCTAAGTATAGGGGGTTGTCGTATATATTGTATATATCCTTTATCCATAACTCATACTTTTATTATGTAAATGGCTATAAAATTGTGACTGAAATTTTATTTTTTATTCACGTGGGATATAAATGGGATGTATATAAATACGTAAAATCGATATGTATATATAAACTTCGATCACCTTCCATTCTGTAAGAAAAATTCTTTATTGTATCTAAAACTATTTTATAAAACTTGTATTTAAAACTTGTATATAAAACATTCTTGTAAAATATTGTATAAAATTCCCTTTTATAATCCTTATATATATGTTTACTAACCCTTGAAAAAAGTGTGTTTAGTAAATACTTCTTGCATCTGCATGTGCATTTTTCAAAATAGTATTGACATTTAAACTAGTCTGGAATAAAATTAAAGAATAGATCTTGGTTATGACCTTAATCTACTTAATTTCAAAGGAACCTTATAAGAACTGGAATTGAGACTTTTCAGGTCTTAGCGACTTAATTCTTCGAGTCCACAAGACTATGTCCACATGTCATCTTGATAAGTCTAATTAGAATATTTAATAACACATGCATGATTCTTCTAGATTGTAGCTTAACTTGGACAAGCACTCTACAGGTAGCTTTTCATGGATGAGGTGGTGAGGGGGCAAAATTCTTTGTCTTGGGGTAGCACACTATGTATAACAACTAGTGGGAACATCTGTCTTCCTCTAGGGAGGGTAGTGCATCTCAACCTGGTCTAGTGGCATTGAGGTCTAAAGATAGGATGTTGTGGGGTTGCAATAATGCTTCAAAAGAGGGATAGTCTACTGGTTCAACAGGAAAAACTCCTTACGTACATGTTGCACCCTTGTGTGTGTGTGTGTGTGTATAATGCATAATCTCCAAAAGTGGACAAGCCTGATTGAAAAGTAAAATGCATGCCAGAGTGTATATACAAGTATAGTTAAATAAGACGAGTTTCAAAGTCAAATTTTTGTGAGCTTGTAGCAGGATGACTTGGCTACACTGGTCATGCATCCATGGATAGGTAGCTACACTGGCCGCCATCCATTCTTTTCTCCATCTCCTCTTCTTGAGTTGGTTGCACTTGAACTTAGAAGGGAATATCTCTGCTCCTCGTGGAAAGAGTTGCTAGATGGGGGACTAGAGTTTCCTTATTGAGGGAGGTTGTTTCTTTGACACTTTTGAGGTGGGGTGCTATATTTAACTTACACCGTACAAGTAAAGATTCATAGTCATAAGAATTTGCGTATGTAGACTTGTTCTGACCTGACTGTTGAGGCAACCTGAATAGGAGTCTTGTGGAACTTGAGGGCTGGTAAGTTTTAAATCCATTTCCCATTAAGGTTCCACCACACTAATAATCCAAAGTTTGACTGAGCTCCATAATATAATTTTATGAAGATAAGTTTAATACTCAATATTGTTCTAAGTTTTTTATTTTTCCTTTATTCTTTTCTTTTATCAACTTATTCTTTCAAATAAGTGTTTGCTAAGGGACTAGCAAAGGTAAAGCATATGGGGATGAATCTACATTTCATCATCTTTATTCATTTTTTAGCTTAAAATCCCTTATAAAACACATGTATATATCAATAAATCCACATTCTTACTAACCAACATCTTTCTGTAAATATTGCATATTAAAACCTAAAACAAATAAAAAAGAAATAAAGGAAAAATAAAGAAAATACAAGACTGTATACATGTAATAGATACAGGCTGAATCAGACCCTGAGAAAAGGTCAAGACTTGACCTGATCAACAAGGAATAAAGTTGGGTAGATAAGGCTAAAAACATCAGAAAATCCAGAAAATTAACTTGTCACTTGTATATTCATCACTTGTACAATATTGACCATACTACACATTTTCTCATCAAAATCTTTGTAAATAATAATAATTTATTCTTGAACTTTTTGCATAAAAGTCTTTTGTAAATAATAAAAATAATGTCAGTAGAAACTTGTATATATTGTATAGATAGCATCACTCTCCAAAAGCCACAAAATACAAACTTCCAAGATCTATATTTCCTTCACATGAACTCCAAATTAAGCAAACTCACTTTCATTGCACTCCGACTAAAATTATCTTTAAAATGGAGGCGATTTTGTAAAACTATGAGATAATGTGTGAACAATTTGGGTATTATTATACAATATACCTATGTATACTATTTAAATTATTTAATGCATTATTTATTTTGTGCGTATATCTAAATATTGCATTTTTAACTATTTGAATTTTTTGTATTTAACTTGTATATAATACAAATAAAAATCAAAAAAATCAAAGATCAACAAAAAAAATCATGTATTTATTGTATATATATCACCATGTATATATTATACATATATCTATTTATTTAATTGAATAAATTAGATATTAAAAATAAAATAAAAATATCATTAAAATCCTTATAAAATATTGTAAATAAATAAAATATTAAATTATGTATATATTTATAAAAAAATAATTAACTAAAAATTAAAATAATGTGTATATAAGTATACATACTTGTAAATAACACCTTGTATTTATTTTGACCCTTGTAATTATATTATTTAATTAATTTAAAATCACTAAAATTAACTTTAATTTATTCTTAACATTTTTTATTTACACTACTCACTTAAATTAATTCATTTTTTATTTTTTATTGATTTATTTAGCATTTTCACACTATTTTGTCATGTAGCCTATTTTGGTCATATTCCAGAAGCGCTCTGATTGGCCACACCTGGGTCTGTTGACCCGTGTCAACTCCTCATCTATGCCTCTTCTCCCGTTGATCTCACCCCGTCGTTACTTCACCAAATGTCCCCACGCACCTCTCTTCATAACCACTTCTGCTCTCTTCTCTGATTGCTTGCCCATTCATTCTCAATCACACCGGCATATTCAATCCACCCATCGCTCCGTGAATTTCGTTCACTTTCAAATTACAAAGCCATCGGAGCCACACCAATAAATACTAGCCTCTCACCTCGGCGAGTCTTCAATCTATCTTTGGCCCCATGTCATTCGAGATTGAGTGACAGAGGAGAGTTTTTGGTGGCTCCGTTTCTCCCTTAGGGTTTGATTAGACGGTGCTGGCACTCATGAGAAGGTTATAGTCATACTCTAAGTAGATATGGTGCGAGCACAAAGCTAGGCTAATCCCATGGAGATCTGAAATATTCCATCCAATGGCCTTGCGGTTTCTCTCAAGGACCTCTAGCACACGAGATTCTTGTTCTCAGGTGGGATCCACAAGGAAGGCATATTTTAATGTTTATGGTAAAGCCTTGAGCTCAGGTGGGATCTGAATTGTCTCTTTGAGACTTATGTAACTGTACTGGTAGAAGGTATGTGATACGTACTATGTGAACTGCCCATTGTGCAACTAACGGCTCAACAAATAAAATCTTAGATAGATCTACAACGAATGATCTCTGCTCAGAAAGGAGGGGCTCATCAGGATGTTCATAATCCCCAGTAATCTCAAAAACAAAGGGTTCAGATATCTCAGCAATAATATCTGAAAGGTGTCTCTCATCAGTGCATATCTCAAGAAAGTCAACATGTGGCTTAGATATATGTTCCTCAGAACTCTCAGAAGGAGGCATGCTATTAGTAATCTCATAATAATGTGTCAAAGGAATATCAAAAGGTACCTCCAAAAACTCAGGATGATCCTCAAAAATCAACTCAAACTGCCCATCATCAAACACATCAATAGGATCAACAAGGGGACTCATGTCGACTGTGCTTTCCAGAAGGTCCTTCTGGGAAAGGAACTCCTGTGTGTCTATGAAATCGATAAAAAGATATGTCTCTCTAAATTTTGTAAGAAAATCATAGTCCTCAAGATCTTATGCAACTGTCCGTATCTCATCTACTGCTACTAGTGGCGGTGATGGTCTAGGATCGGGGATCCTCTCAATTTTCACCTTGTCACTCCAAGAGTGAAAGATGATCTCTCCAGTACAGTAATCAACTACTGCTTCGGTCATTCGGAGGAACGGTCGATCTAGTATGATTGGGTTATGATGTAGTGGTGTAGGTGTGTCCATATCCATGACAACAAAATCAACAGGGAATTTCATTCCCTGCACCACTATAATAATGTCCTCTAAAATGCCCCTCAACCTCTTAATCGATCTATAAGAAAACCGAAGGATCATCCTGGTCGTTTTAAGAGGTCCTAACCCAAACTCAGTTAGTGGAGAGGATAGCATAAGATAAATGGAGGAACCACTACAAGAAGAGTTCGGTAAAATTCTTGATCAATGATGTGGCAATGGATGGGAGGTGCTACCTTTTCTTTCTTTCTGGTAGGGAGGTTGCTGATGGAATGAACTGTGGCCATAGTTAAGATGTGTTTTTTTGTCTTCTTTTGTCTGTTCTTCTTTATTTAACGCTTTTGGGTACATCCTTCTTTCATTCCCTTTTTCACTACAGGCATGTACTACATGGCCTTAAGAAGTGACATCTCTAAAAAGATGTTCTGTAAGATGTCTACTACTCCAGGATCAGATAAGGTTGTTTTTAGTTTTTGTATTTTTGGATTTATTTAAAGTAGAAGGAAATGGCACAGAATAGAAAAAAAACATTCAAATGCTCATTTCGATTATTCAAGGTAGAATCCTCATGTACAATAGGACAACCAAAATCAGTTTGTACAATGTTGTCCAAAATAGGTGAAGGAAAAACAAAATCTAAAACATGATGGTTGTTGCTGCTGGTGAAGAGGAAGAATCCATGATTGTGTGTTCTTTCTTGGTGACAGTGATCTACATCTGTTGGGTGAAGGTGAAGATGATGATGGTAAGGAAAAATATGATGAAACTCCATGCTCGGGTGCTGCTACACTGGTTCTTGGCAATGATGGTGAAGAAGATGATGTAGAAGGTAAAGCTCTCTCACTGTCTTTATCCCCCCAATCCCAATGGCTGTGGAGGCGGATGCAATCTCCTACCGCTCCTAAGATGAATGGCATCATATAAACATGTAAAATAAATGGCCATACCTGTCTCGAGTGTGGATGGATCTTGGGATACCTACTCCTTGCGTCCAAAATTGTTGGGATTGACCTTGACCTGTGTGTTGGGATCAGTGTCTTTTTAGTGGTCAGGTCATCAAGCCTCTAAGTAAGATCGTTCATGTTCTTCGTTACCAATTCCAACTGATCAAGTGCGGGATTCATTGAAGGTGCATATGGTTGCTCAATAATAGGATGTCGCTGAGACTGGAAATTATGAGATTGATGGTATTCATACTGCTGATACTAAGGAGGAGGAGGAGGAGGAAAATGTGCAGACTGTTGTTGATGGTAGGGCTGTGGAAATAAGCAGATTGTTGTTGTTGGCCATGTCACTAGTTTTGGAAGTGATGTGGAGACTGATACTGAGGATGGAATTGCTGGTGGTGGTACTGCTGCGGTTTGCCTCTCTGAAACTGGTGGGCGGGTCTCTGACCCTACTGGGAACCCAACTGGCCTTACCTTGATAGATAGGTCTGGTTGCACTCTCGGTCGATCCAGATATCATTGACCTCCTGAATGATAGGTGGAGGTGGAGCATGTTGCTCAGGAATGTATGGACCTTCTTGTTGGTATGGGACAATCTGCTGTGAATGATGCAGGACGGTCAGGGGTCTGCACGTAATAAACGTGTTGAAGTGTAGATGCCCTCCGGTACTCCGCTCGATGGAGGTGGAAGACGCTTGCTCCCAGGCAGAAGTGTCGGCTGCTGCACTTGCGCTTTGGCATGTGCTGATCGTACTCACGAGAAGCTCCAGATGCTTCGTTATTTCATCCAACTTGTCTAGGTTCTTCGTCCTCTGTCCAGTCACTTAAAGCTTATCAAGCTCCTTGGATCGTTTCTTAATTATATCTATTTTGGATAGGTAATTTCCAGATATGGTCAGATCAGATCTGTTCACCCTATCCACTTCTTGAGATAATGTCCTATTGACAGCCTTGTGGGGTGTTGTAGTTGTAGAAGAAGGTGTGGGATGTTTCTTGAATGCCTGTGAAGAAGACAAAGCTGCGAAGCTCTCTGCCATCTCCTCAAAAATCTGATATAGGACATCCTTTTCCTTGTTGAAATGACTACCCCCAAGCGGCATCTACCAACTTTTGATTCTCATGACTTAAACACCCAAAGAAATTTTGCACTAGGATTGTCTTCGAAATATCATGATGGGGCACTTGTCCATTAAATCTTTGAATCTTTCCCATACCCTGTGAATTGGCTCATGGGACATCTGGGAGAAGTTGTCTATCAACGATCACGTTGGGTTGAGGCATCCTAGAGGGTAATATTTACTTAGAAAAGCAGATCTCAACTCTTCCCATGTAGTGACAACTTTCCGTAGATGATTTACCCAATAACGGAACTTATCCATCAGGATGAAGGGAAAACTATCATCTTCACTATCTCTAATGGGATGTTAGGGTAATGTATTGTGCTGCAGATGCTATCGAATTGCTGGAGGTTTACGTATGGTTCTTCATTGAGATACCCGCGGAATATGGGGAGGAATGATAAAATAGTGGGCTTAAGCTTGAAATGCCCATGAATAGTAGGAATTTGAATCCATGTATTTGTCTGTCCTACTCCTAGATTATAGAATTCCCTTAGCGAGAGCTTAGCCACTGGCTCTACATGCTCTTCTCCCCCATCCCCACCTCCTCCATTATTTCTATCCTTCTCTCTGTTGTCCTGCCTCAGTTTGAGAATCATATCCATCAACGTTGGTTGAAATCCAGCCTGTTCTGTCAATTATGCTTGAATTGACTGAATGGAGGCTAACATGGTAGTGTTGATCTCGGACTGTTCAGCCATGGAAACCTTTCCCTTAGGTGGCATCAAGTACACTGAATCGACTGCAAGTTTAAACTACAATGGATTAGTCTTCAAGAATGATGGAGTCCCAAATGATAGTTCAAGATTAGAGTCAATCTTGAACAGCGAATTGATGGATGTGGTAATGGGTGAAGTAAAGAAAGAGGTATACTCAGGAAATGATTCTTCCTGAGTAGAAGACGATCATTTTTGAGTGTGAAATGTGTCTGCAAAGTCCGAACGAGAAATGCTCCAATCTAACATCTTTGATATGAAGAGGCGAGATGTGAGAACACGAAGGTCAACCAAGAAGAGAATGAGTAAAAGGTGTGAAATGCAAAGAAGGATCTACAACATTAGCAATCAAACACAATACAAACCCCCTTTTCACCAACTCAACACAATTGGAGACCGTAAGAGTTCGGTCTTTTATCTTTTTAATTTTAGTTGGTGATGGAAGAGTTAATGAGCTGTTAAGTGTCTGTATTTCCCTAAAAACGGATCCGATTCTTTCGACTAGTTGCACCTACTTTCCGTTAGTATGGGAGTAAGTACAGACCGTAAAAATGGCTACACGTTACTTGAGGATGGAGCCTTAAGCAGTTTCCTCTAAATCACCCACTTTGCTAAGGAAACATGGATCGTTTACTAGCTACCCTCAATCCCTCTCCGTGAAGTAGCTAATCATTTTCGTAGAACTAGTAGTCTATATGAAAATCCTGACTTGACTCTATCCTAGTGTTTGTCTCTCTCTCTCACTTGCACACAAATTCAAACAATAAGGGGGTTACTCTCCCCAAAATAATTAATTTTATCTTATGCTCAATTTTAGAGTCGAGTTTTCTTTTACGGTCCCGGTTTTGTCAAATTATTCCTTGTGTTGAATATTTTACAATAAATCGCATACCGAGTGTCCAATTTCCTTTCTAAAGTATGTGAGTGAAAAAAAGGGAGGAAATTGGAAATGCCAATGCGTGATTGAATACAATGTTGCATGCATGAGTTAAGAGATGCGTACCTTATCGTCAGCACTCTACATGCAGCGTGATCCGTACAGACTTTAAATACAGAATATAACTAATCTAAATGATGCACGTGAGACATCCTAGCAAGAACTAGTTAAATTTGACTAAGTTCAATTATGTTCTACTCTATAAGTATAGAAATTCTTATTTAGGGCTTTGGACCTAATTAATTACCTAGCTCAAACAAGTTAATTAAAGCAATCACTAGTGGCTCAAGCACATAAAATCACATAAAACAAAGAAAAATAAGGCGATGAAAATAAAACCATTGAGGTCCCCCAAGTGCACCGACACTTGGTGAAATAAACCTCGCAAACAAGGTATATAGTGTCTTTTTTACAAGAGTTTTTGAATAATTAAGATAATAAAAAACTATCTATGCTCCAAATAACAGACTCCTCCAAAATCTTCTTCTCCTCTTCCTACGCTCTCCTGCGACTTGGTGGAGAATCAAGCCGCCTCTGCTTTGCTTGGATGTGCCGGTGCTCCTAAGAATGTCGTCCTCACTTGTCAAGCCCTCGCAAGAAAAAGGAAACAAAAGAATGTGTAAGAAACACAATTATAAAAATATGAGAAAAAATAATGGAATGAATACAGTAAATTTGAACAATGAAATAAATGAATAAAAATATAGAAAAAATGAAAGAAGAGAAAAAAGTATATACAACCCAAGAATAGTTAGCCTAAAGAGAAACCTAACTACCTCCGTCGTGCTTCCCCAGCAACGGCGGCATTTTGTGGACACGCTATGCTTAGGGTTTTTATTTATATGAATTATTCACAAGTATCGCTGCAACCCAATGAAGTGTCAAACAAAAATTATCAATTATAAAGCAAAAATAAATGCAAAAAATCTAGCAAGAGAATTTGCTATTTAATTTACCTGTCACAACCCAAATAAGTGTCAAATAAAAATTTTCAATTCTCAAGCAAAAATAAATGCAAAAATGTAGCAAGAGAATTTGCTATTTAAAATAGGATCAAACTCAGGGAGGCTACATAAATCGTGAGGGTTATTCTAAGCAATGAATAATCAAGTAAAAATTAAAAAATTGCTACGTATACTATGCTTGGTTTTTGTCTTTTTAAATTTTTTATTAATTTTTATGTATTTTTATTTTATATTTTTATTTGGTTTTCTGTTTTAAATTTTGCAAAAGATATTTTTGTATTTTAAAACACTGGAATGTTAAAAGAAAATAAGCACATAAAATAGTACACTCTTTTTGAAAATTTTAAATGTAGTAAATATACAAGGAAAATTGGACTAAAAATATTTTTAAATTTTTTAACTTTTTCTTAGGTTTTATGAATTATCCAAAATTGTTCACATTTTTATATTTTAAATAATTTGAAAACAATAAATAATGTAAGAAAAATGCAATGTAGATGTTTTCTAATTTTTAAAATAATAAATAAAAACACAAATGGATGAAATATAAATAGAATAAAAGATTTTTTATTTTCCAAAGAGCTATTTTATGATTTTTTATTTTTAATTGATATGAATTTTTAAAGTTTTTGATTTTTTTGAAATTTTTATGGTTTTTATAGATGATAAATATGCCAAAATTATATTATAGTTAGAATAAATCAAAACAAGCACACAAAAAATTATTTAGAATTTATGATTTTTAAATGCGAACATGACATTTTTATGGAGTTTTTAAATTTTAATAAATAATAAAAATTATGAAATGTAATATTGAAATTATGGAGGCAAGGTGAATGAAGCAGGAGGCTACATGATTTTTTTGCAGAATTTAAATGTATCTTATTAATTTTTGTTTAATTTTAAATATGTAAAAATAAAACAGGTTCACAAGGACTAATATGCAAGGAAATAATGTTTGCTGACTAAATAATAACAAACAAGAAAATTACAGGGTGAATGATGTAAATTTCATAAAAAACTTACGCAACCAGGCACGTGTGACCTGCTAGACTGGACCTTTTTGTAAATAAATGTTTCTGAGGTATAAATATTAACTCAAAACATCCGAACTTTTATTGCAAAATACCCAACAAAGCACGAGCTAGGCATTTGTGCAATTCAAAAGAGACTCATCTGCAAATAAAAAAATACCAAGGCATAAAATGCAAATGTTCAAATTTGGATAGAACGACATGTTTCCTCACAAGGACTTATCTGAGATTAAAATAAAGATAGAGGGTATAGAAGCAAATATACCCTTTAAGTAACGTGGCAGCTTGGGCGGCTCAGATGCGCTGTAAGTCTGATCAGACGGCTAAAAATCTATCGTGCATTTAGGGCCACGATCAGATCTGGATCTTCAATCAATGGCGGGTATTTGGGGCTCAATCAATGATAAAGATTTGAATCGGACTCAGTGTTCTTGATCGAGCAGATACAAGAGGGTCTGGATTAACTGGGAGAAGGGGGCTCCTCCCTGAATTTCGATCGCGTGAATCTCACTCGAATCGGCTCTATTCTTTGTTCAATCTTGCCCAGATGAAAGCTATGGATGTTCCACATCTGTTGATCACCTTAGATCTTCCTGAAATCACCATGGCACAGATTGGAAGGTGATGAGGAGTTTTGCTCCAGGAACCTTCTTCACATCTCCGCATTTGCTCTTTGTGTTGTTTCTGCAGCTCCTTTGACCTGCAAGTGATTGTCGATGTTCGGAGGTGTACTTCAGCCAAGAATTAGGTCAAAACGGTATGGAATGATGGGCGAGTGGAGGTCTCCGACGTAGGTGGTCTGAGAGGAGACTGAGCTCTTGATCGGGGATGATCTGGAAGTGAACAGATGGTGGAAGTAGATGGAGAAAGGTATGGTTGAAGTGTAAGCGTGGTCGGAAAGTTTAAAAGACCAGAGTACCTCCGATCGTGCAGATCGGAGGTGGAAGATGTAAGTCAGATATGCGAGATTCAAGTAAAATCAACGTAAAAAATGAATACTAAATCAAAGACAATCTATCTAGGTTACCTACGGATAAGAAGAAGGAAGAAAATCGCCTCGGAGAGGCGGAGATGTGCGGTAGAGCTTGCCGGCGACGTAGGTGAATCATGACCTTCACTCAAAATCTCACACTCCAAATCAAAGAGCAGCTGTACTGTCATCGCAGCTATCTCCAAGAATCGATCGCATGCAAAGGGATGGGATAAAGTCAGAGTAAGAAGTCGTCAGTGGTGGAGGGTTGGTATTTATAGGTGTGGCTCTGATGAATTTTAAAAATTCAAAATGGGTGCAATTCATGGAGCGGTCGGTGGAGCTAACACGTAGGCGTGGAAGGAGAATGAATAAGCGAGAGAATCGAAGAAGTAAGCATAGACAGTTGACGATCGAGACGCATGGGAAAATGTGATAAGAATGGATGGCGGTGAAGTTAGAAGAAGAAGGGGAACAGATGAGCAGTTGACATGGGTCAACAAACCTAGGTTAGTTAATCAGAGCACCCGTAGAATACATCCAAATTAGGCTACATGATAAAACTGTAAATAAAAGTTAAATTATTTGATAAAAAAGAAAATGACTTATTTAATTACATAATTTAAAAAAATGTTAAGAATAATTTGAAGTTAATTTTAGTGATTTTTATTTAATTAAATAATATAATTACAAGATTTAAAATAAATATGGAGTGTTATTTACATGTATGTATACTTATATATGAAGTATCATGATTTTTAGTTCATTATTTATATAATGTATACATAATTTAATATTTTATTTATTTAAAATATTTTACAAGGGTTTTAATGGTATTTTTATTTGATTTTTAAGAATTAATTTATTAGATTAAATAATTATGTGTAAGTACAATATATACATGGTGATACATATACAATATATAGATGATTTCATTTTTTGTTGATTTTTAATTTTTAATTGTTACTTGTATTTTATTTGAGTTAAATACAATATTTACAAATAATTAAAAATATGATATTCACAATTATGCAAATGAAAATAAATGATTAAATAATATATGTAGGTACAATATACAGTAATACCCCAATTGACCACATTTCACATCTTAACTCCGAATTTTATGAATTCACCGTATTTTTGAAGAATATTAATTTTGGAGTACAATGGAAGTGAGTTTGATGAATTTGGAGTCTTGATGGAGAAGATATTGGTCTTGGAAGTTTGTACTTTGTGGCTTTTGAAGAGTGATATTATTTTCACAGTCTATCCAAGTTTTTACTGCAATTATTTTTATTATTTACAAGCGGGTTTTATGCACAATTTTAAGAGAGAATTTATTTACAAGGGATTTAGCTATGAATAAATCAATGTAATAGTGTGTAATATAGACAATAATATACAAGTGAGAAATATATACAAGTTTCAAGTATTTTTTGGATTTTAGGCCTTATCTCCCCCTACATTATTCCTTATCAATCAGGTCAAGTCTTGACCTTCTCTCAGAGTCTGATTAAGCATGTATCTATTACATATATACAGTCTTTTATTTGTTTATTTTCCCTTTATTTCTTTCTTTATTTATTTTAGGTTAAAATGCACAGTATTTACACAAAGATGCTGGTTAGTAAGAATATGGATTTATTGTTATATACTGGTGTTTTATAAGGGATTTTAACTAAAATAAATGAATAAATATGATGAAATGCAGATTCATCACTTTCCATCCTCACTTTTAAGCATCACAACTAAAGATATAGTGGATTGAATGCAATAAATGATTTATCCCTAGTGTTGAGGATTGGGTTCTTAGGAGAGTCTTTTAGACTAGGACTTTGAGTGACACTTCAACCCTACTCTTGTAAATGCAATCTACAATGGTGTCATATTCTTATTATGTATATGTACAAAGAGAGTTTGATGATTAGGGAAGTTGGATTCCTTTTAACTAGAGCTTGGTTCAACATAGAATTCTAGGATCATTAAAATTGAGGATTCTTGATACATAAAGTCTTGTCCATTCACATGCAGAGTAACGGGATTAATCCAACTTATTCATTCTTTATTTGCTCGAGGACGAGCAACGTTTAAGTATAGGGGGTGATAAATCATATTTTATTATCATAATTCTTATCTATTATTCCTCTTACTTAAACTATTCGATAAAATGTAAACCTAATTAGCTAACTTTAAAATTTAACACTATGTACATAATTAACCCTGATTATTTGATATAAATAATTCTATCAATGTGCTTTTATTTTATGTATTTCGTAAATATAAAAAATCGCATAAAATTTTATTGATATTGTACATATTAGTTTTGACATTCACATCAAATTAAAAATACAAAAAAATCAAAAAAATTAAAAAAAACAATTTTAAATTTAATAATACCTTCAAAATTAATATTATTTACAAATGACCTATTTTGAATTGTGTACAACATGAAACTTATAGATCTTAAAAAGATCTACAATTTTCATGTTCAACACTTTTTCATTTGAAGCTTATAACTAATTTTATTTTATTTTAATAAGAATTTTTAATTCTAATTGGGCCACGTGGCACCACCTCCTTCTGCCACGTGACCCGACCCATTCTCCTCTCTGCCTACCTTCTCTATTGTCAGATCATTCTTGATCTTACAGCTGCTCTTCATCCATGCCCGCTCCGAATATGGGCCCCCTGATTAGATGATTAGAGTCATCACAACTGCACCCTCACCCTCTCTTCTCGATCATTGGATGCGAGATCCAACGGTCCCGCACTCTTCTTCCTCCTCTAACCGCTCCTTAGACCACACTATGCCATGCACCAATTGCCCTTCTTCTCCTTGATTTCTAAACCACCTCAGGCCACCTCTCTGTCAACTAACCTCTCGACGCTCTTGACCACACATCCCTCTTCCACGCATTCACTTCTACACCACATTCCCCCTCACATGCATCGAGGAATGGCGGTTGAAGGATCATGGTCCACCACCTGGTAACCGTCGTTCCCCTCTTCAAATCCACCCTCGCCGACCACTTCTTCGAACGTACAACATTACATGAGCGAAGGTCTAGCGCCTCTTCCTCCCTCGATGACTGGGATAGAGCAAATCAAAGGAGCGATGATGTCCCAGAGCTCTGGTGTTGACCCATGGTTGGAGGCCATGTTAAGGCATTAAACGTGGACATTTGAGCTTCCCTACACTGCTTGTAGGGTTAACCAAAGACTGGAGCTTTCAATGGTCAGAAGCTTCAGGTTGTCTCTGTTATAGAGGATCTTCACCACTGAACCATCATCGACGAGGAGATTCAGGTACCCTCCTCCCTCCTTTAGGCCTCCACCATCTTGCAAGCCCCTCAGGAAGGTCGTTCAACCTTTGGAGGAGCAATAGGAGGCTGGATGAGCTAGCACACCCTCGTCGGAGCACCACCTTGTAGCCATCGTGCACGGAAGAGGAAGAACTTAGTCTGAAGAGTAGGTACCATATGATCCTTTGATGACCCATGATGAGTCAAAGCCTCTATATTTATGAAGAACCTTGGTGGGACCAAGACGCATTCAGAGCTCTTTGGGCCACCCACGTGGACCCGAAGAACTTGCATTGTCCGAATCTCATTCCCAACTTTCATGCATTGTCTATGTTATGGAAAATCTTCACCCGGCCTCCCTAGGTACCTGACACACGCAGACCACTTCTTCGAATATACAACATTACATGAGCGAAGGTCCAGCGCCACATCCTTCCACCATGACTGGGATGGAGCGAATCAAAGAAGCAATGATGACCCAGAGCTCTGGTGTTGACCCATGGTTGGAGGCCATGTTAAGGCATTAAACATGGACATTTGAGCTTCCCTATATTGCTTGTAGGGTTAACCAAAGACCAGATCTTTCAATGGTCAGAAGCTTCAGGTTGTCTCTGTTATAGAGGATCTCCTTCAGGCCTCCATCATCTTGCAAGCCCCTCAGGAAGGTCGTTCGACCTTTGGAGGAGCAAGCATACCCTTGTTGGAGCACCTCGTGCACGGGGGAAGAAGAACTTAGTCCTAAGAGTAGGTACCATCTGATCCTTTGATGACCCACGATGAGTCCAAGCCTATAGATTTGATAAAGAAACCTCGATGAGACGAAGCCACATTCAGAGCTCTTTGGGCCACCCACGTGGACCCGAAGAACTTGCATTGTCCGAATCTCATTCCCAACTTTCATGCGTGTACAAGTTGGGACATTTGCAGCTGACAACATCCTGCTTCTCCAAATTTGAAGATAGTTCCTCAGTGCATACACCTCACGTGCAATGCATGGGGTATTTGTGCGGGGGACCAGCTGGGATCTTGTATTGACACATGTACCCTTGCGCATTTGGACAATTACATAGAAATTGTTGTGTCTTTCAAATATATAATTTACGCCCCAAATAGGACCTATTTGTAATGTTTCTGTATATGCTCTATGTTTTTATTTACGTATATGCCCATGAACCACTTCCTTTAAAGTGTAAGCATATGAACTCCTCTTCAGTTATTTAAATTACATTTTTATGCTTGCTTAATTATCTAGCTATTAGCATTACTAATTGCATGATTTGACATCAAAATCGGAACCATTAATTGAAGAAATATATTATGTCATTAACTAGTTATTTAAATGACTTTTGCTTGGTCATTGATTTATTTTAATGCATCAAATCAACCATGAAATTAATAATGCATTTAGTGCTCAATCAATCAATTATATCGCGGGAAAACTAATGCATATATGTTTCTTTGCATGTCTTGGCATTATGTTGCATTTTGTTACTTAACTTAACTTGCATGAAATCAAATAAGAATGCATTTTGTTCATTCATGACGTGTTGTATTGTTTTATGTGTTATTGACCTAGATGGATTAATCACCACATAATCTAGATATTAAGATTAATTTAGGTATTAAGATTTAATTAATCTTGAGTTGTCTCATGTCCCTGAGATCGACCATGGACTTATCCAGGTTAAAACTTGCTGAATTGAGCCCATCCTTGCAGAGATTCACACTCAGTTTATGATAGATAGCCAAGTGATCGTACTACAATTCGATATTATTAAGAATGACACTTAGCGATTCATCATATGGCATCATTGTCAGGGATGCGGCTTCAACGTCGTCATTAGTTAGATTCTAATATTTAATTAAGTTGTTTATATTGATGTTTAGGTCCATATATTTCGTGATGTCACTTGCATTGTTTGTTTCATTGCTTGTTTTTTCTTTTTATGAAATATATAACCATCGCCTTTTGTGGTAGGGCCCATGAAGATCAAGGATGATCAAGAGACGTGGAGGCAAGGAGCCAGGAGCTCCCGCTGTGAGGAGTCATAGAAGGAATTGTTGAAGATTCAAGAGATTTAATTAAGCAATATTTTTGCATTTATTTGTTGTAAATATGTGTGTAATAATTGCATTTACACATGTCCTCACTCGAGGACTCACGATTGTAATCATGGACTGGACATTTATGTGATGTGTGGAGCATGTTTCATCCCTACCTAGGTGGGGCTCCATTTGAGTGTTCGATCTAGAATAGGCACACGGCTCTTCGAGCAATTTATTCCATATCATTATGTGCTTGATCATAGTTAGGACACACAAACAACCATCTATGATATTCACATCATCTCAATAGATTTATGAGATGCACATAAACATCTTGCTACTTATCCAAATTAATTCAATTCTTCCCGCTAATAGTAGCATGTTTAGGATGTAGATATTTTGGCTTTCTTACATTTAATGATTGATTTAAATTCAGTCTTGAACTTGCATTAAGAGTGCTAGAGGCATTGTGAGTGATTCTCTTTTGCATGCATCATGTCTTGTCGTTGCATCGGCTTTTCTCAAATTCCCGATCTTTTATTTACAATGCAGGATCAAATGGAATCAAGATTAGTAGTTAGACATGATTTCTCGATTGCTTCCACATTACTCAAGTGATAAGCTCAAGCTTAAAATTGGGACTAATAATGCAAGTTGACTTAAAATAAAATGGAGTAATAATCACTTTGTATTATGGGAGAGAAATCCCCACATTGTTTATAGGTATTCTTATGCATGCTTGTGAGGTGAGGACGCATCCCCGGGATAGTGCCCAAAATCGATAAACAAATTTGTGTGCAATGGATTCATATCTTGGATGACCACAAATAAAATCGATAAGATAAAATGAATAACATTTGTTGGTCTTCTTATGTGAGTTGAACTATGTGTGTTTTCTTGATTGGTTTGAGACTTGAATAGGAATTTTTCAAAACCACCACCACAAATCCCTAAGACTCTATTTCCATCATTAAGATTCAAGTCATCATTAAGATCCAATCTAACCCTAACTAGTGTCCTGGTTCCCCATCCTTAATTCCATATTCTCAAATACTTTGGCTACTTTATCAACCTAAGTATAGGGGGAACCAAGTATTCTCTGATTGTTCACCCGGGGTCCCTTCATCTCCATTTCACATCTATCTACTTAGGCTCTTCTCATCCTAATTATAGGGAGGACTCGAGTCCACGTCTGATTTCATTTCTTCACTCATATACCCCCTCTTCTTGACTTTCTTCTTATACTTGGGTTATTTTTAACCTTTAGTATAGGGGGAGACTTGAGTAAGTTCCTATATGCCCCTTTATATTTAGCATGAGCTATGTCTTCATATCACTTTGTGTTATGAGTACATAGAACAAGCTAAGTATATGGGGATATATTGTATATATTTCATATATGCTTTAGCCATAGCTTATATTTTCAAAATTTTCAAATTTTTTGGGGCTACGAGCAAAGTATCTTTTGAACTAAATTGTATAAAATGTTCGTAAATTATTTGAATTTTTTTATAACTATGTGACATGTCTTTGAAAAAATATTTACATTGGTTTGAAAAATGGGGATTTTTCTTATTTTGAAATCATTTGTAAAATGGTTGGAAAATATATATTTATGTGACATGGTTTGAAAAATATTTTCAAAAATATATTAAAAATGAGGGTGTTAATGAGACTACTTTGTGTTTTGTAAATACCATTAACTTTTAACTAAAATAATAACAATATGGAAAATTAAAATTCACAAGAACACTAACTAATATGTTGAATATGTCCTTCACACTTTTACTATAACTCAAGGCTTGAGGAGTAAAGAACATTGGGTTTATGAGGTCTTAAGATTTGGAGTTAATTAGCCTTAGTCATTATGGCTTTGACATAATATTTTAGATTTCTCTAGTTTGAAATATATGTGGCGAGGGTCAAATATATCCTCACAAGGCGAGAACACAGTCGCTGCGGCAACCACTTACGAAAAGCCACTCAAGCAACAATTAATCCACAATTGAAAAAATGCAATGCAATATGAATGTGAAATTAAAATTTATTATAACTCTACAAATTTTTATATAGGTGTAAATATCTAGAGTATCGAACTCTGAGAGCAGACATGATAGATTAGATAATTAATCCAAAACGATGCTTTATCTTGTCTATTTTATTCTTTTTTGTGAGATTTTAATTTTATATTTTTATGAGTTTTTTTATTTTTTTTATTTTTTATGTTTTTTTAATTTTATAATGTTTATTTTCTTTCTAGATTTTTTGATTTTTAGTTTCTTTCCTTTTTAAAAGATAAAAGATATATAGATAATAACATGGATAATATAAATAATATATTTAATAAATATAATAAATATACATAAAATTAGGAAAATACCCTAAAGTACAATCCTTTTTATTTTTTTAAATTTCAAAATATATTTTTGTTATTTTTAAGAATAAGAATAATAATAATATAAGTACAAATAGCTATATATATATAGAAGAGGCTTTTATATTTATAGATAAAGTTATAAGTACTCAAAATTGATAAAATAAATGTTTTTGTCTTTTTTATATTTTTCTCTACTTTTGTTAATTTTCTTATAATTATTACTTATTATTTTGTATTTTTAATTGATTAAAAAGGACATAACAGTGACTTATAATTATAGGCTGAATTGTTTTGGTATTTAAAAATAGATAATGATCTCAACAATATCCAAAACTCTTTTTAATATGTAATATATTAGAAAATTCATTGTTAAGATAAATATTTTTAGATTTTAAAATTTTTTACTAATTTTTATAAGGATTTTGGATCTTATTATTTTTTAGTGTATTTCTTTTTGTAATTTTTAATAATTTTTTATCTGTAGTTACTAAATATAGTAATAAATGATATCTATTTTTTGGAATTTTTAGAAATGGCTTTAAAATTTCCTCTATTTTTAAATGCAAGCAGAGAATAAATGCTATATTTTATAATTTTAATAAATAGAAAAATAAAGAAAAATTCCTCAATAAATATGATAGAACAATATTCAAGGCAATTATCCTAGTTTTTCTAGAATTTTCAAAGCATAAAAGACATTTTATAAAAATAAATAATAACAAAATGAAAATACATTGTTGGTAAGGACCTTTCTGCAATTTGCTAAAAATATTTACTCTTTTCAGAACACCCTAAAGAGTCAGTGCCAATCATGTAAAATTCCTAGATTTATTTAATTTAAAATGTACTAGCTAGGGTTTAATTCTAATATCAAAAAAGTAGAAGTTCTTCGATGCAATTTGTCTAAACATAGTACACAAGAATTAAACATTAATGGACCGAATTAAAATACAAAAATCGAGAGGGGTTAGGTGAAAAATGTCCCGTCCCCTCATGTGCACATGCATGTGAGGTGACATGGATTGAACCTAATATGAAACATTAAAAGCTTAGGGGTCTGATTACAAATTTTACAAAAATAAAATATTTGTATATGAATGTTTTTGAACTAAATACAAAATAGAAAACTAGTGGGAAGAAATGTAAAATACCCCCATGTGCTTGATCCGACGGTGCTGTTGACTTCACTTGAACAAGTGGTATCATCTGGTCGCTTGATACCGCTTCACGAATGAGCGATGCTAATTAGATCTCATGGAGGTATGACGGTCATGGCTCGGCTCGATCCAACAACGGGCTTCAAATCTGGAGCACATCCTCGATCTAATGGTCCCTTCTCTTCACGAAGAACAGGAACGAACTGGTTGTTGATGCTCCTTCAATCGGCCAATGCTCGCAGCTCTAGCCACCTGGGAGCTTCCCAAGTGTTGAAAAATGGAGTTGGAGCCTTCTTGAATCTGATGATGCTCTCAAATAGGTCCGATCCCAATAGATGGGGGCTTGGAGATCGATGAAGCTGGAGGGTTATTTCCTGATGTAGACACCCCTCAAATGGGGTCTTCAGCACGTGTAAGTGAAGTAGAAAGAGTGGCAGAGCAAGGTCAAAGGTGTGGGCTTTTATTGGTGGCTAATCAAGGTGGAAATGAGGTGGAGCGGAGAGGTTCGACGGGCGGCAGAGGAAGGACCTCGAGTCTTCGATCCAGGAGAAATCGAGTGGACTTGGTGGTCATGCAGGTGGATAAAATGATAGGGAAGGTGATGGAGGTGAACCGGGTGTCGATACAATGGAATCAATCGTTGAAGCAGAAGCTCAATGGAACTACGAATTCTTAATCTAAGCTAATGTTGTTAATTAAAATACAAAATAAAAATGTGAAATTAAAACTACATCTAAAATCTATCTAAAAATGCAGTTACACTATGGCTCAACCTGTAGACCAAGGCATCGGATGGAGCTCCGCCATGTGGTTACTGGTGATGCCCGGATCATGTTCATCCCTCCGCATGCACGCTACAATTTGTCTAAGGAGATGCGATCACCTACTCAACTTGGTTTTGTGTCGATTTGATGGGTTTGGTGAAGAATAACAAATCAAAAATCAAAGTGGAGCGGAGGAAGGGTTTATGTACATGCGGATCACATGCATGTAGACTACTGGCACAAGTTACGATTTCTATCTCTGCATGCATCATAGTTTTTCACTACATTTCATGAATCCTCCTGACCTAAGACATATTTTTCATTGAAAAAGGAAATCTACATCTCGCTAGATATTGTTTAAAATATCAAAAAAAGAGAAAACTTGAAAAATAAAAAAGATTTATTCTTATTTTAAAAAATATGACCAACAATAAGAAAATAGCTCGACTTAACTTGTATTGGGAGAGAAAACCCCCCATTGTTGCAGGTACATAACTCCGACTTACAAGGATTACAACCAAAAATCCCTATACTTGTGCCTTAAGTACCCGTGCACCACTTTTTGGTTTATGATTACAATTGTAAGCACTTTCCTCCTACCATAGAAAGTCGATTGGGTATGCTCCATCTCAAAGTTCCCTTTAGTCCTGAATAACCCGTCAGCCCAAGCAGATGATACCACTATTTGGGGATTATGAGGACGTATGCTTGGTGACAGGGCGACACCACCTTATAAGTATGTTTAATATAACTGCTTGATCACCAAAAATAAAATTGAAAAGATGAAAGGATCGAACTCTTACGATCTATACCATGTGAAGTTGGTGAATCTAGGATTTGAATTGTGATTGTTTGTGGGGTGTACGTTATTCAACATCTTATATGCCTTCACACTCGTGTTCTTTATTTGATAATTGTGTTCTCTCCCGTATTCTTTTTGTCATCAAGGATGACGTTTAGACGGATTTTATGCTCATACTCTATGATCTTTCGATCTTCCACCGTCTTACGTATGTCTTCATAGACTTGGAATGACCCTCTTCCCGAGTCGTCTCACTTACTCATAAGGTGAGTCAGATCCAGACTCCCTTGCCTTCCAGCCCTTTAGTTGAGGCAGACCCATGCCTTTGCTTTTTGTCTACTTCTCCTACACAATTTTCCATGAGTTTTTATGAGACTTTTTCCTTCCCGGAGGATTTGACGGACATGGCTAGAGGGAAAGCACCAGTCAAGGATAGAGCTGTTGAGGATAGACCAATTGATGAGAAACAGACATCTGAGAGACTAGATCCAGCTTCGGATATTACAGTAGGGATTCTGGACACACTCCAACAAAGGAGCTTGTAGATCAGAGATCAGTGTATAGTACGGGATGATCTTAGAGCTGAGGTCATTGTGCTGAGAGTATAAGCCATGAACCCACTACCACCTGTCATGGTTCCTTCTACTTTGAGAGATGAGTATGACCCAGAGCGAGGATGCTACACCATTGGATTCAGTTACCATTGAATCAAGGGTCATACGAGTTGAGACCATCCTTCATTTCATTGCTTCCCAAGTTCTATGGGAACAATTCAGAAGAGTTGTTCACGTTTTTACAACAGTTTGAGATGATATGTGGAACAATGAGCTTTCCAGGAGTTACACAGGAGGCTATACGCCTCAAGTACTTCCCCTTCGCCTTAGCAGATAAGGTGCTTGACATATTGAGTCATTTGGGGAGGGATATTTCTACATGGGACTATATGAAGCCCACTTTCCTTCATAAATACTTTCCTCTGAGACAGATGGATATGATGAGAAGTCAGATCTCCAACTTTACCCATTTTCCACCTGAGTCATTCCATGAGGCATGGGATTGATTCAAGGATTTGGTTTAGAGATGCCCTCATCACGATATTCCAGTAAAGGTGCTAGTGCATAATTATTTTGGAGGACTTCAGTTGGATGTTTAAGGCCTAGTAAGCGATGCATGTGGCAGTAGCTATCTGAATAGAGATACAGAGTCAATTTAGTCCATCGGATGGCAGAGAATTCACATGTTATTGATTCTACTCAGGCATTCTAGAAGGGACCACCACACCAAAGAGAACATCATAAGGTGGCATATGTTTCAGATTTTTATTCACAATCGGACATGGGATTTATTAGTGATAAGCATACACTAGTCGACGTGATTCAAAAGGTAGTTCATGATTTACATCTATTGTGAGAGTTGGAGAAACTCTCATCACTTCCATAGCAGTTGAGTGATCTGACAAAGAAGGTGACTGACTTGTCACTCTGGTATTGGCAATCATGTCCTTCTTTTACTTCTCAGCCTATACGTATGTCTTTGTCCGCTCCTCCCATCTGTCAGATTTAGTGAGTTCAGAGCGATCCGGTATAGCCCACTGAACCTCCATAATTGAATTGGCATGATAATCCGTCCAATGCAAATCCGAGTCATATCATGAGACCTATAGATGATGATGTTGATCCTCACTCCACTCTTGAGATCAATGCAATTCGGTACTCTCTTGTTCAGTATTAGTCTACACCTCAGAGTGTACATCAGCAACACCAACCCATACATCCACAACATGGACGACCATGTCCACATTTCCAGCACCATCAACATTACATGCATCAGCAGTCTCACCAGCAAAGACCACAATCATATCAGTATCCTGCTACACATTCACATATTTATCATCACCATCAGCAGCAACATTCTTCTTTTACACCACAGAGATCTCCTCAGCCTTATACACCACATCAACACACTCCTAAGCAGGAGAAAGTAGACAGTCAGGGACAACACACTGAGTCAGAGTTATCTTCACAATCCCTAGCACTAAACCAGATCATGTACATGTTGAGCATGCTTCAAATAGTGCATAGGACTAAGATGGAGCAGGTTAACCATTGTCTGGATGAGTTAACCGTATCCAAGACCACTCTCCTAACATAGCCTCATATGAATCCAAAAAATAAGAGATGACACATGGATCATGTAGATGCCACCATAGGTAAGGTCACATTTCCTGTTTTTTTTATCTAACTTCATCCATCTCAGGAGCACTAGACATCCATTATCACCTGATCTAAAGAGGACAAGACACATGATGAGGAGCAAGAGCCGATCCATGATGACATTACACATTCTAATGCTGAGGAGGAGGACCACCATAATGAGGACAAACATGATGTCCATGGGAGCGATGTAGAGATCGTTTATGGACACAAGCGACTCAGATGATGATACCACGCCATGCCATACTGCCACTCCCGATGATTCTACTTACTTTCATGTATTCGAGAGTTTTGTACATACTTCTTAGATTACCGATGTGCATGTTGATTCCACTTTTGTTGATGTGAATGAAAATAACTTTATTGTTCCTGAGATTGTTCCTTTTCCCGATGCTTTTATAGAAAAGGAAAGAAAAATACCAAAAAGAATCATGTTACTCCAAAAATAAGATGATTATTGAAAGATCACATTGTTTCTAAAGTTTCCATTACACGATACCTTGTATCACTTTCCTACACTTAAGATTCAGTTGAGGAACAAATGTACAACACGTAGGAAAAGGAAATCACGAGTTGAGAAACATGTATTGGACCAAGGCAACTTCTGTGCTATTCAGAAAAAGATACCAAAGAAAATGAGAGATTCAGGAGCTCACTATGTCATATGTGAGATTTCAGATGTCGCATTCGATCAGACACTCTTATATAATGGTTCCTCGATTAATTTTCTTCCATCTTCTTTACTTGATAATTTCAAGTTTGGTCCTATTTACAAATCACGAGCAATACTTCAGTTTGTAGATAGATATATGAAAAGACCTAGAGGTATGTTGAGGAACATTATTGTGACTGTTCAGGGCTTGCAATTTCTAGTGGACTTCACTATCCTAGACATGACGTGCCCTACACAGTTACGTCTTGCTATAGTCATTCTTGGGAGGCCTTTCCTGCAGACCATGAAGGGCCCTCTTTGATTATGATTCTAGGAGAGTATCATTTAAGACGGACAATGGAGAGCTACACATTGAGATGCTGAGAGGATGTAGTAATACCTGATCAATATAATCATTCACATCAGAGGATATCGGCTTTGGAGATGATTGTCATAACATAGATGAGACACAGTCTCTTGATCTTGAGAGCATTTATTTTCATACCATGATATCCTACATGGGGATCAGGTAGATCACATGGTACCTAGTTCTTCAGATGACTGTTCACATGCGGATACACATATCATATCAGAACTATATGAGCAGACAGTGGCAGTAGACATCTCCATGCCACATATTGAGAGTACACATATTTCAACACGAGAGTCAGTTGATTACATTTTAGAGATTATTCGATCTATTCAGCGTAGAGAGCTGGATGGTGTAATGAATACATGTGTGGACACCTTCTGTAGTCTGACTCCAAAGACATATATTTCAGTAGAGAGAACTATGCCATTTACAGATTTTACTTATAGAGGAATTATACTAAACCAGACAGGTTGGTACATGATTGCAAAAAAAATGATTCTGTATGACCCAAGTTGAGGTGATCTACTCTGTATAGGACTCATGACTACTCTTCCACTTCATTTTGTCCTGTACAGAGACCTGTAAGCCTTTCAGTTTTTGGAGTACACGACTTGTATATTCTTCTTAGATCCCAATCATCCTCATTTTTTCTCATCTTTATACTTAGGATACCCTATCCTAAGTATAGGGGGATCGATTTCCTGTTGATTCTCTTTTTCAATGTTGTTCTTTTTTTTTACTTTTTTGTTTTTCCTTTCTTTTACATCAATCACTGGTCCTGATTTTTTATCACATTTTTTCTGTACTTATGATACATGATCCTAATTATAGGGGTTACAGAGTGATTTCATTGATTTCTGTATTCTTCATCTTTTTCTTCCGTTCCTTTGTTTGTATATTCATTACCCTCAGTCACCTCATTTGTGTCCTCCACTATAGTGACGATAACATGTGGGGGTGATTTACTTCATATTTTCTTTCTTTTTCACCCACTTTTATTTAGCACAAGTTATGTCCTTTTTGTCTTTTGACGCTATGAGTACATAACCCAAGATAAGTATAGGGGGTGCTTATATATATATATACTTTCATACATAAATCATACTTCTATGTATTTTCTATATTTATAAAATCCATAAAAAGTGGGTAAGGGTTAATTAAATTTAAAATCTTTTATTTATAAAATCCTTGTAAATAAGTAAAATATTTGTAAAACTTTTATTTAAAAATATTAATTAAAAATTTGTATTAAAAACATGTATTTAATATATATAATACTTATTTAAAATTCTATTTAATAAAATATGTATAAATAACTTAATCTTTAAAATTATTTGTATATAAAATTGTAAAATACATTAGTTTTTTAATTCAAATATAATATTGGTATTTTATCATAAAATTCTTTAAATATGCTTGTGTATAAAAATTGAAAAATCATAAAAAAATAAAGTCCTAAAATTCATAAAAATTGCAAATCTTTAAAATCCATAAAAATGAGGCAAATTTAGAAAATTTTTTATGATTAGCAAAAACATGGTTGCATTTGCATTATCATTTTTTAGAATAAATTTGATTTCTCAAACTAAATATTGGGAATAGTCTAAAGGATGGAGCTTGATTATGGCCTTTGACTTTTATTGTATAGAACCTTGTTAGGAACTGGAATTTAGACTTTGCAGGTCTATGACCTAAATTGTTGGGTTCCATAAGACCATGTTTGTGAATTTAACTTAAACTTGCCTACGTACAAGACTTGGTGTCATCTGTTTAACTCTCCAACAATGAAACAATTTTCGACACATGCACTTCGCATTTAGCTCGACTTGCATGGGGTTGTGAAGAGCAGTTCATTTAAGTGGTGCATTTTCATCCTTGTCTAGTGGCAGGCATGTCTAAAGATGGGAGTTATGGGGTTGAAATAAAGCTTTGGATGAGGGAAGCATCTGTTGGCACAATTTTTCCAAAATCTTAAAAAAATGGATGGAATGAAAATATGTTATATCCGTCGGGGCATAAAAGATTGATGCAGTGCAAGCAAAATTACAAACTCTACCAAAAAGAAGCCATCAAATACAAATATGAACACAATGGTCCAAGCTTCCAAAAGCCTGCACATCTTAGTGGAGACTTAGCTACATTGGTCGGGCTTCACAAGGAGATGTGACTACGCTGGTCACTCTCCAGTTCTTTTCTCATTCTTCTACATTCTCTCTCTATTCAACTATGGGCACGACACCATCTAGCCTTAGAAGGAAATATCCGCACGAGGAAGGAGTACTGGATGAGGAACCAATGGGAGTGTATTATTGGGATGAGTAGTTTCTTTGTTTCTTTAAGCAGAAAGAGCTAACACAGTTCACACACGGTACAATTGAATTCAAGGTTGATAGAGTCAATGATATGCCAAGTGGACCTGAGCTGGCTGTTGAGGTAAAGCTAAATAAGGATTTGTGGAACTTGAGGACTGTTGAGATTAAAATCCTAATCCTAGTTTAGCCTCTGACAAAATGCTTGTTTTAAGCCCGACCAAGCTCCGTCCTTTGCCTATTCTCATGAATTGGATTAGGAAAATAAATTCATTCTAACTTTCTTTCTTTTCCCTTGCTTTTCAAATAAGTGTTTGCTAAGGGACTAGCAAAGTTTAAGTATAGAGGGTTGATGAATCCATAATTCATGGACTTTTCTTGTGCATTTTGTCTTAAAACTCTTAATAAATGCATGTAAATATCTATTAATTTCAATTTCTTATAAAAATAACAATCATGAAAGAAAAGCATTTTTTTTGCATTAAAACATGTAAATAAATAAATGAATAAAAAGAATGAAAAATAAAAAGAGGTAGTCTTTAATATGCATATATGTACAGTATGACTAAATAGAATATAAATAAAGCTGAAGGATATATTTATATAATCTAACATCTAAGACTAAGTCAACATATATTGGTTGACAAACAAGAAAGTAGAGGGAGATAAGGAAGAAAACCACAAAAAGAATTAATTATACATTCCACACATTATACATTATTTAGTCATTATTTATTAAAACTTCATTGATTTTAATTATTTTATTTATGCATATTTTTCACCAAACTCTTCTCCTTTATATTTTTAAAAATACATATAAAAATATACAAATTCTAGAAAAAACCCAACTTGTATATACGCCGAGGAGTCCAACTTTCAATTTGTCAATTTCTCAAATTTCGAGCATCATAACTTCTTCATACAAACTCCAATTTCACTCTACTCATCTTTAAAGTTCATAAAGTAATATATTCTCTAATTAATGAAGTGATTTCACTTAAATCGGAGACCGTTTGTAAAAAGTCAGTTTTGGTAGCCATGTGAGCCCGAGGTGAACCATTCATACAATAAATGTTATTGTAATATTTGATTTATCAATAAAAGTTAATGAGTTTTTCACTCCCTATTCGAGATTAAATGAATGAATGCACTATATGGCCCCTATGTACAAATATGGTTCTATACCATGGTCATCTTAATGATCATACAACTGTTGATTTAATAATTAAATCATAGAGGCTGGTGCTTGTATGAATATATAAGGAGTTAGATTAAGGACTCATCAAGAACCGTCAAATTATTGTTAAGAGATGATATCCAGTTTGAGTAGGAGATGGCAATCCTTTCTCATTAGGCTGATATCTGACCGACCTCTTGATGCAGGTCCTCTACATGGGAATAGAGATTCGAAGGTGTCAGATTAGTTGGGTCAAATAGTTGACTTAACGAGATTGCGATAACCAAAGTCATATGTCGTATACTATCATGATATTGGCACACATCCTCTGACCGAAGACAGATGTGTTGCTATATGTCTGAATGTGTACAATTGGAAGACTAAAAGATTGATGACCTAACCAAGGTCTATACACCGACGAGGTGGTGTACACATGAGGGCATATAAGTAATACGATCTCCCAAAGGGATCATACATGTTCACTTATAAACCGGAAGTCTTGAGCTCACTCATGAGGTATTGGGACCCGATCAAATTCCATGCATGGTCGTCATGCTTTGGAATCATGATAAGAATTTATATGTATGATATGTGCCTTTGGAAAGCATATGATCGATACCAACTCCCAATGACTAAGAATGAGAAACTTGATGATGAAACCCTAAAGATGACAGTATAAAATTGATCTATATCTTCGGGTTTATCATAGGTCTTCAAGTATGCATGATGTACATGTATTAAGAATACCTGAGGGTGATATGATCATAAACGATTGTATAACCATGACACTTCTATTCCAAGGGAGTGATAAACATGTCTGGATTTTAGTGACTCCTCTCAGTAGAGGAGTAATTGATCTTTGTCCAAGTGTTGGACATTGATCTGAATGAGATTTAGACGCAATGAGGAGATTAAGTTTACGGCCTTGATTTAATCAAGCATCTATGAGAGGTTCATGAGATCTAGATTTGAGATGTGATCTCAATATCCACTCAATTTACGTGAAAAATACAATTACCCGGTCCTTATCTCCAAGTATCTGCGGAGAAAGAGCGTTATTCTAGAAGGAGTTCAAGAATAATTCCATTGTTGAATTACACTTAAGCATTCAGAAATAGATAATTAAATATGATTTAATTATCATGAATAATGTGAATTAAATTCATATTATTTGATTGCATGAGAATGATAATCTAATATGATTAAATGTGATTTAATTATTATTGATATGAATAATGTTGATAGCACTATCCAAGTTATTCATAAGATATTATAAATGTGATTTATAAAGTATTAGAGGGAGAGAGCTTATTATGATTTATATTTGTTGATTAATTATTGGTATGAAGTGAATTCACATTGGATCATTAATTGAATATGTGAATCACATTTTATTTTGGGTTGTGAATTTGATTCACAATTTTTCCAATGGAAAGATTGCAATATTCACAAAATAATTATGAATTATTTTTGTACAATAATTTACAACAAGTGTTGTTGTAAATATAGGAGATTTTCATGAAATAATATAATCTCAAGAGATTACATTAGATTGCACCCTTCCTTAATTGGAGGGTGGACAACCACCCAATCCCATTATGAAAGGGTGGTCATCCACTCTAATCCGATGGAATGATGCAATCTCCATTCCATAATCTCCATGTTCGATTGAATTAATTTTAGGATTAATTTATATTGATTTTTCAATATATATTTAATCTTAATTAAATTAATTGTTGTTATCTTTTTACAACAAAATCTTGGCCATTGAAAGAAGTACAAATCAATCTCACCCATTGATTTTGTGTAATCCAAGGATTGGGATCCATGGACTCTCAAAGTACTATATCAGAATAGGTTGCTCTTCAGGTAACAACAATTGCAACAACAATATCTCTCTCATTCTCACGCTCTCTCTCTCTCTCTCTCTTTGGGTGGTCGTCCATCCAAACCCTAGAGAGAAGACCACTGTCGTTGTTGGATAGCCGTTGTGTAGTCGTTTCGAGTGCCCTAGGTTATCCATCTTATTTGGTGTGCTTCACTCTTGAAGAAGATGTTTGATCTCATATAACAAGATCAAGAGTTCTCTTGCTTGGATCAACGACTTGGATTGCGAGAAGCACGCGACTCATTCCTGTGCTAGGAAGAGTCTCCTCTGACGGATCGAACTTGAGACAGAAGGTCTCTTCTCTTAAATGCTCGATCACAACTACATGACTAGAGGATCCCTTTATCTAATATGTGGTCAGATGAAATGATCCACAAAGTGTTCTTGGATCATGTGGTTTCATCGATTAAAAATCTTTTAAACTCCGTTTCACCGAGCAACTAGTGCGACTAGTCGCTCTTAATCATATATGATGCGATCATCATGCTTTCATGATGTGCTTAAGGATTCTTATATATCCTTTACGTGGTATCAGAGCCAGGTTGGAATTTTTCGATGTGATCCATAAACTTAGGAAGACATGGGGATTAGGGTATGTGAAAAGTTTATCGCATTTCATTCTCCCAAACCTGTTTTGTGAATATTTTTGTCTATGTTTAAATTATTTAAAACGAAATGATCACTTGGATTATGTTCCCCATTAAATATGGAAACCGAGGGATTTGTGTTTGTGTGATTTGGAATCCGATTGCTCAACTTATGATCATTTTAATGAACATGTATCACTATTTCGGAGATGATGAATCTTGATGTAATTAAAGAGTTAATTACTGTTTTAAAACACCTAGAAATGTGTGCAAATCATTTAGGCTCTGTTGTAAATCAAATTACAAAACTTTGGAAACTTATTTTACATGATTTGAATTTAAATTTATTAATATATGCTAATTTAGTAAGTGAGGGTCACTGCTGGAAATTACATTCCTAAGCAAGAACCATGTGAATGTCATTTAATCAATTAGTGAAATTAATGGTTAATTTCCTGGAATAATTATTGATGAATATTTTGTGAAATATTGATAATAATTATTTCCTTAAACGACATTGTCTTAACTAATAATTAATTAGATAGGATCTAGATCACAATTGGTTGCATGGCCTTCTTTTCAACAAATAAACTTGCTTGAATAAGATTGGGAATTTCTTGAGCAAATTTCCTTATAATATAAATCAAAATAGTTTGATTATTATTATATGATATAACTTCGGTTGAAAAATCGATTATCATCTCAAGTACAAAGTGATCAATTGGCATTATCCTAACCTGAGATGGATATGGTGTCTAATTAGGGAGCATTGGGGTAGTAGGTTGCTCCGTGAGCGGTCTGTCCCACTCCCATCGATATTGGCCATGACAAAGGGTATGGAAGGGATAATGTTTGAGGATCATGATGTATTTTTCAAATTATTAAAATTCGAATAATATGTATTTTTGAGATAATACCATCTTTTCAATAACATTCAAGTTTGTTGAATGATTGAATTGGGATAATTGATTTAATGCGATTAAATAAATTACATCCAATTAAAACACTCTAGCGTGAATATATGTGTATTTCCCTTGGAAGAATTAATTATATGAATGTGATTCATGATAATTAATTAGAATTTGAATATGAGGTGGAGGATCGCATAAGTGGCATCCATGGTCTTCCGTCAAGGCGAAGGGTTACGCCGCTAGGGATTGTATATAGGAGACACCTGTTTGAAGTGACAGCTCATGCATACAAGCGTATCTGGATCGGGCTCTTTGTTTCTCTAAAGAGTAAGGCGGTATGCGTAGTGACCCCAATATCGAGTCCTCATATTATTGGGGTGATATTCAATTTCACATAACGAGTTCTAATCCTATTGATGGTTGGTTCAATTAACGACGGGTCAACATCACCTTAGGGGTGGTGGGCCCAGGTGTTAAAGACTGAATTGGGAAATGCAAGTTCGACTTGCAAGGCAGAATGTGTTCCCGCTTCTTTTTATCTAAGTTACAAGTTCTCATATTATTGGGATGTGACAAAGGTAAAGAGGAGATCCCAATTCTTACTAGAGATATAGTGGTAAGTATATTTCTTGCTTTGAAAGTGATTAAGGGAATGGACTTTCAAAGTTGAAAAGGCAAGATTAATTTTATTAAAAATTCCTTAATCAAAGAAATACAATTGAATATATTATTATATATTCTAATATAGTGCATTTTTAATTTCAGAAAATGAAGTCCATGAACCCTCTTAGCAGGCTCCTAGAGGTCAATCAGTTGACCAGATCAAATTATTCGAATTGGATCGGAAATTTGGATCTTGTCCTATCTGTTGAGCGCATCTCTTATGTGATGTAAAAGGACAAGTACACAAACCTGAAGACTCCAGAAGAAATTAATTTTATCGATAAATATGATGAAGATCATAATCTAGCAAGATGTTACATTATGGGTTCATTGTCCAAGTGCTTCAGAAGAATCATGTGGAAATAAACATTTGCCAAGAAATCATGTTGAATCTGAGATAAATGTTTGGTGATGTAAACCACACACATTATTATAATATAATGAAAGAACTTATTCGATGCAAGATGCAAGAGGGGACCTCTGTCAGAGAACATTTACTCAAAATGTTTGGGTACCTTTCTAAGCTGGAAACTCTAGGAGCTGACATGGATGCATATATGCAGGCTGACTTCATTGTGTTGTCACTCCTTAAGTCTTTCAACAACTTTGTGGTCACCTACTACATGAACAAAGTTGATTATACTAACAATAGGCTGTTGGCTGCTTAAAATTCTACAAAAGATCTAATGAAGAAGGATAGCCCCTCTGGTAGTGCAATGGTTGCACAAGTCCAAGGAAAGCGTGGTCAGAAGCAAGGTTCTCGGAAGGGCAGAGCCTATACGAGAAAGAAGAAGAGTCAAGGTGTTGGCTCATCTTCCAATGCATCCACTTTGATTGCATCAAAGAAAACTGATGTATGTCACCACTACAAGAAGTGGGGGCACTGGAGAGGTAATTGCCCAAAATACCTGAAGTTTACCGACAAAGGTAAAGCCCTTGTAAGTATGAAATCTACTTTTATCACTGGAACCAATTTTCTCGTTGGACGAGAAGTAAGTTGGGTTATTGATTCTGGTGCATCTGTTCATATATGCAATTTGTTACATCTATTTTAGGAAACTAAGAATCTTGATGAAGGGAAGATAGTCATCCAGATGGGATCTGGTGTAAGTGTTACAGCAATTGTCGTCGGGACATGTCGGCTATTGTTATCTATTGGAAGAGTCCTAATACTTAAAGAGTGTCTTTATGTACCTACAATCAGAAGGAATCTTATATCTATATCTAAGTATGTTAGAAGCAGATATTCATTCCTTTTCTGTAATAAACTAGTCATAAATCAATATGGTAAGCATATTGTTGATGGTGTTTTGACGTCTGGTGGACTCTATGAATTGTGCATTAATGAACATGTCATGAATGTTACTACCACTAATAAAAGTCCTAAAAGATCCGAGAGAGGATGGAAATCGTTCGAATATGATTTGGCATCAAAGTCTTGGTCATTTATCTGTTGATAGGATCAATAGTTTTATAAAGAATGGACCCTTAGATTTCCTACAGGTTCAATCTTTTCCTACCTGTGAACATTGTATTCAAGGTAAAATGACTAGGATGCATTTCCACAACAAGGTTACAAGATGCGAGGGTATTCCTGACCTAATACATACCTATGTATGTGGTCCCCTTAGTAACGTGACTCAAAATGGATATCGATATTATTTGATGTTTATTGATGATGATTCACGATATGGGTTTATTTTCCTACTACGTCATAAATCTGAAACCTTTGAAAAGTTCATAGAGTTCAAGGTTTTGTTTGAGAACCAAACCGATAGGAATATCAAATAGATTTGATCTGACTGAGGTGGAAAGTACCTCTCAGATAAATTCAAGGAATATCTTAAAGATAATGGAATTGTATCCAATCTCACTCCATCTAGAATCCCCTCCCCCCAACTTAATGGAGTTGCTGAAAGACGCAACAAGACCATCATGGATATGGTCTGTTCAATGGTGAGAAAAGCACATTTACCTCTTACTTTCTTGGGAAATGCAGTAGAGACTGCAAGTTATATCCTGAATAAGACTCCTAGCAAGTTTATACCTAAGACTCCTAATGAGCTCTGGTTTGGAACCAAACCTACTATTAAACACTTGAAGGTTTGGGATTGCTTGGTCCATGTAAAGAACATGGATGGAATTAAGCTCGAATCTCACTCTCGTGAGTGTTACTTCATTGGGTATGTTAAAGATGGTATTGGATACTAGCTTTATGACCCTGAGACCTAGAAGGCTTTTGTCTCTAGAGATGTGAGATTTCTGGAGGATGACTTCCTCAAAGGTCAAGATAAAAATGAAGTAGAGGAACCCATTGAATCCCCTAAGGATTCTAAGCTTCCTGATCTAAAAATTGAATAAATAAATAAAGATGAAACCCCATACCTCTTCGAAGGAGTTCGAGGGTGGTTGCACCACCTGAAAGGTATGGATTCCATGTGTTAGGCGAAACTGACAATGATCCTGCTTCATTTAATGAAGCACTTATAGATCATGACATGGATAGATGGATGCTAGCAATAAAGTTGGAGATTGACTCCATGCATAAGAATGGTGTATGGACCCCAGAGGATCCACCTAAAGTGGTAAAACCCATTGGGTGTAAATGGATCTTCAAGAGAAAGAGGGGACCTTATGGGAAAGTAGATACTTTCAAGGCACGTCAAGTAGCAAAAGGCTACACACAAAGAAGGCATCGACTACGATGAGATTTTCTCTCCTATGGCTATGCTTAAGTCCATCAGGATGCTACTAGCTATAGCTGCATCTCTTGACTACGACACATAGCAGATGGACGTCAAGACAGCTTTCCCCAATGGATACCTTGAGGAGGATATCTATATAGAGCATCCCCAGGGCTTCATAACCGAGGAAGGAAAAGTATGCAAGTTGAAGAAATCCATCTATGGCCTTAAACAAGCTTCTTGTAGCTGGACCATCAGATTTTGCGGAACCATAAAGAGTTATGATTTTGTGCAGAATCCTGATGAACCTTGTGTGTACAAGAAGCTTAGTGGGAGCACCATTGTGTTCATCATGATGTACATAGATGACATCCTTATCATTGAGAATGATACATGGATGATGACCAATGTTAAGATTTGGCTATCCCATACCTTCGAGATGAAAGATCTTGGAGAAGCCTCTTACATCTTGGGTTTAAAGCTATTCAAAAACCAAGAAAAGAGGATATCGAGATTATCACAACGTGGGTACATTAAGAGAATTCTTGAAAGTTTCCGTATGGAGAGTTCCAAGAAACATTTCCTCCTCTTAAGACATGGTATCCATCTGTCTAAAGGGATGGCTTCTCAAAGTGTTCAGAAAAAGAAAGCCATGGCTGGATGCCCCTATGCATCAAATGTAGGAAGCTTAATGTACACCATGATCTGTACTATGTCTGATATCTTCCATGTAGTAGAATGTGTCTAGAATGTGTACTAAGTCATTACCCGCCCTATTATGGAGCGCAACACTGGAATGCAGTGAAGATAATTTTCAAGTATCTAAGACGGACGCAAGATTTCATCTTGGCCTATGGAGATAGCGATCTCCAAGTCTTAGGTTACATATATTCAGACTTCCAGTCAGATATTGATGATTGAAAGTCGACATCACGGTTTGTATCCATGTTGAACAGTGGTGTTGTGAGATGGAGAAGCAAGAAGTAGGATACTATAGCAAATTCAACATTAGAAGTTGAATACATTGCCGCATCAGATGCTGCAAAGGAGGCGGTGTGGTTGCGCAAGTTCGTCATGGAACTTGACATAATTTCCTCTGATACTCCCATCTTGTTACTCTGCGATAACGCGGGAGCCATTGCCCAGGAGAAGGAACCCAGATGGCATCAAAAGGGAAAGCACATGGAAAGGAAATACCACATCATTTGGTAGATTCAAAAGCATGGTGACATCATCATCACCAATGTGGCCTCTGTCGACAATGTTGTTGATCCTCTTACCAAACCTTTGACACAGAAGGTTTTCAACTAGCATGTAATGAATATGGGTTTAAGGATTGTACCTGAATGGTTCTGAGGACTAGTGGGAGATTGTTAGCCATGTGAGCCCGAGACGAACCATTCTTACAAAAGATATTATTGTAATAATTGATTTATCAATAAAAATTAATGAGTTTTTCACTCCTTATCTGAGATTAAAAGAATGAATGCACTATAAGGTCGCACTGTACAAATAGGGTTATGTACCATGGCCATCTTAATGATCATACAATTGTTGATTCAATGATTGAATCATAGAGGCCGGTGCTTGGATGAATATCTAAGGAGTTAGATTGATGACTCATTAAACACCATCGAATGATTGGTAAGAGATGATCTCCAGCCTGAGTAGCAGATGACAATCCTTTATCATTAGGTTGATATCTAACTGACCTCTTGATGTAGGTCCTCCGCATGGGAATAGAGATTCAAAGGTGTCAGATTAGTTGGGTCAAAGAGTTGACTTGATGAGATCAATATAACCAAAGTCCTATGTCATATAATATCACGATATAGACCGACATCATCTGACTTGAGACAAATGTGTTGTTATATGTCTGAATGTGTACATTGGTCAGACCAATAGGTTAATGACCTAACCAAGGTGAGACAAATGTGTTGTTATATGTCTGAATGTGTACATTTGTCAGACCAATAGGTTGATGACCTAACCAAGGTCTATACACCGGTGAGTAGGTGTACATATGAGGGCATATTTGTAGTACTATCTCTTAAAGGGATCATACAGGTTCACTTGTGAACTGGAAGACATGAGCTCACTCATGAGATATTGGGGCCGATCAAATTTCATGCATGATCGTCGTGCTTAGGAAGCATGACAAGAATTTGTATGTTTGGTATATGCTTTTGGAAAGCATATGATCGATACCAATTCCCAATGACCAAGAATGAGAAACATGATGATGAAACCCTAAAGATGAAAGTGTAAAATTGATCTATATCTTCGTATTTATCATATGTATTCAAGTATGCATGATGTAGATGTATTCGGAATACCCAAGGGTGATGTGATCATAAACGATTGTATAACCATGGTGCTTCCATTCCGAGAGAGTGATGAAACAGGTATGGTTTTTAATGACTCCTCTCAGCAGAGAAGTAATCTGATATTGGTCCAAGTGTTGGACATTGATCTAAATGAGATTCAGATAAGATGAGAAGATTGGGTTTACAACCTTGATTTAATCTAGCATCTACGAGAGGTCCATGAGATCTAGATTTGAGATGTGATCTCAATATCCAAGTCACTATATGTGGAACATACAATCGCCATGTCCTTATCTCCAAGTATCTCCAAAGAAAGCACGTTATTCTAGAAGGAGTTCAAGAATAATTCCATTGTTGAATTATATCTAAGCATTGAAAAATAGATAACTAAATGTGATTTAATTATCATGAATAATTTGAATTTGATTAATATTATTTGAATGCATGAGAATGATAATCCAATATAATAATTGTGATTTAATTATTATGGATAAAAATAATGCAGATAGCACTATCCAAATTATTCATAATATATTATAATTGTGATTTATAATGTATTAAAGCGAGCTTATTTTGATTATGGACAAGTTGGCAAGTCACATTCTGGATGAGTTACCTTGGTGTATGTCATTTGCTGATGATATTGTGTTGATTGACGAGACTAGAGAGGGAGTAAATGAGAAGCTTGAGGTCTGGAGACATGCATTAGAGACTAAAGGATTTCGTATAAGTAGGGTTAAGATGGAATACATGGAGTGCACCTTTGATGGAAGCATTGGTGACGGAATTGAGGTGAAGATAGGTGACAAAAACATTCGGAGGAGAGACTCTTTTAGATATCTGGGATCTACTTTGCAAAAAGATGGGGAAATTTATGGAGATGTTACTAATAGAATAAATACAGGCTAGCTAAAGTGGAGAGGAGCCTCTGTTGTTCTCAGTGATAAGAAAATTCCTTTAAAAATTAAAGGAAAGTTTTCAAAGCAGCCATGAGACATGTTGTGCTCTATGGATCTGAATGTTGGCCTGTGAACCATAGAATGTGCTGAGAATGGTTGTAGCAGAAATGAAAATGCTAAGGTGGATGTGCGGACACACATGTAAAGATCGGATTCAGAATGATGCAATCATTAAGAAAGTTGGTGTAGCACCGATCGAGGATAAGATGCGAGAAAACCGCTTAAGATGGTTTGGTCATTTGCAATGAAAATCAACGGATGCACCAGTTAGGAGATGTCAGTGTTGGGATGTTGAGCCAGCTATGGGAGGGAGACGACAGCCCAAGAAGTGTTGGAAAGAGACTATATGATGGAATCTTAGTTTTTTTGGATATAAGCCCGAGATTGACCACAGATAGATCTGAATGGAGGTGAAGAATCCATGTAGCCGACCCTACTTAATTGTGGGAAAAGGCTTTGTTGTTGTTGTTGATTAATTGTTGGTGTGAATTGGATTCTCATTGGATAATTAATTGAAAATGTAAATCACATTTTATTTAGGGTTGTGAATTTGTTTCATAATTTTTCCAATGGAAAAATTGCAATATTCACAAAATAATTATGAATTATTTTTGTAGAATAATTTACAACGAATGTTGTTGTAAATCTTGGAGGTTTCCATGAAATAATATAATATCATGAGATTACATGAGATTACACCCATCTTAATAGGAGGGTGGACAGCCGCCCAATCCCATTAGGAAAAGGTGGTCATCCACTCTAATCCCACGGAAGGATGCAATATCCATTCCATAATCTCCATGCTTGATTGATTTAATTTTAAGATTAATTTGTATAGATTTTTGAATATATATTTAATATAATTAAAACTAATTGTTGTTGTGTTTTTACAATAAAATCTTGTCCATTGAAAGAAGCACAAATCAATCTCATCAATTGATTTTGTGTAATCTATGGATTGTGATCCATAAACTCCCAAACTACTATATAAGAAGAGGCACCCCTTGCTCTTCAAGTTACAACAATTACAACAACAAGCTGACTCTCTCTATCTCTCTTATTCTCACACCCTCTCTCTCTCTCTCTCTTTGGGTGGTCGTCCATCCAAACCCAAGAGAGAAGATCGTTGTCATCGTCGGATAGCTATTGTGCTGTCGCTTCGACTGCCCTAGCTTCTCCGTCTTCTTTGGTGCGCTTCACTCGTGAAGATGACGTTCGATCTCCTGTAATGAGATCAAGATTTCTCTTGCTTAGGTCAACGACTTGGATTGTGAGAAGTACACGACTCCTCCGACGGATCAGACTTGAGACATGAGGTCTCTTCTCTTGGAGGCTCGATCACAACCACGCTAGAAGAGGTATTCCTTTATCTACTATGTGGTTAATCCAAGAAGTGTTCTTGGGTCATGTGGTTTCATCGATTAGAATTTTTTAAATTCCGTTGCACCGAGCAACTAGTGCGACTAATCGCTCTCTATCGTATATGATGCGATCATCACGCTTCTGTGATGTGCTTAAGAGTTCTTCCATATCCTTCATGTTTTGGGACCTAATGACAATTGGGTTTTTGGGCTATTTATTTTACTGAACATATTATTTATAGTAGTATTTATTTTATATTTTTTAATTATTTTCTTGATGTTTTATATTGTGTATAAATTATTTCAGAATTTTCATCATTATTTATTTTTTATATAAATCAAAAGCCCAAATTTATAGTTGAAATTGAATTTTGGTACATATACCTCTATGTATTATATATTTAAATCCAATTATTAAAATCTAGAAAAATTCATACATATTCTATTAATTAATAAAATATAAAATATAATATGTTAATTATTATATTATTAAGATAAAAATCAAAATCTTATTTGTTAAGTATACTATATACTTATTTATTAATATTATATTTGTAATTTATAAAATATATATTATTTATAGAAATAAATCATACCAAAATTTAGTTAATTTAATTATTAATTATTTTCCATTTTATACCTATTTAAATTGAGATTATTTACTAATTAATATCTATTTATTAAACTATTTATCAATCTGGCCTATCAGGTGCTGACACATGTCAACACCAGGAGCGTCTTCTCCAAGAACATTCAATTGGACTTCTGTTCTATGAACCCAACTTCTCCATTTATTCCCATCATCGTCTTCATCCAAACCATGATCTCCACCCTTGATCCTATAGTCTAACTACCCTAACATCCGATAGCCCTTATATCTACTTAACCACCATTTGATTTCCTTATTTAACGATCTAATATTTGGTTATTCGAACTTAACCACTCCTACCACTAGAATACCTTGGTCGGACCTCCAACTTCCTCGTCGTGTGCCATCTTGTTTCGATGGTGTCATCATTTGAAGAGAGGCCCGCATGGAAGAAGGAAAACTATAGGAGAGGTTCCAAGGCCTCGTTTGCCTTGAATCACATCTTCAAGCTGTGTTGAGCTTTAATGAACCGAGTCGTCGAGCGATGACAGAAGGATCTTATATCCTTTAACCACAAGTAACATTCTTTGCTATTTTGTTTCTTCGATTTTCGTGTTTGATTAGCATAGTTGATCCCAAATTTAGGTTACTTAATCATCATTCTAGATTCCTCAATCCAAACCTTCATCCAATTTGCATCAAATCGACCAAAATTTCCATATGTTATATCATCTTTCTAAAATAATAATAGACCTGAAAATTCCTTTGGTTGATTCGTAGAGAATCAAGCATTATAAATTCCTTTACATGTTAAGCATAGCATCTAGACCATTCTTGTACACCTTCTGAAGCAAGCTACATCTTCAATCAATGCTAAGACACAATTAGATTCAAGATCCAAGCATATTGTTCTTCCATGGAGTATAAACCCTAGTAGATATTCCATCTTTCTTTGTCGTCTTCTCCGATCAAGCCCTGCTACAGGGAAGCTCGAAGTGGGCAGGCACTGCAAGTGATGAATCTCCATTTCATCACCTTTATTCTTTCATTTTTGCCTTTAAACCCTAGCTGAATGCATGTATATATCATTAATTTGTCAAAATAAACGTTCACTAATTTGTACAAAATATGGTATGAAATATTGTAAATTTGTTATATTTATTGCCAAAATAAAAGAATAAAGGAAAGAAAAGAAATTGAGTGAAATGTCAAGGACATTGAAGTGACCTTAACCCTCAAGATGCAATCATCATGATGACTTAGTCAACAAGGAATAAAGTAGGGGGAGATAGGGTGGCTAATTGCACATAATATACAGAACTGATCACTCTACAAAATAGGCCAATAATTACTATTTGGGACCTATTTTATTTTTTATACCTCAAATAATGAAACTTTTTACATGAAAATTGTAGCTAAAAATATATAGAAAAATACAAAATTTATTTCACGCACAAATAATACACAGTGTACAAAATATACTATGAATAAAATCCAAAACCCCAAACTTCCCAGACTCATATCTCTCAAATAAGAACTCAGAATATATCGAAATCACCTTTAATTGTATATAACTTTTCATAAGCTATTTAATGAAGTGGTTTCATAATTTTCGAAGTCAAGGTGTGAAAGTTAGATTTTGGACCCCTATTGTATAATATACGTAATTAAAATATTCATTTTATTTATCCTTTATTATTCTTATATTCATATTTTTATAATGTTGTGAATATTACTTTGTAACATATGTACATATTAAAACTAAAAAGACCATAAAGAAAACATTAAAATATAATATGTATATACAATACATAGATGAAATACCTATAACTATACATATACAATTAATACACCTATTTAATTAAGTGTATGTATATTACTTCAGAAAAATATCATATAAATATAATTATATGTATAAAAATAAGTTATAAATATATAAAGTAAGAAGATAAAATAATAAAATTTAAAATAAAAAATAAAATACTTAAAACGTAGGTAAATACACATGTATATATACCCTAAAAAGTAACTGGTAAATAAACACTTCTAAAAAATAAATAAAAATATGCATAAAAACTACAGAAAATGAAAAACATTTTTTTTATTTTATAACCTAAAAATAATAAAATCATATACTATTTATTATGAATTTACCCATGTATTTTGCCTTGAAATTTCTTAGTTGGTCAACGTGAACAACCAGGTACGCTCTTTTGTTGACCGCAGGTCAACTGTCCGGCCAACACCTTTGAGTTCTGTTAAAACTTCACGAGGCCGCTTTGTCACCATTTTCTCCATGCCACCACACTCACTCATTACCCTCAAGACCACCACCATTCTGTAGCATCTTCGTCCTAGATCCACGCCCATCCTCGCATCTCTACCTACCACCACTCGATCTCATGCCATCGCTACTCAATAATCCTCAAAACTTCACCTATAAATATACCCCTTCACCCCCTTTTGACTTTTAATCCATTTTCTTCAAGCTTTATCCCCTTAGATTACTTCTATAAGTGCTGCCATGGTGACAACAAGGTGGAGCACATGATTTTGCAGCGAGGAGAGCAAGAGGAGGAGGTAAATCCACCCCACCGTTAGAGCGTCGCCGACTGGTTCTGCTCCTGGCCTCTTAGGGCGGTTGAGCCCTCTCTTCCTTCATTCCTAGGTAATTCTTTAGTTTAATTTTCATTTTGTGTCTTTATTTAGAAGTTAAATAAATCGAATCACGCTCAAATCGAAAAACCTCAAATTCCTGTAGTTCAGGCTCTATATAAAAATCGCCACGATCCGACTTTCGATTTGACCCGACTCCCATTCCACCTCGCTTCTCTTCACGTTCTCCACCAATCCCCTCAGAACCCCCTTAAATCAAGCCCTGATTTAAGGAGTTGGAGCGTCGTCCGCCGCCCTCACCGGAGCTCCCCTTTCCATTTTATATCTTGGGTTATTGTGTGTAAACACTGGGTCGAGAGATAGCCCTCACACCCAGGAGTCTTTGGTTGTGATTTGCATATATGACGAACCCCCTAGGACATTAATGACCACTTGGATCTGCTCCAGGTGGTTCAACCTTGCAGGAGCATCCAAACCCTTCTCACCTTGCCCTGACCCTACAGCCGCATGCGGAGGAAGCCCAACTATGTGCTGTGCTCATCGGAGGAGACAGAGACTGCTAAAGATCATACAAATGAGAGATCAAAGCTAGCTAGCAAGTTGTTCTTGCGAGTTCTTGAAGCACCCCCCATTGTCGTTCGATCAAGAACAATGGTCCGAATCTGGTTTGGACCATTGATTTATAGCGAAGGGGTACGTGAAGGGAGCCGCATGATCGACCACGTGGCGAGCCCTGGACGGTTGGATTTCAGGTGTATAAGTGGGTATATTTCATAGACCCCCCTCTTCCTTTTTGTAATTGTTAGAAGTCCTACAATATTTTAAGTATTCTAAACAGTAGTGGATGAATTGCATGTAACCCCCTTGAACTTTTCGAAAATTGTACTTTAGTCCCTGCTAGAGTCACGTGCGTGCGCATGTTTTATCTTGTAAGAATTGCATAAAACCCTCACGAGTTATAGTAATTTTTTTCAATATGTAAAATTTAAATATCAATGTTAAATTTTTGGTAAAATTGCATTGTGGCCCCTGCCTTTATTTATATTTGCAATTATACCCCTACCAGACTGAATATTTTTATGATTCATTTGTTATTTATTAAAAATAGTTGGTGTACCCCAAAAATTGCAAAAAATTTGTAGTATGTACCTAAATGCATGCCTTATCACGCTATGAATTTATATTTGCATGTGATACCCTCTTCTATTCTTTATAAATCATTTAGTGCACAATCAGTCCATGTTAGCCCTAAAAATGACAAAAAATATCCAATCAATTCGACCAAAAAATTCTATTATATTTATTTAAGTATTTTTATTTAGACCAAAGATCACAAAAAATAAAAAAAGAAAACACTTAAAATTGAAAAGCCCCCAAAATCTTCATAAAAAATCCATAAAATTCACAAAAAAAACTCCAAAAATATTACTTTCTTTTTTTATTTTTAAATAATATTTTTTATATACTAAAATTGATTTGGAAATTTTTAGACTCAATTTCATATTTTTAATTTCCATTTCAATCTCAACATATTATTTTGTCCCTATTTTTGGGTATTTTTAACTTTAAAAATATATAAAAATTTGCAAAAGAAATCCTTAAAAATAATAAAATTAGTAAAAAATTATTTAAACCCCAAAAAGATTTTATTTCTCTTATTTTGACTATTTTTATCAATATCTATATTAGTATATATTGTATATATACTCTTATATAGCTACACTATATTTATAAAAAGAAAAATAAATATATAAATATATAAATATATAAAATATAAAATGAAAATATAAAAACAAAAAAACTAATACAAAAATATTAAACAAAAAAATAATTAATGAAATACCCACATTATTTGGTAAATATTGTGCATAGTTATATATATAAACCTATATTATTTATTTGTAAATAATATAAAAGTGATAAAACATGTGTTCCTCATGTTCGACACCCTACTCTGCTTGTCACTATACGAACATTTTTTGTAGGATTAAAATTTTTTGATCCAGATTGTATCCTGATTTCTATTTGTGGGTTGATTGTTGATTAATTAGGGTTTCTTGATGGTCGCCACAGCGATATTGTAGCCTCTGCCCTGTATGGGGCATATCTAGACTGGCAAAAAACCTTGGTAATCAAATGGTGCCATTTCCTAGGAGCAACAGATTGTAGCACGTTTTTGCATATATAGTTGTTATTATTTATTTACATTTTTTTTGTTATTTATTTTTTGATCATTATTTGACTATTCTAATCAAAATTTCTTATTAATCTTTCTTGTGAGGGATCGCTTGACGAGCGCTATCTCTTAGGAGGTGGGTGCACCCAAGGTGAGCGAAGGTCGGCCTTCTCTTTTTGGGCCGACCAGGAGAGAGCATGAGAGAAGAGTAGAGAAGAGTAGATAAAGAGGAGAAGAACAACCTTTATTATAGTATTTTCCATTTTTTTAAGTGAGAGAGAGATTTAGTTTCTTCCAAATAATTTCTAATTAATTTGTGCACTACTCTCTCCACCAAACAAGGTCCAGTTCCCAGGTATTTGTTCACCTAGGGACCTTGTACCAGATTTTTTGTATTTGATCACCTTTGTTTTATTTTTTTCTTTGAGTGAGTCCTTAGATAGTAGGTTGCTTGACTCGGTAGGTAGGTCCAAAGCCATGACAACATTGCATGCACCTATAGTATATTTTGTTTGGACTTAGATAAAACATAATTGCTAATCCCTTAGACTTGGAATCATGAGACATGAGAGACCTCATACAACACTTGCAGGACTTGTTGTGGCGGGCACCGAGCAGTCTCCAAGACCATACATTAGGATCCATTTTTTTAGTAATTAGCATTTGGTTCTTCCTGATAATAGCAACTATTGTTTAGAATGTTTTCTCACTTTTGCATACCACCATAAGGTGTAAATATTTCAATTCTTCCTTACATACCACATGAAGAGAGCTGGGAAGCATTGTAAGTAATTCTATCATTGCATTCATCATTAGTCACTAAGGTAAGATTTCTATCTTAGTGCCAACTTGCACGGATTTTCCATCCTCTCCCCCCTGTGTTCATATCACTTAGGATATAAAGGAAAAATGCAAAAAATCGTTAGGTGGCTTACTCTGAAAAAGACTCAAAATAATTGAAAACCCAAAAATTAAAAAGGGATTGCTAAATAAACTTGACCTTAATTAAAATTCGTAACGAACATTTCTTTGTTTGGGGTTCATAAAGCCCATATTTTTTTTAGGTACATTCAAGACTGAGTGAGGCGTGACCCACTAAGGATAAGAGCCCAAATTTTGAACTGTGGCGCCTTAATTATCACCTCGGTTGGTGAAATAGTGGCGCTTCTATCGTACGTGATCGAGTTGGGCCTACTCAAGCACAATGTTCCCACCTTGTGTGGAGCATTCGACTTGGTCTAAAGTACTGAGCTTAGGCCACGCCCTCATGGATGTATCTTTCTCATCGGTTTGCATACGAGTAGGTCCTTGCATGCTCATGGGTGTCTGTTGCGAGCGAGGACTGAAGTATTGTTTTTGCCTATTGGCTTCCCATTTTTTGTCTAAGTAGCCACCCAGGTATGAGATCAAGGTCCTTTAAGCACGTAGATCACATGTTACAAAGGGGGTGGAACAAGTATGGGGCACTTGCCTGGCAGTACACATGCTCCTATAGGGTTACCATACATAAGGACTGGTGAAAAGAATGCCTAAAAATAATAATGATGATGAAAAGATAAAAATAGCTGAACTTTTACAGCTTCACATGTGTTGTGTACGTGAACCCATTCTTCTTTTGTGTTTGTTTGAATTAGATTAAGGTCTAAAGATCAGTCCTACACATTGTGTGCCTTTTTCCCACTTTATTTTGATTCCCTACTTGACCCCCTGCTCATTTGGAGCCTTCTACTATTTTACACTCCCTTTATTTCTTATTTGAACTTCGTATTATTCTTCCATTCTCGATCTCCTCTTAATCTCCAAGATGGAGACACATGGATGGCTTAGTCGGGACCCCACCGACACCAACATCGATTCCATATGCTCGTCACCTCCAATAATTTGGGGCAATTCCTGAGAACCCAGTTTAGACTCCGGGGACCGATCTCCAGACTCCCCTTCTTCTCCAATATTCAGGATCATTCTCATCCCGAAATTTGCCCATTTTGGTTGTCTATTTATTTCACTTCCTACACTTCGCCATCCTTAATGAAGTTCTGTGTTGACCTTAACAGAGATTGATTTGTTACATCGAGTGCCCCCATACAGACTGATCAGGGCATTATTCCATTTACATATCAAGAGCCCAATCTGGGGACAGAAATTGTGATAGAGTCAGACTCAAGATCATAGAGAGAGAGATGGCTCCTAGAGGAAAAGGGAAGGGACCACAGCCACCATCTCAGTCAGATCGGAGTCCACAACTGGATCAGAATGTAGTGGATGCCCAGATGCTTGCCTCTATTTAGGAAATCCAACAGCATCTCACTGATCAGGCCTTAGGACAATACGCTTTCCAAGAAATGCTCAATGACTTGAGGAGAAGGGAATAAAATTAAGGAGGATTTGAAGAAGATCCCGAAGGTTGAGGCGGTAGAGGCCCAACATATGAGAGAGACCGAAGCATACTCTCATAGAAACATACAATCCCAGGGCAGGACAAGTTATTAAATGGGTCCATATTCCTGCAATCCATGCCCATTTTGAATTGAAGCCTCAGTTACTGGTGCTCCTACCCACCTTCTGGGGAAACGCCAATGAAGGACCTTACATTCATCTACAACAGTTCGGGCGCATCTGTGGCACAACTCACTACCATGGTATACCTTTAGGGGTAGTGAAGATAACGGTATTTCCCTTCTTCCTTCAAGATAAGACCCTTCATTGGATCAACCACTTGGGGAAGATCGTCACCACTTGGGTAGAATTGAAGTCAGCCTTTTTCTACAAAATACTATCCTCTAGGGAGACTTAATCAGATGCACACCCGTATATAAAATTTCACCCAATCTACTCATAAATCTATCCATGAGGATTGGGAGAGGTTTACTGAGCTGCAAGAGAAATATCCCCATCATGAGATTCCTAGGACCAGCTCGGTCCAACATTTCTTCAGGGGACTTACAATAGAGAGTTAGAAGCATGTGGATGCTGCATGTGGTGGATCTCATTTAAACAAATACAAGGACGTCATCTGGCATATCTTTGAAGATATGGGAGAAGGTGAGGTCGCTTTATAGTCATCCCGTGCCTATTAGCGCCAGCCATAAAATGTTCAAAAGCTTGTGCATATGGCAGCATCCCATGAGCCGGATAAGGATGAGAGCTCCAATCTGAGCATTATTGGGACACACCTGTCCAAAGTAGACATCATTGAGAAGTGATCATAGGACCTAGAGAAACTTGCGATGATCGAACAAAGAACGAAGAACCTAGACAAACTAGATTAAATCACCAAGCAACTAGAGTTGCTAGTGAGTACAATCAGCTCCTGCAACTCTGTGTCTGCTTCAGCATCCACACCAGTTGAGACAAAGGAACATGCACCGCCACAAACTCCTCAATCGAGTCAACCCCAACCAATGGTTCAGCATGTCTACTACGTGCAAGCCCCAAAGCCATCAACTCCCCAGTAGTCACAGCAGTAGCCGGTTGTCTACCATCCAGAGCCCCAATACATTATAGATCAGTTATCCCCTCCACCACCTCTCATTCAATAGGTGAACGGTGTATGGTCAAATGATGCGCAACCAATCCATCCAGGCAGACCTCAGAAGGGTCAGGTTGCTAACTCCCTCTAGTTCCCTCAACAACAAGGACAGAGGTTTGTCCAGAACAACCAGTCTCAACACCAGCAGCTTCCACAATTCCATGGCAACCGCAGTATCGACAGTACCAGCAAAATTAGGATTATGCGACTGTGCCCTATCATCATCACCCTCCTCAGTAGTATCAACAGCATCACCCTTCTCCTCATTATCATTCTCAGTACCCCAACCATCAGTCTCAGTACCATCACCAATACCAGCGTAACCAGCACGCCGACGTGTCTGAGGCTACATCTCTTGTGAACCCCGCCTTGGACTGCATGTCCCAGCTTGTCAAGGGCCTTGCAGATTGGTGATACGAAATCTCGTTGCGGTTAAATTGGAAGAATATGCAAATGGTCGTTGTTCTCAACCGATCGATTCGGTCAACGAGAAAAATATTTTTCAACCACTTTAAAGAAAATCAAGCAATGGAATGTAAGCAGTTTTTTCTATTCAATCTACCTTATATAGCGACAAGGGTCGAACATAAGGAGCACGATTTAAAAATTTAGCAGTCAAATTTCGAAGATAAAATTTTTAGTGGTTTCTTATTTTTAAATTTTATTTATTTTCAAATGAGGAACAAATCACAATATGCACACACACCACAATCTTTTTATATTTTTCAAAATTTCAAAAATGTCCAGAAAATTATACAAAATATACTTTTTGGGTTTACATATTTTAAAATGTTTTTGGTATTTTTTTCAATTGTTTCTGATGTTTTTGTGATTTTATAAAAATCAAACAGTGACAACAAAAATGAACAGTGCACAACCAAGAGTATGTTGCAACTTAAAAATACTTTAAGCCCAAAACTCCTGTAAGTTATTTTTTTGAAGTACAATGGAATATCTACAAACAGAGACTGAAATCAGAATTTTTGGATTTTTTTAAGAATTTTCTACAATTTTCTAAGATTTTTAGTTTTTTGCATTTTTTGGGTTTTTATAAATGATTATTGATGAAAATTAGATAAAAATTAAAGGGGAATAAAAAACACCTAAAGTCATTTTTTTTGGAATTTTTAGACAAATTTTTTAATTTTTATGATTTTTTAAAGAACAAGCAGACAAAAAGATAATGTTTTTTATTTTTTAAAATATCAAATGACAAGAAAATGTAATGCAAATTTTGTACAATATTCAAGGACATAGCAGTAATATTCACAATTGTTTTGAGAATTTATTGAGAAAAAAAACAGTTATTCAACAAGAAAAAGCATGCAATTTAATGGTCTGGATACACAAGGACTAAAGTGTAATTATTTAAAATGTTTTAGCAGAAGATATAAAAATAATAAATGTGCGGGTGAAAATAGAAATTTACCTAGAGGCCACATGCGATACGCGTGCCTTGAATTTGGTAGGGATTGATTTGTAATTTCAAAAACTTCTGAGGTTGTCTTTGTAATTTTTCCAATTTTTTATTTTAAAAATCCAACCCTAGGGCTTCCTTGGGAGTCCTTTCTTTTCTTCTTTCCAAATAGCAATAGGGGGCCGCCACTGCACGGGGCGCGAGCATGGCGCGGAGGACTTCGCTGCGGGAAGGAGGAACGGAGGTGCAGGCCACACCGTGCGGGGAGGCGTCGCGTGCTCGGTCAGAGGGCAGAAGGGGGCTGTGGGCCGCACGGAGGAGCTCGGATGACGGAGAGCCCATGCGGTGGAGGGGTTGCGGAGCGGCCGGGCGGCGAGAGGGCACAGGCAGCGCAGGTGCAGGGGGGCTTCGGCCGTGGAGCAAAGGACGATGGTATGGCGCAACCGCCATGCGAGGCGGCACGGCCTGGAGGAGGGCCTTGCGCTTGGTGGTGGGTGACGGAAGTGCGCCGTACGGACGGCGACGCACAGGGGACGACCAGCTGCTGTTGATTTTTTTTGTTTCTTTTATTTTTCTTTATGCTGTAAACATGAACATATAATAAAAAGTTATTTAATTTTAAATAAACTATAAATAGAAATAAAATAATTTTTTATACTATTTTTTTATTTTTTATTTTTAATTTTCCTATAAAAAAATGTGAGAGATAAAAACATTTATATGTTTTTATATATTTATTTATATTTTTTATTTATAAACAAATTAGGACGTAAATGGGATCCGACAAAAAGTGAGGAAAGGATCCGTGTCTCCGACCACCGTACGTTATCGTAGGTGTGTGGTTGCGTGAGGTAGAATGGAAATGAAGAGGTTCGAAAAATGAGTTGGTAATCAGATTCGGACGTCAAAAATGTGTGTTGGATATTTTTTGGGCATTTTAGGATCTAAAGATTAATCATGACATCTAGAAAAAAAATAATCTAAGATTTATCTAGAAAAATGATGGAATAGGAAATGGATCTCACCTCAAGATCGGATACACCGTGATGGCCTCGATGAGGGCCGACTTGCTATCACCGCACGGCTCGGAGACTAGGCACCTTTGATTAAAGAGTAATGAAGGAAGAGGAAGGCAATAAAAAGAAAAGAAAAAATGAAAAGGAAGGTATATACAAATGAGGAATGTATTTAGTGGTGAATTAAATAAATAAATAAATTACAAATTTTGGAATTAAATAAAATTAATTAATTAATTAATTAATTTGCAAAAATTTAATTAGCCACCTTAATGGTGGCTATCAATGGTACATAATAATATCTTTATATACAAGGTATGTTTTCAAATCAAATAATGAATAAATTAAATTATTAAATTATTAAATACAAATTTCGTAATTAAATTAAATTAATTAATTAGTGTTATATATTTAATTTTTTTAGTGATTTATATGTAAGAAAATTAGTTGTGTACAAATATTAGGTACATATAATACAATATACACATGTACAAATAATGGAATAATTTTTAAATATTTTTTAAATTTTTCAAATATTTTTTTTATTTTAATAATGAAGATAATATTTAAAATTATGTACATTATGTATAAAAAATAAATATGAATGAATATATACAATAAGCATGTGGTAAAACTGCACAAACAACCCCAGAAAACTGACATTTCAACCGTAACTCCAAAAATTATGAAATCACAGTCATTTGAAAGATAATTTAATTTAGAGTACAATGGAAGTAAGTTTGATTCAATTTGAGTTCGTATGAAGCCGGAATTGGTATTTCAATTATTGCTTTACGGTTTTTTCTGAGTGTGATTATCGGTATTTTGTCCATTATTTTATTTTGTAATTATTTCTATTATTTACAAAATATTTTTATTTACAAATTTTGTTTAGAAAAATATTTTATTTGAGGTCAATTTATATACAAATAAAATAGTGTAAGTTTTGCATAAATTTAGAAGGAAAAATATTTGCAAATTATTTTTTTTTTGGATTTTTTAATTAAAGACTCTATCTCCCCCTACTTTATTCCTGATCGATCATGTAAAGTCTTGACCTTCTCTAGGGTTCTGGTCAGTATGCATTTATTTTATAAAACATCCTTTCTTTTTCTTTCCTTTTTCTTTTCTTCTTAATTCTTTTATTAGAGTATGAAAAGTGTTAAAAATGCATATTTAACAAATGCATGCAAAATGGTAATTTCATGAAATTCGTAAGTATTTACAGGTGTTTGACTAAGGAAATGAAGCTAAAGTAAAAGAATAAAAATGATGAATTGTGGATTCATCATAGATCTCGGTCAAAACTTCGACGATTTCACCGCTATCAAGACCTCCATTCTCGCACAAGTGGAGGCAAACCCCAATAATTTTAAGAAGAAAGAGCATGTAGTTTATGAGGTTCTCTCCGATCTTACAGAGTCAAGTATGAGTGAATTATTTTTATCTAATGTTGTCACTCTCGGGAGCGGTAGGACCTTGCAGCCATCAGCCACATGCAAGGGGAGGAATAAAGCAACCACGGGGGAGTCGTTGCCTTCTTCTGCATCAGTTGGACCAGCAACCAGACCGAGTGAGAGAAGAATAAGGAGAAGCATCACCAAAAATTAAAAAAAATCATCAAAATCAAAAATACCAAAAAGAAAGTACGAGCAGCAGCAGCCGAAGCACTAGCCAGCCAGACTTGGAGGAGACTGCACTTGTAGTCGATCCAATGCTAGCCGATGGAGCCTCTCCTGAAGACTTTGGATGCCCGCCTTTCCTGGATGACCATGCTCATTTTAGTCATCCACATGTACAACCTAGTGTGGGCACAGATTTTGTTGTAACTAAGAACACTATTCCTACTGTTGTTTTTTATTCTGTACATATTCTATTCCCGGATGCAATGAGAAAATCCAAAAAAAATAAAATTTGAAAATTTCCTTGTCTGATCCTGATGTTGTGGAAATAATTCAGATTCTTGTTCTTGAAATGCCTCTTCTCAAAGACATCAAGTACATGCCTAACATCAAGAAAGGTTTGAAGGAGGCATGTACCTCAAAGAGACAACTGCAAAAAGCTCGTGAAAGAAATGTGAAGCGCATTCTCAATGCGACTACAGTAAATGCAATAAGCAATCTCCAAAAAAAGAAGAAGGACATGGAAGCTACTCTAGTCAGATGTCAGATGTTTGACCAAGAGTTCAACCAAACTCTACTTGACAGTAGATCATCAATCAACCAAATGCCCACGTCACTGCTCAAGGAATTTGGGTTAGGACCGCTCAAGTCCACTAGAATGATTATGCACTTCGCAGACACATCTATTAAGCGGCCTCGAGGAATCCTGGACAATGTCGTCATCACCATTCAGGGAATGCAGTTCCATGTGGACTTCATAGTTTTAGACATGGACACTTCAGCCCCCCTTTTGCATACCCCAATAATCCTTAGACTACCGTTCCTTCGAACAGCCGAGACGGTAGTAAAATATGGCACCAGGCATATAACATTCTTAAAATAGTGATAAAGTGCCAATTGAGACGATCCAAGTGCCTAAACCTTCAGCATCTACATCAAACAAGAGTAAGACAACAGAATAGCGAATATACACTATGACTTTTTTGGCCGAGATCCACGATACAAATCTGTTCATGGATGATACCGAGTCCCAGGCATTCCCCTCCATAGAGGAGTCTTGGGTATCATGGCCACCTATCCTTGGTGGAGAAAGAGGACGTCATTGAAAATTTATGCGAACAAGATTCAATCATCGAAGAATTCTATGCAGTACTGCACTTAGAGCCTACAGTGCCAATGGTGGACACACAACAGATGAAAGATCCAACACCATCACCCTGCACAATAGTAGAAGTCACCATTGAGCTGAACCAATCCCCACATGAGCTCAAACCACTTCCAGCAAACATGAAGTATGCCTTCCTTGCAGAAGCATCAAACATGTTCTCTGTAATAATCAATTCACAGCTAATCGAGGAATAAGAATCTCATCAGCTAGAGGTTCTAGAGAGAAATCGCAAGGAAATAGGCTAGAAAATTTTCCGATCTCTATGGGAGAACCCCCTCAATATGCTCGCATCACATATACCTTGAAGAAGATAGTAAGCCCTCTCGTGAACTACGACGTCGATTAAATTTGAACCTTCGGTAGGTTGTGATGAATGAAATCATGAAGTGGTCTGATGCAGGACTCATATATCCCATCTCCGACTCAAATTGGTGAGTCCCCTGCATGTTGTACCTAAGAAGTTAGGGATCACCATGATCAAGGATGACAAAGGAGAGGAGATCGCACCAGAGTTCCAACATCATGGTGTGTCTATGTAGATTTTCAGCATTTGAATTTAAGGACCAAGAAAGATCATTTTTCACTCCCCTTCATCGAACAAAATAGTCGAAAGACTGGCCACGAAGGAATATTTCTATTTCTTGGATGGATACTCTGGTTATAATCAAGTCACCATTACTCCTGAAGATCAAGAGAAGACTACCTTCACCTGTCCGTTAGGGACATATGCCTTCTGTAGAATGTCTTTCGGGTTATGCAATGCACTAGTGACATTCTAATGATGTATATTGGCAGTATTTGCAGATATGGTTGGAAGTTTTCTTGAGGTCTTCGTGGACGATTTCCTACGGAGATAGCTTTGATCAATGTTTATATTATCTAGACTGAGTTCTGAAAGATGTTGTGAAGTGAACCTTGTGCTCTCGTGGGAGAAGAGTCGTTTTATGGTGACCGAAGGTATTGTGCTTGGCCATGTCATCTCAAAGCGTGGCATGGAGGTTGATCCTATGAAGGTGGAAGTGATTTCAAAGCTAGATCCACCTACAAATTTGAAGCAGGTTAGATCATTCTTGGGTCACCTCGGTTTCTACCGACGATTCATCAAGGATTTCAGCAAAATTGACCGACCACTGATCGAGCTTCTAGGCAAGGAGTCAGATTTTATTGTTGATGACAGAGTCCTCTAGGCCTTTACACAGTTCAAAGAAATAATCACTCAGACCCCTGTCCTTCAACTACCATATTGGTCTCTGCCATTTTAGATCATGGCAGATGCTTCTAATTATGCCATTGGGGAAGTTCTAGGATAGAGGAGAGATCAAATTCCATTTGTGGTTCACTATGCCAGCATAACACTAGATGAAGCACAAAGAACCTACACTATCACTAGAAAAGAGCTGCTAGCAGTTGTATTTGCCCTGCAAAATTCTGATCCCATTTGTTCGGATCCAAGCTTATATTGTATACAAACCATTCATCCATCAACTACTTACAAGACAAGAAGGACGCCAAACCACAACTAATTAAATGGAATCTTCTACTCCATGAATTTGACCTTGAAATTCGTGATAAAACTGGAGTCAAAAAAATGGTGGCATATCACTTGTCAAGATTTCCAGAGCCAGACTCTCTTGAGTAGGGCCTATTACTGATCACAGAGACTTTTCCAGATGAAGTTATTTTGTCAGTCACCTCGCTCCTCTGATTCACTGATATTGTGAACTTTCTTTTATCCAAAAGACTCCACAAGATTGGCTTAACATAAAATAGACAAGTTCTTGTTAGATATCCAGTTTCTACCTATGGGAGGATCCATGTCTCTTTCTAGAGGGAGCTGACTGCATCTGGAGAAGATGCATTCCTCATGAGAAGTCCACAATGTCCAGCATTGCCAATCCAGAGAATCAGGAGGACACCACTCTGAAAGAAGAACTACATCGAAAGTTTTACAATGCGGCCTTTGGTGGTCGACTCTTTTCAAAGACTCAGAAGACTTTGTCAAGCATTGCACTGACTGTTAGAGACTAGGCAGTACCATTGGAATGAGAGACACAATGCCTCTAAAATACATTCAGATTTCAAATGTGTTTGATGCGTGGGTAATTGACTTCATGGGATCGTTCCCTAACAACCAGGAATTTGAGTATATTCTACTCATTGTCGATTATGTAAGCTCTTGGGTGGAGGCTATCCCAACTTGAACTATTGACAATCGTATTGTCTGCTGATTTCTAAAAGACCACATCATCACAAGGTTCGGGATCCTCAAAATATTGATATATGATGGGGGCAGCCACTTCGTCAACAGAGAGGTGAGAAGCTGACACAAGAATTCTGCATAGAACATTATGTCACCTCTCCGTACCACCCACAGTCCAATGGCTTGGCCGAATGTTCAAATAGGGAGATAAAGATAGTATTGCAGAAACTCATTGCAGGTCTAAATACTTTGGGCCTATCGGACCGTGTACAAGTCATCATTCGGAATGTCTCCCTACCCCTAGTATATAGTAAGCCATGCCATATGTCCGTGGAACTTATTCACAAATCATTATGGGCCATCAACATCTGTAATTTGGATTCCAAGAAGGGAGTAGAGAACATAAAGTTGGGTCTAAATCAGCTCCTTGAATTCCACGAGTATGCATATGACAACAACCTAATGTACAAAGAAAAGGTCAAGAAGTGGCATGACAACCACATCCGTCGCAAGACCTTCGGGCCTAGATAGAAAGTTTGGTTGTTTGATGCAAAACTCAAACTATTCCCAGGGAAACTGAAGAGCTAGTGGGCAGGGCCTTTCATAGTGAAATAGGTTCGTGATAATGGAAGTATCATCATATCCGGTCTGTCAGATGATGCACAACCATTCGTCATCAACAGACAACTTCTAAAACCTTATCTCAAAGATGACACATTTTTGTCCATGGTCGATTCAATTCAGGTGGTCCACGATGAAGAAGTCACATCCACAGCATCCACTCATGCAGACGAGGCTAGCAAAGACATTTTTTTGTAGTTTATCTTTTCTTCTTTTCTTCTTTTCATTTCTATATTATTTTATTCTTTTGAAAGTCGACTCGTCCCATACATCATTGTTATACTTAGAATATGCTTCATCCTAAGTATGGGGGGGTGAATGCATTCGGGTGCTCAATCTTTGATCCCTTGTCTGTCTCCTCAACTTTTGACATTCTTTCTATATTTAGGGGTATTTTACCCCAAGTATAGGGGGAGACAGGCCAAGCCATTGAGTTATACAATTATTCATTTCCCACCATTGACCATCCTTGCATTTGTATACAGACTGTTATACATAGGATTAATTGATCCTAAGTATAGGGGACGGTCAACTTCCTATTCTTTCGTCGTTGTCATATAGACTTCTCTATACTTAGTACGAGTTATGTCTTCCTTTCTATTCAATCTATGAGGACATAGCTCAAGCTAAGTGTAGGGGTGGCGTGTCGCTAACTACGTTGTTTAATTAGGTCACGTTGTAATACGTGTACTTAGCGAGTCAGTCAGAACCGAGAGAAGATCTCCGTGAAGAGTGTCTCGGCTTTAATTTATATCCCGGGCAAGTCCGGGATCGAACACAGGGAGGCAAAGGAACAACTTTGGGTTTAATTTGCAAATTTAAGATCTAGATATCCAAACAGAATTTTTTTAGAATTTTTATGCAAGTAGAATGCTAAAAACAAAATGCGGGTGAATTAAGCACTAAGAAATCACACACTTAGCCAAATTAATTTTTAATGAGAAATTAATCCAATTTAGCTAAATTATATTTTTCCTAGAGTCCTAATCCAGAGATGAACACAAAACATATTTTTTTGGAATTTTATGGGTTAAAATGCAATAACTAAAAATGCACACTTTTTATGGGTTTTTTCACAATTTATCACCCAAACAGTAAGCAAAAATTATGAAAAGATTACTGGAATGAAAACATGATGCAAGGAAGCTACAGTAATGTTTTTGGAAATATTTTGACAAGTTTATGAATCTTTTATGAATTTTTTAGTGAAAACAGAGTTGAAATGAGTAATTAATTCCTATTAAATCCAGATAATCAAATTAATCAAAGTGCGAATTATCTCAAGTAGATATTTAGATGAGCAATCCAGGAGACTTGAAATTTTGCAAAAATGATTTATGTGGATTTAATTAAAAATCAAATACTAAATTCACTCTATTAATTATTTTAGGCACAAGACATCTCCATTTTGGTTGAAATTTGGAAAGTAAGTTCTTCACACTTCAAGGCATCACATATAATTTTTGTGGATTTTTTTAAGCAACCGTGTGTGTGAAATAATTTTCAGATCACTGATTGGGTAAAATATGCAATATTTCAGTATCATTTTTAATTAATTACCCATGTAACATAAAAATCCAAATAAATACTCAAAATGTGCACAATTAGTTGCTCCACACAGTGATATTTTTCATTGAATAAAAAGATGCAAGATAGATGTCCAAATTAACAAGAAAACACAGGGGTGTTTGTGCAAATACAAAAGCTGAAATAAACAAACATTTATATACAGGGACCTATCTGTAATTACAAAAACTTAAGAAATAAAAGGTGCAATTTTTTACAATAAAACCAAATAAACAAATGGACCTTCTTCTTCCCGTAGGGCACGGTGGAGGAATGGAACCCAACAAAAGGGGGAGGTCGGGCGGCGCCAGCGGTGGCGCGCCGCGCACGGAGGGCGGCTTGCAGGGTGGCGGAGGACCTGCGGCAGAGGGGGGGCGACGAGCGGCGGCGAGTGGCGGAGAACGGGGCGGCCGGGAGGGCTGGCAAAGGGAGGACGGCGGAGGTGAGAGCGGGCGGCGCCGCCGCTGCTCGCGGTGGAGAGGTGCGGCGGCAGGCCGCGGTGGTCGTGGGCGGCGCGGCCTGCCGCGGTGAGGAGGGGGGCGGCGGCGGTGGGCGGCACCCCCGCCGCTGCTGCGGTTTTTTTTTTTGTTTTTTTTAATTTCTTTTTGATTTCTTTTTTTTTTTGCTGTAATAAAATAAACCCTTTTTTGTTTAATTTTTTTTATATTTTTTTAATTTTGATTAGACAGAGAATATGAACATGATAACCAAAAAAAAAGTTATAAGGTGGGTGGGTGGTGGTGATGATGAAAGGAAGAAAAGAGAAAAAAAATGGTGTGATGGTAGTGGTAATGAAGGAACTTTTTTGTGTTTTAAATTTTTTTATTTTTTTTATATTTTCAAAATAGGAAATAAAAGTGGATGTTTACAAATAGGAAGGAAAGAGTAAAAAAATTGGTAGAGGGAAATGGTGGAAAAGATGAAGATGGTGGTAATGGTGGTAAAAAAATGTGATGGGGATTGTGGTGATGATGAATAAAATGATGATGGTGGTTAAAACAATAAGAAACAAACTATGAGATAAACAAAATAATAAGAGATATGAAAGAAATACTCACCTGAATTTCGCCGGATGGACGGAGCAGCTACGCTGAACTCCTGTTGTCGCCTCGATCCGATTGGCGAAATAAAAATCGGAGAAGCTACGCGAGCTCGACGGGAGCTCGTGACGCGAAGCGGAGCTCCGCGGATCTCACCTGAAGGAGGGTCGTCGCTTGAGGACGATGCTTCGCAGCTATCACCAACAAAACACTCCAAGCTCTCTCCTTATTCTATAAGAATGGTGGATGCAAAAAAATGAGGATGTACAAATGAATATAAAGAGAAGAGAAGAGAGGTTAGAATGGTGGTGGTGTTGAATGGGAAGTTGTATTATTGGTGGAGTTGAATGGGAGGTTGGTGGAAGAATATGGAGTGGAATGGGAGTTATTAAAAATGATGGAGTTGAATAGAAGTTGGTGGTAGAGAAGTTATTGTAGAGAATGGGAAAAATCAATACATAAATAATGATATAAAGTATGCTACTTTAAATACAACAAAAATAAAGAGGGAAAAAATAGTGGTGAATTTACAAATAAATACATACAACATGTACAATTTTTGTTTACTTTTCTAATTTGTATTTTTTTTTCTTTTTAATAAGAGATATTTACAACGGAAAAATACTATAAAATAATATAATTAAAATACAATACAATCATGATATTTTTGTATTTTTAGCAATTATGAAAGATACAATAAAAATTAAAGAAAAGAATGAATATATACAAGGTATACAATGTACATCTAGGTCCCAAAACCCAACTTTTGCAAACGAGCTCCGATTTTAATGAAACCACTTTCGTTGGATAGATAATTTTCTAACTTGAACTTTAAAAGTGAGTTTGGTGAATTTGGAGTTCATACGGAGCGGGAATTTAGCTTGGAAGTTGGTCTTTACGGCTTTTTCCCATTGGGATCTAGGAGCATTTATTTGAGATATAATTTATTTTGTATTTTTTTATTTTTATGTACATTATTATGAACAAGTTAGAGAAAGAATTAGCCAAAAAGGAGTTGAAATGAAATTATTAAAAATATATGAAGTTTTGGGTTATTTACAAGTATAAAACTCCTTTATTTTTGCGGCTTTTTAAGTGTAATTTATTTTGTACAATCTAATATACAATAATTAGTGTGTTTTATTTACAAGAGTCATTTTGTTAGTTTATTGATTTTATTGACATTTATAAGGGATTTTACTCATGGATTTTGCTAAGATTAAGATATTAAGATGATGAATCGTGGATTCATCACCCCCTATACTTAAACTTTGCTAGTCCTCGAGCAAATAAAGAATGAATAAGTTGGGTTACCCCTGACTGTGCATGTGAATACAAGACTTGATCCGTTCAAGAACTCTCGGTTTTAGAGATCCTAAAATCCTAAGTTGAACCAAGCTCTAGTCAAAAGGTACCCAATTTCCCTAATCATCAGACTCTCTTTGTATACGTATATATAAGGGATATGACTTTAAGTGTTGACTGCAGTTACAAGAGTAGAGTCACAACGTCACCCAAGGTTCCAGTCCAAGAGACTCTCCTATGGACCCGATCCTCAACACTAGGGAATAAAATCATTTCTTGCATCCAATCCACCGTCTCTTTAGTTGTCAGACTTTGAAAGTGTAGATGGAAGGTCAGTTGATGGAGGGCATAGGATTGTGTCATTTCTTCTCTCCCTCGCATTGGAACAAGGATCCTCTCAAGTGCCTTATTACGCAACACATTTTTTTGGTGTTGATCAGTGCGTCGTCAAGAGAAGTTGGAGCCGTCTGCACTTGTTTTCCTGGGAGTACACCGGGGTGTGCCTTTTTTGAGTACCTATCGTACCTTCTACACCCAGACTTGTAGCATTTACGATGCAGAGCCCTTTTTTGGTGCAAGCCCGACTCCTGGTCCTAATAGCGGTGGTCCAAGTGGACACTTTGAAATGGTTGGGAGCGCTCCCCTTTGGTGGAAGCTCTTTTGATAATTGACTTTGTGGAATGAGAGCTTTTCTTTGACATTTCATTGCTTTGTAGTATTTTTGTCTAGCTCCACTGCTTTTACCAAGAGTTGGTGCACACTGATCAACATTTTTTTATTTTATCACACCCTGGCACATAGGTAAATATCAAGAGATAGTACAAGAACCATGTTCTCATACTGGCTAAATGTGCTGACACTCAGGTTTCATGAAGCCTTCATTGATTTTATCCCATCCTCGAGCTTCATTAAATCAAGTCCAAACTCAAATCCCTCATCCCAGTTCCTCAAGTGAAATTTCAACTCATCTCATCATAACTGCAGTCGTGTATGTGAGGTGCTGATCATATTCTTAAGGTAGAGACTAAGCATGCATATAGCACACAAATCTTTCAAACTAGGAAATGTGAATAATTAAGTCAAGGACCCTAATGACTAAGTTGGTTAACTCAAAATCTCAAGACCTCATAAACCAAGTGTTCCTGAACGTCACTAGTCTTGTGTGAAAGTGAATTGTGTCAGGGATTAAACCAACTTATTAGTTAGTTTTTTTTTTAGTTTTTTTTGTTGGTTTTTTTTGTTGGTTTTTTTAATTTTAGTTTTAGAAAAAGTTTTTTTAAAGGTTTTTTTAAGAGTTTTTTTTGAAAAGATAGGGTAAATAAGAAAATACTTTTTTTTCTTTGAAAAGTTTTTTTTTACGCAAAAAAGGAAAAGAGTTTTTTTTTAGGGAATTTTTTTTACCCACCCCATAATTATTGTATAATATATACAAAAATACGTGAAAGTACGAGGTATGGGTAAAGTATATATGTAAATATACACGCCACCTCCCTATACTTAGCTTGTGCTATGTCCTCATGGCACTAGGTGACAAAAATCCATAGCTCGTACTAAGTACAAGTGGGTGAAAAGAAGAGAAGTGAGGAAAAAATGTGGATAATACACAATGGGCATCGGCCCCCCTATACTTAGGCTTTGGTCAGCCTAAGTATTGGAAAGAACACAAGAATGGGGGACTAATGAGAATGGGAAAGAATATACAAAAAGAAAATAAAAAGAAGAGAAGGAGCAAATCGGGTCACTCACCCCCCTATACTTAGGATCTAGTCATCCTAAGTATAGCCACAAAATGAAAACGATACGGAACTGGGCGAGTGATGCGAATCATGAGGGAGGGAGGTGAATAAAGGAAGGAAAATATGTACAAGGAGGAGGGAGAATATACAAGGATCAAGAAGGTTTGTGACGGACCTTCTTGCGGGAGCGATGGGTGTGTAGTATACACATGTGTCGCTGTCAGAATCGTCCTCCGAAGAATAATAGTGAGGTGTGGGAACGTCCAACGGGGTCGACACACGACTGCTTGCTTAAGTATGGCTTCAGAACAGCCGAACTGAGCTCACTCATATAGATCACCTCATCCGGACCTGATGAGGACTCCTCAGAAAGTTCCTTCTCTGAAACATCGAAGGTAACCTTCTTAGTCGGTTTTCTAGAACCTGAAGCATCAAGAGGAAGAGGAGATTGATACGTCTTAAGGAGTTCGGGGGAACACCTCAAGGAATCAACACTCGTCTTCTTCTTACTAGATGACCGACTAGAGGATGGTGCAACCGATTTATCAAAATTGGTCAATTTGGTCCCAGTTGTCTCCTTTGATGTATGTCTTGGATGTGTGTGTGTGAGGTTCTGACTAGAGGTTCATCATCAGATGAGTCACCATATGCATTGTAATACTCCTGCAAGGTCAGCACACGTCTCTGATAAGGCACAGTGTTCTCAGTTGGCTTGACATTGTTGGGTTCTTGTGTCGGATCATCGAAATGATCAAGGCAATCCACAAAGGTCATGTCCGACTCAATGATAGCTTCTGGTCTTGAGTCCTCTCTAGAAGCTGTCGTGGTGGTGGTGCAAGCAGTAAGCGGTGTGTGGTTGTAGGAAGTGTCTAAACCAATGGTTGTCTGGACAGTCGGTATCTCAGGTGTAGTAGAGAGATGGACTCACTGTCTCTCGAAGGTCACGACTGTCTGCAACTTTATGGGTTACCTTGAAATATCGTGTGTCCTCAAAGATCGGGTGAGGTCGGAGTGCTCCCAATGCAGAGAAATCGATCTCCGAGTCTCACAGTCTATAGTTGCCTTAGCCAAGGCTAAGAACGGCTTCCCAAGAATGATCGGAGACTGGGTGAACTCTCCTCGGTGCTCAATGTCAATGATCGTGAAGTCTATCTCCAGTAGAGCACCTTGAAAAGTGATGATGACTGAAATGGTTCCTCTCGACCGTTTAATGGTCCGATCTGCCTACTGAATGATATCTCTTGACTTCTTGGCATATCCGAGTTTGAGTTTGGCAAACACGGAGGTCGGGAGGATATTAATCGGTAAGTCCTCATCGATTCTTGCATGGGTGAATGTGGTATCTTTGATTTCACAATCAAACCTAGGCAACCGCTTTACTCTGCGGCTCTTGGTTTTTCTCCCTATCATCAAAGATGTGGCCATAGACACTATATGTATCTCAGTCCTTGTTCTCTTATTGCCCGACCTTTTAGGCATCAATTTACTTCTCACAAATCTTTTAAGGCCGGGAAAGTGCTCAATGGCCATTATTAAGGGAAGCTCAAAAATCAACTTTCTATCCAATGCTTCCCTAACTGCAGGATCCAAACTTTTTAGATCTTTTCCTTTTTCAATTTTTATGGTATTTTCCGAGTTTTCAATTTTTTTGGTCTTTTTGGTAGGTGAAGGAGGACTACGAGAATGTACAGACTCTGGTTTGGAGGGAAAGTGGTTAGTAGAAGAGGGAGGTAGGAGGGACTCCAACTGTACATGACGTGTGGTCAATCCAGTGTCTTCCAGGTTTTCAAGATTCAATCCGCGAAATCCATGATCCACATTTATACCTGGACTCTTGATCGGTCTACAAATGTCATCCTCTAATAAGTTCTCATGACACTTCATGAGAGAAGTCGACGCAATTGGAGGATACTGCTGAGAACTCGGGCTCTTATACTCAACACACCTTGACTCGAGTGTGTAATACTGGGTTGAGTATGGCCCTTCTGTATGGCAGATGTTGGTCGGAGCCTCATAAGGCGGAGTCAATAGACAGGGAGTCTGTAGATCGGTCGCATGAATCCAATCCCCTGTATATGTCGGCTCTCCGAATGGGTGATATGAAGGTTGGTCAATGTGGTCTCTATCACTCAGGTCAATCAAGTCAGGAAGATCGTACGGTGCAGGCCTCTCCATTCGGTTTGTCTGATCGACCATGTTGTACCCTAAGGTTAAGTCGGGATGTGTATATAGCAATTGTTGTTCTGTCCCAACTCGAGGTGAAAATGAGGTATGTGGGGTCAACTGATTATGTCAATCATTCATCTCAGCAGTCGCTTGCTCTTCGATTTGTTCCTTGATTCCAGCAAGCGGACGGGAATATAGTGAATCAATCCAAGGTGGTTGTGGGTCAGGGGTGCAAGAATGTGGGGTAGGTGAGAAGGACGAAGAAGTGGAAAAGTCAGTCGGAGTTCTGACTTCGCGGTTGTGGTGTGGGTATGAAGAGGAATAAGTGGGTGGAGATGATCGGAATATGGTCGAAGAAGGATGACTTGGATATGATGACCAAAATTCTGACATCTTGGAAGGGAGATGGGAGAATGAAGCGGATCGAAGAAGAAAGCGTGCAAGTGCACCAAATAACACACAAAACAAACAAACACAGGAGCAAACCATGAATTCACCTACTCAACACAGTGATGGTCGCAAAAGTCCGACCGTTTATCTTTTCAGTTTTAATTAGGTGATAAATCAAGATATCAATCCAATTACGCAAGGCTCAAAAGTAGGTTTTGGGCACTATCCTAGGAATGCGTCCTCACCTCTCAACAATCACAATTAGCCAAGCATACAATGAGGGTTTTACTCTCCCAAAACAAGTGTTAGTTTTAGTCAATTTTTTTTGGTCAACTCTGATTAGCAGTCCCGGTTTTAAGTTTGGTTATCACTTGATTAGTCCACCAAACAAAGCACGCCTAACGATCAGTCCCGATTTCCTTTTAACCTAAGTTTCAAAAACCAAGGGGAGGGAGTCGAGAAAAACCGATGCAAATAATGAAATCAATGATGCATGCCCAGTTCAGAAGACTTACAGTGATCCTCGCGCTCTACATGCGGGATGCAAGGCAGAATTGAAATTTTATACTAATATGAATGCAAACGAGAAACCGTTCCTAAACAAGCAGTTCTATTTGCGAGTGATGAACAAGTTTAATTTGACTAATAGCCCAGCGGTCTAAGTGCGTCTCGTTAAATGTGATGTGTGGTCCTAAAAATTACGAGCACAAACAATAAAGATATTCTAATAAAATGCTCTAAGAGCCGCGAGTGCAAGTCCTATTCTACGTCAATCAACCACACGACCACGAGCGGGTCCAAAGTCCAGTCCGGTTACAAATGCGAGCTCTCAAACAAGAGCCGCTGGAAAGAGCGAATTACCTAAGTTATTACAACACAATAATTACAAAAATTTATAAAAATTCTCTCGAAAATAAATTGATTTTCTTGCTCTTCAGCAGTCGGCGCGCGTCGCGTCCGTCGACCTCCGATGCACTCCAAGTCCACCGGGCCCTCGCAAGGAAACAAAGATTTATGTTAGTGAGATAAACAACAAGATATATACAAAAATATAAAAATAAATAATTGCAAAAAAATGGAATAAATACAAGTGGCTCGGGGGTCAGACTACCCGAGTAAATGAAAATCTAAATCTAAAATTTTAAACTAATCCCTAAGCCGTTTGCCTCCCCGGCAACGGCGCCATCTGACGTGTCGCTAACTACGTTGTTTAATTAGGTCACGTTGTAATACGTGTACTTAGCGAGTCAGTCAGAACCGAGAGAAGATCTCCGTGAAGAGTGTCTCGGCTTTAATTTATATCCCGGGCAAGTCCGGGGTCGAACACAGGGAGGCAAAGGAACAACTTTGGGTTTAATTTGCAAATTTAAGATCTAGATATCCAAACAGAATTTTTTTAGAATTTTTTATGCAAGTAGAATGCTAAAAACAAAATGCGAGTGAATTAAGCACTAAGAAATCACACAACTTAGCCAAATTAATTTTAATGAGAAATTAATCCAATTTAGCTAAATTATATTTTTCCTAGAGTCCTAATCCAGAGATGAACACAAAACATATTTTTTTGGAATTTTATGGGTTAAAATGCAATAACTAAAAATGCACACTTTTTATGGGTTTTTTCGCAATTTATCACCCAAACAGTAAGCAAAAATTATGAAAAGATTACTGGAATGAAAACATGATGCAAGGAAGCTACAGTAATGTTTTGGAATATTTTGACAAGTTATGAATCTTTTATGAATTTTTTAGTGAAAACAGAGTTGAAATGAGTAATTAATTCCTATTAAATCCAGATTATCAAATTAATCAAAGTGCGAATTATCTCAAGTAGATATTTAGATGAGCAATCCAGGAGACTTGAAATTTTGCAAAAATGATTTATGTGGATTTAATTAAAAATCAAATACTAAATTAACTCTATTAATTATTTTAGGCACAAGACATCTCCATTTTGGTTGAAATTTGGACAGTAAGTTCTTCACACTTCAAGGCATCACATATAATTTTTGTGGATTTTTTTAAGCAACCGTGTGTGAGAAATAATTTTCAGATCACAGATTGGGTAAAATATGCAATATTTCAGTTAATCATTTTTAATTAATTACCCATGTAACATAAAAATCCAAATAAATACTCAAAATGTGCACAATTAGTTGCTCCACACAGTGATATTTTTCATTGAATAAAAAGATGCAAGATAGATGTCCAAATTAACAAGAAAACACAGGGGTGTTTGTGCAAATACAAAAGCTGAAATAAACAAACATTTATATACAGGGACCTATCTGTAATTACAAAAACTTAAGAAATAAAAGGTGCAATTTTTACAATAAAAACAAATAAACAAATGGACCTTCTTCTTCCCTTAGGGCACGGTGGAGGAATGGAACCCAACAAAAGAGGGAGGTCGGGCGGCGCCGGCGGTGGCACGCCGCGCACGGAGGGCGGCTTGCAGCGGTGGCGGAGGACCTGCGGCAGAGGGGGGGGGGCGACGAGCGGCGGCGAGTGGCGGAGAACGGGGCGGCCGGGAGGGCTGGCAAAGGGAGGACGGCGGAGGTTGAGAGCGGGCGGCGCCGCCGCTGCTCGCGGTGGAGAGGTGCGGCGGCAGGCCGCGGTGGTCGTGGGCGGCGCGGCCTGCCGCGGTGAGGAGGGGGGCGGCGGCGGTGGGCGGCACCCCCACCGCTGCTGCGGTTTTTTTTTGTTTTTTTTTTAATTTTTTTTAATTTCTTTTTTTTGCTGTAATAAAATAAACCCTTTCTTGTTTAATTTTTTTTATATTTTTTTAATTTTGATTAGACAGAGAATATAAACATGATAACAAAAAAAAAGTTATAAGGTGGGTGGGTGGTGGTGATGATGAAAGGAAGAAAAGAGAAAAAAATGGTGTGATGGTAGTGGTAATGAAGGAACTTTTTTTGTGTTTTAATTTTTTTTATTTTTTTTTATATTTTCAAACAGGAAATAAAAGTGGATGTTTACAAATAGGAAGGAAAGAGGAAAAAAATTGGTAGAGGGAAATGGTGGAAAAGATGAAGATGGTGGTAATGGTGGTAAAAAAATGTGATGGGGATTGTGGTGATGATGAATAAAATGATGATGGTGGTTAAAACAATAAGGAAACAAACTATGAGATAAACAAAATAATAAGAGATATGAGAAGAAATACTCACCTGAATTTTCGCCGGATGGACGGAGCAGCTACGCTGAACTCCTGTTGTCGCCTCGATCCGATTGGCGAAATAAAAATCGGAGAAGCTACACGAGCTCGACGGGGAACTCGTGACGCGAAGCGGAGCTCCGCGGATCTCACCTGAAGGAGGTCGTCGCTTGAGGACGATGCTTCGCAGCTGTCACCAACAAAACACTCCAAGCTCTCTCCTTATTCTATAAGAATGGTGGATGCGAAAAAATGAGGATGTACAAATGAATATAAAGAGAAGAGAATGAGAGGTTAGAATGGTGGTGGTGTTGAATGGGAAGTTGTATTATTGGTGGAGTTGAATGGGAGGTTGGTGGAAGAATATGGAGTGGAATGGGAGTTATTAAAAATGATGGAGTTGAATAGAAGTTGGTGGTAGAGAAGTTATTGTAGAGAATGGGAAAAAATCAATACATAAATAATGATATAAAGTATGCTACTTTAAATACAACAAAAATAAAGAGGGAAAAAAATAGTGGTGAATTTACAAATAAATACATACAACATGTACAATTTTTGTTTACTTTTCTAATTTGTATTTTTTTTGTCTTTTTAATAAGAGATATTTACAACGGAAAAATACTATAAAATAATATAATTAAAATACAACACAATCATGATATTTTTGTATTTTTAGCAATTATGAAAGATACAATAAAAATTTAAGAAAGAATGAATATATACAAGGTATACAATGTACATCTAGGTCCCAAAACCCAACTTTTGCAAACGAGCTCCGATTTTAATGAAACCACTTTCGTTGGATAGATAATTTTCTAACTTGAACTTTAAAAGTGAGTTTGGTGAATTTGGAGTTCATACGGAGCGGGAATTTAGCTTGGAAGTTGGTCTTTACGGCTTTTTCCCATTGGGATCTAGGAGCATTTATTTGAGATATAATTTATTTTGTATTTTTTTATTTTTATGTACATTATTATGAACAAGTTAGAGAAAGAATTAGCCAAAAAGGAGTTGAAATGAAATTATTAAAAATATATGAAGTTTTGGGTTATTTACAAGTATAAAACTCCTTTATTTTTGCGGCTTTTTAAGTGTAATTTATTTTGTACAATCTAATATACAATAATTAGTGTGTTTTATTTACAAGAGTCATTTTGTTAGTTTATTGATTTTATTGACATTTATAAGGGATTTTACTCATGGATTTGCTAAGATTAAGATATTAAGATGATGAATCGTGGATTCATCAAGGGGGTAATATATACTTCATATATATTTTAACCATAACTCGTATTTTTGTATTTTTAATAAATATGCCTAGAACACTATATATACACAAATTCATTAAATTATTTAATTAAAATGATGCTTTTAATTACTCAAATTCTTTTTGTATGTACTGATTAATAAATCAGGTGAAAATTCTTGGCAAAATGTTTGGAAAATAGTTTGAAAACTAAATTGAAAAATATTTTGAAACTGTTTGAAAAATATTTTGTAAAATGTTTTCAACCTTTATAAAATATTTTATTTGCAAAATTTCTTTTCTTAGTTTGAAATAAAAACATTTGAAAATTGGTTTGCAAATGTTTAGAAAATGGTTGCAAAAATATTTTGAAAAATCTATAGATATTGTTTGAAAAAGTTTTGCAAAATGATTTTCAAATGTGTATAAATGATTGTAAAGATTATTTGTAAAGATTAGTTTGGACTATAATTTTCAAAAGTGTTTGTAAAATCATTTTCAAAATGAGTTTGAGGAATATATACGTCACACTAAAAATCTTTACTAACTGTATAAAAATATTTATAAAATTCTTTACATCACACTAAAACCTAACTCTTGTAATTATAAGATGCATCTCGTGTAGATATGTGTACCTAGTTTTCATCCAAAAATCGTTCATTTTCAAAAACACACACATACATTTGCAAACTAAAAAACCAAAAGCATTTGCAAAATCTTTTTGAAAAATACAAAAAAATTGCATTTGTATCATCTTTGTTCAAAAATGCATAAAAAGATCAAAAGTCTGAATATTGTATCACAAAAATATTTTCTTGCATCAGGAGTATTTTTCGGAATAACTTAGGCAATTGAACAAGTCCAAATAAAGTTCAAAGATTGGAGATTATTATAGACCTTAATACACTTAATTTCAGAGGAATCCATTGAGGATTGGAAATAGATATACTTCAGGTCACCTTGACTTAATTCTTTAGATTCCATAAGACTATGTTCATGAGTCAATTTAATGTGCTTAAATAGAACCTTTCATATCATCCGTACGACTCTTGAGACATTAACTTGACTGGAAACCTCGTACCTAGCACTTAGCTCAACCTAGATGGGTTGTTGAAAAATCTTGGGGTCGAAGTCAGGATGATGAAAGGTTGCATCGTCAAGGGTGGCTCAGGAACCATTCTTGGGGATTGCCGACACCAGTACTCCAAGCCACTTCTTCTGATAACAATGATATCTAAAGACTGGAGATTGATTGAAACAATGCTTCGAATGATGGATGGTCTATCGACGCAACTTTTTCTACGACCCCAAGATAGTGGGTGGAACAAAAGATGCTATATCCACCAGGGCACAAAAAAGAATGCAGATGTTATGCAAAATCAAAGAAAATATCCAAAGAATCCTTCAACCAAAAAATCCACAAACATGAGCTTAATAAAAAGCATGTTTCTTGGTGAAGATCCGATTACACTGACCGACTTCACACGGAAATTAAGACTACACTGGTCCATTCCCACTTCTCTTCCCATTCTTCTAACTTCTTATCCCGTTCGATCGTAAAGACTAGAAGTACCTGATCTTAGAAGGAAATATCTAACTCCATGAGGATAAGTTGTCCGAAGAGCAGACACCTTGGTGGTTCAAGGGTTTTGTATGGGGAGAGCTAAACAATTTCACAAGCATGATTCTATCATTTCAAGGTAGCAAGAGTATGTGACTAGGAGGATGGTTTTCATCTGGCTGTGAATTGGACTGGATAATTGGAGTATGAACCTAAAGGTTGTTGTGTCACAAATCCTAACCTCTAAGTGGGTCCGAACACACCATTAATCCAAAGGTCTACTGTGAGCTCTAAACTTTGGCGCTATTAAGACAAGTTTAAAGTCGAAAACTATTCCAAGGTCTTTCTTTTTCTTTTCTTTATTTTCTTCTCTGCACTTATAGGTATAAGTGTTTGCTAGGGACTAATAAAGGTAAGTATAGGGGAGTGATTAATTTCCATTTAAACACCTTTATTCTTTCATTTTTGCCTTTAAACCCTAGCTGGATGCATGTATATATCATTAATTTGTCAAAATAAACATTCATTAATTTGTACAAAATACTATATGAAATAATGTAAATTTGTTGTATTTATTGCCAAAATAAAAGAATAAAGGAAAGAAAAGAAAAGGAGCAAAGTGTCAAGATAATGAACTGACCCTAGCCCCTGAGACTCAGTCATCATGATGACTTAGTTGACATGGAATAAAGTAGGGGGAGATAGGGTGGCTAATTGTACGGAGGATACAGAACCGATCACTCTACAAAATAGGCCCATAATTACTTTTTGGAACCTATTTTATTATTTACACCTCAAATAATGAACTTCGTAAATGAAAAATGGAGCTAAAAATATATAGAAAATACAAGATTTATTTCACACACAAATAATACACAGTGCACAAAATATACTCTGAATAAAATCCTAAAACCCAAACTTCACAGACACATGTCTCCCAAATAAAAACTATGAATATATCGAAATAACCTTTAATTGTATATAATTTTTCATAAGCTATTTAATGTAGGCAGTTTCATAATTTTTGGAGTCAAGGTGTGAAAGTTAGGTTTTGGACATCTATTGTATAATATACCGATTAAAATATTCATTATATTTATCCTTTATTATTCTTATAATTTCATATTTTTAAAATGTTGTGAATATTATTTTTAACATATGTACATATTAAAACTAAAATAAGACCATAAAGAAAACATTAAAATAAAATATGTATATACAATACATAGATGAAATACCTATAACTATACATATACAATTAATACACCAATTTAATTAAGGGATTTTTACCCGACATACCTTATAATATTTGTCAATTACCTCCACGACCTTTAAAACAACCTGATTCCTCCCCCGATCCCGTAAATTTGCTCCGTCTTACCCCACGAACCCTACCGTTAAATTGACACATCTAGAGTTAACTTGCTAGGGTTAAAAATGAGTTAATCAAACCATGTGAAATCCAACGGTTGTATTTTATTCCTCTTTCCCTCATTCCTTCTTCTATCACCATTCTCTAGCGTTATGCGTGGAGGAGGAAAGGACCTTCGGCATTTGGCTGATGCGCATGGAGGAGGGTACCTCTACGACCCTGTGCATGATGACGACATGGCAAGCGTTGATGGTTCAGTAACTGGCATGGACGATCTGGCCGATGCGAAGCTCCACCACTCAATGATGTGCATTTTAATGCTCCCCTGCATGCTCCCTGAGATACCCACAAACATTAAGTCATCAATGAAGCGCGAGAGGTCGATGGGCAAGGACAACACGAGGTCGTCGGGGGGCTGTCATAGTCCACCCATGCGTTCACCAGATCCCCTCTCTTGAGGTTGACCCCCTCCACATCGAGGTTCACAACCTGCAAGGACACCAAGCTGTTAAATCCAGACAAACGTGGTTTCCGTTCACGTCACTGAACTCCACATCCATCATGGTGTTAAACTCCATCGCCAGCACGATGGACCCATCCTCCGGATCACTCACGTTATGTAGACCCAGGAACCCACCCGTGTCGCCAACAGAGTGGCCATTAGAGACGAGCACGTAGGTGAGGCCACCACCGATGGAGGAGGGGTAGAGATGGGTTATGGAGAAGGAGAAGAAGGAGGAGAAAGAGAAGGGGGTCCCTGTGACTGGGTGGCGGAAGCGGATGGGGTGCGCGTAGAGGGCACGACCGACGCTGGAGTTGGGCACAAAGAGGTCGTGCGTGAGCTGGATTCTGTCGTTCCTTAGGTGAGCATCCCTCAACAGCTTCAAGTTGGCCAATGTGAGCGTGCTGAAGTCAAAACGGGTGGTAGAGTTGGTCGATGTGAGCATTGGGATCAGCAACAGTAGAAGCAAGAGCAGCGATGGGTACCCCGTGTGGCGGGTGTGAAGGAGGAGCAGGAAGATGGGGAGGTGGAGGTTGGTGAGGAGGATGGCACCCGCGTGAGGTCGGTGAGGAGGAGGGCACCCGCGCGACGGATATGGAGGAGTAGGAGATCGGGGAGAGGGAGGTCACCCACATGACGAATCTGGAGGAGCAGGAGGTCGAGGAGGCGGAGGGCACCTGCACGACGGATCTGGAGGAGGAGTAGGAGGTCGGGGAGGTGGAGTGAGGAGGAAGGGGAGGTCAGGGAGGCGTATGTCGGAGTGGAGTTGGGTGGGTGCTGAGCAAGGAAAGTGAGATAGGAGGAAGATGAGAAGAAGGGCACTTAATGTAATTTTGATAAATAAGATGGGTATAATATAAAAGAATGTAACGGATTGCGATCAGTTTTAACGGGTAAATGGACGGGGGTTAACTACGAGGTTTGTGGGGTAAGGGTAAGCAAGTTTACGGGGTTGAGAGAGGAATTAGGTTGTTTCAAAGGTCGTAGAGGTAATTGGAAAAGATTATAAGGTATGCCGGGTAAAAATCCCTTTAATTAAGTGTATATATATTATTTCAGAAAATATCATAAAATATAATTATATGTATAAAAATAATTTATAAATATATAAAATAACAAGATAAAATATTAAAATTTAACATATAAAAATAAAAAGTAAAATACCTATAACATAGGTAAATACACCTATATATACCCTAAAAAGTAACTAGTAAATAAGCACCTTTAAAAAATAAATAAAAATATGCATAAAATACTGCAGAAAATTAGAAACAATTTTTATTTTAAAACCTAAAAATAATAAAATCAAATACTATTTATTATGCATTTTCCAAGGCATTTTTGCCTTGAAATTTCCTGGTTGGTCCACATGGACAAACCAGACGTGCTCTTTTGTTGACCACAAGTCAACTATCCGGCCTGCCCCTCTGACTTCTGTAAGAACTTCACGAGGTCGTTCCTTCGCCATTTTCTCCACACCTTGATGATCGAAAAATCTCCAAAAGATCCAAGTAAGGATAAAATCAATCAAGGGTCGTTGCGACCTGGATCTCGAGGGTTTGTCAATCAAGAAGATAAGAGACCACCAAATTAGCAAATAAGTCAATAAAACACGAATAGCGGTCCTCGTTATTTATTTAACCTAGTATAGTGACCAGGGTCGAACTTAAGGAGCACGGTTTGGCCGGATCGGCTTAGAAGTAGTCAAAAAGAAAATAAATTAAAAAAGGAGTATTTTTAGTGGACTTTTATATTTTTTTAATTTTTTTATTTTTAATTATAAAGAGAATATAAAAGGAAGGTAAAAAGCACACAAACAAGAATTTATTAAACACTTAAAATGACTCAGAAAATTCAAATAAAATTATTTTTATATTTTTTAGTGTTTTTGATATTTTTTTCAGAATTTTATGATTTTTAGTTGATTTTATAAAAATCAAAAAAGGCAAAAACAATGTAGAAATGTGCATTTAGATTTGAAAGGCTAATTAAAAATAAATAATTAGCCTATAAAAATCTGAAAGCAATTTTTATGAAGAGTAAAAATAAAAACTAAACTATGGTAACCAAAATTGCAATTTTTATATAACTTTTAATAATTTTTATAAGATTTTTGGTGTTTTATATTTTTTATGGGTTTTATAAATCCAAAAAGGCTAAAAATTGGACAGAAGTTCAAAAACAACAAAACAAACAAGTCCTAATTTTTTTTATAATTTTTAGAGGTCTTTTTATATTTCTAGTTGATTTTGTAATTCAAACAGTAATGAAAAAGAAGGTTTTTGATTTTTAAAAATAACAAAAAGCAACAAAAATATCCCAAAAAAATTATGAAATTTTTACACAGTGGCAGGAGCCACGTTTCCAAATTTCACTTGATTTGGATTTTATTTGATATTTTATTCAACCAATCTAAGAGCTACAATACATAGGAACCTAAGTGCAAAGAAACAAAGTTTCAGGACTAAATAAAAACATGCACAAAAACTATATGGGTATCACTTTAAAATGTACATCAGATCAGCACATGTTCTAAACAACCACGCACACTGGTATTTCTGTAATATTCAAAACATAAACTTCATTCCATAACAAGCAGAAAACCCAAGCCCTAAGACTGCAAATAACCCAAACCTCACGTGACGAAGCACGTGAGTCCACACAGTAAGGAGTAAACTGCAATATCTGAAAACTACAGGTCCTACTATGCAATTTGTCCAAGTATACTAATTTATTTAATAGACTAAACAAAAACTAGAAGAAAATGCAAGGGGTCGGGTGCAAGTTACCCAGCCACAACGCGTGCGGAGCGCGTGAGGGGTGATGTGTTGGGCGATGAATGGCTGGCGTGTGCACGGTCCTGATGGCGCCTCCTGGAAGATCCAATGGTCCTGGCACGAGGAAGAACGTGGGGTGCACGTGGCCGTCAGATCATGGATCCAACGGCCTGATAGGAGTAGAGCACGGACAGCTGAGATGATAACTGGCGGTGAGGGTAGATCCAACGGCAGATAGATAGGTTGGAAGAACTCCTCATGGGCGAGCTTCTCCAGCAAGCTATAAGCGATCCGAGCGTCCGATGGAAGATCGGAGAGGGGGGTTCTCCTCGCGAGGGCGATACGCGTCGGGTGGTGGCGTCCGATGGAGCTCCCAACGGCCAGATCCTCCGGCGAAGGAGGAGGGACCTGGGATGCTCTGGCAAAGGGTGGAAACGCGACCAAGGGGGGTATCCTGCGCTTATTCACCTGCAAGAAGAAGCTCGTGCTCGGAGGGACGCTCCGACATGGGTTATTGGCGAAATGATAAAGAGAAGCGGCGTGGATGGGCGAAGGGGGGTTCCGACGGAGGCGGCGGAGGGAACCTGACTCGATATAGGCTCAGATAGCCTAGCTCGAGGTGATCAGATCGTTGAAAGAAGGTAGCGATGGGTCGAGGAGTCGATCGATATGGATAAGATGAAGTGGCGGGGCTCCGGCCACTGGGGCGGAGCTGGCGGAGCTGGAATGGGAAAATCAAATCTAAACTATGATCTAGAGGCTAAAGAAGCTACCTAATGGTCGGAATCGACTGTGGAGGAGATGCTGGATCTCCGGTGGTCTTCGCCTCGATGGAGCGTCGCCTCTAGAGGCTCGGGCTACGCTGGCGGCGGAGCTCGATGACAAGGGTCGCCGGACCTGGGGTACACACCTCCAATCGCTCTCTTAGACACCCTCCGCACTCACTATCACTCGAGTAAGAAGATGGAGGTCACAGGGATCGAAGATGGTGGCCGAAGGTGCATGAAATGGCGGAGGAGGACGAAGCTAAATACTGGTAGGGATCCGGTAGAAATGGATTCGGGTAGGGAAATGTGGTGCACGAATCCCTAGAAAGATCCCCAGGCGTGAATCTCGGATATAAGAGCTGCAAATGGAGCCCGGGGTTTGGGTGAGAGGGTGACGGATCATGATGCGAAAAATCGGGGAAGTCGGGTCGAGACGCAGATCCGCCAACTTGGTGGTCCTAGGGGGAGAATTGGCCGGGGTCAACAATCCCCCGTGGACCAATGAGAAAAAGGAATTGGAAAAAGATTTGAAAAATCAAAATAAAATAGAAGGAAATTTTATTTGAAAATATTTTCAACATGAAAAAATATTTATTTATTTTCAAAGTATTTTTTATCGATTTTTATTTATTTTTTTGAAAAATAAATTATGTATTTACATTATATTATTACAATATACAGGTATATATACCTATGTATTTTTGGATTTTATTTTTATTATTTTATTTATGTACGATTATTACAATTTTATATTTTATTTATTTACACCATAAAATATGGAATATAAGATTTTTTATTGATTTTTATTAATTATTTACAAGGGTGAAATAAATAAGTCTTTTATTTTATGTACATGTTGAAGGATATTGAGAATCCTCAAGCGCATCAAGGAAGCGTGACGATCGCATCTTATGCGATCGGGGCGACTAGTTGCACTAGTCGCAAGGTGCAGCGGGATTTTAAAAAATTTTAAAATACAAGATGAAACCACATGATCACAAGAACAATTCTTAGATCGTTTCATCAAACCACAAAGTATTAGAAATACCTCTCGAAGCATGGTTGCGATCACGAGATCTCTAAAGCAAGAGATCCTCCTGTCTCAAGTCCGATCCACGGAGACAACACTTGCGGGTGCGATGATGAGACGCGTGACTCCCGCAATCCTCGATGAAGATCCAAACCTCGAATCTCCTGCTTTCGTCCAACGAAATCCGTCGTCTTCCTCTAGAGAAAGCAGTCCCAAAGAAGATGGAGATCCTCGAGTAGTCAAATGGCGAAGGCGAGAACTTCTCTCTTTCTCAACAAAGATGGTCGGCCACCTTGTAGAGAGGGAGAGAGAGAGGACGATAATGAGAGGGAGAGAGAGAAGTAGAGTAGGCATCTACTTGACGTACCCTTCAAGGGCTAGGGTTTCCCTCCTTATATACTAGTTTGGGATCCAATGGATCTCAATCCATGGCTCATATGGATCCAACGGCTACTGTCATCCAAAAGCCATCCAACGGCTATGATTGTTGTTGGTTAAAAACCTACAACATTAATTTATATTAAATTAAATATATGTTGAATTATTATCAACACAATTTAATTAACATAAATTAATTATTAAGAGATAATATGATAACAAAAAAAGAGACAACAAACCACCCTAAATTTTAGGGGGCGTCACCTATGACTAAGTCATAGGTGACGTCACCTCTTATTTGGTGGTATTTTTGTCTCCTTTTATTTTATCTCATTATTTCTTAATTATTTGCAATAACTTTTATTGCAATAATATCCACCAAATTAATTCCAAATTAATTTGTGAATATTTCAATCATGCCATTGAAAAATATGTGAATGATATTCACATCCCAAACTAATTTGTAAATTACATTTCCAATTAATAAACTAATGTGAATCCAATCCACATTAATAATTAACAAATGCTATTTACAATGTTTCTCTCTCTCTCTGATATATTATAAATCACATTTATAATATACGTAGACATTCTGGATAGCACTATCCATGATCTGCTTATCCTTGATAATTAAATCCCATTTAATTATCTTGGATAATCATTCTCACAATATGAATTTTATTCATATTATACTTGATAATTAAATCTCATTTAATTATCTTGGACAATCATTCTGACAATATGAATCTTATATATATTATACTAGATAATTAAATCTCATTTAATCATCAAGACCTTCTTGCTTGGATACAAAATTCATTATAGGAATTATTCTTGAACTCCTTCAACAATAATGTGCCTTCTCCGCAGATACTTGGAGATAAGGATAGGGCGATTGTATTGTTCCACGTATAGTGACTCGGATGTTGAGATCTCATCTCAAATCCAGATCTAACGGACCTCCCACAGATGCTTGATTAAATCAAGTCCGTATACTTAATATTCTCATTGGATCTGAATCACATTCAGATCAATGTCCAGCACTTGGACTAAGATCAAGTTACTTCTCTACTGAGAGGAGTCACTAAAATCCAGACATGTTTCATCACTCCCTCGGACTGGAAGCGGCATGGTTATACAATCATTTATGATCACATCACCCTCAGGTATTCCCAATACCTGCACATCCTGCATACTAGAAGACCAATGATCAACCTGAAGATGAAGATCAATTTACACTGTCTTCTTCAGGGTATGATCACCAAGTTTCTCAATCTTGGTCATTGGGATTTTTGTATCGATCATATGCTTTCCCAAAGCATATAGCTTACCTTCAAATTCTTGTCATGCTTTCAAAGCACGACGACCATGCATGGAATTTGATCGGTCCCAATACCTCATGAGTGAGCTCATGTCTTCTGGTTCATAAGTGAACCTGTATGATCCCTTTGAGAGATCGTATTACTCATATGCCCTTACATGCACACCAGCTCGCCGGTGTATAGACCTTTGTTAGGTCATCAACCTACTGGTCTGCCAAATGTACATACTCAGACATATAGTAACACATCTATCTCCGGTCAGAAGATGTATGCCTATGCTGTGACAGCATTCAACATAGGACTTAGGTTATCTCGATCTCGTTAAGTCAACCCTTTGACCTAACTAATCTGACACCTCCAATCACTATTCCCATGCAGAGGACCTGCATCAAGAGGTCGGTCAGATATCAGCCTATGTGAGAAAAGATTGCCATCTCCTACTCAGGCTGGAGATCATCTCTTAATAATCATTTGACGGTGCTTGATGAGTCCCCTATCTATCTCTTTAGATATTCATCCAAACACCAGCCTCTATGATTCAATTAATGAGTCAACAGCTGTCTGATCATTAAGATGGCCATGGTACATAACCCTAATTGTACAGAGGGACCTATTATGCAAATTATTTATTCTTCATTACAGATCAGGGAATGATATGTGCAATAACATTTATTGCATAATGGCTCGCCGTGGGCTCGCATGTCCAACAATCTCCCACTAGCCCAAAGAGCCAATAATGGGCTAATCATTTAAACCCACACTCATGGGACAATCATAGGCTATTTAGAAAATAGCTAGGTAAGCTGATCAATCACTCTGTTCCCGCGAGACTATGCCAAGTCCTTTTACGGCACTTGCATATCCTCAGTAACAGTGCTCGCATCTAATGCGAATGTTGCATCTAATGCAACCAATACTCAATCTTGTCAGTCATAGTGTCCTTGACACTACATCTCAAAAATTATTATTATAACCAGTATGTAATTTCTATTATCCTTATCACAATATCCTTATCCCTGGAGATCTCTATCTCCTAAGGTATTCGCAGTTAAGACCTTTTAGATTTTCCTCTAAAAGTCTTAATTTCTTGAAGATAAGACTTAGAGATCACTATCTCTAAAGCCTTGTCATCATTGAAGATATTGTCACTACTGCAATTAAAAGTTCTATCTCCATAGTAGGATTAGTAACAATTTACTACTCCCACTGCATGGCAGACATCTGGCTTTTGTACACATCTAGCATACTTTCATCTTCACGTAACTGATGCACAAAAAAAGGGCAACTAGTTTTAGCATTTACTTCCTCAATTCTTTGAGGTGCTATCCCTTTGGATAGGCCAGTACCAAATCTTAAGGTAAGAAAGCCTTTCTTGGAATTTCCAGAAAATGGAACATGTCCAAGGTGTACTACAAATGTGACAGTCCCAATACCCTCTTTTTCTTTGCTTCTGAACACCTTCAGAACTAAGATCCAAGAGGTATCTTTTGAGATCATATCTCAAGGTATGGAATAGCCAGATCATAAAACACTTATTATCATCCTTATATCATTCCAAATGATTAGGATATTATCTACATTTAACATGATCAACACAATGGCACTCCCACTAAGCCTCACATGGTACACCAAGATTATATTTGAAATCATAACATTTATAATTTCATCAAATATTATGTTCCAACTACAAGAAGCTTATTTGAGTCCAAAGATGGAGTTCTTAAGCTAGCACATCTTGCATTCCTCAACCATGAAGCCCTGGGGCTACTTCATGTGTATATCCTCAAAGAGGTATTCATAGAGGAATACAATCTTAACTCACATCTTGAAGATGCCATAGTCAAATTGTATAGCTAGGGTTAGCAATATTCTGATGGGTTTAAGCATGGTCACTGAAAAGCAAGCCTCATCGCAGGTGATGTCTTCTCTTCGATGTGTAGCTCATGGCTATGAACTGTGCTTTGAAGGTCTCTACCTTCTCATCAGGTTCCCTCTTTCTCTTCAAGATTCATTTACACCTTAATGGGTCTAACCCTAATAGGTGAATCCTCAAGGGTCCATATACAGCACTTGTATACAAAGTCTACTTTAGACTTTATTGCTAATATCCATCTTTCCATGTCATAATCCTCAGGAGCTTCATCACATGAAGTTTGATCATTGTCAGACTTAACTGACACATGGATTACATCCTTAAACTCATTTGAAGAAGTATTAGTGTTTCATCTTTAATTGTCCTTTTAGTTTTCGATTTGAGGAGCCTCATTATCTTCTCAAGACTAAATGAGTTCCTACACTTCATTTTTCATCTTGATTCTCAAGAGAGTCATCCTCTAATAATCACATTCTCATATATGAGATCTTTTAAGAATCTTAGGGTCATAAAGCATGTATCCAATACCATCCTTTATTTTCCTAATGAAGGTAGCACTCTCAAGTGTTAGATTCCAGCTTACATGCATGGAACCTTATTAAGGATATATATTGTAGTCTCTACTATACATATATACCTGGAAACTAAGGGATAATTATGCTACAATTAATCATTGATCAAATCATGTCACAAATGATCCAATTGTATCTCCCTACAACCTTATTGAGTTTAGTTGTGTTAGGAGGATTGAGATAGAAATAATATTCATATCTTCATAAGGTATTCTTTGAATTCATCTAATAGGTACTTGCTACCTTGGTTAGATAATATTCATTTAATCTTCCTTCAAACTTTGGTTCTAAACCAAAAAAAGTGAAATCTTTGAACATTTCAAAGTTTTCTTTGGTGAAGAGAAGAAATCTCATATCATACATAATCATCAATAGATATCACATATCCATAATGTTTACTACGATATAGATGATTCACATATATCAATATGTATGAGATCTCGAATGCCTTGACATCTTACACCTTTCCCAAAAGAAGGGTGTATTGGACATCTTACTTTGAATACAATATTCATAAGTATGTAAGATTTGAAATTTTAGACATTCTAAAGTTTCATCTCTTACTTGTCTATTGATCAAATCAACAGGCATATGTCCAAACCTTGATGCTAAATCATTGTCAAATGATCTTTATCCTCCTATTGATCTTATAAGGTTTAACTTTCAGTATTAGAAATCTTAATGAACCATTCATTAAATTTCTAATTTAGTAGAGTCCACCAGATGCTAGATTATTATATGAAATATATCCATCATATCTCTTTATGATAGGTTTATTCCAGAATTCATGTTTATTTCCAAAATTTAGAAACAAACAATGAGTGTATTCTAATATCTAGGTCATAGAGACATTCTCTAAGACTAAGGCTCTCCCACTGAAATTAAGAAGTATATCAATCCAACAGAGATTGTTGCAACAATTGTATCAATATCCATGTGGATAACTATAAACCTTAAGATCAAATTTTTTCAGTCTTCTAAAACATGTGCAACACAGTGCAAGTGTTGTTAGAAGATTGAGATACAATTATTAGACTTTATCTTATTAAATAAGCAAGTCAATTTCAATGATCAAATGTAGATATGGATTATTATGATGCACTATCTGAGTCCTTCTCTAAGGGTTCTAGATAGACTTGATAGTCATACTATCAACACATCAAGTTATTGCAGTATAGGCATTCATCCAACTCTTTGGATGTCATATGGAAGTCATAGAAGTATGATCTCTTTTGACTATCCTTCTCATCTTGGGTCTGACCCATGCTTCCACTATGCTCCCTTTATTTATAAACAACCATTGCATAAGACTAAGGATCTCTTATGTTAAATTCAAAAGAATTCAATGTAAGAGCATTTCAACATTTATACATTCTTCATTAAATTCATACAATATGAATGTTATGAAGCTTCATGAATGACTAGATTATAGAAAGTAGAATGATGACACTCATCATGTCTACATCCATCTAGACTCCTAAAACATTGGTTCAGGTAGGTATTCAAACATTTTGAATACATCATCTCTTTCGAGCCACCATTCTGCATAATGCAGAGAACCATGTCATTCATGATTAAATGTCTAGAGCACATATGTATGCCAGAACATCTTCTTAGATTTTTATAAGGATTATTTTGACAATTGCGATCATCATCGACATGTCACTTCCAAAGTACACTCGATGAAAGATCAAGACTATAGAGGCATACAAACCCTAAGGTGATGTCTTATTGTCTTACTTAATTGTCATTCCTCATTATGTTGAGGAAACTTGCACATTGCAACCACATACATTATGTGTTCAATTGCAAGTACAATATCTAGATCATGAGTCCAATCCATGATATTTTACTGATTATTATTGAGTATAACAATGAGTGGGTTTAATAAAGGATTATCTGAAAAAAGAAATTTACATAAGGGTATATATATTATATATACATATTTTACTTTGATTTAAGAATTTTTATATCAAAGTTATCTTGCCTTGTCAACAATGAAAGTTCATTCCCTTAATCAATTTCAATGGAAGAGATATTCTTACCATTATATCTCTAGCAAGATCTGGGATCTCCTTTCCTATCTTTGTCACATCCCAATAATATGAGAACCTGTGACTCCGATAAAAAGAAGCGGGAACACATTCCACCTTGCAAGTCCAACTTGCATCTCCCAATTCGGTCTTTAATACCCGGGCCCACCACCCCTAAGGTGATGTTGACCCATCATTAATTGAACCAACCATCAACATGCTTAATACTCGCTATACGCAATCCAATATCGCCCCAATAATATGAGGACCCGATATTGGGGTCACTACGTATACGGCCTTACTCTTTCGAGAAGCAAAGAACCCGATCCAAATAATTGTATATAGGATCTGTCACTTCGGACAGGCGTCTCCTATATACAACTTTTGGCGAGGAATTCTTTGCCTTGACGGGAGAGACCATGGATGTCACTTATGTGATCCTCCACCTCTTATTCAAATTGAAATAATTAATTATCATGAATCATATTCGCATAATTAATTCTTCCAAGGGAAATTACACATTTATTCATAATAGAGTGTTTTAATAGGATATAATTAATTTATAATATTAAATTAATTATCAATCCAATCAACAAACTTTGAATTTTACTTAAATAGTAGGTATAATCACAAAGTACGTATTATTTCTAATTTTAGTAATTAGAAAAATACACTTTAATTTCTCCCGGCATTATCCAGTCCCTACCCGCTGTCATGGCCAGTACCGGCGAGAGTGGGACGGACCACATACGTTGCAACCCGCTACCCCAGCGATCTCCGACTAGACACCATATCCACCTCAAGAAAGGATAATGCCAGATAGATCATCATATACTTTGAGATGCTCATCGGTTTTTCAACAAAAATTATACCATATAATATACATCAAAACAATTTTGATTATATTATAAGGAGTATTGCTAAGCAAATCCCCAATCCTATTCAAGCAAGAGGGTTTTGCATGTAAAAGTTGTCCTACAACTATTGTAGGATGACCTAGGGCTTTGTATGAAAACAATGTTTGTTGATGATTTCAAATTAACCAATGATCAAGATCAACTATCTTATCATTATCTTTAATGGGATGTCATTCAAGGAATTGATTATCATCTTTAAACATTTCACAAATATTTATCAATAACCAATTTCAGAAAATTAACAATTAATTTTCATCAACATGTTTGAATGACAATGACAAGGTTCATGATCAAATTTTGTCAATTTCCAGCAGTGACCCCTAATCACTAAAATTAACTTATCTTGATCAATTTAAATCCAAAATTTGCAAAATCAGTTTCTTAATATTGATAACTTGATTTAGAACAGAACCCATGTGATATTTCACGCATTTCGAGGGCAACAAAACCGTAATTAACAAAATAATCACTTTCTGTTCTGCAGTTCCCGCAATTGTGAATACATACATATTCAAAAGACCACATCTTGAGCAAATTAAATCCAAATTTAGTAAACTCATATCCTATGGTTTCCTTGTTTAATGGAAAACAAAATCCAATTGAATATTTCGTGTTTAAACCATTTAAACAGTGCCGAAAAAATCAATTAGACAGAGGTGCGAAAATTCAAATGCGCTAAAACTTTCGCGATCCTTTCAAACCCAAGTCATCCTTGGTTCATGGATCATATCCAAAACCTTTTTCAACCTGGCTCTGATACCACTTGAAGGATATTGAGAATCCTTAAGCGCATCACGGAAGCGTGACGATCGTATCTTATGCGATCGGGGCGACTAGTCGCACTAGTCGCAAGGTGCAGCGGAATTTTAAAAAATTTTAAAACACAAGATGAAACCACATGATCACAAGAACAATTCTTGGATCGTTTCATCAAACCACAAGGTATTAGAAATACCTCTCGAAGCGTGGTTGCGATCACGAGATCTCTAACGCAAGAGATCCTCCTGTCTCAAGTCCGATCCACGGAGACAGCACTTGCGGGCGCGATGATGAGACGCGTGACTCCCGCAATCCTCGACGAAGATCCAAGTCTCGAATCTTCTGCTTTTGTCCAACAAAATCGTCGTCTTCCTCTAGAGCAAGCAACCCCAAAGAAGATGGAGATCCTCGAGTAGTCAAATGGCGAAGGCGAGAACTTCTCTCTTTCTCAACAAAGAATGGCTGGCCACCTTGTAGAGAGGGAGAGAGAGGACGATAATGAGAGGGAGAGAGAGAAGTAGAGTAGGCGTCTACTTGATGTACCCTTCAAGGACTAGGGTTGCCCTCCTTATATACTAGTTTGGGATCCAATGGATCTCAATCCTTGGCTCATATGGATCCAAAGGCTATTGTCATCCAAGAGCCATCCAACAGCTATGATTGTTATTGGTTAAAAACTAACAACATTAATTTATATTAAATTAAATATATGTTGAATTATTATCAATACAATTTTATTAACATAAATTAATTATTAAGAGATAATACGATAACAAAAAAAAGAGAGACAACAAACCACCCTAAATTTTAGGGGGCGTCACCTATGACTAAGTCATAGGTGACGCCACCTCTTATTTGGTGGTATTTTTGTCTCCTTCTTTTATTTTATCTCATTATTTCTTAATTAATTGCAATAACTTTTATTGCAATAATATCCACCAAATTAATTCCAAATAATTTGTGAATATTTCAATCATGCCATTGAAAAATATGTGAATCAAATTCACATCCCAAACTAATTTGTAAATTAAATTTCCAATTAATTTACTAATGTGAATCCAATCCACATTAATAATTAACAAATGCATTTACAATGTTTCTCTCTCTATGATATATTATAAATCCTATTTATAATATACATAGATATTCTGCATAGCACTTCACTATCCATGATCATCTTGTCCTTGATAATTAATCCCATTTAATTATCTTGGATAATCATTCTCACAATATGAATTTTATTCATATTATACTTGATAATTAAATCTCATTTAATTATCTTGGACAATCATTCTCATAATATGAATCTTATTCATATTATACTTGATCATTAAATATCATTTAATCATCAAGACCTTCTTGCTTGGATACAAAATTCATTATAGGAATTATTCTTGAACTCCTTCAAGAATAATGTGCCTTCTCCGCAGATACTTGGAGATAAGGACAGGGAGATTGTATTGTTCCACGTATACTGACTTGGATGTTGAGATCTCATCTGAAATCCAGATCTAAAGGACCTCCCACAGATGCTTGATTAAATCAAGTCCTTATACTTAATCTTCTCATTGCATCTGAATCACATTCAGATCAATGTCCAACACATGACTAAGATCAAGTTACTTCTCTACTGAGAGGAGTTACTAAAATCCAGACTTATTTCATCACTCCCTCAGACTAGAAGCGTCATGGTTATACAATCATTTATGATCACATCACCCTCAGGTATTCCCAATACCTGCACATCCTGCATACTGGAAGACCAATGATCAACCTGAAGATGAAGATCAATTTTACATTGTCTTCTTCAGGGTTTGATCACCAAGTTTCTCAATCTTGGTCATTGGGATTTTTGTATCGATCATATGCTTTCCCAAAGCATATATCATACCTTCAAATTCTTGTCATGCTTCCAAAGCACGACGCCCATGCATGGAATTTGATCGGTCCCAATACCTCATGAGTGAGCTCATGTCTTCCGGTTCATAAGTGAACCTGTATGATCCATTTGGGAGATCGTATTACTCATATGCCCTTACATGCACACCAGCTCGCTGGTGTATAGACCTTGGTTAGGTCATCAACCTACTGGTCTGCCAAATGTACACACTCAGGCATATAGTAACACATCTATCTCCAGTCAGAGGATGTATGCTTATGTTGTGACAGCATTCAACATAGGACTTAGGTTATCTCGATCTCGTTAAGTCAACCCTTTGACCTAACTAATCTGACACCTCCGAATCACTATTCCCATGCAGAGGACCTGCATCAAGAGGTCGGTCAGATATCAGCCTATGCGAGAAAGGATTGCCATCTCCTACTCAGGCTGGAGATTATCTCTTAATAATCATTTGACGATGCTTGATGAGTCCCCTATCTAACTCTTTAGATATTCATCCAAACACCAGCCTCTATTATTCAATTAATGAATCAACAACTGTATGATCATTAAGATGGCCGTGGTTCATATCCCTAATTGTACAGAGGGACCTATTATGCAAATTATTTATTCTTCATTTCATATCAGGGAATGATATGTGCAATAACATTTATTGCATAATGGCTCACCGTGGGCTCGCATGTCCAACACATGTATATGTACACTGATGAGAGATAAAGTATTTATTTTTTATTTTTATTTTTCCCATTTTATTTTATTTTTATAAATATCTACAAAATATGGGAAACACAAATATATTTTTATTTTTAGAAAATAAAATATGTACACTAAGAGAGGGTATTTACACCATGTTGAGTCACCCTATCTCTCTCTACTTATTTTATTTTGCGGTCAGGCCCTTGTGGAGCCTTCCCTTGGGTTCAGGTCACTCAATATTTATTCTAAATATTTCCCTCTTTTTCTTTATTTCTTTATTCTTTTATTTTTGCACAAAAACATGCTATTATTCATATTTACATAGTGCATGCTCTTTGATAAATTATTCTATTTACACACATATATATGGTGTTTTGCAAAGGTTTTTAGCTAAAATAAAAGTATAAAAGAGTGATGAATGAGGATTCATCACCCCCCCTATACTTAACTTTGCTAGTCCCTTAGCAAACACTTATTTGAAAAAGAAGTGAAAAAGAAAAGAAAAAGAAAAAGAAGGGAAAATGAATGAATCAATGCTGATTATTAAACTTGCCTTCATTAAATTGAACTATGGAGCTCTGTCAGATCTTTAGATTATTAATTTGTCAGAACCTTATTTGGACTTAGGTTTAAAACTTAACAGCCTCTATGTTCCACTAATCTATAGTCAAGACTCCTCAATAATCCAGATCAGAACAAGTCTACATACACAAATCATGAAGACCATGAATCTTTCCTTGTACTGTGTAAGTGAGGTATAGCTCTCCACCTCAGAAGTAGCAAAATGACAACCCTCCCGACAAGGTAACTCTAAGACCCTAGTCTGGCCACTCTTTCCTCGAGGAGCGGGGTGGTCCCTTCTAAGTTCATCTGGCTCAAGAAGAGGAGGAAGAAGAGAATGGACCATGGTCATTGTAGCCATGTATCCCTGGGAGCTCAACCAGTGTAGCTAAGTCTCCCTGTTGCAAGCTTCATAAGATGGAACATGAGTCTCAAGCTTTGCTTATTGCACTATATACACTCCGGTGGGATTATCATTTTCTATCAGACCCACCACTTTTTTCGAGTTTTCTTTTCTTTTTGCATTTTTTAATGTGCATATATACAACATATATATAAAGTGCAGCATATATACATAAGGAGTTTTTCCTCTTGGGTCAGTAGGCTATCCCTCTTTTGAAGCATTATTGCAACCCACAAGTCCTGTCGTTAGACCTCATGGCAACCATACCAAGTTGAGACGCACTTCCTTCACTATAAGTAGAAGAGAGGTTCCTCCTAGAAGTACTACCCTCATATGTTACCCCAAGTCAAGGAAGACTGCCTCCTTACCACCTCATCCGCAAAGAGCTCGATGTAAAGTGCGGGTTCAAATGAAGCCATTGTCTATATGAGTCATGTGTGTGTTGTTAAGTGCTCTACTTAGGCTCATCGAGATGACATATGATCATAGCCTAGTGGACTCAAAGAATTAAGTCACCATGGACCTGAAAAGCCTCAACCCTAAGCCATATAAGGTTCCTCTTAGAATTAGGTGGATTAAGATTTTAACCAAGCTCCATTTTCAATTTAATTCCAGGCAAGTTTAAGTGTCAACTATGATCCCAGGAAAAACTATACAAGTATTTACAAAGATGCAATTTACAAAATATTTACACATGTGCAAAATTTTTGAAAAATGTTTTGAAAACATGGATGTGTGCATGAATGCAAGTTTGCAAAATATGTACACAAATTTACACAAGGTTTTTGCAAACTTTTGATTTTCAAAACATTTTACAAAAATTTTGTACTATATACATAATTTTGATATCAAAATATTTACAAGCTATTTACACAAAAGATTTTTACAAATATTTTTACAAAAATAATTTGTACAACTAGCTATGAATGTGCAATAAGAATTTTATTTACAAGGAAAATTTTTAAATTTTTATGGTTTTTTGGATTTTAGCCATTTTTACTTATTGACACACTCACACAAAGTACGAGTTATGGCTAAAGTATATATGAAATATATACACACCCCCTATACTTAGATCGAACGATGTCCTCAGAGTCAAGAGAGATGAAGAAGATATAACTCGTGCTTAGTATAGGGAAGTGAAAAGGAAGGCTATATACAAAGACGAAATGAAAAGAGGATCTCAAGGTTTCCCCCTATACTTAGGATCAAGTAATCCTAATTATAGCAGGCTGTACACGAAGGGAAATCCGAGTGAGAATGTACATGGTCTACCTCCCCTATACTTAGGGTAAAATATCCTAAGTATAGGCACCAAAACAGAGGTAAAAATGACGAAGAAAACAAGTATATACAAGATGGAAGGGTATCACTCTCCCTATACTTAAGGTGAAGAATCCTAAGTATAGGCAACAACAGGAGTAATGAAACAGAACGAAAGGATCGACTCGGTGATTCCACCCCCTATACTTAGGATGAGGTATATCCTAAGTATAGCAAAGATAATCCTAAGCGAGACCTGGGGTGAAAACAAACACGGAGCAGAGAAAGAACAATAACGACGAAACACGTATATAGAAAATGGTACAATGTTGAGGTGCCTCTCAACAAGCGCTAGATTTTACATCCCTAGCTGGGTACAAAGGCTAGGTCAAAGATGTATCAAGGTTCAGGATGACATCTGTAAGGCGAATGTCATACTGTCGTCGCAGTCTCTGTATGAGAACATCGACGAAATCAACAGTGTAAAGAATGACACCTAGGTAGGCAATCAGGCGGGTGTCTGCTACCCGGCCAAGGATATGGGAAGATGTGATCGGGAACCGGTAGCACACAAGAAATCATCGGCTCATGATCATACTGGAGTAGAAGTGTAGGGCCGAAGAAATCAAACGTGGATAAAGGATGGATCAGTCATGGAATCTTCCACGTCAATCAGTGTCTCAAAAAGGTGTGGAAAATCAAGATAAGGAGACTCTCTAAGAAAACTGATATCCAATGCATATAATGGAGACAAATAAGACAAATCATCGAATATCTCAAGGATCGGCTCATCCTCTCGAGGGTCTCGGGTGAGATGACTCAGAATCAGAATGATCAGAAGACTCAATCTCGTGATATGCCATATCTGATACACTCTCAGAAAATGAAACCGAATACACATCGTATATGGCATTCTCCCGCAGATAACCCCTGGGGAGGAATGCAAGATCATCGGTGAGAAATCGAGGATCAGGATCTATCGGGGCATCTGTGCTGTTGTAAAGCACCCACTCTGTGCACCAGGATGCCTCATCATCTGAAGTATGGCTCTCGGCAATTTGGAAGCAGAAGAAGGTACTGGTCAACACTGTGGGAGGCTGGCAATGTGGTTGTGGTTGATCCTCACTCTGCGGCAATGATGGCTGTCATCTGGTCCTCAACAAGTGTATCTGTCTCATCAAAATGGAGGACAAAAGGCCCGAATATGGAACTCTCTATGTCTGGCCTCTCAAAGTGGTGTCCCATATAGAGCTGTGGCTGCTGGGCTGAGTTATGGTATCTGTCTGACTCCGAGAAGTGTCTCTGTAGAAAAAAAGTTGAATCATCCGTGTCTGGAATCTTGAATGGTTGGATCGATGGCTGGAGTAGCGGGAGCTCCTCTGGCTCTTGGAGTTCAGAAGATCTGATATCCAAGAATTGTCAACTGAAAACTCGGGGGCTGACTCGAACTCCTGGCAAGAAGACCAACGGGAACTCGAGTAGACACTGGGTCAGACCCTTCACTATAGCAGTCATCTCCTCTGTACTCTGTAGTGCTGCAGAATCCAAGTTCTCGGGCTGGTGTGTAGAAACTGTATCCTCATGTAGTGCGACACACCCCACTGGTACTACAATATCCTCATTTGTTGTCCCGACTACAGCATCTCGTGAAGATGGTCTCTGTGAAAGTAACCTCGAAATGGCATCCAGTAAGTCAATGTCGGAACTGCGATGTGAACCCCACCACACGGTAATCACCAGTGCTATCTGATCCGCGGTCATCCCTCGCATGGAGATCTCAATAAGGTCTGTCAGTGAAAGTCCGTACTCAGGAAATCTCCTCAAGAGGTCAAGAAACCTCAGCCATGCATCCTGGAGTGGCTCCTGGGGGTCTACTGAAAACTCTGTGATAATAGACCGCATCATATATGCTCTACGTTGGGGAAAGTATCTCTGTAGAAACTCAAACCGTAAGTCTCCCCACGTAGCGAATCTCCTTCCCAATCGTCGGTGCCATCTCATGGCTCTATCCTGAAGTGTAAACGGGAAGGTCTTCAGCATCAGCTCCTCTGCACTAATGTCTGAATAGATCTGTGTCCTGTAAAACTCCTCGAACTCGACCACGTGAAGATACAGCTCCTCGTGCACCTCTCCCGAGAATGTCGGCAGTATATGAATAAACTCCAAATCTAGAATGAATGGACCTAATGTAGAAGCTGACTCAGCTCCCTGTCCTATCTATCATCCACCATACTGGCATAGGATGCATCTGATACTCGCATCTGCTCTCTATGATCACGTGCGAAGTGCACTCTCAACTCAGCAATGGTATCTTCTGGGTCTCGTATCTGCTCAATCTGATCTCTGCGAACGTGTAGCGCAGCAGGCCCAGAATAATGAAAGGGATAGAAGGGAGTGAGCCGAAGGTTGGTCGGAGATCTGACCTCCCTCGAGGGTGGACTGGACTGATGGGAAGAAGGTGAAGAAGCCGCAAGAGTCGGCAAGAAGTGAGGAGGGTCCATCATCCAGGGATACAGAAGAGGAAGAGAAAAAGTGAAGGGAGGGTGGGAGGGAGAAAAATGACTGGAGGAGAAGCATAGGAGAAGATATATGGGAAGGAGAAAGGGATCTAGAAACACACAAGATGAGAAAGCAAACACACGATTCACCTTCTCAACACTGAGCTGAAGACCGGTAAGGGATCTGTCAATTATCTTGTTAATTTTATTTAGGTGATCAAGTCAGTCTTTCAGAGCGATTACGTGAGCTGATAGGGAATCAATACTCTTAACGGACTATCCCGAATAAAAGGTTGGAAGTCTATCAAGAAATCAGACATGGATCTAGCCTAGAATGCGGGTCACTCTCTGCTCATCCAAACCAGACAAGGAGGGGGTTACTCTCCCCAAGACAGATTTTTAAATGAGATGTTTTTTAGAGTCAAGTGTGTTTAGCAGTCCCGATTTTATTTTTTTTCTTTTTAGGTATTTTTCGAGCAAGCAAACGCCTAACGAATTTTTCGGGTTCTCCAGATTATTTAAGTCCAGAAAACGGGGGGAGAAGACGAAAAAGCCGATGCGCGATGAAATCAATGATGCATGCAGAGTAAGAAATGCGTACTTGACTCCAGCACTCTACATACAGGGTGATCTGCGCATAAAATAAAGACAGAAAATAAACTACATATATGATGTACGAGAAAATCGACCTTAGACGAAGCAATTTCTACAACGGAAGAACAAATGACTAATGGGTCAACAGGAGGGGTCGGGGTCCGGTCTCTGATGTCGATCGGTGTCCACCACAACGGATCCTGCCAGTGATGTATATGGCCTCTAGCGGTACGTGACCCCTCAAGTGACCAATTTAGCCTTTTCTTTATTAATTTAATTAGGTCCAATTACGATCTAATAGGAGCAGGCAGATAATTAGGGTTTGGATCCTAATCAATTACGTCACAACCAGCAGAAAATCCTAAGCTAAGGCCAAAACTGCGTAAATCAGATAAGCATTAATAAAAAAATGAAAAATCAAAACCGGCGTAAATCACGGGTGAGGTCCCCCGAGCACACCGGTGCTCGACGAAACAAACCCCGCAATCACAAGTCTGGCTGAGAGTTTGGCTGTCCCTGTATTATTACAATAATCAAAATAATTCTAAAAGGAAAATTATCCTAAATCCTCTCCTCCTCTTGCTCAACCTCTCGCTCTCTCCTGCAACTCCATACAGAAGGGAGCCACCTCCAGCTTCCGCGGTTGCTTCATCTTTCCGAAGAAATCTGCCTTGGTCCTCGGGCCCTCGCAAGAAGTCAAACAAGATTGAGTCAGAAATGGTTATTATAAAAACTAAGCAAGATAAAATAAGATAAAATAAAATATGTGCAAAAATAGAAATAAACACACAAAATAAAACAAACCAAAACAAAATAAAATAAAATAAAATAAAATAAAATAAAATAAATCGAAAAGCCTCGAAAGTCGCGGACGAAAGAAAAGCCGCGGGAAAAGCTGCGAAAATGAAAACCGAACAAAAACAAAAATAATAGACTACAAAGTCATGCTCCCTAGCAACGGCGCCATTCTAATGACCGATAAATCCTCAGAGACCAGGGTGAAGGTATAAAAACACGGGTCGTTGCGACCCGGATCTCAGAGACTCAGTCAACAAGAAAATCAGAGACCACCAAATAAAGCGAAATAAATCAATAAAATCAAAGAGCAGTCCTCGCTATTATTTAACCTAGTATAGCGACCAGGGTCGAACTCAAGGAGCACGGTTTGGCCGGATTGGCCTACGAAATAGTCAAAAAGAAAATAAAATAAAATAAGGAGTATTTTTGGTGGATTTTTATATATTTTTTTTGCATTTTTAATTATAAAGGGAATATAAAAGGAAGGTAAAAAGCACACAAACAGGAATTTTATTAAACAATCAAAATGACTCAGAAAATTCAAATAAAATTATTTTTGTATTTTTATATTTTTAAGTATTTTTGATAATTTTTTTTAGAATTTTATGATTTTTAGTTGATTTTATAAAAATCGAAACAGACAAAAACAGTGAAGAAAGGTGCAGTCAGATTTGAAAGTCTAATTAAAAATAAATAATTAGCCTATAAAAATCTGAAGGCAATTTTTATGAAGAGTAAAAATAAAAATTAACTAAGGAAAAACAAAATTGTATTTTTTTTATTTTAATATAATTTTTAATAATTTTTATAAGGTTTTTGGTGTTTTATATTTTTATGGGTTTTATAAATCCAAAAAGGCTAAAAATTGGATAGAAGCTCAAAAACAACAAAGCAAACAAGTATTAATTTTTTTTAGAATTTTTAGAGGTCTTTTTCTATTTTTAGTTGATTTTGTAAATCAAACAGTAACGAAAATGAAGGTTTTTTATTTTTTGAAAATAATAAAAACAACAAAATTGTCCCAAAATAATTGTGAAATTTTTACACAATGGCAGGAGCCACGTGTCCAAATTTCACTTGATATGGATTTTTATTTGATATTTTATTTAACCAATCTAAGAGCTACAGCACATAGGGACCTAAGTGAAAAGAAACAAAGTTTCAGAACTAAATAAAAACATGCACAGAAACTATAAGGGCATCACTCTAAAATGTACGTCAATTCAGCACATGTTCTAAACAACCACGCACAGGGTACTTCTGTAATACTAAAAACATAAACTTCATTCCTTAACAAGCAGAAAACCAAAGCCCTAAGACTGCAAATAACCCAAACCTCATGTGACGAAGCACGGGAGTCCACACAGTAAGGACTAAAGTGCAATATCTGAAAACTACAGGTCCTACTATGCAATTTGTCCAAGTGTACTAATTTTTTAATAGACTAAACAAAAACTAGAAGAAAATGCAGGGGGTCGGGCGCAAGTTACCCAGCCACAGCGCGCGTGCGAGAGCGTGAGGGTGACGTGTCGGGCGGTGAATGGATGGCGTGTGCATGGTCCCGATGGCGCCTCCTAGAAGATCCAACGGTCCTGGCACGAGGAAGAACATGGGGCGCCGTGGTCATCAGATCATGGATCCAATGGCCTGACAGGAGCAGAGCACGGACGGCTGAGATGATAACTAGCGGTGAGGGTCGATCCGACGGCAGAGAGATAGGCTGGAAGAACTCCTCTTGGGCGAGCTTCTCTGGCGAGGTGGGAGCGATCTGAGAGTCCGATGGAAGATCGGAGAGGAGGGTTCTCCTCGCGAGGGTGATACGCGTGGGTGGTGGCGTCCGATGGAGCTCTCAACGGCCAGATCCTCCGGCGAAGGAGGAGGGACCTGGGATGCTCCGGCGAAGGGTGGAAACGTGGCCAAGGGGGGTATCATGCGCTTATTCACCTGCAAGAAGAAGCTCGTGCTCGGAGGGACGCTCCGGCATGGGTTATTAGAGAAATGATAAAGAGAAGCAGCGTGCATGGGCGAAGGGGGGTTCCGGCGGAGGTGGCGGAGGGAACTTGACTCGATCTAGCCTCAGATAGCCCATCTCGAGGTGATCAGATCGTGGAAAGAAGGTGGCGATGGGTCGAGGCATCGATCGATACGGATAAGATGAAGTGGCGGGGCTCCGACCACTGGGGTGGAGCTGGCGGAGCCTGGAATGGGAAAGTGAATCTAAACTATGATCTAGAGGCTAAAGAAGCTACCTGATGGTCGGAATCGACTGTGGAGGAGATGCTGGATCTCCAGTGGTCTTCGCCTCGATGGAGCATCGCCTCCAGAGGCTCGGGCTATGCCAGCGGCGGAGCTCGACGACAAGGGTTGCCGGACCTGGGGTACACACCTCCAATCGCTCTCTCAGACACCCTCCGCACTCGCTGTCACTCGAGGAAGAAGATGGAGGTCAAAGGGATCGAAGATGGTGGCCGAAGGTGCGTGAAATGGCAGAGGAGGACGAAGCTATATACTGGTAGGGATCTGGTAGAAATGGAGTCGGTTAGGGAAATGTGTTGCACGGATCCCTAGAAAGATCCCCGTGTGTGAATGTTGGATATAAGAGCTGCAAATGGAGCCCAGGGTTCGGGTGAGAGGGTGACGGATCATGACATGAAAATCGAGGAAGTTGGGTTGGGACGCAGATCCGTCAACTTGGTGGTCCTGGGGGAGAGTTGGACTGGGGGTCAACAATCTTCCGTGGACCAATGAGAAAAAGGCATTGGAAAAAGATTTAAAAAATCAAAATAAAATAGAAGGAAATTTTATTTGAAAATATTTTCAATATGAAAAATATTTATTTATTTTCAAAGTATTTTTAGTGATTTTTATTTATTTTTTTGAAAAATAAAATATGTATTTACATTATATTATTATAATATATAGGTATATATACCTATGTATTTTTGGATTTTATTTTTATTATTTTATTTATGTATAATTATTCCAATTTTATATTTTATTTATTTAAATAATAAAATATGGAATATAAAATGATTTTTATTTGATTTTTATTAATTATTTACAAGGGTGAAATAAATACATCTTTTATTTTATGTATATGGTATATGTACACTGATGAGAGAAAGTATTTATTTTTATGTTTATTTTCCCATTTTATTTTATTTTTATAAATAACTATAAAATATGGGAAACACAAATAATTTTTTATTTTTAGAAAATAAAATATGTACACTAAGAGAGGGTATTTACACCATGTTGAGTCACCCTATCTCTCTCTACATTATTTTATTTTGCGGTCAGGCCCTTGTGGAGCCTTCCCTTGGGTTCAGGTCACTCAATATTTATTCTAAATATTTCCCTCTTTTTCTTTATTTCTTTATTTATTTATTTATTTTTGCACAAAAATATGCTAATTATTCATATTTACACGGTGCTGCTCTTTGACAAATTATTCTATTTACATACATATACATGGTGTTTTGCAAAGGTTTTTAGCTAAAATAAAAGAATAAAGAGTGATGAATGGGGATTCATCACGCCTCCATACTCACCCATTACACTTGATACCACCACCATTTTGTAGCTAGATCATGCCTATAGATCCATCCCATCCTCATATCTCCACCTACCACATCTCGATCCCACGCCATCGCTCCTCGAATACCCTTGACACTTCCCCTATAAATACACCCCATTCGCCCCTTTTGACTTTTGATCCCTTTTATTCAAGCTTTAGCCCCTCTGATTACTTCTGAGTTTCGCCATGGTGATAGCAAGGTGGATCTCATGATTTGAAGCGAGGAGAACGAGAAGAGGAGGTGAATCAACTCCCACCGCCGGAGGGCCGCCGGCTGGTTCTTCTCCTGGCCTCTCAGGCCGTTGAGCCCTATGTTCCATCATTCCTAGGTAATTCTTTAGTTTAATTTTCATTTCATGTCTTTAATTCGTAGTTAAATCAATCGAATCATGCTCAAATCGAAAAGCCCCAAATTCATGGAGTTCAGGCTCCAGGTCAAAATCACCGTGATCCGACCATCGATCCGACCCGACTGTGATTCCACCTCACTTCCCTTCAAGATAGCCACAGATCCCCCTCAGAACCACCTTGAATCAAGACCTGATTCATGGAGTTGGAGATCCCTCCTCACCCCTCGTCGGAGCCCCCCCTTCAATTCCATATCCCCGGGTTATTGCGCGTAAACCCTGGGTCGAGGAGATAACCCTCACACCTAGGTGTCTTTTGGTTTGTGGTTTGCAGGTTTGACGAACCCCCTGGAACTTCAATGACCACCTGGGGCTGCTCCAGGTAGTTCAACCTCGCTGGAGCATCTAGACCCTTCTCACTTTTCCTAGACCTTGCAGCCTCCCGCAGAGGAAGCCCATCACTTGCTGGCTCACTGGGAGAGGAGACGAAGACCGCTTGAGATCAGAGAAACGAGAGATCAAAGCTCACCTGCTAGTTGTTCTAGACCGTTGATTTCTCGCGAAGGGGTATGCGAAGGGAGACACACGATCAACCACGTGGCGATCCCTGGACGGCTGATCTCATGCATATAAGTGGGTAAATTTAATAGAACCCCTCCACTTTTTTATAATTATTAAAATGTTCTTTTTAGTAGTTTAAAAGTAGTGGATAAATTGCATGTAACCCCTTGAACTTTATAAATTTTACAATTTAATCCATGTTAAAGTCACGTGCATGTGCATATTTTATCTTATAAGAATTGCATGTAAACCCTTGCGGGTTATTGTAATTATTTTTCAAAATATAAAATTGAAATATCAGTGTTAAATTTTGGGTAAAATTGCATTATGACCCATGCCTTTATTTATATTTACAATTTTACCCATACCAGCCAGAATATTTTTGTGAGTCATTTTCTATTTATTAAAAATAGTTGTTGTGCCCTAAAATTACCAAAAAATAGGAGTAGGTACCTGTATGCAAGCTTGATCAAGATATGGATTTACATTTGCATTTTATGCACTTCTTCTAATTTTTAAAAATCATTTAGTGTACAGTGAGTCCCTATTTGCCCTAAAAGAGCTGAAAATTATAAAATCATTTCGAAAAATCCCAAAAAAAGTATATTATATTTATTTAAGTATTTTTCACATTCAGACCAAAAGTCACTAAAAATAGAAAAGGAAAACTCCTAAAATTTGAAAAGCCCCCAAAATCTTCATAAAAATCCATAAAATTCAAAAAATTCCAAAAATAGTACTTTCTATTTTATAATTTTCTCTATAATAGTATTTATATAGTAAAATTGATTTGGAAATTTTTTGACTAAATTCTATATTTTTTATTAGCATTTCAATCTCGACATATGATTTTGACCCTATTTTTGGGTATTTTCAACTCTAAAAATATATAAAATTAGCAAAAATCCTAAAAACATTACAATAGTAAAACAATATTTAAAATCCCAAAAGATTTTAATTCTTTTATTTTGATTATTTCTATTAATATCTATATCTATATTAGTATATTTTGTACATATACTCTTATATAGATATTTTGTATTTATAAAAAGAAAAAGAAATATATAAATATATAAAAATATAAAAAGAAAATATAACAACAGAAAACTAAAAACAAAATATGAAAATATAAAAAATTAATTAATTAAAAACCCACATTATTTGGTAAATATTGTGCATAGTTATATATACATATACTCCTATATTATTTATTTATAAAAAATATAAAAGTGCTACATCGTGTGTTCCTCGTGTTTTACACCCTACTCTGTTTTCGTTATACAAACATTTTTTGTAGGGTTAAAAATAAATTTGATCCACATTGTTTCCTTATTGCCTGATTTTTATTTGTGGGTTTGATTATTGATTAATTAGGGTTTATTGAGGGTCTCCACAGCGACATTGTAGTCTCCACTCTATGTGAGCATATCTAGACCTGTGAAAAACCCTAGTAATCAGCAGGAGGTCAGCCTTCATCAGTTAGTCATCAGAGAATATCGATTAGATCATAGTAGAATTGTCGCGTTGTTTGAATTGGGAAGACAATCCCAAGAACTTGATGCACAAATTGGTGATACATAGCAGCATATGACGATTCACAATAGCTCATGCCATCTAATCTCCATCGTTCTTTACGAACTGGTGGTGAAATTGCAGTCTTGATCCAGCTTCTTCCCAGAATTATTGTGCCACTCAATATATTTAAAGAAATTGCAAATAAGTCCCTACGTGGGTACCTAATTGCAATAGACCTTAATTTTCTTATATTTTTGTCCCGGACAAGATACCAAACTACAGACATTCATTTTTACTTTATCTTGCACTTGTGCTCCGGAATTGTGGACCTTCTGGACACTATTCTATCATCACTTTATTTTTTCTTCATTTTAGAGGATTTATGATGAATACCCATTCATCACTCTTTATTCTTCTATTTTAGCTACAAAAACCTTTGCAAATACATGTAGATATGTGTAAATACAAATAAATACCAAAAGCATGCATTGTGTAAAAACCTATAATTAGCATGTTTTTGTGCACAAAATAAAAGAATAAAGAGCAAAAAGAAAAAGAGGGAAATATTTAGAATAAATATTGAGCAACCTAACCCAAGGGGAGGGCTCAGCATGGGCCTGACCGCATAAAAGCCAAAGTAGAGGGAGATAGGGGCTCACACATGTATATATTTGTAAATACATAAAACTATATATTTTCCTCAACCAAAAATATGCTTGAACATATTGTGTATATTCTATTAAAAACAAAATAAAAAGATAAAAAAATCAAAAAGCCAAAAATACCCTTCCTTCACCTTGTGTATAAACCACACTCCTTGTATTTATTCAACCCTATAAATAAATTCATTTATTTTCTAAACTTTTTGTAAATATTCTATGGCATATTTTGTAAATAAAATAAATAAAAAGAAACAAAACAAAAATCAAATAAAAATCACAAAATTGAAAATACAAAAAAATACATTGTATTAATACCATGTATATAAAGGTATTCAATTATTTATTTTACACTTGTATATATGTAATAAAAATAAAATAAAAATATTCTTTTATTCCATATTTTATGTTGTAAATAAATAAAATACAAAATTGGCATAAAAACACATAAAAATAACAAATAAAAAAATCAAAAATAAAAATCCAATATAGTGTACATATACCTATATATAGAGCTAACCTATTTTTATTTCCAAAAATTAATTAAAAATCACCAAAAAATAGAAAAAAATAAAAGAAAAATATTTCATGTTTTAAGTTTTCTTTAATTCGACCTATTTTTGCCCTAAAATAAAGAGTCAAAATTCGGGCACACGTGGCCGCCGCTGATTGGGCCACGGGGGAATGTTGACCCCGGTCAACTCCCCCGGCCTCCTTCCTTTTCTGGCCGTCGCGCGCCGCGCCTCCTTCGCCAATTTTTCCCACGCGACTCCAGCTGTCGCCCATTCAACCCTCGCGCCCGGATCTTCGCCGCACATCCCTCTCCCTCGCCGGATCTTCAGCCATCAAATCGACACCTTCCTTTGCTGTCCTCACGCAACCCTAATCGCCCGGTCACGCTATATAACCACCATCTCCGCCGCCCTCGCGCCGCATCTTTGGCCCATCCCCTTCTTCCCCGTGACCTCCATCGGCATAGCCTGAGTGACAGCGAGCTTTTGCCCGTGTTGCAGTGAGGCGAGAGGGGCGATTCCATCGATCCGGCGTAACCTCGCCGTCCTTGCTCCGCCGCCGCGTCGAGCACCGAGCTTCAGGCGTTGACGACCTTCGAACGACCAGGAGATAGCCCATCTCCAGCATAGTCTACTTCAGCCATCAGGTAACCTTAGATCCCTCTAGGTTAGCTTAATTTTAGATTACGCCCAATTCCGACCTCCGACGCATACCTCCGATTCCGGCCACTCCGATCACCCCATTTTCCAATCCGACTCGATCAGCACCTTCACGACCTCCTCACGCACCTTCTTCACCCCTCCACACAACCCAGATCGCACAGGATCTGGGAGTCGAGCTCCCTCGCCGTCGCTTCGCCGGAGCTCCTCCGCCACGCCGCACCTTCCACCTTCACGCCACCTAACCGGGTCGAGGCACTTTGCCCTCGACCCGCGAAGCTTCTTGAATACTTTGCAGGTCCAAAGGGAGCCATCTGAGGTCTCCCAACTTCCAGCCAGGAGCTTCTTCTCCGCCGGCCTTGCTCGAGCTCTCGGAGCTTGGTTTGACCACCGGAGAACCGCAGCAGCTGCGCACCTTCACGCCGGAGCTTCTCCGACCTTCAGGCGCAGCAGAGGAGACCGGAGGCACCTTCACGAGGCCGGCGAAGTTCGCCGGCCACCTGTTCTTTCGAAGACCCTCCATCGCCGTCAGATCCGCCTCATCGCTCCAGATCCGATCTTAGCCGTTCGATCGAGGAGCTGCTTCCACCGTCCGATCAGAGGAGGAGTGATCTGGAGCGCCCACCAGCCGCAACCGTCCGATCACCCACGTGGACGCGCTCCCAACGTCAGATCAGGCCAGCGTTTACCAGCGTTAAAGGCGCGTTGCTTCTCCACCGTTGGATCTGCCACGCGTCACCATCGGGCCGTTGCTATTAATAAAGGGGTAAATTTCATAGGACCCCCCTCTGTTTATCGTATTTTATTTCAGTCCTGTAATTTTAATTTCAGTTGTTTATTTTCTGGGTTATTTGCATCAAGGACCTTGCGCTTAATTTTTATTGCACTTTATACCCCTGCCAGTAGAGACCCACGTGCTTGGGCACGTGTATTTCGGGTTATTTGCAATGTATGCCTTGTAGTTCTGGATGTTTTGAATTGAATGAAATGTTTTGATTAATTGCATTTATACCCCTGTGAACACTTTATATGCGCATGTGCGTTTTTATTTTGGGTTATTTGCATATAGGTCCCTGGACTTTTGGTACTTGTTACCAAATAAGCCCTCGGAACTTATTTTTCTTACATTTAGGTCCCTGTGTGCCCCAGACACGTGCTTGGCACGTGATTCTTGGTATTTTGCACCAGGACCCCAGAACTTTTGGGTATTTGCATTTAGGTCCCTGTGCACAGTGCCCAACCTTTCTTTTTGAATAAAATATCAAACGAACTCCAAATCCAATGAAATTTTGACACATGGCTCCTGCATGGTGTAGGAATTTCTATGATTTTTGGGGACATTTTGGATTTCATTTATTATTTTTAAAAATTCAAAAACCCTTATTTTTGCTACTGTTTGACTTTAAAAATACCAAAAAATATAAAACTCCACTAAAAATTCCAAAAAAAATTAGGCATTGTTGTTTACTGGTTGCTTGATTTTCTAGCCAATTTTGGCTATTTTTCATCACATAAAAACCTTAAAAATTGAAAAACCCTTAAAAACTCATAAAAATTGTAGTAAATAAATAAAAATCCAAAAACAATAATTAGGGTGCCCAAATTTTCCTTATTCTTTATAGAATATAGGAAAATTACCTTTAGGGTTTTTTGAGATCCAAAATTATTTTATTTTGTGGTCTTAAGCCTTGCTGGACAGTACCCTACATTTTTGCATTGTTTGATTTTTAATAATTATTTTGTCATTAAGAAAAATTCCAAAAATTCACCAAAACAGTAAAAAACATAAAAAAACATAAAAACCATTTTTCCATAATTTTTGCATCATTTGTGTGTCTTGTATAAATTGTTGAAGTCCCCTTGCATTTGCATTCCTTCATTTTCTCATCTTTTAAAAATCTAAAAAAAATTCCAAAACAAATAAAAACTAAAAAAAGACTCTTTGGGATACTTGACTACATCGTAGGCCGCAAGGCCAATCTGTGCTCCTTGTGTTCGACCCTGGGAGCTATACCAGGTTAATCTTATAGCAGACCGCTCTTTCTTGTGCTTGCTTGATCTATTTTGTGAGTGGTTTATTTTCTTGATTTACACATTTCGAGTGACTGAGGACAACGACATTGTGATTTATTTTCCACTTCAGTTGCTCCTTGATCTTCTGTGCGATCAGAATGGCGCCGTTGCCGGGGACACGGCTTTGTAGTCAATTATTCATTCTTCTATTTTTGTCTCTCTCTATATTATTGTTGTTTTCTGACATTTTCTCTCTTTGATTTTTTTTGTGCGAGGTACTGCTTGGAATTTGAAGCATACTTTTTTTTGAGGACCCGCACGGGAAGAAGAGCAGGAAGAGAGAGGAGAGGAGAGGAAAAATTTTATTTCAGAGAGAGAGAACATTATTCTTTTTGTAATAATTTAGGACACTTGAACTTTGGACTCTTGTGGACATTTGTAACTTAGCCGGGTCTGTTTCACTGAGCACCGGTGTGCTCGGGGGACCCATCCGGATTTTCGCGGCTTTTATCGTGGTTTTCATAGCTAGCTGCCTTTTTCCGGTGTTTCTCGCGGTTTTAAGCCCCTAGACATAGGAATTTTGATTGATTGTGACGTAGAATCCTAAGGCCCAACACTTAATAGAATATCTGTTTCCCATAGAACGTAATTGGACCTTAATAAAAATCACTGAAAAAGTTAGTTTAATTGAATTTGAGACCACGTGCCGTGAGGAGTCACATACAGCGCTGGCAGGACCCACTGTGGTGGGCACCGAGTGACTCCCAAGATCGGACTCCGGACTCAATTCGATTAGCTAACTATTGTTCTTCACGATCAATAGAAATTCTGGTCTAAGGCCGGTTTTTCCCGCTGCACCATTTAGGTAGTTTATTTCTGTCTTTAAATTCTGCGCGGATCACTTGCATGTAGAGTGCTGGAGACAAGGTACGCATTTCTTTCTCTGCATGCATCATTGATTTCTCCGTGCATCGGCTTTTTCGTCTTCTCCCTCTGTTTTATTGGATTAATCATCAGGAGAATCGGAAAAACCGTTAGGCCGTTTGTATTTTATTTTTGAAAAATAAATTAAAAAGAAAAACAAAAAAAATTGGGACTGGATAACATATTTGACCCTAAAAGACACTCACAATAAAAAATTTGTCTTGGGGAGAGCAACCCCCCTCATTGTTTGGTTTGATTGTGCGAGAGAGTGACCAGACACTAGGTAAAGCCCTCCGGTGCTCATCTCGACTGATTACCGACTCTTCTGTGCGGGACAGTCGGTTGAGAGAGTATCGGGTATCCTAACAGGTCACGATTAATCGCTCTGATATCTTGTTTGTTCACACAATAAAATTGACAAGATAAATTGACCGATCTTTCACGGTCTTCACATTGTGTTGTGTTGGTGACCGGGGGTTTGCTTGCAATCATATTTCTCCAGATCTCATCCGCCCAACTCGCCAAGATCAAGATGATGGGTAGACGATCTCTTAGGCAGCCTCTGGCTGCACCGCTTTCAGGCGAATCTACTTTATCATCTAGGTTGGCCCGTGAGAGTCGAGAGACCAGCTCTCCTGGCCCGAGTTCGAATCCACCCTGTTCCCCTCGATCCCTTTCTTCTGTTCCTGAGAGACATGAGCCCGAAGAGAGACGAATTCATTTGACAGAACCTGAGTTGGGCTCTTCTGATTTTGCAGACATCCCAATGGCTGGAGCCGGTAGTTCAGATGATCGTCAGCCCGAACATTTTGTCTTAGACCAGGGAGCGATCAACTCCACCCTGATCGCGTCGTTAGAGACAGTTCAGAACCAGTTACGCGATCAGGGGGCTTTCATGATCGAGATGAGGAGGGAGTTGGAGAGGACTCCGAAGAGAGCGAGACGAGCCGAGCGAGCCGGAGGACATCCCTGATGCTGATGCAGAGGCAGCAGCCGCAGCAGCAGCCGCCGCAGCAGCGGCAGCCGCCGCCGCAGCGAGACCGATGCGGGAGCTTCACAACCCAGGATCTACACTGATGCACCAGTGGGTAGTGATTCCTGCTATCGTGGGGGGATTTCAAGTTCCCTCCGAACACCCTGCAGATGCTTCCTCACTTTCATGGACTCGCAACTGAGGAACACAACCTCCATCTCCAGGAGTTTCTGGATGATCTGCAGCACTGTCCACGACCGTCGTGTGGACCAAGATACGATTCGAATGATGGCCTTCCTTTTTCACTGGCAGATAGAGCAGCCGCCTGGCTGAAACATCTAGGGAAGTTTGTATATACTTGGGATCAACTCCGCACCGAGTACTTGAACAAGTACTATCCACTCGGGCGGACGAATGCAGCGAGGGCCCTGATTAACAACTTCTCCATGCAACCTAACGAGCAATTTCACGAGGCATGGGAGAGGTTCAGAGAGCTTCTGGATAGATGCCCCCACCATGACATTTCGAAGCCGAACCTAGTTCAGAGCTTTTTCAGTGGGCTAACGCCAGAGCTTCAGGGTCTGGTGAATGCTTCTTGCGGCGGGTCCCTACTTTGCCAAGGACCACAACCAAGTCTGGGCCATCTATGAGGAGATGTCCGAGAATTACATGGTGATGTCCCAGACTCGGTTGTACACTCAGAGAGTTCAGCCGCCAGGACCCGTGCAGTATCAGCGGATAGCACGGGTAGATGCAGGTCCATCTAGTTCGTCCACAGTTGCAGCCGCACAGGCAGAGTCGGCCGCTGCGGACATGGGGATTATCAGTGAGAAGTTGGACCGCATGGAAATTATCGAGAAGAAGCAGTGCCAGAGCATAACTCAGATGGAGGAAATGGCACAAACTCTGAGCGACATGAAGACCCAGCTCTTGTGTCTTCAGGAGGCACAGACGGCTCCTCAGCCCCGTCTTCTGTCGCGAGGCGATTCCGGTGGCAGCCGCAGCTCGTCCCAGCGCTCCAGCTCCTTGCAGCAGCCTAGACAAGTTCACCTTGTACAGGCGGAGCCGTACCAGCAGCAGCAGCCCTCTTACCAGGCACCACCATCTCCAGACTTACAGATGGTGGTATATCAGCCGGATCAGCCTCTGGATGTACTCCCACCCGCCCCATACGATGCAGAGCCGTTGATGGATGTCAACGGGAATTTGGTATGACCGTCCTCAACCTGGAATCCGACGAGACCATCCCGGATTCAGGTGGGGGAATGGGGGTAACCAGCCCCAGCAGCAGCCAGCCGGTCAGGGAGGGCAGTACTCCGCCCAGAGAGATCACCAGCAGCACCCAGCATCCCAGCCATCATCGTTCGTATCTCGTCCCTATCAGCAGCAGGGACAGAGTTGGAGACGTGAGCAGCAGGCTCACCCGCAGCAGCATCATTCCTCTTACCCCTCTCAGCCCCAGCAGCACCAGGTCCACCAGCCTCATTATCAGAGAGGCAACCCGTCGGGCTCCCATGAGAGCCCCGCCATGGATGATATAGCCCGCCTCTTCACAGAGCAGCAGGCTACATTTAGACGGGAGATGGACGAGTTCCGCCAGGAGATGCGGGACTTGATGAGAGGGAAGGCCGCCATCCCTGCACAGATCGAGCCTAATCCGAATAATTTGAAGAGGAAATCTGAGCAGGTAGTTCACACTGAGCCTACCACTTCTAGTGACTCATTTGATGTTATCTCGTCGGATTTATTTGATGCTGATTTTGTCACACTTAGGAGCGGTAGAAGACCAGCAGAAGGCGCCTCATCTGAGCGACAACACGAGGATCCATCTAGAGCGCCAGATGAGGAAGAGGAGAGCGGTACTGAAGCCGCACACCATGATGAGGGTGGTACTGATGCCACCCGAGATGCTGATTCACCCGGCGGTACTGAGGCCGCCATTTCACCACATCGAGGAGGTGGTACTGATGCCACCAGCAGAGCCAAGCCAGCCAGCGGTACTGAGGCCGCAAGACATCTGCATGTAGAGCGAGCTAGAGGTGGTACTGAGGCCACCAACATCTATTCTGAGAGAAATGTTGTCTTTCCTCGTGTGAATGTATCTCAAAATTCTGATTTGAATAAAGGAAAAGGTTTAGTTTACTTTGATCCCCACTGTTGTGAATGATGTTTGTGAGGAGTCCAGTCATTGAATCATCTAGACCTATTCCTAGTCCTTCATCTGAGAAGGACCCTGTGATCCCCTTTCCTAGAGCCCTTGAGCTGGGGAAGGGGAAGAAAAGAGAAAAAGACCCAAAAAGAGAGAGCAGGAGGAGTTCAGCCAGAGCATGATAGATCGATTTCACATCCAGCTGACCCTCAATGAGGCTTTGCAGCACATCCCTCTTCTTCAGCGGTCCTTGAGAGATAGGACCACAGTCAGAAGGACGAAGAGGAACAAGACCGCAGAGATCCATGTGCTAACCAAAGCCACGTGTTACGCGATCCAGAACCATCTGCCGACCAAGAGGCCAGATTAGGGGCCCCGTATGTCAGATGTCATATTAGTGAGCAGAGGTTCGACCGCACTCTATTAGATAGCGGATCGTCGATCAACCTCCTTCCGGCAGCCCTTCTCCACCACTTAGAGTTGGGCACTCTGTACAGAGCAGGACATACCTTCAGTTTGCTGATCGGTCTGTCAAGAGGCCAAAGGGGTTGTTACGAGACGTTGTCGTCACGATTCAGGGTTTGCAATTCCCCGTGTACTTCGTAGTGCTGGACATGGAGACCCCTGACTCGTTGACCGATTCCCCCATCATCCTCGGTCGCCCCTTCTTGGCCACAGCCAAGGCGGTGACTGATCATGACAGTGGGAAGGTATACTTTCGCGGTCCAGGGCGAGAGTATACGAATAGAGACGGTTAAGGACCACAGAGCCAGATCCAGATCCCGCTCACATGGCAGTACAGATTCAGAGCAGCTGACAGACGTAGAGCCAGACATCCACCAGGACTGTGATTTTGTGATCACAGATGATGAGGCAGCTTGGGCAGATCCTGCAGCACAGACCATCCTCTCATATTCAGATACAGCTGATGCAGAGATGATAGAAGAGGATAGTCTGGAGAGCACGGCCCTGGTTCAGGATACTATTGAGTCAGCAGAGTCGGATCTTGATCGCGACACGATTTTCAGTGATGGTGGTACTGAGGCCACCCTGCTCTATGGTGGTGCTGATGCCACCTTGTTCTCCAGTGGTACTGATGCCACTGAGTCTGACATAGATCCCTCGGATTCAGAATCTGATTGGGCAGATTGTAATGATCAGATGCCAGATCTGGATCCACCTGAGCCTATAGATGAGGAGGAGGTAGAGGCAGAACAGATCAGAGACGATGTAGAGGACCCGCCTTCTCCAGATCCAGTTTGTGAGAGTTCGCTATCATTTTCCCAGGCAAATTTGGCAGAATTGTCTGCATACACACATCTTCTTCAGAAGCCAGATTTGCCAGCACCCAGCTGTCCAGAACTAAAGCCGCTCCCTACTTCGCTGAAGTACCGATTCCTTGCGGGGAGTCTGAGATGTACCCAGTTCATCATCTCTGCAGATCTGACTGGAGAACAAGAATCCCGTCTGATGGAGGTTCTTGAAAGGAACCGCAAGGCAATCGGATGGAGCGTAGCAGATCTCCATGGGATTAGTCCCTCGTTGTGCTCCCACCATATCTATCTCGAGGAAGGGCAAGCCGTCGCGTGAGTTCCAGCGGCGACTGAACCCCAACCTAAGAGAGGTTGTTATGAAGGAAATATCAAAATGGTGGAGTGCAGATTTTATTTATCCCATTTCCCGACTCCAAGTGGGTCAGCCCCTTGCATGTGGTGCCCAAGAAGACGGGCATCACGACTGTGATCAGTGAGTCGGGAGAGGAGATTGCTACACGAGTACCCACCTCTTGGCGGGTCTGTGTTGACTACAGGAGACTCAACCAGGCCACCAAGAAGGACCATTTCCCCCTGCCTTTATTGACCAGGATCATAGAGAGACTGGCAGGGAAGAGCCATTACTGCTTCCTGGATGGGTACTCGGGCTACAATCAAGTGGCCATCGCTCCTGAGGATCAGGAGAAGACCACCTTTACCTGTCCCTTCGGTACCTACGCTTTTCGACGCATGCCATTCGGGCTATGTATACGCCCCTGCGACTTTTCAGAGATGCATGCTGTCGATCTTCTCGGACATGGTAGGGGAGTGCTTGGAGGTCTTCATGGACGACTTCTCGGTTTACGGCGACGATTTCGATTCCTGTCTTGACTGCCTAGACCGAGTACTCCAGCGATGTATTGCCACCCGCTTAGTTCTGTCTTGGGAGAAGAGTCAGCTTCATGGTGACTCAAGGGACGGTGCTTGGCCACATCATCTCCAACAGAGGCATGGAGGTTGATCCGGCCAAGGTCGATGTCATTAGGAAACTCACACCGCCGTCCAATCTGAAGCAGTTACGGTCATTTCTGGGGCACGTTGGTTTTTACAGGAGATTCATTCATGATTTCAGCAAGATTGCCCGACCGTTGACTGACCTCTTAACGAAAGACACCGAGTTCCTTGTCGATGACACGTGTCTTTCGTCCTTTGCGACTCTCCAGCAGTGCGTAATTGAGGCTCCTGTCCTTCAGCCACCCGATTGGTCTCTCCCATTCGAGATCATGACGGACGCCTCCGATTTTGCCGTAGGGGCCGTGCTAGGACAGAGGAGGGGATGGAGTGCCATTTGCGATACACTATGCTAGCCGCACATTGGATTCCGCCCAGCGGAATTATACAGTCACAGAGAAGGAGATGCTAGCAGTAGTGTTTGCCCTAGATAAAATTCAGATCATATATCATTGGATCAAGAGTGACCTTGTACACAGATCATACCGCCATCAGGTACCTCATGTCAAAGAAGGATGGCCAAAGGCCAGACTGACTAGATGGATCCTTCTACTCCAGGAGTTCGACATTGAGATCAAGGATAAGCCTGGAGTCAAGAATGTGGTGGCGGATCATTTATCCCGATTAGAGCAGCCTGAGGATTCTGAGCAGATTGATCCCATTTGTGATACCTTCCCAGACGAGGCGATCCTTGCTATCGCCTCACTCCCGTGGTATGCCGATATTGTGAACTTTCTCGTTGCTGGGAAAGTCCCCACAAGATTGGCCAAGCAGAAGATGGAGACCTTCCTTGCGAAGGCAAGTACTACCACTGGGAGAATCCCATCCTTTACCACGAAGGAGGGGATAGCATCTGGCGTCGGTGTATTCCTCAGGAGGAACACCATAGCGTCCTCACTTACTGCCACAAGCTTGAGGCAGGAGGACATCATTCTGGGAGGAGAACGGCACAGAAAGTGCTCCAATCCGGTTTGTGGTGGCCTACACTCTTCAAGGACTCTGATGAGTTCGTGAAGAGGTGTACTGACTGTCAGAGGATGGGCACTTGTGGACAACGTGATATGATGCCGATGCAGCCCATTCACTTCTGTGAGGTTTTTGACGCATGGGGCATCGATTTCATGGGTCCATTCCCTAAGAGTCAGGGATTTGAGTACATTCTGTTGGCCGTAGATTATGTTAGTCGTTGGGTTGAGGCTATCCCCGCCCGAGCCGCAGATGCAAAGACAGTTTGCAAATTTTTGAAGAGGAACATCATTATGCGGTTTGGGGTTCCACGAGTTCTTATTTCTGATGGGGGATCTCATTTTATCAACGACCAGGTGAAGGCACTTGCTAGAGAGTTCGGCATAGACCATCGTGTTGCTACACCATACCATCCACAGACGAATGGGCTAGCCGAAGTATCGAATAGGGAGATCAAGAATATTTTGCAGAAAGTCGTCCGCCCTGACCGAAAGAATTGGTCACAGCTTTGGACTCGGTCTTGTGGGCATATCGGACGTCTTTCAAGACTCCATTGGGTACATCTCCCTTTCGCCTCGTGTATGGCAAGCCTTGTCACCTACCAGTTGAGCTGAGGCACAAGTCACTCTGGGCAGTTACAGACCATATTGATGGATCCAAATGGTATAGGAGACCAAAGGAGGGCAGAGTTAGCCGCCCTGGAAGAGCTTAGAGATACAGCTTTCTCAAACAGCCTACATTATAAGGAGAAAGTCAAGGAGTGGCATGATTCTCATATCAGCCACAAGCATTTTGAGATTGGACAGAAAGTATGGTTGTTTGATGCGAGGCTTAGATTATTTCCAGGGAAGCTACAGAGCAAATGGAAAGGACCTTACTTGGTCAGAAAGGTACACGATAACGGTAGCATTGATATATCTGAGTTATCTTCTGAGAGTACCTTTCGAGTGAACGGCCAGCGGCTCAAACCATTTCTAGATCATGAGCCGCGGGACGTTATTTTTGCTGCAATTCATTTTGCGTAAGATGTGGTCTTTTGACTCACATCTTGTACATCTCACGCCTGATTTTCACTGTTCCTCCGCCTGTATAGATCCAGTTGTCCATATCATTCTATTCTTTAGTCCCACATCCCATCTCTCATCTTGTGATTATGCTATACTTAGGGTGTACTTTACCCTAAGTATAGGGGGGATGTAGGACCTGCGAGTATTCTTTTCATTCTTTCTGCTCTTGTTTTTGCTGCCTATACTTAGGGCTATTTTACCCTAAGTATAGGGGGGGCAGATTCTGTATATTCTTCACTCGGCTTTCCCTTCATGTACAGCTTTCTATACTTAGGATTAGTTAATCCTAAGTATAGGGGGAAACCACCGAGTTCCTCTTATTCTATTCATTTATTCGTCGTTGTAGTATACCATTCCTTTTCACTTCCCTTTTACTAAGCACGAGTTATGTCTTTTTCATCGCTCTTGATCACTCTGAGGACATCGTTCGAGCTAAGTATAGGGGGGTGTGTATATATTTCATATATACTTTAGCCATAACTCGTACTTTGTGTGAGCGTGTTAATAAATAAAATGGCTAAAAATCACAAAAATTAAAAATTTTTCATGTACATAAACCTCTTTTATTCTTGCACATACATAGCTAGTGTACAAAGTATTTTTGTAAAAATGATTTCAAAAATCTTTTGTGTAAAGCTTGTGTAAATATTTTTGTATCAAAATTATGTATATAGTACAAAATTTTTTTTTTTTTTTTTTTTTTTTTTTTTTTTTTTTTCAAAATGTTTTGAAAATCAAAAGTTTGCAAAAATCTTGTGTAAATGTGTGTAAATATCTTTTTGCAAAACCTGCACTTCATGCATCATTCATTCATGATTTCAAAACATTTTTCAAAATTTTTGCATGATTGTAAAATATTTGTAAATAGCATCTTGTGTACATATCTGTATATAGTTTTTCCTGGATGAGAGTTGACATTTAAACCAAGCCTGGAATTAAATTGAGAAATGGAGCTTGAAAAAGATCTTAATTCACTTAACTTTAAGAGGAACCTTGTAGGACTTAGGGTTAAGGCTTTTCAGGTCCATAAGGACTTAATTCTTTGAGTCCACTAGGCTATGAGCATATGTCATCTTGATGAGCCCAAGTAGAGCACTTAACAACACACGCATGACTCTCAGAGACAATGGCTTAACTTGCACCTGCACTTTACACATGGCTCTCCATGGATGAGGTGGTGAGGAGGCAGTTTCCTTTGGCTTGGGGTAGCATATGAGGGTAGTACTTCTAGGCGGAACCTCTCTTCTTCTTATAGTGAAGGAAGTGCACCTCAACTTGGTCTAGTGGTGTTGAAAGCTAAAGACAGAAGCTGTGGGTTGCAATAAAGCTTCAAAAGAGGGATAGTCTACTGGCTCAAGGGGAAATTTCTTATATATGCTGCACCATGTAGATATGTTGTACAGAAGTTGTTGAAAAAAAAAAAAAAAAAAAAAAAAAATTTGCAAAAATGCAAAAAGAACTCCAAAAAAGTGGTGGGTCGGATTGAAAATTTAATAACCCCACCGGAGTGTAAAGATCTCATGAAGCTTGCAGCGGGAGACTTAGCTACACTGGCTAGGCTTCCAAAACTCTATACTTCTACCCCCTCTTCTTGAGCCGGTTGCACTTGAACTTAGAAGGGAATACCCCGCTTCTCGAGGAAAGAGTTGCTAGACTGAGGCATTAGAGTTACCAGGTTGAGGGAGGTTGTTTCTTTGTCACTTCTGAGGTGGGGAGCCACAATCACTTACACCGCAAGGAAAAGATTCATGGTCATTAGAGTTTGTGTATGTAGACTTGTTCTGATCTGGTTTATTGAGGAGTCTTGCCCATAGATTGGTGGAACTTGGAGACTGTTGAGTTTTAGGCTTAAGTCCAAATAAGGTTCCGACACATTAATAATCCAAAGATCTGATCGAGCTCCATATTTCAAGTTAATGAAGGAAAAATTTAATAAGTCAACCTTGATCCATGTACATCCTCTTTTTCTTTTTCTTTTTCTTTCTTTTTCACTTCTTTTTCAAATAAGTGTTTGCTAAGGGACTAGCAAAGTTAAGCATAGGGGGGTGATGAATACCCATTCATCACTCTTTATTCTTCTATTTTAGCTACAAAAACCTTTGCAAATACATGTAGATATGTGTAAATACAAATAAATACCAAAAGCATGCATTGTGTAAAAACCTATAATTAGCATGTTTTTGTGCACAAAATAAAAGAATAAAGAGCAAAAAGAAAAAGAGGGAAATATTTAGAATAAATATTGAGCAACCTAACCCAAGGGAGGGCTCAGCATGGGCCTGACCGCATAAAAGCCAAAGTAGAGGGAGATAGGGGCTCACACATGTATATATTTGTAAATACATAAAACTATATATTTTCCTCAACCAAAAATATGCTTGAACATATTGTGTATATTCTATTAAAAACAAAATAAAAAGATAAAAAAATCAAAAAGCCAAAAATACCCTTCCTTCACCTTGTGTATAAACCACACTCCTTGTATTTATTCAACCCTATAAATAAATTCATTTATTTTCTAAACTTTTTGTAAATATTCTATGGCATATTTTGTAAATAAAATAAATAAAAAGAAACAAAACAAAAATCAAATAAAAATCACAAAATTGAAAATACAAAAAAATACATTGTATTAATACCATGTATATAAAGGTATTCAATTATTTATTTTACACTTGTATATATGTAATAAAAATAAAATAAAAATATTCTTTTATTCCATATTTTATGTTGTAAATAAATAAAATACAAAATTGGCATAAAAACACATAAAAATAACAAATAAAAAAATCAAAAATAAAAATCCAATATAGTGTACATATACCTATATATAGAGCTAACCTATTTTTATTTCCAAAAATTAATTAAAAATCACCAAAAAATAGAAAAAAATAAAAGAAAAATATTTCATGTTTTAAGTTTTCTTTAATTCGACCTATTTTTGCCCTAAAATAAAGAGTCAAAATTCGGGCACACGTGGCCGCCGCTGATTGGGCCACGGGGGAATGTTGACCCCGGTCAACTCCCCCGCGCCTCCTTCCTTTTCTGGCCGTCGCGCGCCGCGCCTCCTTCGCCAATTTTTCCCACGCGACTCCAGCTGTCGCCCATTCAACCCTCGCGCCCGGATTCTTCGCCGCACATCCCTCTCCCTCGCCGGATCTTCAGCCATCAAATCGACACCTTCCTTTGCTGTCCTCACGCAACCCTAATCGCCCGGTCACGCTATATAACCACCATCTCCGCCGCCCTCGCGCCGCATCTTTGGCCCATCCCCTTCTTCCCCGTGACCTCCATCGGCATAGCCTGAGTGACAGCGAGCTTTTGCCCGTGTTGCAGTGAGGCGAGAGGGGCGATTCCATCGATCCGGCGTAACCTCGCCGTCCTTGCTCCGCCGCCGCGTCGAGCACCGAGCTTCAGGCGTTGACGACCTTCGAAGCTACGACCAGGAGATAGCCCATCTCCAGCATAGTCTACTTCAGCCATCAGGTAACCTTAGATCCCTCTAGTTTAGCTTAATTTTAGATTACGCCCAATTCCGACCTCCGACGCATACCTCCGATTCCGGCCACTCCGATCACCCATTTTCCAATCCGACTCGATCAGCACCTTCACGACCTCCTCACGCACCTTCTTCACCCCTCCACACAACCCAGATCGCACAGGATCTGGGAGTCGAGCTCCCTCGCCGTCGCTTCGCCGGAGCTCCTCCGCCACGCCGCACCTTCCACCTTCACGCCACCTAACCGGGTCGAGGCACTTTGCCCTCGACCCGCGAAGCTTCTTGAATACTTTGCAGGTCCAAAGGGAGCCATCTGAGGTCTCCCAACTTCCAGCCAGGAGCTTCTTCTCCGCCGGCCTTGCTCGAGCTCCTCGGAGCTTGGTTTGACCACCGGAGAACCGCAGCAGCTGCGCACCTTCACGCCGGAGCTTCTCCGACCTTCAGGCGCAGCAGAGGAGACCGGAGGCACCTTCACGAGGCCGGCGAAGTTCGCCGGCCACCTGTTCTTCGAAGACCCTCCATCGCCGTCAGATCCGCCTCATCGCTCCAGATCCGATCTTAGCCGTTCGATCGAGGAGCTGCTTCCACCGTCCGATCAGAGGAGGAGTGATCTGGAGCGCCCACCAGCCGCAACCGTCCGATCACCCACGTGGACGCGCTCCAACCGTCAGATCAGGCCAGCGTTTACAGCGTTAAAGGCGCGTTGCTTCTCCACCGTTGGATCTGCCACGCGTCACCATCGGGCCGTTGCTATTAATAAAGGGGTAAATTTCATAGGACCCCCCTCTGTTTATCGTATTTTATTTCAGTCCTGTAATTTTTAATTTCAGTTGTTTATTTTCTGGGTTATTTGCATCAAGGACCTTGCGCTTAATTTTTATTGCACTTATACCCCTGCCAGTAGAGACCCACGTGCTTGGGCACGTGTATTTCGGGTTATTTGCAATGTATGCCTTGTAGTTCTGGATGTTTTGAATTGAATGAAATGTTTTGATTAATTGCATTTATACCCCTGTGAACACTTTATATGCGCATGTGCGTTTTTATTTTGGGTTATTTGCATATAGGTCCCTGGACTTTTGGTACTTGTTACCAATAAGCCCTCGGAACTTATTTTTCTTACATTTAGGTCCCTGTGTGCCCCAGACACGTGCTTGGCACGTGATTTCTTGGGTATTTTGCACCAGGACCCCAGAACTTTTGGGTATTTGCATTTAGGTCCCTGTGCACAGTGCCCAACCTTTCTTTTTGAATAAAATATCAAACGAACTCCAAATCCAATGAAATTTTGACACATGGCTCCTGCCATGGTGTAGGAATTTCTATGATTTTTGGGGACATTTTGGATTTCATTTATTATTTTTAAAAATTCAAAAACCCTTATTTTTGCTACTGTTTGACTTTAAAAATACCAAAAAAATATAAAAACTCCACTAAAAATTCCAAAAAAAATTAGGCATTGTTGTTTACTGGTTGCTTGATTTTCTAGCCAATTTTGGCTATTTTTCATCACATAAAAACCTTAAAAATTGAAAAACCCTTAAAAACTCATAAAAATTGTAGTAAATAAATTAAAAATCCAAAAACAATAATTAGGGTGCCCAAATTTTCCTTATTCTTTATAGAATATAGGAAAATTACCTTTAGGGTTTTTTGAGATCCAAAATTATTTTATTTTGTGGTCTTAAGCCTTGCTGGACAGTACCCTACATTTTTGCATTGTTTGATTTTTAATAATTATTTTGTCCATTAGAAAAATTCCAAAAATTCACCAAAAACAGTAAAAAACATAAAAAACATAAAAACCATTTTTCCATAATTTTTGCATCATTTGTGTGTCTTGTATAAATTGTTGAAGTCCCCTTGCATTTGCATTCCTTCATTTTCTCATCTTTTAAAAATCTAAAAAAAATTCCAAAACAAATAAAAACTAAAAAAAGACTCTTTGGGATACTTGACTACATCGTAGGCCGCAAGGCCAATCTGTGCTCCTTGTGTTCGACCCTGGGAGCTATACCAGGTTAATCTTATAGCAGACCGCTCTTTCTTGTGCTTGCTTGATCTATTTTGTGAGTGGTTTATTTTCTTGATTTACACATTTCGAGTGACTGAGGACAACGACATTGTGATTTATTTTCCACTTCAGTTGCTCCTTGATCTTCTGTGCGATCAATTTACATCACCTTTCCTTTGGATTTTTATTGTTCGATTTTTGGATCATTTTGATTTCTTTCTCGATCTTGTTGCTCGAGCAGTCTATCCACTATACAATATCATTATTCCTCTAACATTTTCTCATACTATATTGTAGATAAATTTATTGAAAATAACCCTTTTTAAAAAAAATAAAAATTTAAAAAATAAAAATCAAATAAATAGAATAAAAATAAAATCCAAAAAGAGTATTCTCACTGAAGAAGTGAAGAAAAGAAATAAAAAATTCACAAAAATATTTTCTTCGAAAAATTCAAGTGTAATTTTTTACCTCCTTATGTTCGACCCATGAGAACTTTCCTAGATAAATAAAAAAGTGAAAACCAATTTAGGAGAGAAATAATTCATTTTCTCTATTCTTTCTCTCTCTCCTGAATTGGTGGATTTTGTTTGTTTATATATTTTGCTCGACAGTTTCTACAGCCGGCATTTCTCACAACTAGCCAAATCTATGTATCAATATCATGAGAGGGAATGCTAGGGAAATCTATGTATCAATATCATGAGAGCCAAATCTATGTATCAATATCATGAGAGGAAATCTATGTACCAGCCGACATTTCAGAGCTCAGGTTCATGACATGGGGCTCACTATTATTGATGCTGCGAGATGTGCTTTCACATGGTGGAATGCTAGATCGAGATCGAGATTGGATAGATTTCTTCTTTCGTCTGAAGGAGTGGACGTATTCCCTCTCTCCCCGGCCTGGTCATTGCCCAGGTCTCACTCTGACCATACACCAATTTTGTGGTCTTTGGAGGAACAGATGCGACCCAGATCCTATTTCAAATTTGAGAAGGCTTGGTTGATAGAGGAGGGGTTCAAGGATGAGGTGATCACGCAATGAAGGAGCTGGCTGGTGGAGGGGTCGGCAGTCAGACGTCTGGCAACCAAGTTGGGGATGCTAAGAAACTTCCTACTTGCTTTCAACCGTAGAGTGAGGACACAGAGGGGGGAGCGGAGGCAAGAGGCTCAATAAGGAATTGTCTGACAGGATGGGCTTGATGATTAGAGGGGCCTGGACCAGGACGAAGTGCTTGAGCGGGCTAGGCTGCTTGAAGAGTTACTTTTAGAGGACAGGAAGGAAGAGGTGGAATGGAGACAGAGATCTAGACATAAGTGGTTGCATGAGGGGGACGCGAACACTAGATTTTTTTTCATTCGATGGCCTCCAGCATAAGAAGGAGGAATTTTATTCATTGTCTTGAAGTGGGTGGGGAAAGAGTGGTGGGTGATGTTATTTTGGGACGAGCCCTCAGGGAACATTTCATGGAGATGTCGAGGAGAAGGAGATGTGATGGGTGGGGGTGGTGCAGGACAAGTGCAGAGGCTTTGTCAGGAGAGCAGGCGTATGGGCTTGAAATGCCTTTTACGGAGGAGGAGGTTAAAAGCGCGGTGTGGGGTTTGAATGAAGATGGGGCTCCAGGGCCAGACGGTTTTCCAGTCTTATTCTACAAGGAGTTTTTGGGATATGCTGAAGGAGGAGATCATGGTTGTAATCAATGAATTTAGAAATGGAAACAGTAGGTTCGAGAAAGGTAATCGTGCGTTATTGTTTCTTCTTCCCAAAAAGGATAACCCAATACGGGTAGAGGACTATAGGCCAATTGCGTTGTCTAATGCAATATATTTGATTGTTGCCAAGGTGCTGGCTAATAGGCTTAAGAAGGTGTTAGATGAGATTATCCTGCAGAATCAGACTGCTTTTATCCCAGGCAGACAGATGGCAGATGGACTAGTGATGGCATATGAGATTTGCCTTAAATAGCATCGGGAAAATTTTAAGGGATTGATTTGGAAGATAGACTTTGAAAAGGGGCGGTGTGGCTTCAAGGACCTTTGGTTAGCCTGGATGAAGAGGTGCGTCACAACATCATCGTACTCGGTTCTGGTGAATGGCATACCGGAAGGTGGTTTTTTCCAACCACAAAAGGGTGTGCGTCAGGGATGCCCATTAGCACTGATGCTCTTTGTCCTGGTGGCGGACGCTTTGGCAGTGATGTTCAGGAGAGCGGTCGACGATGGGTGGTATGATGGATTTCGTATGAGATCCATATCTATTCCTCTTCTACAATATGCATATGACACAGTGATTTTCCTAGGGGGTATAGAAGATATGCACAGAAAGACGAGACATCTGGTTGAAATATTTAGTAGCATGTCTGGTCTCAAGATCAATAGAGAGAAGTCTGTCGTTATCCAATTCGGGATGGATGAGGAGGAAAGTAGATCAAGGGATGCACTATTGGGATGCCCTCTTGGTGAGCTGCCCATTACGTACCTGGGCTACCTTTAGTGGCAGGTAAGCTCAGGAGAGCAGAGTGGGACATGGTGATCAGGAGATTCGAGCAAAGATTAGCAGGATGGAAGGCCGACACACTTTCTAAGGGCTGGAAGCTGATTCTTCTAAAGCATGTGTTGTCGGCAATTCCTATCTTCTTCTTTTCAACTCGATTGATGCCGACAGGTGTAAGGAAGAAGATAGAGATAATGATGAGAAGATTCTTCTGGTCAGATGGGAAGCAACAAAGGCCAGGAATACATCTAGTAGGCTGGGAGGAACTTACTAGGCAGAAAAGCGAAGGAGGCCTCGGAATTCGGGATGTGGGTTGCATGAATAAAGCGCTTCAAGCAAAGTGGATGGTGCAGATTTGGGGTAACATAGATAGATTGGCAATCCAGCTCGTACGCAATATTTATGGCGTCAATGGCTTACTGGAAGCTGGTAGAGTGTGTTTCGAGTCTTCTCTTTGGAGAGGGGTCCGTGATATTTTGCCACAGCTAAGGTCGAGAATGATGCCAACGTTAGGGGGCGGGGAGGTCTTTCATTTTTGGCAGGACAACTGGACGGGGGATGGAGTTCTAGGCAATAGATATCCAAGATTGTTTGCTTTGGTGGCAAGTAGAGATTGTACTGTAGCTGAGGTTGGCGGCTCGGGTTCGTGGGTTCCTCACTTCATGCATGCCATCTCTGAACGAAGAAGGGAGGAGCTGGAAAGAATGTTGTCTGACCTGCCCTCCCCTGATTGCATTTCACAGGGAAGGGATCATTTTGTTTGGGAAGGAGAAAGATTCTCAGTGAAAAAGGATAACAAGGAGTTCAGAGGGAGAAGTGAGGATTTGGAATCGGACATGAAACATGATATGAAGATTATCTGGGAAAGCAAGATCCCGTGAAGAGTGAAGATTTTTCTATGGTGTCTTAGAAGGGGTAGGATTTGGGATAAACCAAGAAGGGGAAGACTGCTTGGCATTCCTGATACCTAATGTGATAGATGTGGCACACATACAGAGGATGCAGAGCATTTGTTTTTTACTTGTCCTTTGTCGGAACAGGTTTGGACGGAGGTAGGACCAACTTGGGTAATGCATGATGGTTCCACAGATTTCTGATGTTCGGTTAGGTCAGTAGGGATGAACTCGACGGACGACTGTTCTTTGTCGTTTGCAGTTCTTTGGGCCATCTGGGGAGGAAGAAATGATTTGATATTTAAGAGCTAGAGGTTCTATTCTGAAAATGTAATCGCTTCTTCTCTTTCCCTGTACCGTTTCTGGTCCACAAGGTAATGCATTTTCCTTTTTTCATATTAATATAAATTGAAATGTTTTTTTGGCGGTGAATCCCAACTCCGGATTTCACCCTCTTTCCTTCAAAAAAAAATATCATGAGAGGGAAATGAGTGGCCAATCTAAGAGGGAGGCATGACAATTGTGGGCCTGCAAGTAAGGTGGCAAACAATTTGCCAACAACGAACAATCAACAAGCAATTTGCCGAAAGAACCTGACATAGAAGACCACTTCCCGTTGTGAAGATCACACTTCTAGATTAGTGCATATCTTAATGTGTTTTTGTCGTTTTGCATTGAATATCGATGATCAGCAAATAGTCCGCCAACATATGCCCCGATTGGGCATTTTGTAGGCCAGAAGCCTTGACAGAGAATCGTTTGTTGGCCATGCCTTGCCAAGGAAAATTTCCTCTAATGTGGCGGCTGCAACAGGTCCAGGAAGGGGCAAGAGAGGGGGGTATTGGTTGCGCAATGGCGAGAGAGAGTCGAGGGAGAGATCAAGAAGAGGTGATTGTAGGTGGTGCTTGTTACGAGGCTATAATGACGGGTCGATGGAAGGGGCAAGGCTCAAAGTGGTGCTTTCCATGGCGATGAGTTGTGTTGGGGGGGGGGGGGGGGGGGAGACACGAGCGGAGGAAGAAGAGGGATGTTGGGTACCTATTATTTAAAAAGTGAAAAAATAAAACAAAATACATGAATATCAACCCTAGATATGGTGTTGTTGTTAGAAGAAATTGCATGACAGGTCGAGTTAATATGCTACTATAACGAAGGGTTATTAGTGTAAACAAAGTCATTTTTCAGGGTTCCAGATACAATTCCGAATTATATACAATATGAAAATATACGGAATTTTGGGTGCAAAAATCTTTGAATAAGTAACTGGATCTCACCCATGAGTTCATGCAGCGAATAGTAAGAAATTTAAGCACAAAATACGATGAGATCTTCGATGCGGCAACGAATGTGCTATCAACCTAGAATATAAATCATTCTATTGTTTTGAGTCGAGCAATTTTTGGCTACAATGATTTGCCATGGATCGACTTGTGGCTCTAGAACTGCAATAGGATTCCAATACTCATCTACTTGCAACTCGTAATATAAATCACCAATATCTCCAAGAAAAATAAAATTTGATGCGACGATGCATCTACAAGATGCGTAATATATAATAGAAGTATATATGTTCTTCTTGATCCTTATGCAGATAGATATATATCTACCAGCCATGAAAGAGTCCTTCCTTGAGACTGCTCTGCACCTTGCGGAATCCCTTTATCGTTCGCTGGGCGAAGCTAGATCTCTTCACGATCTCCTTGTGCTCGGCCTCTATGGGTAACTCGCACAGCCGACAGGACTCGGTGATCTGCGGGGACGAAGCTGCTTTCTTCTCCACGATGTCAATCCCCCACGCAGCCGCAATCCTTTGCACGACAATCAATCGATCCGTATCCAAAAGAGCTTGCTTTCGTAGCTTTTTTTCTAGCTGCAACGTTAATATGGACACATGAGATGGATAACATTTAGCACAGTACCACTAAACAAAAATTGAAACCATAACATTTCTTTAGGTTAAGAGATGAGGAACGCATACGTGGTTATTTAATACGGGAACTTCGAGCATTCTCTCAAACTCAGAGAAGATGCGATTTATGAGGAGGCGTTCGTTGTGGGAGTTCGAGGAGAGGGCATCGTTGATGCAGACCAAACCTTTTCTTATTTGATGATGCACCGCCCTGCAGTTCATCGATACCAACACATCATTTTTCTGTTTTGAAATCTTACTTGGTAAATATAGATTTACAGTTTCCAACTTTCTTCTGCCTAAATACTGATTTCGGACAGGATAATATACAGAGAAAAAGGCTTAAAATCATTGACCAACTTAATCGCTATGAATAATTAGGATCGTTGAGCTTTATCCGATTTGGTTGTCGTTACAGCTTTGACTTCTTCAAAGTCGAATGAACTGTTTATTATCATTTATTTAAAGCCCTTCATTCAAACAGTAGTTCGAATAGCGAAATTCTAACGACTACGTACAGGAACTGAACTGCAGCATAAGAGCTTAGGGAAGAAAATCTGCGTTTCCTCTAAGATAAGAAATGCAGTAAAACAATGGCGGATCAAAGAAAATGTATCGTAAGAGACTTTGATCGTCGTCGTAGAACTTACACGCGTCTGAAAAACCTCTTCCTCTCTTTCAACGAGTTGCTGCAGTGCTCTTCAACTACGAGCAACGCATCATACAGAGTTAGCACGTCAAGGTAATGCTCCACCTTCAGCATCAACAAACACGAGAGACAGATATGGATCAGCAATGCACGTATATCTATAGATCAAGAGATGGAGTAATTAATAATTGATGAAGGATATATATTGAGTAGTACATACGTAATGCAACGATTGCTGCAGTTGCCTCGTGTTGAGAAGGCCCACGAGCTTCCTGCATTCGATCACACATCTTGCATACAACTTGTCCTTTATCTCTTTAATCATGCAGAAGATCAAATCCCCGTGCTTAGCATATGACTCGGGAGCCATATGTATGTTCTTGCGAACGATCTCTTAGGGGTTAGGGGGATGATTGAACAGACGGGGAGGAAGATCGAGGAACTCTTGTTTGATATCAAGTGGAGATGCAGATCGAAGGGGTTTATATATATAAATATTTGGATGACGAGGAAGTCCTTGTTGAAGCCATGTAGAGACGATGAAGTCCTTTTTGAAGCCAAGTAGAGTCGTAGTAGGATTATACGATTGTTCAAACTTATATGTTTACCGAAGGTTTGTTTTGAACTTGTACAGAACTGAAGCTTGTTTCTCGGGACGGTTACTCGTGATATACTAAACTCTTGAAAAGATAACTAAATATAATTTGCTTCTTATAAAATTAGTATTACAAATGGCGTCCTTGTAAATTAATATTGGTCTAAAGTCCACCACTTATACATGAATAATTATAAAGAGAAAATTTTGCTTGGAGAGATGTTTCTACATAGAAGTAATATTTAGATATTTATTCATCTACACCATAATATCTTGATATTTCCCTTATGTATATCAAAAAAATTCCAGTAATGAATGAGAATTCAAGAAATAACTAAATTTCTCATCCAAAATATCTTTTACCCATTTGGAGGGTTGATGAATCCTCATTTCGTCACCTTTATTCTTTCATTTTGACCTTTAAACCATAGCTAAATGCATGTATATATATCATTAATTTGTCAACATAAACACTATATAAATGATACAAAATCCAGTATAAAATACTCTACAATTATTGTATTCAATTCCAAAATAAAAAAATAAAGGAAGAAAAGAAAAAGAATTGAAATAGAAAGGTATTGAATGACCCTGGACCAAGAGACCCAGTCGTCATAATAACTTGTCGACAAGGAATAAAGTAGGGGGAGATACGGCAGAGAATTTGTACCGAAAATACACAGAAACTCTAATTTTTAATTCATCAATAATTATATTTTGAGGCCTATTTTATTTTATTATTTTACACGTCAAATAATAAAGCTCTCAACATGAATATTTTACATAGAAATAAAAAAAATACAAAATTGATTTCACTGAAAAGTTATGCACAGTGTGCCCGGGACACACAAAATAAAAAGCCAAAATAAAAACTTCGTGGACATGTATCTTCTCCATATTATATCAAAATTGACCGAGATCACCTTTATTGTTCATAAAAGTAAATAATCTATTTAAAAAAATGATTTCATTCAATTTGGTTTTAAGATGCGAAAGTTAGAATTTGGGCCCCTATTGTGTAGTATACATGTATATTATATTCAATATATTTATTCTTTATAATTTTCAACTTATTTTATTTCTATAAATTTGTAAATATTTTTCTAAAACACATGTGCATAATTACAATAAAAAAATCATCAAAAAGAAAATAAAATAAATATTATATTCCAAACATAGATAACGTATATTTATATAAACCTATAGAGAATATGTACATAATTAATGAAGTGTACAAATAAATTCAGAAAAATACAATAAAATACGTAAATATTTAATTAAATAAATTAAATATATAAAAATACATGCATATAATAATATAATATATAATACAAAATAAAAATATCAAAATACATGTATATTTACCTATATTTATACATGCACATATTAAACTATAATAAATAGCATCGAAAAAATAAATAAAAATATGCATTAAATACTATATAAAATTAAAAAAATTATATTTCACCATATATTAATAAAATCATTTGTTATTTTTTATCTAGTTAATGAAGCATTTTGGCCTCTGATTTTTCTGGTTGGTCCACGTGGACCAACCAAATTCTACCATTAGTTGACTTCGTCAACTGGCCTCCCTCTCTCCTTCTTTAGCATTGGTCAGAACCTGATTTCCTCCCATTTTCCCGCATGCGCTAACGATTCTCTGCCTTGCCGTGCTAAGAAAATTGCGGAGATTTGATCTCCTTAATTCATGCCAAGGCTAGAGATATCCGCAATCTTCATCGATTATGGCTCAATCATAGCATGACGAACTCAACTTTAGCGAGTGTCTAAAAATATCCTCACAAGAAGCGAAGATAGTGTGTCGCTAAGGTGACTGCTCACTAAAGCCAAGATCGATCAACAATCAACCCCACACAATGTAAAGAGGAAGCAATGCAAGCAAGTGTGAATCAAAATTTATTATAACCCTATAATAAAATGTGTATAGTGACAAGTATGGTAGGGTATCGAACACATGAAGAATGAGGGATAGAGAACAAAAATTAATTAGAAAAGACAACAAGTGTTTTTGGGCTTTAGAGGATTTTTGATTTTTTTACGGGTTTTAAATATAAATATATATATCGGATTTTTTTTTGTATTTTTTATTAGTTTTTAGTTTTGTAATTCTTGTTTTCTTCTTAAGTTTTTTAATTTTTATACTAATAATAAATAATAGTATAAGTAAAAGATAACTATATATAAGGATGTAAGATTATATATATATAGATATAACTAGATACTAAAAATCACTAAATAAAATATTTTTGTCTTTTTTTCTCTATTTTACTATTTTTTATAATTTTTACTATTTTTTGTAATTTTAATTGAATTAATATGGCAAAACAGTAACTAATATTAATAGTACATCATGTTTAGGAAATTAAAAATAAAGAAAACATTTAAAATTTTCCAAAACTATTTTTAATGTATAATATATTATATAATAAATTTCAAAGATAGAAATATTTTTTTGGATTTATAGATTTTTTTATAATTTTGTAAGGACATTGGTGCTTTTGAATTTTTACTGTTTTTCTTTCTCCATTTTTAAGGATTTTTTCTGTAGATGCAGAATAGGATAATAAACAAAATATATTTTTTTAGAATTTTTCAAAACATTTTTATTTTTTATATGTTTCTAAGAAAGACATAGAAAAAGTTGTTTTGTTTTTAATTTTTAATAAATTGAAATAAAGGATAAAATACCTTAATAAAAATATATGCTATAGAATATGATATAAGATATTTATGTTAATTTTCTAGGAATTTCTAAGGCACAAGAACTATTTTTAAAAAATAAAGTCTACAAAAAGAAAATACAATTTGGTAGGGATATTTTTGTAAATATTTCAAGTTTAGGTACTAGACCTAAACATCCTAAAGAAGTACATGGATAAAACTATAATTTTTCCAGATATTTTCACTAATATATACTGGAAGGGGTATTTTTGTAATTAACTCAAAGACGGGGGAGAGGGGCAGATGTAAAATTTCTATAAAATATTATGCTAATATTCCAAAAATGATGACTAAAAAGAAATACTACTTTTTCGAGGGCCCAAGTGTAAAATACCTAGTCACCTCACGCGCACGTGCATGTAAGGTGACGTGGATTGGACCTAAGCGCAAATATGGAAAGTATAGGGTGAAATGAAAAATATCCAAAATATTTTACGATACTGACCAAAGTTTATGGACTAAATATAAAATACAAAATCTCCAGGGGTGGCGGACAAAATTACCCCCACGGTGGGATCTAACAATGTAGTTGATTTTACTTGACACGTATCGGCTAACAGATGGATGGCACTGGTTCTTAGTGGACGGGATGGTTTAGATCCAGCGATGTGATCTGATGGTCGAGGTGCTTCACATCCGATGGTACTTGTTGCTTCTTACGTCGAGGCCCAATCGGACGGCTCTGAGATGGGATGAAAGAATTGGGAAGAAGCTCGCTGCTTGCGAGCTTCGATTAGCCCTACTATCCAACTCGAAGCAATTGGGAGCCCTGCATGCGGCTCAAAAGTTGCTTGGAAGCTTTCCACGTCTGTTGGTGGTCTTAGGAAGCTCTTGAGCTCATTAATGTAGCTTTGGAAGGTCGAAGAAGGTTCATATCTAGGAAAGCTTCAACTGGAATTAAAATCGCCTCCAACGAGGCTTTCAACCTCATAGACCTGCATAGTAAGCTCAAACACAAAAAGGCGATTGGTCTGATGGGTTTATTTAGGGAAAATGGAGCGAAATGGGGTGCGACGATGACCTCCAACGATGCGGCGAAGCTGGAGGTCAGATTGCTCGATCTGAGCAAGATCGATATGACTGGAGGTTTGTGGGGCGTAGAAGAAGCGTTAGGGAAAGAGATGGGGGCAAAAAAGGGGGCGGAGTATGGTCAAAGTACGATGGAGAGGTTCGTTGAAGCTCAGCTCCGACGAACTACGAACTTTGATTTTTAATGAATAAACGCAAAATTAAGTAGAAATAAAACCTAATCTATTCTATTATTAAGCCTAGGAACTGAAAAATGCAAGGAATAATTGCCCACCTTCATGGAGGAGATGGGAGCGGAGCTTGCCAACGGAGTTTGGATCTTCAACCTCGGGTCCTCTTCCTCTACGCCAAATATGTCCTCGACATTCTTTTTGTCACCAGGATGCTTCACAACATGATATTCAGGAATTTCAAGGGCTAAGGGAGATCAAAATTCAAATGAGGTCCGACGAGAGGTATATGTAGAGGTTAAGTGATGAATCCACGATTCATCATCTTTATTCATTTATTTTAGCATCATTTCCTTAGTCAAATACCTGTAAATACCACTAATTGCATAAAATTACCATTTAGCATGCATTTGTTAAAAATGTATTTTTAACACTTTTTGTACATAAATAAAAGAAAATAAAGGAGGTATTTATGCAATAAATACAGACTGACCAGAACCTTGAGAGAAGGTCAAGACTTGACATGATCAACCAAGAATAAAGTAGGGGGAGATAGGTTCTTCTGCCAGAAAAACCAATTATATTTTGTAAATAATTTTCCTGTATATTTGTACAAAACTTACATTATTTTATTTGTACATAATTTGATCTCAATCTAATTATTTTTATAAACAAAAGTTGTAAATAAAAATATGTTGTAAATAATAAAAATAAGTGTAAAATAAAATAATGTACATAGTGCAAATAATCGCACCCAAAAAAGCCATAAACTAACAATTGAAACACCAATCCCGGCTCCATACGAGCTCATATTGAACCAAACTCACTTCCAGCATACTCTAAATTAAATTATCTTTCAAATGGCCATGGTTTCATAAATTTTGGAGTTACAGTTAAAAAGTCGGTTTTCTGGGGTGTTTTGTGCAGTTTAACCAAATATTGTTGAACATATTTATTAATATTTATCTTTACAAAATGTATATAATTGTAAATATTGTTTTCATTAAAAATAAAAATTAAAAAATCTTTTATGAAAAATTATTTCCTTATTTGTATCTATGTACATTGTATTATATGTGTATAATATGTGTATACAACTAACTTCCTTAAATATAAATCACCAAAAAATTAATTATCTCACATTAACTAATTTATTTAATTTAATTCCGAATTTCATAATTTCATATTTAATTATTTGATTTAGTGGATTTATGTGAATTAATATATTTTATACACTTACCATGTATGTAGGATTTGATTCCACACCTTATATGGCCACCATTATGGTTGTTAATTGATTTTCAATTAATTCACTAATTTATTTAATTTATTTATTCCGAATTTTCTAGTTAATTATTTGATTAATTTATTAATCTAATTATTTTATTAATTCACCCAATAAACACCTTCCTTATTCGTAGATATTTTCTATTTTTGATTTTTGTCTCTTTTTAATGGGCTCCTCCTCCTCATTCACTCTTTGATCGATCTTTAGTGGAGAGGAGCCCAATCTCCGAGAGAATTCTTATTGACAAAGGGTGCTTAGCCTCCGAACCGTCCGGTGATAGCGTGTCGGTCCTTGTCGAGGCCATCATGGCATTTCCGACCCCAATGTGTGATCCACTTTTATTTCTTGTCGTTTCTCCTAGGTAAATCGTAGGTTTAATTTTTGCTCAGATGTAGTGATTAGTTTTTAGATTAAAATCCCAAAATTTTCACCACACATAATCCGCGTCTGACATCGATTTTCCACATCATTTTCATTACCTCTCCGTTTCACATTCTATCTTACACAACCTATCACCTCCGACTACGCACGGTGGTCGGAGCCACGGATCTCTCTGCCATATTACAAGATCCTCTTCATTCACATATTCTATTTTTGTGCATAAATAAACAAAAAAAGTAAAACAAAAAAATATATTTGGTTGTTTGTCTCTAACCCTTGTTTGTAGGTAAATTAATAAAAAAACCATTTATCTTTTTCTCTAACAACTTTTTTTGCAGGTCAAAATAAAATTAAAAAAATTTGTTCTTTTGTTCACATTTTCTTGTTTAAAAAAATGAAAACAAAAAAATCATTTTTTTACTATTCTGTCAGGAGTTATAAAATAAAAAAATTCAAAAAAACAAAAAAATAATCGACAGGTCTCGATCGCCTGCAACCGCCCAGCCGACCGCAGCCTTCTACCACGTGTCTCCCTCCAGGCGGAGCAGCCACCCACGCCGCTCCAAGGCACGTCCTACCCTCCTCACAAGGCCGCACGCCCGCCACATACCAGCGCCGTTCGCCCTCCACGCCTCCCTGCGAGGTCTCTCTACACCGCCCTCGCCACTACGCTCTCCGCCGACTGCTCCCTCTGCTCCAGATCCGTGGGCGGGGGGCGGCGGCACCCAGTTGTGTTGTTTATAAGAAAACAACGAAAGAGGAAGCCCTAGGGAGCTTTTGAAATAAAATATTGGACAAATTACAATAAGGTACTTAGGAGTTTTCAAAATTCACAAAAACGCCCCCTTGTTCCAGAAGTCATGTGCCTGGCACATTCGAGTGGGTAATTTATCTTTTACTACCTCTGTTTATTTCTTGTTCTATTTGCATGCAAAAACTCTAAATAATTGCAGTCTAGTCCCTCTGTTTCAGACAATAACTTTGATTGACCTCTCTGATGAAATAAATGTTTTTATGATTGCAAAAATTCTGAGAAAATTCATATGTGCTCCTGCTATGCGCCTTAATGTTGTATAAAATTTTCATTGCATTTCGTTTATATTTGGTATATTTAAAAAAATAAAAAATAGTGTCTTTTTGCTTGTCAAAACTTTAAAAATTCATAGAAATTTCAAATTTCGTTTAAAAATTCTAAAAAAATTACTGTAGGTGTAGTTTGTTGTATTTTAATATCTGACCATTTTTTGCGAATTTTCCATTTATAAAAACAAAAAAAATTCAAAAAATAGTGATTTCAGTTTCTTATTGTAGATATAGCTTTGTAGTTTCTATTGAAAATAATTTTTAGGAATTTAGGAGCATTAAAGGATTTTTAAATTGCAAAATAAACTTGGTTGTGCACCATTTGTTCAATTTTTCACTGTTTAATTTTTAGAAAATCACAAAAAATCAGAAAATTGTGAAAATTATCAAAAATATTTTAAAAGTTATAAAATACAAAAACATTTTCTTTTAAATTTTCTGACCATTTTTTACCATTCCAAAAAATACAAAAAGACCGGTGTGTGTGTTTGTTTTTATTCATTTGTGCTTGTTTCGAAAGTAAAAATAATATAAAAAATTAAAAAAAGACTAAAAATCATTTGAAATCTGACTACTTAGTTTTTAAATCGTGCTCCTTGTGTTCGACCCTGGTCGCTATACCAGGTAAAAAGAATAGCAAAAACTGCTTACATTGAATTTCTTTATTTTTTTGAGTGGGTTAAATTATTTTTCTCGTTGAGCGATTCGAGTGGTTGAGAACAACGACATTTGCACATTATTTCCCCATCTCGATCGCGTCGAATTTCATGTCATCAGAATGGCGTCGTTGCCGGGGAGCACGGCTTTGTAGTCATTTTTCTATTTTGTCTCTCTATATAATAATTGTTTTCTGACCTTCTCTCTTTGATTTTTGTGTGAAGTATTGCTTGGACGACTTGGAGTTACATTTTGAGGACTCGCATAGGAGGAAGAGCAGGGAATTGAAGAAGAATTTTTTATTTTTGGGAGAGAACTAATACTTTTAATAAAATAGGACTTTTTGAACTGTTGGACACTTGGACATTCTGCGGGGTCTGTTTCACCAAGTGCTGGTGCACTTGGGGGACATCACCGCTATTTTTCGTCGGTTTTGTTTTCTCATATTTTTTTTGATTCATGCAGAATTTGGCCCCTAGACTTAGGATTTTTATATTGATTATGACGTAATTGATTAAGGTCCCAGCTTAGTTATTTGCATGCACCTATAGATCGATAACTAGACTTAATTAATTAAATCACAAAGAAAAAGCTAATCTAAGTTACCTGAGAGGTCATGTACCGCTAGAGGCTGTATACAGCGCTGGTAGGATCCGTTGTGTTGGACACCGATCGGCATCAGAGACCGGACTCCGACCTCTCTTGTTGACTTATTAGCTATTGTTCTTCAGGCGTAGAAATCTTTTGCCTAAGGTCATTTTCTTTGTGCATCATATAGGTAGTTTAATTTCTGTATTTAATTTCTGCACGGATCATATTCCATGTAGAGTGCTGGAGTAAGGTACACATTTTTCTATCTCTGCATGCATCATCGTGTTTGACCGTGCATTGGCTTTTTGGACTTCCTCCCCCTGTTTTCTTGGACTAAAATTAATCAAAGGGGAAATCGAAAAGCTCGGTAGGCATTATCTTTGAAAAAGTTCAAAAAAAACTAGAAAATCAAAAAAATTAAAAAAAATGGGATTGCTAATTGAACTTGACCATTAAAATCAAACGTAATTGATTCATATCATTGTTTTGGGAAAGCAATCCCCTTATTGTTTGCGCTTTTACTTGCTCGCGTACACACTAAGGAGTAGTGCCCAAATCCTATTCAAACCTCCTAAGTGTTTGTACAACTTTCATATATCACCTAACTCTTAAAATTGAAAAGATAAAGACCGAACTCTCACTATCAGATTTGTGTTGAGTTGGTGAACTGGGGGTTTGCATTGCGTATTGAATGTCTTTGGTGGGAGTCGGTTACAATCATCTTCCTGAATCATTCGGAGTCACCTTTCCTCCCTCGCTTCTATCTATCTCTCTCTCTCTCCCACCATCTCTCACCCTCTCTCTTCTTTCCCACCTTCTATCAATCTCTCTTTCTACTCTCTGATGAATACCCATTCATCACTCTTTATTCTTATATTTTAGCTACAAAAACCTATGCAAATGCATGTAGATATGTGTAAATAGGAAAAGTTAGCAAAAGCATGCATGTTTGTAAATATAGATAATTAGCATGTTTTTGTGCAAAAATAAAAGAATAAAGAAGAAAAAGAAAAAGAGGGAAATATTTAGAATAAATATTGAGCAACCTAACCCAAGGGAGGGCTCAGCATGGGCCTGACCGCATAAAAGCCAAGTAGAGGGAGATAGGGGCTCATATGTAAATACTTATGTAAATAAATAAAATAGATATTTTCCTCACCCAAAAAAATGTTGTATATATTGTGTATATATTTAGAACTATTAAAAACAAAACAAAAAGGTAAAAAAAAATCAAAAATCCAAAAAGAATCCTTCACCTTGTACATAGACCATCATCCTCATCTATTTCATCTTGTAAATATCTTTATTTATTTCTAAAACTTTTTGTAAATATTCTCTGGTATATATTGTACATAAAATAAATAAAAGAATTAAAACAAAAATCAAATAAAAATTACAAAATTAAAAAACAAAAACATATTGTATATATACCAAGTATATAGTTGTACATAAATAATTATTTAACCTATGTATACAAATAATAAAAATAAAATAAAAATAGCCTTTTATTCCTCATTTTATCCTATAAATAAATAAAATATAAAATAGGAATAAAAATGTATAAAAATAAAGAATTAAAAATCAAAATCAAAAATCCTACATTGTACATATACCTATGTATAGTTATAATATGTAAATACCTTATTTTAATTTCCAAAAATTAATTAAAAATCACAAAAAAAATAGAAAAAATTAAAACAAACATTTTTCATGTTTTAAGTTTTTGAAAATTCGGCCATTTAAGGCCCCAAAAAAATCAATTAAAATTTCAATAATTGGCGGGCTCTGATTGGTCCACGGGGGATTGTTGACCCCCGGTCAACACCTCCCCCAGGACCACCAGAGCCGTGGATCTTCTTTTGGACCCGATTTCTTGATTTTACCCCCACCAGATCCGACCTCCGAATCCGCTAACCCCGGGCTCTAATCCGAGCCTGATCTTCCCTGATCCACGCCCGGGGTGGGTTCTTGGGATCCGCGCTCCAAGCTTCTCGCCCGACTCCGATTTAGCCGGACCCCTAGCACTATATATCCCGAGCTCCGCCGCACTCCACTGTCATCTTTGGCTCGCCACCTTCATTCCAGTGACCTCCATTGTACCCACCGAGGTGACAGCTCGCGTTGGCCCTTGTTGCAGAGAGGAGTGGGTGCCCGACCATCGATCCGGCTGCTTCTTGCCGCCGTGCTCCGACGTCCGACCGGAGCTCGAGCCTCGGGCGTTGACGACCCTTGAGGCAAGGACCAGGAGCTAGCTAAGCTCCAGCATAGTCTCCCGCATCGCCCAGGTAACCTTCGAACCTTCTTGTTTAGTCTAATTTTGAGTTACCCCCAAATCGATTCTCCGACGAGTTCCCCTGATTCCGGCCATCTCGCGTAATATCTCGATCATCGGAACCCCCACACACCTTCGCCATCCTCCGACGCACGTTCTACGCCCACTCGTTCAACCCAGCTCGCCCCGGAGCTGGGAGTCGAGCTCCTCCATCCCCAGCTCGCCGGAGCTCCTTCGCGCCGACCCACAAGCCACCTTCACCCCGCTTCTTTGGGTCGAGGCTCTTTGCCCTCGACCCGCGAAGCTCTTGGTTCACTTTGCAGGTCCAAAGGGAGTCATCTGAGACCCCCATACGTTCAGACCAGGAGCTCACCGCCGCCGAGCTCGCCGGAGCCCCTCCAGGGCTCGGGTGGGCCATCGGAGGCTACCACCAGCTGCGGGGCATCACCGCGGATCCTCTCCGATCATCAGGAGCAGCTGAGGAGGACGCTAGCACGCACACGAGGCCGGCGAAGCTCGCCGGCGTCGTGTTCTTCCACCATCCTCCAGCGCCGTCCGATGGCTCCTCCGCTCCAGTCCTGATCTCAGCCGTCCATCTTCCGAGGAGCAGCTACCGTCGATCACCTGGAGGGGCTCATCTGGACCGTTAGCAGCAGAGGAGAGAGGCACCTGCATCGCCAGCCTTCAGATCATCCACATGGCCTCCCTCGCACCGTCGATCGGGCCCAAGAGCTGAAGAAGAGACGCGCCACCCAATCTGAGCCGACCGATCCTCCACGTGGCGCGCATCGAGCCGTCGACGAATAAAGGCGTAATTTACTTAGGGCCCCCTCTTAGTTTGTCTTTTTATTTCTAGTCCTGTAAATATTTTAGAACTTTTATTTACGTAGGGTAAATTGCATTGTGGACCCTGTGCTTAGTTTTATTTGCATGTATGCCCCCGTGTGTATGAGACCACGTGCTTCGTCACGTGCTTGATTGGGCTTTTTACATCTTTGATCCTGTAGTTCTGGGTTGTTATGGAATGAAGAAATACTTTTTGGTAATTGCATTTATGCCCCTGTGAGTGTTGTTTATGCGCATGTGCGGATTTTAGTGGGATTTTTGCATCAAAGCCCCTGGACTTTTGGTACGAGTTACCAATAAGTCCAGAAACTTGGTTTTTCTTACCAAAAGGCCCCTGAGTGCCCCAGCCACGCGCCACGCGCGTGACTTGCTGGGATTTTTGCACCTTGGCCCTCAGAACTTTGGGTATTTGCACTTACGTCCCTATGCACAGTGCCCCCTCTTTGATTTTTGAATAAATATCAAACCACCTCCAAATTCGATGAAAATTTGACACATGGCTCCTGCCATGTTGTTAGATTTTTGAGAATTTTTTAGGACATTTTTGATTTTATTTAGTATTTTTAAAAATTCAAAAACAGCCTTTTTAGCTACTGTCTAGATATAAAAATACCAAAAAAATATAAAAACACCCCCAAAAATTATAAAAAAATTAGATTCTGTTGTTTGCTTGTTGTTTGATTTTCTAGCCAAGTTTGGCTATTTTTCATCACTTAAAAACCCTAAAAATTGAAAACCCCTAAAAACTCATAAAAATTATAATAATTAATTTAAAAATCCAAAAACAATAATTAGGGTGCCTAAATTTTCCTTAATCTTTCTAGATTACAGGAAAATTACCTTCAGGGCTTTTTGAGATCCTTAAATATTTTATTTTTGGGTCTTAAGCCTTGCTGGACAGTACCTTTCATTTTTCGCACTGTTTGATTTTTAGAAAATAATCTACCCATTAGAAAATTATCAAAAATTTACCAAAAACACTTAAAAACTTAAAAAAAACATAAAAACAATTTTTCCTTAATTTTTGCATTGTTTTTGGTGTGTTTAATAAATTGTTGAAGTTGCCTAGATTTCACTTTCTTTTCTTTTCTTTAAAATTTGAAAATCCAAAAAATATAAAAATTCATAAAAACCTCTAAAAAACATTTTCTTTTATTTTTATTTCATTTCCACTACTTCGTAGGCCCTAGGCCAATCCGTGCTCCTTGTGTTCGACCCTGGGAGCTATACCAGGTTAATCCCATAGCTATACCGCTCTTCTTTGCGTTGATTGATTTGATCTATTCTGAGTGGTTATTTTTCTTGATATTCTCCGTCTGAGTGATTGAGGTCGCAACGACCACTTCCAGACCTTTGCCTTGATCATTCATTTTTCGGGTTATCAGAATGGCGCCGTTGCCGGGGAGCACGGCTTAGTAGTTATTTTTGACTTTCTTTTCGTTTTTGTTTTCGCGGTTTTTCGTGGCTCTTCGGAGCTCGCGGCTTTTCGCGGCTTTTGTTCATAGTTCCTTTTTGATTGATTTTGTTTTATTTTGATTTTCTTTTATTTTTATTTTTGTTTTATTTTGTGTGATTATTTTGTTTTCCATTTTTGCACATATACCCTTGTTCTTATTTTTTTTTTATTTGATTATTTTATTGGTCTGACCACTCTACCTGTTTTCTTGCGAGGGCCCGAGGACCGCGGAGGCGACTTTCGAGGAGCCGGTGCAGCCGCAAGACTCGGAGGCGGCTTCTTTCTCTACGAAGCCGCAGGAGAGAGCGAGAGGAGAGAGAGTTGAGTGGAGTGAGGCAGTAGGATAGTTTATTTCTCTTCATTCATTATTATTTGTAATAATACAGGACTCTGAGACTGTTTGGACTGATAGACTTAGACCGTAGCGGGTCTGTTTCGCCGAGCACCGGCGTGCTCGGGGGACCCATTAGGACCCCTCGGTTTTTCGCGGCTTTTTACGCGGCTTTTCTTTTTATTTCTTACTGTCATTTTCCGGATTTTTCGCGGTTTTTGCTCGAGCCCCTAGACATAGGATTTTTGTTGATTGTGACGTAAGATTTTTAAGGCCCAACACTTAATAGAATATCTGTTCCTATAGAACGTAATTGGACCTTACTAAAATTCACTAAAAAAGTTAGTTCAATTGGATTTGAGACCACGTGCCGTTAGGAGTCACATACAGCGCTGGCAGGACCCGTTGTGGCGGGCACCGAGTGACTCCCAAGATCGGACTCCGGACTCGATTCGGTTAGCTAACTATTGTTCTTCACGATCAATAGAAGTGCTTGTCTTAGGACTCGGCTTTTTACCGTTGCATCATATAGTTTAGTTTATTTTCTGTCTTTATTTTATACGCGGATCACTTTGCATGTAGAGTGCTGGCGGCAGGTACGCATTTCTTACTCAGCATGCATCATTGATTTTTCGTGCATCGGCTTTTTCGTCTTCTCCCCCCGATTTTGGACTTAATAACCAGGAGAAACCGAAAAATTCGTTAGGCGATTTTGTTTGTTTGAAAAATACCTAAAAAGAGTAACCATAAAATTGGGACTGCTAAGACTATTGACCTTAAAACACGCTCACCCTAAAAATTCTGTCTTGGGGAGAGCAACCCCCTCATTGTTTGGTTTGCTTGAGTGAGAGAGTGACCCGCACACTAGGATAGAGCCACGCCTGAACTTCCGTTAGACTACTAGTCTTAGAGTTAGTCGTTCTCCAGTGAGGATCTCTCCGGTACCCAGTAAAGCGGGTCGTGACATCCTTAACAGAGCAGGTTGATCGGGTAGCCGGTAAACGGTCCGCAACTTGTACTGGTTGGGAAAGATCTAGCTTTAGGATTGGGTCAGTCTCTTGGGAGCATCGGGTTCCCAACAGGTCACGTAATCGCTCTGCTATCTTGATTGTTCACCAAATAAAATAGACAAGATAATTTGACCGAACTTTCACGGTCTTCAGCTCGCGTCGCGTTGGTGAACCGGGGGTTTGTTTTTCGATCATAGTTTTTCCAGATCTCATCCGCCCTACTCGCCAGATCGAGATGATGGGTAGACGATCTCTTAGGCAGCCTTTGGCTGCACCGCTTTCGGGCGCGTCTACCTCATCATCTAGGTTGGCTCGCGAGAGCTCAGACCCGCTCTCCGAGCCCGAGTACAATTCCACCCTGTTCCCCCTCGATCCCCTTTCTGATCTACCCGAGAGACATGAGCCCGAGGAGAGACTTATTCATTTGACAGCACCTGAGTTGGGCTCCTTCGATTTTGCAGACGTCGAGATGGCAGGCGCAGGCAGTTCTGACGATCACTCCCGTCCCGAGCACTTCGTACTGGACCAGGGAGCGATCAACTCCACCCTGATCGCACAGTTAGAGACAGTCCAGCAGCAGCTCCGCGATCAGGGAGCTTTTATGATAGAGATGAGGCGTGAGATGGAGAGGCTCAGAGCAGAGAGAGATGCACAGAGCGAGCCCGAGGACCTCGATGAGGCACAGGCACGAGCCGCAGCAGCAGCAGCAGCAGCCGCGGCCGCCGCCGCAGCGGCAGCAGCCGCAGGAGGAGCAGGACCACCTAGACCGATGCGGGAGTTGCACAACCCCGGATCTACCTTGATGCACCATTGGGTTGTGGTTCCAGCCATCGTGGGGGACTTCAAGTTCCCCCCGAACACCTTGCAGATGCTCCCGCGGTTCCATGGACTGGCTACAGAGGAGCCCCATCTCCACCTACAGGAGTTTCTCATGATCTGCAGTACTGTCCACGACAGACACGTGGACCAGGATACCATACGGATGATTGCCTTCCCCTTCTCACTAGCAGACAGAGCAGCCACCTGGCTGAAACATTTGGGGAGGTTTGTGTACACCTGGGAGCAGCTCCGCACCGAGTACTTGAACAAGTACTATCCACTCGGGCGGACGAACGCGGCAAGGGCCCTGATCAGCAACTTCTCCATGTTCCCCAACGAGCAGTTCCACGAGGCTTGGGAGAGGTTCAGAGAGCTCCTGGACAGATGCCCACACCATGATATCACGAAGCCGAACTTGGTTCAGAGTTTTTTCAGTGGGTTGTCACCAGAGCTACAGGGCCTGGTGAACGCTTCTTGTGGCGGGTCCTACTTCGCCAAGGACCATGACCAGGTCTGGGCTATTTTTGAGGAGATGGCGGAGAACTACATGGTCATGTCCCAGACCCGTCTCTACACCCAGAAGACCCAGCCACATCAGCCAGGACCCGTGCAGTACCAGAGGATAGCACGGGTCGATGCAGGTCCTTCCAGTTCGTCCGCAGCAGCCACAGCAGCAGCACAGTTAGAGTCGTCAGCTGCGGACATGGGCATCATCAGTGAGAAGCTGGACCGCATGGAGCTGATCGAGAAGAAGCAGTGCCAGAGCATAGCACAGATGGATCAGATGGCACAGGTCTTGAGCGACCTGAAGACACAGCTCATGTGTCTCCAGGAGACACAGACGGCTTCTCAGCCCCGTCTTCAGTCGCGAGGCGACTCCGGCAGCAGCAGCAGCTCGTCCCAGCGCTCCAGCACCCCAGCGCAGCCTAGACAGGTTCACCTTGTACAGGCGGAGCCGTACCAGCAGCCACAGCCCACCTACCAGTCCCCACCATCTCCAGAGATGCAGATGGTGGTCTACCAGCCGGATCAGCCGTTGGCGGTACTACCCCCAGCCCCCTTGGATGCAGAGCCATTGATGGATGTCAACGGGATCTGGTACGACCGTCCCCAGCCTGGGATCCGACGTGATCATCCCGGATTCAGGTGGGGGAGTGGTGGTGCCCAGCCCCAGCAGCAGCCGTCAGCACAGGGAGGGCAGTACTCCCAGCCGAGAGACCATCACCAGCAGCCGCAGCAGCAGCACCCAGTCTACCAGCAGCAGTCGTCTTACGGTCCTCGTCCCTATCAGCAGGGACAGTCTTGGAGGCGTGAGCAGCAGGCTCACCCGGGATACCAGCACCAGCAGCAGCCTCCGTCCTACCCCTCTCACCCGCAGCAGTACCAGCAGCCTCACCCACAGCGAGGCTACCCGTCGGGCTCCCACGAGAGCCCTGCCCTGGATGATATCGCCCGCCTCCTCACGGATCAGCAGGCGACCTTTCGACGGGAGATGGATGAGTTCCGCCATGAGATGCGGGACTTGGTGAGAGGGAAGGCCGCCATACCTGTACAGATAGAGCCGAATCCGAACAACCTCAAGCGGAAGTCTGAGCAGGTAGTACATACTGAGTTAGCCACTCCTAGCGATCCATTTGATGATACTTCTTCAGATCTGTTTGATGTTGATTTTGCCACGCTTAGGAGCGGTAGGACCCCAGCAGGCGGCGGCGTCTCAGCTGAGCTTCACCCCGAGGCGCCCCAGGAGGGGGAGGAGAGCGGTACTGAGGCCGCTCCAGTCGATGACGGTGGTACTGAGGCCACCGAGGATGCTGATCCCACCGGCGGTACTGAGGCCACCACTTCACCAGATTCAGGAGGTGGTACTGAAGCCACCCCAGCAGCAGCCGAGCCAGTTAGCGGTACTGATGCCGCAAGACGTCTTCCAGCAGCAGCAGCAGCAGAGCAGCCCACTCGTGGTGGTACTGAGGCCACCGGTGTTTGTAGAGAGAGATCTGATGTTGTTTTTCCTCATGGTCATGTATCCCAGGATTCTGTGATGAATAAAGGAAAAGGTTTACATTCCTTTGGTCCCACTGTGGTGCATGATGTATGTGTGGATCCGGTCCTTGAACCGCGTAGATCTTTTCCTGGTCCTTCATCTGAGAAGGACCCAGTGATCCCCTTCCCTAGAGCCCTTCAGATGGGGAAGGGGAAGAAAGAAAATACCAAAAAGAGAGAGTTCGAGGAGTTCAGCCAGAGCATGATAGATCGGTTTCACATTCAGCTGACCCTCCAGGAGGCTTTGCAGCACATCCCCCTCCTTCAGAGATCTTTGAGAGAGAGGACTACCGTTAGGAGGAGGAGGAGGAACCACACTTCAGAGATCCATGTGCTGACCAAAGCCACGTGCTTTGCGATCCAGAACCGACTGCCAGCCAAGAGGCCAGATGCAGGGGCCCCGTATGTCAGATGCTAGATTAGTGAGCAGTGGTTCGACCGTACTCTTTTAGATAGCGGATCGTCGATCAACCTACTTCCGGCAGCCCTTCTCGACCGCTTCGAGTTGGGCACTCTTAGACAGAGCAGGACAGTCCTTCAGTTCGCTGATCGATCTGTCAAGAGGCCGAAGGGGTTGCTACGCGACGTTATCGTCACTATTCAGGGTCTGCAATTCCCCGTGGACTTCGTAGTGTTGGACATGGAGATCCCTGAATCGGTGGCCGATACCCCCATCATCCTCGGTCGTCCGTTCTTGGCCACAGCCAAGGCGGTGACTGATCATGATAGCGGGAAGGTGTACTTTCGCGTCCAGGGCGAGAGTATACAAATAGAGACGGTCGAGGACTACAGAGCCAGATCTAGATCCCGCTCAGATGCCAGCACCGACTCAGAGCAGCTGACAGACGCAGAGCCAGACATCCACCAGGACTGTGATTTTGTGATCACAGATGACGAGGCAGCTTGGGCAGACCTTGAGTCACAGACTACCCTCTCACTTTCAGATACAGCTGATGCAGAGATGACAGCAGAGGAGAGTCTGGAGAGCACAGGCCTGGGTTCGGATACAGTTGCGGCAGCAGAGCCGGTTCTCGATCGCAGCACGGTGATTAGTGATGGTGGTGCTGAGGCCACCTTGTTTTCCGGTGGTACTGATGCCACCGATTCTGATACAGATCCCTCGGATTCAGAGTCTGATTGGGACGATTGTTATGATCAGATGCCAGACCTGAGTCCACCCGAGCCTACAGAGGAGGAGGTAGAGGCAGAGCAGAGCAGAGACAGTGCAGTTGAGCCACCTTCTCCCGACCCAGTTTGCGAGAGTACACTTTCACTTTCCCAGGCAGATTTGGCAGACCTTGCAGCTTTCACACAGTTCCTTCCACAGCCAGATTTGCCGGCACCCAGCATTCCAGAGCTGAAGCCGCTCCCTACTTCGCTGAAGTATCGATTCCTTGCGGGCGATCCTGAGATGTACCCAGTCATCATCTCCGCCGAGTTGACTGGAGAGCAGGAATCCCGTCTGATGGGGGTGCTTGAAAAGAACCGCAAGGCGATCGGATGGAGCGTAGCAGATCTCCATGGGATTGATCCATCAGTATGCTCCCACCACATCTATCTCGAGGATGGGGCGAAGCCGTCGCGTGAGTTCCAGCGGCGTCTAAACCCCAACTTGAGAGAGGTTGTCATGAAGGAGATATCGAAGTGGTGGGGTGCAGGTTTTATTTATCCCATTTCCGACTCCAAGTGGGTTAGCCCCTTGCATGTGGTGCCCAAGAAGACGGGCATCACGACTGTGATCAGTGAGTCGGGGGAGGAGATTACTACACGGGTACCCACCTCTTGGAGGGTTTGTGTTGACTACAGGAGACTCAACCAAGCCACCAAGAAGGACCATTTCCCCCTGCCTTTTATTGACCAGATCATTGAGAGACTGGCAGGGAAGAGCCATTATTGCTTCCTGGATGGGTACTCGGGGTACAACCAAGTGGCCATCGCTCCTGAGGATCAGGAGAAGACCACCTTTACCTGTCCCTTCGGCACATACGCTTTTCGACGCATGCCATTTGGGCTATGCAATGCCCCTGCGACTTTTCAGAGGTGCATGCTGTCGATCTTCTCGGACATGGTAGGGGAGTGCCTTGAGGTCTTCATGGATGATTTCTCGATCTATGGCGACGGATTTGATTCTTGTCTTGACTGCCTAGATCGAGTACTTCAGCGATGTATTGAGTATCACTTGGTGCTATCTTGGGAGAAGAGTCACTTCATGGTGACTCAAGGGACGGTGCTTGGCCACATCATCTCCAACAGGGGCATGGAGGTTGACCCGGCCAAGGTCGATGTCATTAGAAAACTCACTCCGCCGTCCAATTTGAGGCAGCTACGGTCATTCCTGGGGCACGTTGGATTTTATAGGAGATTCATTCAGGATTTTAGCAGGATTGCCCGACCGTTGACTGACCTCCTGACGAAAGACACCGAGTTCCTTGTCGATGACAAGTGTCTTTCGTCGTTTGCTACTCTCCAGAGATGTGTGATTGAGGCTCATGTCCTCCAGCCACCTGATTGGTCTCTCCCATTTGAGATCATGACGGACGCCTCCGATTTTGCCGTAGGGGCAGTGCTGGGACAGAGGAGGGATGGAGTACCATTTGCGATACACTATGCTAGCCGCACATTGGATTCCGCCCAGCGGAATTATACGGTCACAGAGAAGGAGATGCTAGCAGTAGTGTTTGCCCTGGATAAGTTCAGATCGTATATCATTGGATCCCGAGTGACTTTGTACACAGATCACACCGCCATCAGGTACCTCATGGCAAAGAAGGATGCCAAGGCCAGACTGACTAGATGGATCCTTCTACTCCAGGAGTTCGACATTGAGATCAAGGATAAGCCTGGAGTCAAGAATGTGGTGGCGGATCACCTTTCCCGGTTAGAGCAACCTGAGGAGTCAGAGCAGATTGATCCGATCAGAGATACCTTCCCAGATGAGGCGATCCTTGCTATCGCCTCACTCCCATGGTACGCCGATATTGTGAACTTTCTCGTTGCTGGGAAAGTCCCACAAGATTGGCCCAGGCAGAGGCTTGAGACCTTCCTTGCGAAGGCCAAGTCTTACCATTGGGAGGATCCCATCCTTTACCACGAGGGAGGGGATAGCGTCTGGCGTCGGTGTATTCCTCAGGAGGAACACCATAGCGTCCTCACTTACTGCCACAACCTTGAGGCAGGAGGACATCATTCTGGGAGGAGAACGGCACAGAAAGTGCTCCAATCCGGCTTGTGGTGGCCTACCCTTTTCAAGGACTCAGATGAGTTCGTGAAGAGGTGTACTGACTGTCAGAGGATGGGCACTTGTGGACAGCGTGATATGATGCCGATGCAGCCCATTCACTTCTGTGAGGTTTTTGACGCATGGGGAATCGATTTCATGGGTCCATTCCCTAAGAGTCAGGGATTCGAGTACATTCTGTTGGCCGTCGATTATGTGAGTCGTTGGGTGGAGGCTATCCCCGCCCGAGCCGCTGATGCGAGGACAGTTTGCAGATTTTTGAGGAAGCATATCATCACGCGGTTCGGGGTTCCACGAGTTCTTATTTCTGATGGGGGATCTCACTTCATCAACGACCAGGTGAAGGCACTTGCTAGCGAGTTCGGCATAGATCATCGTGTTGCTACACCGTATCATCCACAGACGAATGGTCTAGCCGAAGTGTCGAATAGGGAGATCAAGACGATTCTGCAGAAAGTCGTCCGCCCTGACCGAAAGAACTGGTCACAGCTTTTGGACTCGGTCTTGTTGGCATATAGGACGTCTTTCAAGACACCTTTGGGTACATCTCCCTTTCGCCTCGTATATGGCAAGCCCTGTCACCTACCTGTTGAGCTGAGGCACAAGTCACTCTGGGCAGTAACAGACATTCTCATGGATCCAGATGGTATAGGAGACCAGAGGAGGGCAGAGCTAGCTGCCCTGGAAGAGCTTAGAGATGCAGCTTTCACAAGCAGCCTACATTACAAGGAGAAAGTCAAGGAGTGGCATGATTCTCACATCAGCCACAAGCATTTTGAGATTGGACAGAGAGTATGGCTGTTTGATGCGAGGCTCAGATTATTCCCAGGGAAGCTACAGAGCAAATGGAAAGGACCTTATCTGGTTCGGAAGGTACACGACAACGGTAGCATCGATATATCCGAGTTGTCTTCTGAGAGTACCTTCCGAGTGAACGGCCAGCGGCTCAAGCCATTTCTAGATCATGAGCCGCGGGTCGTTGATCTTGCCCCTATTCATTTTGCGTGAGATGTGGTCTTTTGACTCACATCTAATGCATCTCACGCCTGAGCTTTACTGACCCTCCGCTGTACATAGATCCAGATGTCTATATCATCACTCTCTTTAGTCCCACATCCCTTTCCTCATCTTTTGATTATGCTATACTTAGGGTGCACTTTACCCTAAGTATAGGGGGGGTGTGAGACCTTTCGGGTATTCCTTTTGTTTCTGTCTATCTCTGTTTTGCTGCCTATACTTAGGGATATCTTACCCTAAGTATAGGGGGGGTAGACCCTGTACATTCTCCACTCGGTTTTCCCTTCGTGTACAGCATGCTATACTTAGGATTACTTGATCCTAAGTATAGGGGGAGGACCTGAGTCCCTCTTGACTTTTCATTCTCCTTTTGTATAGCCTTCCTTTTCACTTCCCTATACATAGCACGAGTTATGTCTTCTTCATCGCTCTTGACTCTGAGGACATCGTTCGAGCTAAGTATAGGGGGGTGTGTATATATTTCATATATACTTTAGCCATAACTCGTACTTTGTGTGAGTGTGTTAATAAATAAAAATGGCTAAAAACCACAAAATTTAAAAATTTTCATGTACATAATCTTCTTTTATTTTGCACATACATAGCTAGTGTACAAATTATTTTTGTAAAAATGATTTCAAAAATCTTTTGTGTAAAGCTTGTGTAAATATTTTCTGTATCAAAATTATGTATATAGTACAAAATTTTTCCAAAATGTTTTGAAAATCAAAAGTTTGCAAAAATCTTGTGTAAATGTGTGTAAATACCTTTTTGCAAAACTTGCACTTCATGCATCATCATTCATGATTTCAAAACATTTTTCAAAAATTTTGCATGATTGTAAAATATTGTGTAAATATGCATCTTTTTGTACATATGTATATAGTTTTCCTTGGATGATAGTTGACACTTAAACTAGCCTGTAATCAAATTGAGAAATGGAGCTTGATTAAGATCTTAATTCACCTAATTCTAAGAGGAACCTTATAGGACTTAGGTTTAAGGCTTTTCAGGTCCATGGTGACTTAATTCTTTGAGTCCACTAGGCTATGATCACATGTCATCTCAATGAGCCTAAGTAGAGCACTTAACAACAACACATGACTCATATAGATTATGGCTTTACTTGGACAACCGCACTATGCACCGAGCTCTCTACGGATGAGATGGTGAGGAGGCAGTCTTCCTTGACTTGGGGTAGCATATGAGGGTAGTACTTCTAGGCGGAACCTCTCTTCTTCATTTAGTGAAGGAAGTGCGTCTCAACTTGGTCTGGTTGCCATGAAGTCTAACGACGGGAGTTGTGGGTTGCAATAAAGCTTCAAAAGAGGGATAGTCTACTGGCTCAAGAGGAAAAACTCCTTGTATATATGCTGCACATGTACATGTTGTATAGATGCACTCGAAAAAAAAAATGTGCAAAAAGAAAATAACTCCAAAAAAGTGGTGGGTCTGAGAGAAAATGATAATCCCACCGGAGTATGTATATAAGTGCAATAAGCAAAGCTTGGTTTCATGATCCACCTGTTGTAGCTTGCAGCAGGGAGACTTGGCTACACTGGTCAAGCTCCCAAGGGTACTTGGCTACACTGGCCTTGACCCATTCTCTTCTTCCCCCTCTTCTTGAGCCGGTTGTACTTGAACTTAGAAGGGAATACCCCGCTCCTCGAGGAAAGAGTGGCCAGATTGAGGTCATAGAGTTACCTTGTTGGGGAGGGTTGTCAAGTTGCCATTTCTGAGGTGGAGAGCTTAGACCTCACTTTCACAGGACAAGAAAAGATTCATGGTCTTCAGGGTTTGTGATTGATGACTTGTTCTGATCTGGAGCATTGAGGAGTCTTGGTTATAGGATAGTGGAACTTAGAGGCTGTTAGGTTTTAAGCTTAAGTCTAAATAAGGTTCCGACACATCAATAATCCAAAGATCTGATTAAGCTCCATACCTCAATTTAATGAAGGCAAGTTTAATAATCAACCTTGATCCATGTACATTCTCTTTTTCTTTTTCTTTTTCTTTCTTTTGCACTTCTTTTTCAAATAAGTGTTTGCTAAGGGACTAGCAAAGTATAGTATAGGGGGGTGATGAATACCCATTCATCACTCTTTATTCTTATATTTTAGCTACAAAAACCTATGCAAATGCATGTAGATATGTGTAAATAGGAAAAGTTAGCAAAAGCATGCATGTTTGTAAATATAGATAATTAGCATGTTTTTGTGCAAAAATAAAAGAATAAAGAAGAAAAAGAAAAAGAGGGAAATATTTAGAATAAATATTGAGCAACCTAACCCAAGGGAGGGCTCAGCATGGGCCTGACCGCATAAAAGCCAAGTAGAGGGAGATAGGGGCTCATATGTAAATACTTATGTAAATAAATAAAATAGATATTTTCCTCACCCAAAAAAATGTTGTATATATTGTGTATATATTTAGAACTATTAAAAACAAAACAAAAAGGTAAAAAAAAATCAAAAATCCAAAAAGAATCCTTCACCTTGTACATAGACCATCATCCTCATCTATTTCATCTTGTAAATATCTTTATTTATTTCTAAAACTTTTTGTAAATATTCTCTGGTATATATTGTACATAAAATAAATAAAAAAATTAAAACAAAAATCAAATAAAAATTACAAAATTAAAAAACAAAAACATATTGTATATATACCAAGTATATAGTTGTACATAAATAATTATTTAACCTATGTATACAAATAATAAAAATAAAATAAAAATAGCCTTTTATTCCTCATTTTATCCTATAAATAAATAAAATATAAAATAGGAATAAAAATGTATAAAAATAAAGAATTAAAAATCAAAATCAAAAATCCTACATTGTACATATACCTATGTATAGTTATAATATGTAAATACCTTATTTTAATTTCCAAAAATTAATTAAAAATCACAAAAAAATAGAAAAAATTAAAACAAACATTTTTCATGTTTTAAGTTTTTGAAAATTCGGCCATTTAAGGCCCCAAAAAAATCAATTAAAATTTCAATAATTGGCGGGCTCTGATTGGTCCACGGGGGATTGTTGACCCCCGGTCAACACCTCCCCCAGGACCACCAGAGCCGCGGATCTGCTTTTGGACCCGATTTCTTGATTTTACCCCCACCAGATCCGACCTCCGAATCCGCTAACCCTGGGCTCTAATCCGAGCCTGATCTTCCCTGATCCACGCCTGGGGTGGGTTCTTGGGATCCGCGCTCCAAGCTTCTCGCCCGACTCCGATTTAGCCGGACCCCTAGCACTATATATCCCGAGCTCCGCCGCACTCCACTGTCATCTTTGGCTCGCCACCTTCATTCCAGTGACCTCCATTGTACCCACCGAGGTGACAGCTCGCGTTGGCCCTTGTTGCAGAGAGGAGTGGGTGCCCGACCATCGATCCGGCTGCTTCTTGCCGCCGTGCTCCGACGTCCGACCGGAGCTCGAGCCTCGGGCGTTGACGACCCTTGAGGCAAGGACCAGGAGCTAGCTAAGCTCCAGCATAGTCTCCCGCATCGCCCAGGTAACCTTCGAACCTTCTTGTTTAGTCTAATTTTGAGTTACCCCCAAATCGATTCTCCGACGAGTTCCCCTGATTCCGGCCATCTCGCGTAATATCTCGATCATCGGAACCCCCACACACCTTCGCCATCCTCCGACGCACGTTCTACGCCCACTCGTTCAACCCAGCTCGCCCCGGAGCTGGGAGTCGAGCTCCTCCATCCCCAGCTCGCCGGAGCTCCTTCGCGCTGACCCACAAGCCACCTTCACCCCGCTTCTTTGGGTCGAGGCTCTTTGCCCTCGACCCGCGAAGCTCTTGGTTCACTTTGCAGGTCCAAAGGGAGTCATCTGAGACCCCCATATGTTCAGACCAGGAGCTCACCGCCGCCGAGCTCGCCGGAGCCCCTCCAGGGCTCGGGTGGGCCATCGGAGGCTACCACCAGCTGCGGGGCATCACCGCGGATCCTCTCCGATCATCAGGAGCAGCTGAGGAGGACGCTAGCACGCACACGAGGCCGGCGAAGCTCGCCGGCGTCGTGTTCTTCCACCATCCTCCAGCGCCGTCCGATGGCTCCTCCGCTCCAGTCCTGATCTCAGCCGTCCATCTTCCGAGGAGCAGCTACCGTCGATCACCTGGAGGGGCTCATCTGGACCGTTAGCAGCAGAGGAGAGAGGCACCTGCATCGCCAGCCTTCAGATCATCCACGTGGCCTCCCTCGCACCGTCGATCGGGCCCAAGAGCTGAAGAAGAGACGCGCCACCCAATCTGAGCCGACCGATCCTCCACGTGGCGCGCATCGAGCCGTCGACGAATAAAGGGGTAATTTACTTAGTGCCCCCTCTTAGTTTGTCTTTTTATTTCTAGTCCTGTAAATATTTTAGAACTTTTATTTACGTAGGGTAAATTGCATTGTGGACCCTGTGCTTAGTTTTATTTGCATGTATGCCCCCGTGTGTATGAGACCACGTGCTTCGTCACGTGCTTGATTGGGCTTTTTACATCTTTGATCCTGTAGTTCTGGCTTGTTATGGAATGAAGAAATACTTTTTGGTAATTGCATTTATGCCCCTGTGAGTGTTGTTTATGCGCATGTGCGGATTTTAGTGGGATTTTTGCATCCAAGCCCCTGGACTTTTGGTACGAGTTACCAAAAAGTCCAGAAACTTGGTTTTTCTTACCAAAAGGCCCCTGAGTGCCCCAGCCACGTGCCACGCGCGTGACTTGCTGGGATTTTTGCACCTTGGCCCTCAGAACTTTGGGTATTTGCACTTACGTCCCTGTGCACAGTGCCCCCTCTTTGATTTTTGAATAAATATCAAACCACCTCCAAATTCGATGAAAATTTGACACATGGCTCCTGCCATGTTGTTAGATTTTTGAGAATTTTTGAGGACATTTTTGATTTTATTTAGTATTTTTAAAAATTCAAAAACAGCCTTTTTAGCTACTGTCTAGATATAAAAATACCAAAAAAATATAAAAACACCCCCAAAAATTATAAAAAAATTAGATTCTGTTGTTTTCTTGTTGTTTGATTTTCTAGACAAGTTTGGCTATTTTTCATCACTTAAAAACCCTAAAAATTGAAAAACCCCTAAAAACTCATAAAAATTATAATAATTAATTTAAAAATACAAAAACAATAATTAGGGTGCCTAAATTTTCCTTAATCTTTCTAGATTACAGGAAAATTACCTCCAGGGCTTTTTGAGATCCTTAAATATTTTATTTTTGGGTCTTAAGCCTTGCTGGACAGTACCTTTCATTTTTCGCACTGTTTGATTTTTAGAAAATAATCTACCCATTAGAAAATTATCAAAAATTTACCAAAAACACTTAAAAACTTAAAAAAACATAAAAACAATTTTTCCTTAATTTTTGCATTGTTTTTGGTGTGTTTAATAAATTGTTGAAGTTGCCTAGATTTCACTTTCTTTTCTTTTCTTTAAAATTTGAAAATCCAAAAAAATATAAAAATTCATAAAAACCTCTAAAAAACATTTTCTTTTATTTTTATTTCATTTCCACTACTTCGTAGGCCCTAGGCCAATCCGTGCTCCTTGTGTTCGACCCTGGGAGCTATACCAGGTTAATCCCATAGCTATACCGCTCTTCTTTGCGTTGATTGATTTGATCTATTCTGAGTGGTTATTTTTCTTGATATTCTCCGTCTGAGTGATTGAGGTCGCAACGACCACTTCCAGACCTTTGCCTTGATCATTCATTTTTCGGGTTATCACTCTCCCACCCTCCCGCTCTTCATTTCTCTCTATTCATGATGGGTCGCATTCCATTCTAGCCGTATTTTGCGGCTTCTACATTTCATACCCACAATGCCCGCCCACTCTCTTGGGAGGTCGGAACTCCGTCCGATTTCCCACCTTCTCCCTACCCACCCTCCCATTTGGGACATGTTGTGAGTGAAGCCCGAAGAGACCAGATTGACCAAATACGAGATACGGGTGTTCACATTACTGAGATGAGAGTGCATCCCATAGGCGATCATATGGTGCAGTTGCGAGCTTTAGATGACTTCTATCCTAGGAAATTTGATGAGTACACAGATCATGAAGCACAGTCCACTTGTACTTTGAAACCCTTCATCCTGGATTTAGAGTTAATTGATTGACTGCCCAAGTTTTTAGGGGAAGTACACGAGGAACCTTATTTGCAAATTGATGAGTTTGAGGAAATTTGTGCAACACGATCATATTCCAATATCACTTCTGAGGACATGGTGTTGATCACCTTCCCATTTACACTTCAGAGTAGAGCCAAGAGTTGGCACAGACAATTGGGAAGAAAGATTACTATGTGGGGAGATTTACAATCATTATTTTTGCAGAAATTTTACCCCCAGCGTAGAGCAGAGATGATGTGGTCGTGTATTCGTGATTTTTCAGTTAAACCCTAGAAGTCATTGATAGATTCATGGTTGAGGTTATGAGAACTTTTGAGGCGATTTCCTGATTATGGATTTTCGATGACTGACCTTATCCATATCGCCATGAGGTGGAGGATCGCTGTGGTGGTTCACACCACAGTCCTGACCTGGATTTAGTTGCAACCATCTTGGGTTCACTTTCAAACACTCCATATTCACAAGATGATTTATTCAGGACAACCCATGAGGGAGAGATGACAACAGTTGAGTGTGTGACGCATCATTCTGATTCAAACATCACACACCGATCAGAGGATATGGATGGTGATACTTTTCATATGATGGATGTGTTTCATATTGTTGTTAGTTCGCAGAGCCGGACATTGGTTGAGGACCAAATGGATTTACAGTCAGATTTTGAGCTAGACCCACTCTTTCATGTAGAAGATTCTTCGATTCTAGATCTGCTAGGATCCCAGGAGATAGAGGAGGAACCCACATCTCAGCCATCCTCTGATTCTTTCCAGTATCCATACGCAGTTGATTCAGTGTCTTGTCTTCAGGAGATCTTCTCAGATTCAGAGATATACTTGGATTCATCTCAGCAGAGAGAGCTTGATGAGGGACCGATTTTGGATTTTAATAACCTTGATAGTCTCGTATTTGAGCCTTGTGTCCTCCCATTTGATGAGGTCGATATATTTTTGGAGGACATGATTTTCAACAGCATTGATCCCCAATTTCATGATGATTCGGCATTACTCCTCGAGGGTTATCTGCGGGAGGATGCTACGGACCTTGTATACTCGGTTTCACCTTCTGAGAGTGCATCCGATCTGTCGGATCAAGAGATCGAGTCTTCTGATATTTGTGATAATGAGTTTGATGTTTCTCTCCTCGACAACCCTCGCGAGGATGAGCTGATCTTTGAGGTATTCGATGATTTCACTGATTTATCTACATTATATGCATCGGATATCAACCTTTCAAATGAGTCTCCTGATCTTGATCTTCCTTATCTATTTGAGACGGTGATTGATGTGGAAGATTCCCTGATTGATCCTTCCTTCTCCACATTCGACTTCTTCGGCTCTGCCCTTTCACTTCATACAGATCTTGAGCCGACGATTTCTTTTGTGCTACCGGAGCCCGACTTGATCTGCACATATCTTTACCCCGTAGAAAACACACGCCTGATTGTTTATCTAGGTGTTATCATTTACTCTGTTGACCTCATTGTTGTTCTCCCACCAAGACTGCAACGACAGTACAGTATTCGCCTGACAGATGTCGTCCTGAATCTTGATACGGCGTTATCCTAACATTTGTGCCCAGCTAGGGGCGTAAACTCTAGCGCTTGTTAAGAGGCACCTCAACATTGGTCACATCTGTGTAGATCCATCTGTCCATATCATACATTCTTTCTGTCTCACACCCATATCCATCTCATGATCATTCCATACTTAGGGTGTACTTTAACCTAAGTATAGGGGGGTGTCAGACTTGTGATTATTCTTTTGATTCTTTTTACCTCTATTTTGCTGCCTATAATTAGGGATATTTAACCGTAAGTATAAGGGAGGTAGACTCTGTACATTCTACTCCTCGGTTTTCCCTTTGTGTACAGTCTGCTATATTTAGGAATACTTGATCCTAAGTATAGGGGGATCACCGACTCCTATTGATTTCTTTCTTTTATTCGTCATTGTAGTATACTATTCTTTTCACTTTTCTATACTTAGCACGAGTTATGTCTTTCTTTCCATCGCTTTGATCACTATGAGGACATAGTTCGAGCTAAGTATAGGGGGTGTCGTATGTATTGTATATATGCTTTAGCCATAACTCGTACTTGCATATTTTTTTAATATGGCTAAAATACTGTGTAAATACTCAAAAAAAGTGTAAAAAAACTAACTAATAAAAAAGATGCAGATTTTTCCTCAAAGTTCTTTTTGCATATACTGATTAATAAATCAGGTTAAAATATTTTCAAAATATTTTGCAAAGTAGTTTTGCAAAATATTATTAATCTTTGAAAACTATTTGAAAAATATTTGAAAAATATTTTCAACCTTTGTAAAAATATTGTGGTTTGTAAAAATTTTTCTCTTTGTGTGAAATAAATTATTTTGTAAAAACTATTTGCAAATGTTTTGAAAATGGTTGAAAAATTATGTTGAAAATCTATATATACTGTTTGAAAAATGTTTGCAAAAGAGTTTTCAAATGTGTGTAAATGTTTGTAAAATTGTGTAAAAAATTATTTTGGACTATAGTTTTCAAAATTATTTGTAAAATTATTTTCAAATAAATTTGAGGAATATATGCATCACAAAAATAAAAAAATGAATAAAATAAAAATTTTAAAAAATCAACTGTATGTATATACCTGTATAAATTACTCAAGTTATTGATCCTTGATTTCCTATTCTTGTAAAATAATTAACTCACTCTTGTGTAAATATGTATCTCATTCCAAAATAAAAATTTGTTTATATAAATGTATATATTACTAACTATTTGCATAAAAAACTTTGTGCATGTGCATCATCATTTTTCAAAAATCCATAAAAATTTCAAATTTTGAAATTGTTTCACAAAAAGATTTTTGATTTCTTTTCTTTTCCTCGCATGTACATATTTTCTTGCATTTGCATGAGCATTTTTCAGGATGATTTTGACATTTAAACTAAGTCTGGAATAAATTTGAAGAATGGAGCTTAGTTGGACCTTAATCCACTTAATTTCAAAGGAACCTTATAAGATTTAGAGTTAAGACTTTTCAGGTCCTAGAGACTTATATGGGTCCATAAGACTATGTTCACATCTCATCTTGATGAGTCTAAGTAGAATATTTAACAACACATGCATGATTCTTTTAGACCTTGGCTTACCTTGGAAATGCACTCTACACGTAGCTCTTCATGGAGGAGGTAGTGAGGGGGAATAATCTTTTGGCTTGGGGTAGAATACATGGGTAGTACACCTAGGAGGAACCTCTCGTCCTCCTCTAGGGAGGGAAGTGTGCCTCAACCTAGTTTGGTGATGTTGAGGTCTAAAGATAGGAGCTGTAGGGTTGCAATAATGCTTCAAAAGAGGGATAGTCTACTGGCTCAAGAGGAAAAACTCCTTATGTACATGCTGCACCTTGTATATATTGTCAAAAAAAAAGAAAAAAATGCAAAATCCCCAAAAGTGCACAGGCCTGATAGAAAAAAAAATGCCTGCCGAAATGTATATACAAGTGAAAAAAAAGAATAAGAGCTTCAAAGTCATATATTTGTGAGCTTGCAGCGGGTGGCATGGGCTACACTTGTCATGCATCCAAGGATAGGTAACTACACTGGTTACTGTCCACTCTGTTCTCCATCCCCTCTTCTTGAGCTGGATGTACTTGAACTTAGAAGGGAATATCCCCGCTCCTCGAGGAAAGAGTTGCCAGACTGGGAGATTAGAGTTACCTTGTTGAGAAAGGATGTTTCTTTGTTACTTTTGAGATGAGGAGCTATATTCACTATCACCGTACAAGTAAGAATTCATAATCATAAGAATTTGTGTATATAGACTTGTTTTGATCTGACTGTTGAGGAGACCTGAATAGGAGTCTTATGGAACTTAGAGTCTGTTAGGTTTTATTATCTATTTCCCATTAAGATTCCGACACATTAATAATCCAAAGGTCTGATAGAGCTCCATACTACATTTTTATGAAGATAAGTTTAAAAGTCAATGTCGTTCTAACTTCTTTCCTTTATTTTCTTTATTTTTGTTTTCACTTATTTTCCAAATAAGCGTTTGCTAAGGGGCTAGCAAAGGTAAAGTATAGGGGAACGATGAATCCACGATTCATCGTCTTTATTCTTTTATTTTAGCATCGTTTCCTTAGTCAAACACATGTAAATACCACTAATTGCATAGAATTACCATTTTGCATGCATTTGTTAAAAACACATTTTTAACACTTTTTGTACATAAATAAAAGAATAAAGAAGAAAAGAAAAAGGAAAGAAAATAAAGGAGGTATTAATGCAATAAATACAGACTGACCCGAACCCCGAGAGAAGGTCAAGACTTGACCGGATCGACCGACAATAAAGTAGGGGGAGATATGGTCTTCTGCTAGAAAAACCAAAAATATTTTGTAAATATTTTTCCTGTATATTTGTACAAAACTTACATTATTTTATTTGTACATAATTTGATAAACAAAAGTTGTAAATAAAAATATGTTGTAAATAATAAAAGTAAGTGTAAAATAAAATAATGTACATAGTGTAAATAATTACACCCAGAAAAAACCGTAAAGTGATAATTGAAATACCAATTCTGGCTCCATACGAGCTCAAATTGAACCAAACTTACTTCCATCATACTTTAAATTAAATTATCTTTCAAATGGCTGTGGATTCATAATTTTTGGAGTTACAGTTAAAAAGACGATTTTCTAAGTGTTTTGTGCAGTTTAACCAATTATTGTTGTACATAGTTATTAATATTTATCTTTACATAATGCATATAATTGTAAATATTATATTCATTAAAAAATAAAAAAATTAAAATTAAAACAAATTTTTATGAAAATTTATTTCCTTATTTATACCTATGTACATTGTATTATATGTGTATAATATGTGTATACAACTAACTTCCTTAAATAAAAATCACCAAAAAAATTAATTATCTCACATTAACTAATTTATTTAATTTAGTTCCGAATTTCATATTTAATTATTTGATTTAGTGGATTTATGTGAATTAATTGATTTTATATACTTACCATGTATGTAGGATTTGATTCCACACCTTATATGGCCACCATTATGGTGGTTAATTGATTTTCAATTAATTCATTAATTTTTTAATTTATTTATTCCGAATTTTGCAATTAATTATTAGCTAATTTATTAATTTAATTATTTTATTAATTCACCCAATAAACACCTTCCTTATTTGTAGATATTTTCTATTTTTGATTTTTGTCTCTTTTTAATGGGCTCTTCCTCCTCATTCACTCTTTGATCGATCTTTGGTAGAGAGGAGCCCTATCTCCGAGAGCATTCTTGTTGACGAAGGGTGCCTAGCCTCCGAGCCATCCGGTGACAGCGCGTCGGTCTTTGTCGAGGCCATCATGACATTTCCAACCCCAAGGTGAGATCCACTTTTATTTCTTGTCATTTCTCCTAGGTAAATCGTAGGTTCCATTTTTGCGTAGATGTAGTGATTAGTTTTTAGATTAAAAATCCCAAAATTTTCACCACACATAATCCGCGTCCGACATCGATTTCCACATCATTTTCGTTACCTCTCCGTTTCACATTCTATCTTACACAACCTATTACCTCCGACCACGTACGGTGGACGGAGCCACGGATCTCTCTCCCATATTACAAGATCCTCTTCATTCACATCTTCTATTTTTGTGCATAAATAAATAAAAAAATTAAAACAAAAAAATATATTTAGTTGTTTGTCTCTATCCCTTGTTTTGCAGGTAAATTAATAAAAAAACCATTTTATCTTTTTCTCTAACAACTTGCAGGTCAAAATAAAAAAAATTGTTCTGTTGTTCACATTTCCTTAAAAAAAAAAGAAAACAAAAAAACCATTTTTGTACTGTTCTTTCAGGAGTTATAAAATAAAAAAATTCAAAAAAATAAAAAAAAAATTGCAGGTCTCGATCGCCTGTAACTGCACAGCCGACCGCAACCTTCTGCCAGGCGTCACCCGCCAGGAGGAGCAGCCGCCCACGCCGCTCCAAGGCACGTCCTGCCCTCCTCCCGCGCTGCGAAGCAGCGGCGGCGGCCTCCCCCACGCGCCACCGCACGGTGCTCCACCACCGACCTCCCACCCGTGCCGCTCCAAAGCGTGCCCCCAGGCGGCGGCCCTTCCTCCGAAGCGCCCGGCACCTGCGGCCCGCCTCCAACAGCCCCGCGGCCCTCTGCTTCGCCCGCGGCCCAACGGTGGCCCCGCCTTCGCACCGCTGCATGATCGCGCCGCCCAGCGCTTCACTCCCGCGTGGCCATCTCCCCTCAGTCGGACCTCCCCCAAGATGCCTCCTGCAGCACCACCCGCCCTTCTCTGAAGTACCCGCGCGGCGGAGCGCCGCCCCCACCGTGCGCGCTCTCCACCGACTGCTCCCTTCACTCCTCCAGCGTACGGAAATGCCCCGCGCCCCCTCCAGCTCGCGCCGCCCTCCTCGCGAGGCCACGCACCCGCCACACGCCGTCGCTGTTCGCCCTCCGCGCCTTCCCGTGAGGTCCCTCCGCGCTGCCCTTGCCAATACGCTCTCCGCTGAGTCGCTGACTGCTCCCTCCGCTCCAGATCTGTGGGCGGTGGGCGGTGCACCCACTTGTGCTGTTTAGAAAACAACGAAAGAGGAAGCCTAGGGAGCTTTTGAAATAAAATATTGGACAAATTACAATAAGATCTTTGGGAGTTTTCAAAATTCGCAAAAACACCCCCGTGTTCCAGAAGTCATGTGTCGGGGCACATGTGTAGTGGGTAATTTATCTTTTGCTACCTATGTTTATTTCTTGTTCTATTTGCATGCAAAAACTCTAAATTATTGTAGTCTAGTCCCTCTGTTTCAGACAATAACTTTGATTGATCTTTCTAATGAAATAAATGTTTTTATGAGTGCAAAAATTCTGAGAAAATTCATATGTGCTCCTGCTATGCGCCTTAATGTTGTATAAAATTTTCATTGCATTTTGTTGATATTTGATATATTTAAAAAATAAAAAACAGTGTCTTTTTGCTTGTCAAAACTTTGAAAATTCATAAAAATTTCAAAACTCGTTTAAAAATTCTAAAAAAATTACTGTAGGTGTAGTTTGGTGTATTTAAATTTCTGACCAATTCTCGCGAATTTTCCATTTACAAAAACCAAAAAAAATACGAAAAAAATACTTAAAAAAATTTTAGAAAAATTAAAAAATAGTGATTTCAGTTTTTGATTCTAGATATAGCTTTGTATTTCTATTAAAAATATATTTCAGGAATTTAGGGGCTTTAATGGATTTTTAATTTACAAAATAAACTTGGTTGTGCACCATTTGCTTAATTTTTCACTTTTTAATTTTTAGAAAATCACAAAAAATCAGAAAATTGTGAAATAATTATCAAAAATATTTTAAAATATATAAAATACAAAAACATTTTCTTTTAAATTTTCTGAGCATATTTGAGCTTTCCAAAAAATAAAAAAAGCAGTGTGTGTTTTTATTCATTTGTGCTTGTTTCAAAAATAAAAAATAATAAAAACTAAAAAAAGACTAAAAATAATTTCGAAATCTGACTACTTAGTTTTTAAATCGTGCTCCTTGTGTTTGACCCTGGTCACTATACCATGTAAAAAGAATAGCGAAAACCGCTTACATTGAATTTCTATATTTTTTTAGTGGTTTATATTATTTTTCTCGTTGAGCGATTCGAGTGGTTGAGAACAACGACATTTGTACATTATTTCCCCATCTCGACCACGTCGGATTTCGTGTCATCATTAAGGTTGGATCAAAGATTGTGCCTTATTCAAACGCTCATCGATTGAGAAGATGATTGGGCATGAAAGTCCATTGATCAAGTGACAAAAGTCAAGAAGACTTGGATCAAAATATGAAAGAATGATTGGGGAAAATCGAGGAATAGGAGGTTGTAGGTCTGTTAGACGCGGATCTTGGGAGGGGTGAGCAGTTGAACGAGGTCAATGTGGACTCACTCTCTATTGGTCCACGTCTGCTAGGAAGAAGACAACAATAAAAATAAAAAGTTTACCAATTCAAAATAAAATAATAAATAATTTTATTAATTTTAGGTTAAAGCATGGGAAAATTTTTATTAAATGTAGTATTTTATTATGATTTTTTTTTATTTTTACAAGTTAGTTTATTATAGGTTGCTTTTCACAAGTATAAACATAGGCTTATTTACCTATATATTATGTATTTTATTTTTATTTTGTATTTTGGATTTTATTCTTTTATATACATAAGTTTTATAATCTTAACTTAATTAAATACATATATTTTTTATGATACCATATGTACACCTAATTAAATATGTATAGTTATTTTGTAGGTATAAGTCTATATAATTCATCTATGTTTTTTATGTATGTATTTATTTGTGTATTTCTAATATTTTTATTTTATTCCAATTATGTACATATAGTATAAATAATATTTATAATTTTATAAAAATATAAAATATTAAAGAATATAAAGAATGAATAAAATAATTATTTTATCCAAGTATATTACACAATAGGGGTCCAACCCTAACTTTTGCATCTTAACTCCAAATTAAATGAAGCCATTTCATTAAATTGCTAATTAAAAGTTATCTACAATTAAAGTAATTTTGATGAATTTTGAGTTCATATGGACAATATATGGGTCTGGGAAGTTTGGATTTTGACTTTTTATTTCGTGTGTAGAAGGTACAATATGCAATATTTTTATGTAAAATAAATTTTGTATTTTTCTATATATTTTTATCTATAATGTTCACGTTCAAAGTTTATTGATTTGAGTATAAATATTAATGAATAAAATGGGCCCCAAAATTGATTTATTGGGGATTTATGAATTACGGTTTTATTGTACTTTTGGCCCTATCTCCCCCTACTTTATTGCTTGCCAACCCAGTCATCATGATGCCTATGTCTCGAGGGTTTAGGGTCATTCAATATCTTTGGTATTTCATTTCTTTTTCTTTCTTTATTCTTTTATTTTGCTTTAAATACATTATTTTATACATTATTTACACAATAAATATTATGTGTTATTTCATGCAAAATAATGAAATTTACATGCATTTAGCTAGGGTTTAAACACCAAAATGGGAGAATAAAGGTAATGAAATGGAGATTCATCCCCCCACCCCCACCCCCATACTTACCTTTGCTAGTCCCTAACAAACATTAATGCCTAAAAGCGAAAAGAAAATAAAGAAAAGAAAAAGAAAGAACATGGATTGATATTAACTTTCAAACTGGTCCTCATAAAATCAATCTTTAGAGCTTATTCAGACATTTGGAAGTTAGATTTAGTCGGAACTTTGACGGAAATCGAACTTGAAACACAACAACCTCTAAGACCAACAAGACTCTGCCCAAGTCTCCTCAAAAGCCAGATCAGAACAAGCAGATGTCATACATAGTCCCTTACAACTATGAGTTTACCTTGTACAATGTCAGTGGTATGTAGCTCCTCTCAGCTACAACGGTAGAAGTCAGTCTTCTCCAACATGGTGACCCTAATTCCCTAATCCAACAACTCTTTCCTCGAGAAGCGGGGTATTCCCTTCTAAGTTCAAGTGCAATTGGATCAAGAAGAGGAGGTAGAGAGAAGAACCGACGGTAGCCAGTGTAGCTACCTATCCTAGGATGCTTGACCGGTGTAGCCAAGTCATCTGGCTGCAGGCTCACATGGATTTGACTTTGAACCTCAAGCTTTCTTATTAACTATATACATTCTCTTACAAGATTTGATTTTTCTTTGGTTTTTTTACCCGTATATTCTTTTTGGAGTTTCTGAATATGCATTTTTTACTATATACAATAGCATTTACAAAGGGACTTTTTTCTCTTCAACCAGTAGACTATCCATATTTTGAAGCATTATTGCGACCAACAACTTCTGCCTTCAGACCTCATGGATACTAGATCGTGTTGGGGTACAATGGCCACAAATGTGTGACTTTTGATGTTTCCATTGGCTTGTGTCTCATGCTGGAAAATCCATCCATCTACCACTTCAATTGAGGTGAGCAATGTGTAAGGTGCATGTGTGCAAGCTAGCTCACTATTGACAAGAGTCATACGTGTGTTCCTAAATATTCTACCTAAGCAGTTAAGACGACGCATGATATCAAAGAATTCAGTCTATCAGACCTGAAGCGCCTCAATTCTAGTTCCTATAAGGTTTCTATGGTTAAGTGAATTAAGGTCCAACCAAGCTCCAATCTTTGAATTTTACTTAGACTAGTTCAATTATCATTATCAATCCAAAAAACGTAAATGTTATGACAATGCAAGGAAAATATTTTTGTGATGCAAATTTCAAAATTTGATCTTTTTATGGATTTTTGAAAAAGATTTGCAATTTTTTATGCAGACTTTTAGAAAGATTTTGCAAATGTTTTTTTGCAAAATTTTAGGAATTTTTGAAAATAAAAGAGTTAAAACTATGTGCAAATATTTACACAGGAGTTCATTTTGTTATTTACAAGAATCTGCATGAAAGATTATAAACATGATTTCCAAAACACTTTTGAAAATATTTTCGTAAACATTTTTGAAAATATTTCACAAATATTTTGAAAACTTATTCTATCAAATAATTTTGAAATAATTTTTTACAACCATTTACAAATTTTGAAATCATTTCGCAAGGATTTTCCAAGCAATATATATTTTTTTCAAACAATTTTTCAACCATTTTTCAAATAATTTGCAAACAGTTTTTCAAAATATTTTATTCAAAAAAATAAAACAAGTTTTTACAAACAAAATATTTTACAAAGGTTTCAAAACATTTTACAAAATATTTTCCAAATAGTTTTTCAAAAGACTTTTCAAAGAGTTTTTCAAATAATTTTTCAAACATTTTACAAAATGTTTTTAACATGTTTATTACAAGTGTTTTCAAAGACCTTCCCCGCCCCAGCGCCCCCGCCCCACCCTTCCTCGTCCCAGCGCCCGACCTTCCCCGACCCCCGACCTTCCCCGCCCTAGCGCCCGCACCCTCGCCCCGGCCCAACCCCCGATCTCCCTCGGCCCGACCCCCGCCCGCACCCCCGACCTCCAGCATCCCCCACCTCCACCCACCATGCCCCAGCACCCCCATCCCCGACCCACCCCACCCCAGCGCCCCCGACTCGCCCCCATCGCCCTGACCTCGACCCGCCCCACCCCCAGCCTCATTGCCCCGATCCCAGCCCCAGCCCCGATCCCCACGCCCTGACAGTGCCCTAACCCCTACCAACACTCCTACGCTGCGCAGCAGCGTCCCTACCAGCATCGCAGCCGGCTCTCGTTCTTACGTTGGCCCTCAGGTCCTGCTCCAAGTATACTTGTTTTCTCTTCTCCGACCTCACCGTCTTCGAAGATGTCTCGTCCACCCTTTGGGACGATCTCTGCTTGTGTTCGTGCATCTCCTATTCATCATGGGTTATCGCGGTCTTTCTCTACAAATATTTCATGTGCATCCCATCATCCAGGTGGAGTGACTTGTCCTTTTTGGAACTTCCATTGTTGTCCGGATGGAAGGGAAGGGAGCAAAGGGATTACGCGTTTAATCTCTCATATTAAGATGGTGCATCTTTCCAGTGATGATCAGGCTTCTGTTTTGTGGGACGCAATCACAGTTGATCTTGTTCTATTTCTTGCCATAGAAGGGACTTTGAGGGACCTGGATCAGTGGTTGTGTGGAAGGTGCATGAAGATTCAAGCTGTGTGTCGTGCCTGCCATCATGACGATGGTCTTGTTCGGGCCACAGATGATGCGGGGGTGGTCCAAGGACACATTATCGGCATCCTGAAACCCATCCTACATGTTGCACCTGATGTGCATGGTGTCAATGATGGGTTAATTATTGATGCTTCGCTCCTTGATTATATGTTCAAGCATCCGGTCACCACCGTTAAGAGCATTCCTCCAAGTTGTCGTCTAGATTTCTCTCATGCTTTGAAAGCAGCTCTACATCAAGTTATCGCTAAACCAGGTTCCTTAAAAGCTTGGGTGAGATTGCTGCTTCTTCCTCGCTGCACCCTACATGTTTTCAGACCCATGAACATGAGGGATAAAAGATCTGGTAATAGAAGGTCCTTACAACAAAAACTTATTTTGAGCTCACTCACTAAGTGGGGTAGTACAGATGGCTTCACCAATTGGGTTGGTGATTTTTTGAAAGGGGATGGTTCAGGAATTTCAGATCTTAGTCAGATTAATTCTTTGGAGGAGAATAAATATCAAAGCTCAAACATCAGACAATGTCTTCGCAAAGTGTCAGATGGACACTTTACTGCAGCCATAAAGGTTTTATGCTCTTCAGGAGTGGCGCCTCTTAATGAAGACACCTTCAAGGCCTTAGAGTCTAAACATCCTTATAAGCCGCATCCTGCCACACCAGATATCTTGATTTCAGAGACTCCTCTTACAGCTGATGCAGATGTTATTTTGCGAGCTATCAAATCCTTTCCTAAAGGGACATCTTGTGGAAGAGATGGTCTGAGAAGTCAACATATTTTAGATGCCCTCTTTGGGGAGGGATCAGCGGTTGCTAAGGATCTCTTACATGTTGTTTCCTTGGTAGTTAATTTGTGGCTTAGTGGGAGATGCCCTTTGAGTCTTGCTGAGTTTGTAGCCTCTGCACCCCTTACTCCACTGCTCAAACCGGACAAAGGCATACGTCCTATTGCTGTTGGCACTATCTGGAGGCGCCTTGTATATAAAGTTGCTATGATAGGGGTCGGCAAGGAGACGTCTAAATATCTCAACGACTTTCAATTTGGAGTTGGTGTATCTGGAGGAGCAGAAGCCATCTTACACAGCACCAACCGTCTTTTGAGCAAACTTCACGGGGACGGGTCCCTCTCTATGCTTACGGTGGATTTTTCTAATGCTTTCAACTTGATAGATAGATCTCTGATGCTTAGTGAAGTTAGGAGGAGATGCCCCTCTATTTCTTCATGGGTGGAATTTATTTATGCTCAAGCCGCCAGATTATATATTGGAGACAATTATTTGCGGTCATCAACAAGAGTGCATCAAGGTGACCCTTTAGGCCCCCTTCTTTTTTCTCTAGCATTGCACCCACTTATTCATGAGATCAGAGACAATTGTAAACTTCTACTCCATGCTTGGTATCTGGATGATGGGACAATCATTGGGGACACTTTAGAGGTGGCCAAGGCACTTGACATTATTCAATGCAGGGGCCCAGAGATGGGGCTTATTCTAAATATAAAAAAAACAGAGCTTTTCTGGCCCTCATGTGATGGTCAGAAGATCCGTAAAGGGTTGTTTCCCTTGGATATTGGGAGGTCGGTGCTAGGTGTGAAGTTTCTTGGAGGAGCTGTGAGCAGGGATAAAGACTTTATTGAAGATTTGGCTATGATGAGGGCTACCGAGGCTGTTGACTTAATGCATTTACTTCCTCAGTTGGATGATCCACAAAGTGAGCTACTTTTATTACGATCTTGTATGGGTACCGCCAAGCTTATATTCGACTTACAGACATGCCAACCTGCATATATGGAATGAGCCGCTACTTGGTTTGACAAAGGATTATGCGGAGCTATTGAGGATATTGTGGTTTGTGGAGGTCCTTTCTTTGGTGACCTTCAGTGGAGAGTGGCATCGCTACCCATCAGACTCGGTGGTTTAGGTCTTTACTCGACTGTTGAGGCTTCTTCCTATGCTTTTGTGGCCTCCAGAGCTCAATCATGGATCCTTCAAGACCACTTGCTACGAGACAGCGGGATACATGGTATGGATTCTGATTTTCTTAATGCTTTGGAAGGCCTACGTGTCACACTCCCATCTCTTCATCTTACATATTTTGCTAGTAAGGATACCGTCCCCCCTAAAGCCCAGAATGCTTTGGCGAGTTCCTTTTTTAGCAAAATAGTAAAAAAAATGGAAGTTGAGTTTGACATGACTACTAGACAAAAAGCTGTTTTCCGATGTTTACAAGCTGAACATGCCCAAGATTTTCTTCTTGCCATTCCTATTGAGGGACTTGGAATGCATATGTCACCCATTGAATATCGCAGTATTCTCAAATACCGCCTCATGATTCCTCTATTCCCTCCAGATGAGGCTTGTCCTGTATGCCACAAATCCTGCTTAGATGCTTTTGGGGAGCATGCCGTTCATTGTCGCGAACTTCCAGGTTTTAAATATAGACATGATCTTGTCAGGGATGTTCTTTTTGATGTACTCAGACATGTGGGGGTTGCTTCAAAAAAAGAAGCATCGGTGAATTTTTTGACTGATCCACAAGAGGGGAGATCGACACTTAGACCGACAGATGTCTTAATATTTGGATGGGTTGGAGGAAAACATGCATGTGTTGATTTGACTGGAGTTTCTCCATTAGTGGGTCCGATAAAGAGTGATTTTGTTGCAGGACTCGCTGCACAAAAAGCTGCCTCAACTAAAGTGGCTAAGCATGAGAAGGCCTGCATCGACAATCAACATGTATTCATTCCCTTTGGCTTTGATACATTTGGGTTCTTGGCAAGTGAAGCAGTGGAGCTCCTTAAAAGGATTCAAAAAATCATGCATAATAATGTTATGGTTCCTAAGTCTATGAATGTTGTATTTCGAAGGATTGGATTTGCCATTCAAAAGGGATTGGCGGCGCAGCTTGTTGCCCGTCTCCCGTCAATTTCTATGTAATAGCCTCATTAATACATTAATCTTATCTATACAATTTTCAAAGAATTATTGTGTATTTTATTCGTTAGCCATATTTTTGAAAATACAAAAGTACGAGTTATAGATAAAGTATATACATCGTATATACTACCCCCCTATACTTGGTTTGAGATATGCCCTCATAGAACATAGAGAAGAAGGGAAGACATAGCTCGTACTAAGTATAGAATAGTCTATACGATAATGAATAAAGACTAAACAAATGAGAAGTTGACCATCCTCCCTATACTTAGGATGAAATAATCCATAACAGGTTGTACACAAGGCAGGGAGGGTCAAGGGTGGGAATATACGAAATCATCGGTTCGACCAGTCCCCCCTATACTTAGGGTAAAATATCCCTAAGTATATGAAGAATATCAAGAATTGAGGGGGCGGGTGAGGGATCTAGAAATGAACAACTCGGGTTGATCATCCCCTATACTTAGGACAAAGTACATCCTAAGTATAGCAGTGATGAAAGGGGAGAACACCTTTTCAGAAGAAATTGAAAAAATGAAAACAAAAAGAAGAGAAGAAGAAAACACAATCTTTTTGTGATTTTTCAACCTTTTGTGTCTGTCTCTGAGAAGTCATCTTAAAATTCAACTTCGATCAAATCAACAACAACTCGAATGTGTCATGCTCTAGATATGGCTTCAGCAACTGTCCGTTGACTACAAAGGGTTGTGCATCAAGTGATAATTCTGATATGAGTAGACTCCCTTTGTCACGCAAAGCATTCACAATGAATGGTCTTGTCCACTTTCTCTTCAATTTGCCTGGAAAGATCTTTAACTTCGTATCAAATAACCACACCTTATGTCCAAAAGTCTTCCTTCGGATGTGTTTGTTGTGCCATCTCTTGAATTTCTCTTTGTACATCATGCCTTTGTCATATGCGGAATCTCGAAATTAAAGCAGTTGATTCAAATCAACTTTTATGTTCCTTCCTCCTCTCTCAGAATCAAGGTTGCACATGTTCAATGCCCACAAAGAATTGTGAATTATTTCCACATGCAAGTGACAAGGCTTGACATAGACAAGACAATAGGGACACATGCCAAGTGGAGATTTGTATGTTGTAAGATATGTCCAAAGAACTGAGTCTAGTAATTGAGACCAATTCTTACAATCTGGACGTACAATATTCTGCGGTATTGTCTTGATCTCCCTGTTAGAACATTCAGCCAAGCCATTTGATTGTGGGTGGTACAGTGCACCAACCCGATGTTCGATGTCTAATTTGTGATTAACTTCTTGACCTCCTTGTTGATAAAATCCCCCCATTAGAAATGAGAATTTTTGGGGATTCCGAACCGCGAAATGATGTTATCTTTCAAGAAGCGACTGACTGTGCAATTGTCTACGGTTCGGGCAGGGATTGCCTCCACCCATTTACTTACGAAATTGATGGTGAGCAGGATGTACTCAAATCCCTGGCTGTAAGGGAATGGTGGAGTCAATGCCTCGGTTATCGAAGACGTCAGATATCATAATTTACTTCAGAGGCATTGTATCGTGCATGATGATGTTCCCGTCCATTCTCTGATAGTTTGTGCACTTCTTGACATAATCTTCTGCATTCTTGAATAAAGTTGCCCGCCAAAGGCCACATTGAAGTACTTTTGATGCCGTCCTCTTTCCAGAATGGTACCTACCAGCTTAGAGCTTGTTACAGTAGTCTAGGACACCCATAATCTCCTCCTAAGGTATACACCTCTTCCAGATGTAGTTTGCGCCCTCTCAGAATAGGTGTGGTTCTTTCCACTAGTAGAAATGAATGTCAACAAAGAATTTATCACATTTGTTCTTCGACCAATCTGAAGGAGTCTTCTTGGAGAGGAGATAATTAATAATATCTTCATACCAGGGGAGAGAGGATATAGACAAGACTGCCTCATCTGGGAAGGTCTCTGTCATAGGAATTGAATCTTGATCAGGAGGCTATGCATTAACTATTCTGGAAAGATGGTCTACCACCACATTTTTTACCCCTAATTTGTCACGAATTTCCAAGTCAAACTCTTGGAGTAGAAGGATCCAACGAATTAGATGAGGTTTGGCGTCTTTCTTTTTTTGGAGGTACTTGATGGCAGAATGGTCAATGTAAATAATAACCCATGATTCGAGGAGATGTGATCTGAACTTTTCCAAACAAAAACTATAGCTAGCAACTCTTTCTCTATTACTGTATAATTTTTCTGAGCTTTATACAATTTTCGGCTAGAGCAATGTATAGAAAATGGAATCCCATCTTGTCTTTGGCCTAGCACAACACCATCTACAAAATCTAACATGTCTATCATGATCTCAATAAGTAGAGACCAATCAGGTGGCTGCAGGATAGGAGCATGTGTGATTAGGTCTATTAACTGATTAAAGGCCTAGAGGACACGATCTTCCACGATGAAATTAGCCTCCTTGCCTAGCAATTCTATCACTGGTCGAGCGAGCTTGCTGAAGTCTTTGATAAATTGTCAATAGAAACGACATGCCCCAAAATGACTGGACTTCTTTCAGATTGATAGGTGGATCAAGCTTGGAAATTACTTCCACCTTGGCTGGGTCTAATTCCATTCCACCTTTCGATACAAATGACCCATCACGATCCCTTTAGTCACCATGAAATTGTTCTTCTCCCACGAGAGTATGGTGTTCACTTAACTCGGTATAAATAATCAAGACATTGATTAAATGAATCTCCATAGATCGAAAAACCATCCATGAAAAGCTCAAGAAAATTTTCCACCATATCTGCAAATATGTCCAACATACATCTATGAAATGTAGCGGGGGCGTGACTCAACCCGAATGGAGTTTGTTGGAAAGCATACATACAAAAAGGACATGGGAACATGGTCTTCTCTTGATCTTCTGGCACGATCGTAACTTGGTTATATCCAGAGTATCCACCTAAGAAGTAGAAATATTCCTTCGCGGTGAGCCTCTTGAGAATCTACTCAATGAAGGGCAATGGGAAATGATCCTTCTTGGTGGCGAGGTTGATATGTCTGTAATCCACACAGACTCGCCAGGATGTCGATACTCTGGCCGAAATCTCCTCTCCTTTATCATTAGTTATAATGGTGATCCTAAACTTTATCGGTACTACATGCATGGGACTCATCCACTAGGAGTTGGAGATAGGATATATGAATCCTGTGTCACACCATTTCTAAATTTCTTTGATCACTATCCCCCGGAGGTTTGGATTCAGTCTGCGCTGGAATTCACGGGAAGGCTTGCCGTCTTCTTCCAAATAAAAGTGATGCGAGCATAAAAATGGATAAATCCCATGGAGATCTGATATCTTCCAACCCACCACGTTGTTGTTTCATTTAAGAACCTTCATTAGAAGAGATTCATGGTCTTCGATCAAATAAGCATTGATAATGATCAGATACATGTTTGGCTCTCCTGCAAGGAAGGTGTACTATATATTGGAGGGCAAAGGATTGAGTTCTCGTGGTGTGGGAGTGATTTCAATGGTGACTTCAGTGACAACTATAAGCGTAAGCTCTTTCAACTGTTATCTATCCACCTCTGACAATTCAGCTTCATCATTCAGTATATCACACAGATCAAAGATGAAATCTTCCTGCTCAAACGAGAGGGATTGTTCAAGTTCTTCTAGTGGCCCATTAGAAAAAATATCACCTTCAAAGACTTCGGTCAGTTGGACTATGCTTTCCCATCCTTCCTCTGGGGAGAGAAATGCCAGGGTTTCTCTATCATTCAGAAATAGATATGTATCTCTCATTCCAGATAAAAAATTACAATCCTCAGAACATTGAGATTTAATCTCTCTCATCTCAGAGTCAGCTTCTGTAGGCTTCTGCTAAGGAACAATCTTTATCTATGCCTTGTCTGTGATGGAGCAGAATGTGATCTCTTTAGTACCATAGTCAACTACTGCCTCATCCGTTCGAAGGAACGACCGGCCAAGGATGATCGAGGTATGGAGCAGAGTTGCGTAGGTGTCCATATCCAGGATATTGAAATGCACAAGGAATTTCATCCCTTTAACAGTAACAATCACATCCTCCAACATGTCGTTAGGCCACTTGTCAGAAAGATCCACGAACTATAGGATCATCTTGGTTGGCTTGAGCAGATTTAACCCAAATTCTGCAAGTAGTGATGATGGCAAAAGGCTGATAGAAGACCCGCTATCGAGCAAGGTGCACTCGAACTCCTGATTGAAGATGGTTCATCTAACGAGTGGTGCTCACTTGCCTTTATGTTTGCATGGGAGATTGTTGATGGCGTTCACCATTGCCATGGTCAAGATGTGCGCCTATGGTTTCTTCTTCTTGCGGCTGAGACACTTTGTTGTACATGCCTTTCTAAGTCCCCATTTCACTGCAAGCATGTACTCCATGGATTTCAACAATGGCATTTCAAGAATCAAGTTTTGGAAAATTTAGACTATTTCAGGATCAGACAAATCATTTTTATTTTTTTACTATTTTTATTTAATTACTTGAGTAAAAGGCATATACTGTCAAAAACATTTTCATTCAAATTTCTATTCATATTTTTTGTACAGGTAGATGACAAAAAGGAATATAATCATGTACATGTTGTGGATTGAAAATGACAGGCTCAGCTCCGTTGGCTGACTCTGGTTCTGCTGCTGGTGCTAGCTTCTCCAAGGATGGCACGACTTCATCGGGATTGCTACTATCATTTTCTATTTTTGTATTTTCTTCATTTTTTTGTATTTTTATTTTTGGTGCAGCTCCAGCTGGTGTGGCACAATTTCATCGGGACTCTATTTTTGTTTTTGGCCCTGGTGCTGGTGTGGCTGACGACTCACCATCGAATGCTTTGTTCTTCCCTTTTGCCTTCGCAGATGGTTGGAGTGTCCTATGGCTCCTAAGATATACAACATTAGATAAAAATAAATTATTTTCACCGGAGTCAAGTGGGGCATTGTAGAATACCTTCTCCTTGCGACGAAAATTGTTCAGGTTTGTTTCAACGTATATCGGAATGACAGCCTTGACAGTCGTTATGTCGTCTATCTTTTGGCTCATCTCATCCATGTTCTTCACAAGTTGAGCCAGACAATCCAGAGTTGGGTTAACCGAGGCAACCTTAGAAGGTTCAGCCTGATTAGACCACCGATTCTGTTGGTAGGAGGAAGGTTGTTCTTGGTAACCTTGGGAGTAGTGAGGAGGAGGAAGAGAAGGATATTGTTGGTACTGCGGTGAGGAGTACTGGTGATGATATTGAGCAGACGGCTACTTGTATTGCTGGTTTGCGGTATCTAGACTGTTGTTGGTAGTTGGTCTGCCTCTAGTTGTATCCATGTTGTAGAGGCTACTACTGTGCTAGGTTGGGCTAGAAAATCTGCCCTCATTGTTGTTGATATTGTCGGCTGACAATGTGCTAACCATGTAGTTGTCCCTGAGTATGAGTCAGTTGCTTGTCATTTCTCCAGATGCCATTCACTTCTTAAATGAGCAGGGGAGGCGGAGAAGAAGGCTCGAGGTACTGATTCTTGAACTCAGGTGGCTGGTAGACAACCATCTGGGTCTATGTTATGGCGACATTTGCTCCGAGGCCTGCATGTAATACACATGCTAGACCGGTGGTTGACTGGAACTCAACTGAGGAGACTGTGTCTATGTATGCTCCTTCTTCTTAGTTAAAGGCACAATGGCAGTGGTCATTGCATTGCAGGTGCTGATGGTGTTCACCAGCAGCTCCATTTGCTTGGTGATGATATCGAGCTTGTCTAAGCCCTACATTCTTTGCTCAATCCCAGTGAGCTTCTCTGAGTCCTGCGACCTCTTATTAATTATATCAACCTTCAACATGTGGTTCCCGATGATGTTCATATCAGAGTTGTCACACCTGTCGACTTCATGCATATCACCCATGTTCACATTCTTGTAGAGGGCCTGTGGTGGAGGCTAGATCTAGAAGGAATGAGAAGAGGATAACACGAACTCTCCTTCGAGCATCTCCTCAAAAATTTGCCAAACTATGTTCTCATCCTTATTGAAGTGAGATCCTCCATGGGCAGTGCCAACCAGATGTTGGCTAGCTTCTGTGAGACCCTCAAAGAAGTATTGGATCAGGCTAGTCCTTAGGATGTCATGGTGGGGGAATTTCTCGATCAGATATCTAAATCTCTCATAGGTTTCATAAAAGGATTATTTGGGTCCCTAAGAGATGCAGGATAAAGCGATTATCTTTATCTTCATCATCACCTCTTCCTCTAGGTGTTTCCCTCTCTTTGGATCTGCTCCTCAGCTCGTTCAACATATCTTGGAAGGAAACCTAAGCTAGAGTTTGGTCAGTAAGATGTTGCAGAATGGCTTGGATGGAGGCCAATAGTTGATTGTTGACTTCATTCTGACCAGGGCTAGTGACTTTCTCTGTATCTTTCTTTGTATTCCATTGTTGAGGTCGCTTCCATCTTCTTGTTGGAGCCATCTATGATGCGGACTATGAATGTGTGGGCTCAAGATTTGGGTCAAGATCTCCAATGGGAAATACACCATGATCAGTCTGTATGCAAGCACTAGATGGAGAGAATAATTCAGAATTAGGGTCGATTATTAATCTTATTAAGGATAGAGAGGAATATGGAGTGAAATAAATCTCCATCCAAAAAGGGCAGAACTCGGTAAGAGAGTTTTCTCGATCTAAGTGAGGAAAAAGAAGAAGGGAGTCCTGAGGGTGGTTCACGGAGTCTGAACCATGCACCTGGGAATCACCCCGAATTATTGGATTGAACTGGAGGAGTTGATGTGTGTGTTGACAGAGTCCTGACTTAGTCATTCTGGAGTCATCATCTCGAGTTGGAAGAAGAATATGGTGATGAACAAGAAACAAGTGGAGTGTAAAACAGTAGATGGATCACGATGAGCGGGGTGAAGAAGGAAGTAAGAAAAGAAGACTGACAAAAATGCGCAAGTGTGCGGGACTTTTATTTTTGAACCTAATCTAATCAAACAAACACCAAACAAATTTGGATTCACCATCTCAACCCAATGTAAAGACGTAAGAGTTCGACTATTTATATCTTTTCAATTTTAGGGTTATTGATTCAGACAAAAAGTTATCACGAGTCCTTATCTGATAGCCTTAGAGAAGAGCGCATACTGCAAGGAAAGTATCCACGTACTTGTTCCACCTCCTTTGTATCATGTGATATGCACTTTTTGAGATCTTTAATACCCGTCCTGGGTGGCTACTCAGCCATAGAAAAGAGAGAGGAAGCTGAGAGGCGAGACCACTACTTCCCTCGCAAGCATGGTACTCGGATGCAAATTGATGAGACAGGCACACCCGTGAGTGTGTGTACTAAGCTCAATACTTTAGACCAAGTCGGATGCTCCACACAAGGCAGGAACATCATAGTCGAGCGGTCCCTACTCGATCACATACGCTAGAAGCACTGATACGTCATGGTTCCTAGGAGTTAGTTGAGGCAGTTGATGAATCCCTGATTCACACTCTTTATTCTTTTATTTTAGCTATTTTTCTTGGCAAAACATCATGGAAATATTTGTAAATACAATAATTTAGCAAATTGCATGCATGTGTTAATGTTGCATATTTAGCATGCATCTTTGTACAAAAAATAAAAAGAATAAAGGAAAAGAAAAAGAATGAATTGTTTAGAATAAATATAGAGTGACCTCAAGAGAAGGTCAAGCTTTGACCTGATCGCAAAATAAAATAAGTAGAGAGAGATATGGCTCACTTTGTATTGTATATATTTTACCCATATTTATACATACATATTTTGACAAAATAAAATTAAAGAATTATTTTTACACCCTTGTACATATTTCTAAAAATTACATAAAAATCAGAAAAAATTAAATAAAAATAAAATCCTCCATACATTGTACAAAACACATGTGTACCTATGACTTCCACTATTTATTGAATACTATTAATTATAAAAATAAAAAATAAAATAAAATTTATTTTATACTCCTAAATTATTTTGTAAATAAATAAAATATATAATTAGGTATTTTTATTAAAAATAAGATAATAAAAATATTTGTACATAATACGTAGGTATATTATACTTGTATATAATACTATATATTGTATATACAATAATTTATTTTTCATAAAAAAAATAAAAATTACAGCAAAATACTTTGAAAAAAATAAACATTTTTTTTATTTTATACACTTTTAAATTTAAATTCATTTATTATTTTTAATTTAATTATCTTTATTTAACTCCATATTTTGTCTTCTAGTGTCTTTTATCCTTTTCCTTTGCCGCTTATGATTGGCCCACCTCAGCAATGTTGACTGTGGTCAACTAGTCCCCGCCTTCTATTTTTCTCCCAAATTAGGTTAGCTCTGATATTCGCCCATTTTTCGTGACCCGATCCTCCCATCTTCCCCTCCGATTACAAGCCTCGACTAAGGAGCACGGATCCCTAATCTACGCCCGATCTTCATCCTGCTGATCCACGCCTCATTTCGCGGGCTTCATTCCAATCTTCCCAGACCTACCATACCTATAAAACATGTGCTCCCCTCCCCTTTTTCACCACCTTCAATTGCTCCACCACCTCCGTTGCACTCGCCTTTTCCTTTTCGAAGTGACAGTACAAGAGGGAGGGAGTGAGTGGGGCATTTGGAGCGTTGCATCCCCCAGGTCCGACGAGATTCGTCTCAGCTCCGCCGTAAGGAGCTCAGCCTCTAGAAGCGCTGCCCATCGAGGCTATCACCATCGTGGACTTCGTCCACCACCCCCAGGCGACTGCATTCACTCTTAGGTACTCCCGTCACCCTTCATTTCAAGTTCGAATCGATCATTCACTCGCATCGTATCTCACTCCGACGACCATATCACTCCCCTATTCGCTGCCTCATTCCGACCCTCGTACGCCCTCACATGTCTCTCCTCCTTTTCTCCGTTGCACTCCTTAATCTCCCCCTTGATTCCAACCACCGGGTTGGAATCGAGCAGCAGGTCGACTCCTCCACCCCACCGGAGACCTGGTCCATCCACCTCTCCCCTATTTTCAAGAAACATTGGTGCTCTAACCGTTTGCTAGAGCCCCTCTCCGACCACACCTGTTATCTTGCAGGTTGGAGCACCTAAGGACCTCATCTAGAGGTTCAAGAGCCAGGAACAACAGCTCCAGGACCCCACTCCTCTCCAGGACTTCTCCTTGGTCCTGGACCCTTCTAAGCATCACAACAGTTGCGGATCGATGATGAATCCCTTATTCTCACGCTTTATTATTTTATTTCAGATATTTATCTTAGCAAAGCATGATGTAAATACTTGTAAAAGATAAAATAAGTAGAGGGAGATAGGGTTTACTTGGTGTTGCACATATTACCTATATTTGTAAATAATTATTTTTGACAAAATAAAACTAAATTATTATTTTTATTCCCGATATATATTTATAAAAAAAACTATAAAATCAAAATAAAATTCATTAAATAAAAATAAAAATTGAAAATAAAATCCTCCTTTTATTGTACAAAACACGTTTATGTATTACATCCTCTATGTATTATATACCTATAATTAATTTACAAAAATAAAACAAAAATTATTTTGTACTCCTAAAAATAAGTTGTAAATAAATAACATATAAAATTGTGTTATTTGTGTAAAACTAAAATAATAAAAATAATTGTACATTGTACATAGGTCTATTATACATGTATATAACACTATATATTGTATATACACTAATTTATTTTTCATAAAAATAATTAAAAATCACGGAAAAATTCTTTGAAAAATAATAAACATTTTTTTTACACTTTTTGATTGAAATTCATTTTATTATTTTTCATTTATTTTTCTTTATATTCTTCTCTATTTTGTCCTGTAATTTATTTTGTCCTTATCCTCCGTCGCTCGTGATTGGTCTAGGTCAGCTATGTTGACCCCGATCAACTGACCACCCCGACACCTTTTCCTCTTAGACCGGGTCTGCCCTCTTTCACCGATTTTTCTCGACCCAATCTGATCGACTTTGCCGTCGACCAGTGGCTCCGATTAGAGAGGGTGGATCCCAGACTCACGCCCGACACCTATCGTAGGGATCCAACCTTCAGTTTGAGCGCCTCCACTCCATCTTTCTCGTACTTTTCTAACTATAAAGCCTCCTAGAGCAGCTCCTTCTTCCGCATCTTTGGTCACCGCTCTTCGTCCGATGAGCTCCATCGACCTCCAGTGAGTGACAACGTGTGAGAGGGCTTCGTGCAAAGATGTGCTTGAGGCAAATAGCCTCTGATCTGGCAGTTCCTCCGCCGTGCTCCGTCGTGAGGTGGGCTAAGCCTCTACGCCCGTCGACCCATCGATGCCATGACCCCCGAAGGTCCCCGACATCCAGCCTAGACGACTCCAGCCATCAGGTACCTTAGTTTTGTAGGAATACTTCATTTGATCCGAACTTTAGATTCACAATAGAGCTTCATCACGATCTCCGGTCACCTTGGCCAGAGCATACCCGGCCCACTCCGAGACTTCAACCATCTTCACCAAACTCCTCTCCACGTTCTTCGCCCCTCCATTCACCTCGTTCTTCCTAGGAACGAGACTTAGGCCCTCCTCTGTCGCCGCTTCGCCGGAGGGTCACACAGCGACTTACCAGCCACCATTTTCATGCTTTAATGGGTCAAGGAACTTTGCCGTCGACCCTTATGTTCGGCTATTTAGGTTATAACGCCCAACGACCTCATCTGGAGGTCGAAACATCCAAGCACAATAGCTCCACGTCGTCATGCTTCGTCAAGACCTCCTCCTTGGTCTTGGTCCCTTTTGAGCCCTCCAGCCGATGCAGACTATCATCAGAGACGTTTCCCCCATTACAGCAGCTCCTGGCGATGCGTCTGCCGTACGTCTTGGCCAATCAAAGCTCGTCGGAGGTGAGTTCTTCGACGTTCTTCCAAGCGCCTTCTCCACCGTCTGATCGAGGCTTCTTCCAGGCCTAATCGCCACTGTTTAGTCTCGAGGAGCCTCGACCATTGGATCCATCTAAGGATCAAGCAGGAGTCGTTCATCGTCGAAGGGGTATCCGTGGATCTCGACTGTCCATCTTTAGTAGAATGCCCTCGACCGTTGGATAGATCTTGATAAAGGGTAATTTGCACTTAGGCCCTTCTTTGTTTTGCTTTTATGAGTTAGTCCTGTAAATATTTGTCGTAGTTTAAAATATCTTGAACATTTTGCAGTTAGGCCCTTGTAGTTTTCTATATTTGCATTTAGGTCCTCTGTGTGTGAACTCACGTGCAGTCCCACGTGACATGCTGGGTTATTTGCATTCGATCCCCTGTACTTTATGGATGTTATGTTTTGAATGAAAAGTTTTTAGTAATTGTTTTTATACCCCTGTAAGGCTTTCTCTCGTGTTGTGTGCGTGTTTCCCTGGATAATTTGCAAGCGACCTTTTTGAGTATGTTATTATTTGGCCCATGAACTTTACTGTAACTACAAGTAGATCCCTACAACATGTGTGTCCCTTAGTTAGTTAAATAAGTACCAAATTGATCCCGAAAATTCTATAAAAATTATTATTAGCTCCTACTAACACGTAATATTTATGGTATTTTTTATGGGTTAATTTAGTATTGTTTATTATTTTTTAAAAATCAACAAGCTTAAAAAAGTGTTTTGTCTATTTTAGAAAATACATAAAATTTCGAAAAATCCCTTTAAAAATTAGTCAGAAATTCTCTTGTGTGCATTTTTTGTGATTTATCTTCTGTTCCAATGTTGGTTTGAAAACCCTTGTAAAACACTAAAAATCACAAAAGACCTAAAAACTTATAAATATAAAAAAAATCTAAAAAAATCAAAAAATATAATTTCAGTTCTTATTTGTAGCTCTTTTTATTTAGTTTATCATAAAATTAGTAACCAGGACTTTAGGGAATTTTAACTATTTTTAAATTGCATTATTGTCTTGGTTGTGCACTATTTTTATTTCTAGCCCTTGTTTGATTTTAATAAAATCATAAAAATATCATAAAAATCCTAGAAAATTATAATTAATACTGTAATATTTGAAAAATTCAAAAATATCTTTATTCTAAATTTTTAACATTTTTAGCCTTAAATAAAAAATTGCAAAGCTTGCTTGAGTGCATTGTTTCCTTAGTTGCTTGTTTTTATTCCTAAATTTAAAATTATAAAAATTTGTAAAATTAAAAACCAAAAAAATATGCATTTCCTTTTCTGAATTACAACAACTTTGTAAGATTTCTCATGCTCCTTGTGTTCGACCCTAGTTGCTATACCAGGTTAAAATAAATAGAGGAGACCGCTGACACAGGTTTGAGTGCTTTGATTGTTTTATTTATTTTTTTGATTGTGTGGTTCTCTTTCTTTTTCTTGATTGAGCATTGGCCTTGTGATCCATGTCGCAACAACCCTTTGATTTATCTAATTCCCTAACCCGTGTCGCTCGGACCGCTCATCAAAATGGTGTCGTTGCTGGGGAGCATGACTTAGTAGTCTCTTTTTAAACTTTTTGCTTATTTTTACCTCTATTTGTTATAACTATTTTCTGATCGATTTCTATTTCACTTTTTATGCGAGGGAACTGCTTAGGACACTTTGGAGGAGACCCGCACCCAAGGAGGAGCAGGAGAAGAGCATGAGTTATTTATATTAGATAGAGTAGAGTTGATTAGTTTATTTTCAGAAGAACATTTATTATTGTAATATTTGAGACACTTGAACTCTCTTCTTGGACACTTGACCTTATCGAGGTCTATTTCACCCTGCAACGGTGTGCTCAGGGGACCTCACCGAGTTTTCCGTGGATTTGTTTTTATCGCATTTTTCTTTCTATTTTATTCTTGCAGATTTGGCCCTTAGACTTTGGATTTTTATTGATTGTAACGTAAATAATGTAAGGCCCAATCCCTAGTAGATTGCTTGCACCTATAGAATGTAATTGAACCTTATTAATAATTAAAAATAAAAAAGTTACCTTGATAGCTTGAGAGGTCACGTGCCGCTAGAGGTCATATACAATGCGTGTAGCATCCGTTGTTGCGGACACCGATTGACCTCTGAGGCCGGACTTAGATCTCTCTATCTGATCAGTTAGCTATTGTTCTTCATGGTCATTAGAAATTGCTTATCTTAAGGCTGATTTCTTTGTGCATCATATAGTTAGTTTCTTTTCATTCTTTTAATTTATGTGCGGATCACCCTACATGTAGAGTGCTGGAGATAGGTACACATATCTATCTTTGCATACATCATAGTGTTTGATTGCGCATCAACTTTTTTGACTTCTCCCCCTATTTTTTGACTTAAAATAAATCAGGAGATTGAAAAATTCATTAGGCGTTTCTTTCATTTTAAAAATACCTAAAAAAGAGAAAATCATAAAGTTGGTACTGCTAATGCAAACTTGACTCAAAAATCCACCTCATATAGAAATATTTATTTTGGGGGGCGTCACCCCCTCCTTGGTTGTTTTGTATGTAGCAAGAGAGTGGCCTGCACACTAGGCTAGAGCCATACCTGAACTTCCTTCAGACTACTGGTCTGATCGTTAGTCGTTCTCCATTGAGGATTTCACCTGGTAGCCGATAATTGGTTCGGGACTTCCTTAGTAGATTGGGCAGATCGGGTAGCCGGTAAACGGTCCACACCCATACTGGCTGGGAAAGGTCTAACTATGGGATTGGGACAGTCTCCTGGGAGCATCAGGTTCCTACCAGCTCACTTAATCGCTCTTATAGATTGATTGATCACCTAAGATAAAATTAACAAGATTAACGACCGATCTTTTACGATCATCAACCTAGTGTTGAGTAGGTGAATTGGGGGTTTGACTTCTGATCTTGTTTGCATTACAGATCTCATCCACAGTTATCCTTATATCACGATGATTGGAAGTAGGTCCTTTAGACTGCCTTTGGCAACACCACTCTTGAGCACTCCTTTCCATTCATCTAGGGAAGTTTCAGAGAGCCTAGACCCTCTCTCCGAACCTGAGTTCACTACCACCCTGTTCCCCCTCGACTACCTTTCTTCCACCAGTCCTGAGGGGCTCGAGCAGAGTAAAGCACAAATTCATGTTCATTTGACGGCACCTGAGTTCAGGTTTTTTGCCTTTGCAAAGACCTGCGAGATGGCCAGCAGCAAAGGTCACATCGATGAGCAACCCCAGGGTTCTATTTATGTTCTTGATCATGGTGCCATCAATAACACATTCCAAACCTCCCTAGAGATGATGTAGAAATAGATTAGAGATCATAGAGCATTTATGGCAGAGGTACGCAGAGAACAAAGATGAGAGCCGTAACGACCAGCCAATGGAGGCATACCAGCAGCTGGAGGAGGAGCAGACGGACACCCAGAGGATCAGCCAGAGCAGAGACAGCCACGGCCGATGAGACAGTCGCACAACCCTGGTGCAACTCTCACTCATCGATGGATTCAGCTCCCTGACATTCTGGGTGACTTCAAGATCGCACCAAGACGATCTAGGTACTGCCCAATTTCCATGGGCTAGCCACCGAGGAGCCGCATCTGCACTTGCAAGAATTCGAGATGATCAACAGTTCAATCCACTATAGATTCATGGACGAGGACACCATTAAGATGATGGCATTCCCTTTCTCCTTGGTTGACATAGTAGCGTACTAGATGAAGCATTTGGGGAGATATGTTACTACTTGGGAGCATCTCCAGACCGAGTACTTGAACAAGTAGTATCCACTCAGCCAGACTAATGCAGCCAGAGCTCTGATCAACAACTTCACAATGATCCCCAACAAGTAGTTTCATGAGGCATGGGATCGATTTCGTGAGCTCATCAACCGGTATCCATACCATGAAATTTCCAAGCCCAACTTATTTTAGACTTTCTTTTGTGGGATGCCACCAGAGCTGCAGGGGCTTGCCATTACCTCATGCGGCGGGCCCTATTTTGCAAAGGTTGAGGACCAAGTATGGTCCATTTATGAGGAGATGGCTGAAAACTATACAGTGATGTCCTAGACCCGTGTCTACACACAGGGGAAGCCCCTTCCACAGGCCGTGTCCTATCAAAGGATAGCACGGGGTGATGCAGGTCCATCTACTTCGTCAGCAGCAGCACGAGCAGAGTCTTCAACAGCAGACATGGGGATTATTAGTGAGAAGTTGGAACACATAGAGATTATAGAGAAGAAGCAGTTCCAGGGCATGACACAGATAGACCAGTTGGCACAGACTCTGAGTGACCTGAAGACCCAGATCTTGTGTCTCCAAGAGGCACATACAGCTTCAGGTCACAGGCTGATCATAGCAGCAGCAACTCTTCCCAGCTGCCTTCCCAGTACCGTCAGATCTACCATATTCAGGCAGAGCCAGTTTAGCAGTTGCATCAATAATCTCATCCACCACTATCCCAGGATACTTAGATGGTGGTGTATCAGCATGATCAGCCCATGGCAGTTCTCCCCCCCTCCCTGTACGAGCAGGAGCCATTGATGGAAGTCAACGAGATTTGGTATAACCAGCAGCAACCCGGGATCCACTGTGATCATCTCGGATTCAGGTAGTCTACTAGTGGCACCTCATCCCAGCAGCAACCTCCAGCTTAAGGCGGTCCGAGCAGCCAACAACTGCAGTAGACCCAGTACTCCCAGCCATTACACCATTACCAGCAGGGTCCTCATCCCTACCATCAGGGACAACAGTGGAGGCAGTAGCAGCCGCAACAGTACACTCAGCCTCCTCCACAACAGTACCAGCAGAGCCAGCCTCATTTCCAGCGAGGCAATCCATCTGGTTCTCATGGACCTATTTATGAGAACCCAGCCATTGACGATCTCGCATACCTACTCTCATACCAGCAGGCATCCTTTTGGCAGGAGATGGATGAGTTCCGGCAGGAGATGAGGGACATCATAAAGGGCAAGACTGCCATACCTGCTCAGGTCGAGCCCAATTCGAACAATTTGAAGAGGAAGTCTGAGCAGGTACAATTCACAGAAATCACCACTCTTAGTGACTCCTTGGGTGATATTTCTTACTATATATTTGATGTTGATTTTGTGACACTTAGGAGCGGTAGGATGCCAGTCGGCGGCACCTCATCTGGGCGATGACCACATGATGGTCCAGGAGCGCTAGACGATGTGGATAGAAGTGTTGATGTTGCTAATGATGTTGATGAAAGTGGTGCTGATGCCATCAGGGACGTTGATCTAGCCAACGGTACTGAAGTCGTCGTATCTCCAGATATAGTCGGTGGTACTGATGCCACCATTCTACCTGATGCTGAGCCAGAGCACGGTGTTGATGTCGCGAAGACTGATGTCGTGGGTGGTACTGATGCCACCAATTCTATTCCAGTTGTGTTTCCCCATGTTATTGTATCTCAGGATAGTTTAGAAAAGACCAAAAAAATTAATAAAGGAAAGGTTTCTTCATCTACTTCGAGTCCATATGTGTTGCATGCTGATCTTGGTATGGGCTCCATTCCATCATAGGCATAGGAACCTCTTCCTAACCCTCTATCTGAGGAGGTCCCAGCCATCCCCTTCCCTCAGGCACTCCGCTTGGCGAAGGAGAATAAAAAAGAAAATCCTAAAAAGACCCAGCAGTTAGAGTTCAACCAGCAGATGATAAATAGATTCCATATCTAGCTAACTCTACAGGAAGCACTTGAGCACATCCCTCTCTTACAAAAGAACCCGAGAGAGAGAGAGACCTCCATCAGCAAGAAGAGAAGGAACCATAATGCACAGATCCATGTGCCCACTCATGCTACATGCTTCACGATTCAGAACTGTTTGCCAGCCAAGAGGCCATATGCAGGAGATTCGTATGTTAGATACCACATTCATGAATAGCGGTTCGATCAGACTCTATTAGACAGCGTCTTTTCCATCAACCTTTTTCTGGAAGCCTTACTCGATCGATTAGAGTCTGGCCCTCTTCGATAGAGCAGGACAGTCCTTCAATTTGCTGATAAATCTATCAAGAGGTCGAAGGGGTTGTTGAAGGATGTGGTCATCACAATTCAGGGCCTGAAATTCCCGGTGGACTTTGTTGTATTGCACATGGAGAACCCTGAGTATGTAACAGATACCCCCATCATTCTAGGACGTCCATTCTTGTCCACAACCAAGGAGGTGTCCGATCATGATAGTGGGAAGGTATATTTTCACATCGAGGGTGAAAGTGTACAAATAGAGACGATCGATGAGACCAGAGCACGAGATTCAGCTTGCTTAAACCAGTTCAACGATACAGAGCAGACGATAGATGGAGAGCGAGAAATACACCAAGAGTGTGATTTTGTGATTACAAATGACGAAGTAGTTTGGTCTCACCCCGTCTCATGGACTCTTATCTCACCTTCAGACCTTATAGATCTACAGCTTTCAGCAGATGAGAGTTCAGAGAGCACATTCCTCGCCGAGGACACATTCGAGACTTACGACCGTGTTTAGGAGAGCGAAGAAGATTATGTTTCTTGTGATTCTAATTCAGATCCCTCAGATTCAGACATAGATTGGACCGAGTTTGATGAGCTATTACCTTGTCTAATTCCTCCAAAGCCAACAGTTAGGGTTGAGGATGAGCCAGCATTGATTACAGACACACCAGCAGGGCCATCTTCAATAGATTTTCATGATCAGCGAGAGTTCTCCCATTCAGATATGGTTGCCTTCACACAGACATTCCATAAGCTAGATTTGCCAGCTTCCAGTTGCCCAGAGTCGAAGCCCTTGCCACAATTGCTAAAGTATAGATTCCTTGCGGGTGAGCATGAGACGTACCCAGTCATTATCTCAGTAGATTTGACTGGAGAGCAAGAATCTCATCTGATGGAGGTTCTTGAAAGAAACTGCAAGGCAATAGGATGGAGCGTAGCTGATCTCCAAGGAATAAGTCCAACCATGTGCTCTCACCATATCTATCTCGAAGAGGACAGTAATCCATTGTTTGAGTTCCTGTGACGGCTGGACCCGAACCTTCGAGAAGTGGCCATGAAAGAGATATCAAAATGGTGTAGCATCGATTTTATCTACCCTATCTTCGACTCCAAGTGGTTTAGTCCATTACATGTGGTGCCAATGAAGATGGGCATCACTACAGTTGTAAGTGAGTCTGGAAAGGTGATCGCTACTCGGTTACCCACTTCTTGAAGGGTCTGTGTCGACTACAGACGATTGCATCATGCCACCAAGAAGGATCATTTCCCGCTGTCTTTTATTGATCAGATTATTAAGAGGCTATCTAACAAGAGTCATTACTACTTCCTTGACGGGTACTCCAGCTACAATCAGGTGGCCATAGCGCCCGAAGATCAAGACAAAATGACATTCACCTGTCCATTTGGATATATGCTTTTAGAAGGATGCCCTTTGGTCTATGTAACGCCCCAGAGACATTCCAAAGGCGCATGTTGTCTATCTTTTCAAACATGGTGGGTGATTGCTTGGAGGTCTTCATGGATGACTTCTCGGTCTACAATAATGGGTTTAATGCTTGTCTTGACTGCCTAGACTGCATGCTTCCACGTTGTATCGAGGTTCATCTTGTTCTATCTTGGGAGAAGAGTCACTTCATGGTGAGTCAGGGGAGGGTGCTTAGTCATATAACTCCAATAGGGGCATGGAGGTTGATCCAGCCAAGGTGGATATCATTTAGGAAACTTAATCCACCGTCCAACTTGTGGCAGTTGCAGTCTTTTCTTAGATACGTCAGTTTCTACAGATGATTCATTCAAGATTCAACAAGATTTCACGATTGCTTATTAATCTGCTGACAAAAGACACCGAGTTCATTGTAGATGATAAGTGTCTTGCGTCATTCGAGACTCTCAAGAATCAAATTGTTGAGGCTCCTGTCCTTTAGCTGCCTGATTGGTCTCTCCCATTCGAGATCATGATGGATTCTTATGATTTTACCATAGGGGTTGTGCTACGAAAGAGGAGAGATGGATTACCTTATGCCATTCACAATGCTAGATGTACTTTGGATGCCGCTCAGCGCAACTACACTGTCACGGAGAAAGAGATGCTTGTCATAGTTTTTGCCTTGGACAAATTCAGATCTTATATTCTTGAATCCAGAGTGACTATTTACACTGATCATACCACCATCAGGTACCTCATGGAAAAAAAGGATGCCAAAGCAAGATTTACCAGATGGATCCTTCGACTCCATGAGTTTGACATTAAGATTAAGGATAATCCTGGAGTCAAGAATGTGGTGGCGAATCATCTCTCCTGATTGGAACATCCTATAGAATCTGATCATATTGAGCCTATTACAGAGACCTTCCCAGATGAGGCGATCCTTGCAATCGCCTTGCTTCCATGGTATGCTGACATTGTGAACTATCTTGTCGCACAGAAAGTTCTACAAGTTGGCCTAGACGGCGACTTGAGACCTTCCTTGCGAAGGCCAAGTCGTACCATTAGGAGGATCCCATCCTTTATCATGAAGGAGGGGATAGCGTCTGGCGTCGATGCATTCCTCAGGAGGAGCACCACATCATCCTGACATACTTCCACAAGCTTGAGGCAGGAGGGCATCATTCTAGGAGGAGAACAGCACAGAAAGTGCTCCAATCTAGCCAATTGTGGCCTACCCTCTTCAAGGATTTTGATTAATTCATGAAGAGGTGTACTGACTATCAGAGGATGGGCACTTGTGGACAATGTGACATGATGCCGATGCATCCCATTCACTTATGTGAGGTTTTTGATGCATGGGACATTGATTTTATGGGTCCATTCCCTAAGAGTCAGGGATTTGATTACATTCTGTTGGCTATTGATTATGTGAGTCATTGGGTTGAGGCCATTCCCACCCGAACCGCAGATGCTAAGACCGTTAGTCGATTTTTGAGGAAGAATATCATTTCACGGTTCAGGGTGCTTAGAGTTTTGATATCTGACAGGGGGTCTCATTTTATCAATGACAAGTAAAGGCCCTTGCTAACGAGTTCAGCATAAATCATCGAGTTGCCACTCCATATCATCCTCAGACCAATGGTGTTACTGAAGTATCGAACGGGGAGATCAAGATGATATTGTAGAAGGTCGTCCACCCAGACCGAAAGGATTGGTCACAGCTTTTGGACTTGGTCTTGTGGGCCTATCGGACTTCCTTCAAGATTCCTTTGGGTATGTCTCCCTTTCGTCTCGTTTATGGCAAGACATGCCATTAACCTGTAGAGATAAAGCACAAGTCATGTTGGGCTGTCATTGAGATATTATTGGATCCGGAGAGTATAGGAGATCAGAGAAAGGCAGAGTTGACAGCCCTGGAGAAGCTTAGAGATACAACCTTTCCGAATGGCCTACAATATAAGGAGTGAGTGAAGATATGGAATGCTTCTCATGTCAGCCATAAGGAGTTTGAGCCGAACCAAAGAGTATGGCTATTCGATGCCAGGTTGAGATTATTTCTAGGGAAATTGCAGAGCAAGTTGAAGGGACCATATTTGGTCCGAAAAGTGCACGATAATGGCAGCATTGACATATCTGAGATATCGTCGGATTCCATATTTTGAGTTAGTTGCAGTGCCTGAAGCCATGTCTAGATCATGATCCGCTGATCATTGACATCGCCCCCATTCATTTTGCATAGATGTGGTCTTTGACTCACATCATTTGCATCTCATGCCAGATTATCACTTTCTCCTGTAGATGTATAGATCCAGTTGTCCATATCATACATTCTTTGGTCTAACACCAAATCTGAATCTTGTGATTATGTTATACTTAGGGTGTGCTTTACCCAAAGTATAGGGGGGTGTCAGATTTTTTATTATTCTTTTGATTCTTTTTACCTCAGGTTTACTGTCAATACTTAGGGATATTTTACCATAAGTATAGGGGCAGTAGACCCTGTACATTCTAACCCTTGATTTTCCTCTTGTGTACAGATTTCTATACTTAAGATTAATCCTAAGTTTAGGGGGATCACCGATTTCTATTGATTTTATTCTTTTATTCGTCATTGTAGTATGACCTTTCTTTTCGCTTCCCAATACTAAGCACGGGTTATGTCTTCTTCATTGCTCTTTGATCACTCTGAGGACATCGTTCGAGCTAAGTATAGGGTGGGCATCGTATATATTGTATATACTTTAGTCATAACTCGTACTTTGTGTGTTTGTGTGTTTACAAATAAAATGGCTAAAAACCAGAAGCTAAAAATCACAAAATTTTTAAAAATTTTCTTGTACATAAGATTCTTTCTTACACATACATGTCTGTAAATAGCTATCTGTAAAAACTATTTTTGTACAAATACTTGCAAAAATGTTTTGCTTGTAAAAAGTTTGTAAATATTTTTGTATCAAATTATGTACATAGTACAAAATTTTTGGAAAATGTTTGAAAAATAAAAGTTTGCAAAAATCTGTTTGTAAATGTTTGTAAATAGTTTGCAAAACTTCTTCGTTTTCCTTGCATTCATACAATTTCAAAAATTTTGCATTTTTTAAAAAATTGCACAAAAAGATTGTTGTACATATTTTTGTATATTCTTCTGAATCATAGTTGATGTTTAAACTAGTCTGGATCTAAATTGGAAAATGGAGCTTGGTTAAGACCTTAATCCACCTAATTCTTAGAGGAACCTTATAGGACTTAGGGTTAAGACTTTTTTGGTCCATTAGGGGCTTAATTCTTTGAGTCCACTAGGCTATGTTCACATGTCATCTTGATGAGCCTATGTATAACACTTAACACCACACGCATGACTCTCACATACAATGGCTTTAGTTGGACCAGCACCTTACACATAGCCCCACATGGATGAGGTGATGAGGAGGCAGTTTTCTTTGGCTTGGAGTAGCATACGAGGGTAGTACTTCTAGGTGGAACCTCTCATCTTCCGTTAGGGAGGGATGTGCGTCTCAACTTGGTCTAGTAGCATTGAGGTCTAAAGACAGGAGTTGTGGGTTGCAATAATGTTTCAAAAGAGGGATAGTCTACTAGCTCAAGAAGAAAACGTCCTTATGTATATGCTGCACCATGCAAATATGTTGTACATATGCACATAAAAAATGTGCAAAATTAAGAAAAACTCAAAAAAAGTGGACATGCCTGATTGAAAATAAAATTCCTGCTGGAGTGTATATAGTAAAATAAAGAAAAGTTTATGTATTACACTCTCTCAACTCATGCAGCTTGCAGCGGGAGACTTAGCTACACTAGTTGGTCTCTCAGGGATGCGTGGCTACACTGGCCACCGTCCATTCTCTTCTTTCCCCTCTTCTTGAGCTAGTTGCACTTGAACTTAGAAGGGAATACCCCGCTCCTCGAGGAAAGAGCTGCTAGACTCAGGAATTAGAGTTAACTTGTTGAGGGAGGTTGTTTCTTTGTCATTTTTGAGGTGGGTATCTACATATCACTTACATAGTACAAGGAAAGATACCTGGTCATTAGAGTTTGCGTATGTAGACTTGTTCTGATCCGGATTATTGAGGAGTCTTGACCATAGAATGGTGGAACATATAGATGGTTGAGTCTTAAACCTAGATCTCAATAAGGTTCCGACAAACTAAGAATCAAAAGGTCTGACTGAGCTCCGTACTTCAATTGAATAAAGATAAGTTTAATAATAAACCTTGATTCTCCTTCTTTTTATTTTCTATTCTTTTCACTTCTTTTTCAAATAAGTGTTTTCTAAGGGACTAGAAAAGGTAAAGTACAGGGGTTGATGAATCCCTGATTCTCATGCTTTATTCTTTTATTTTAGCTATTTATCTTAGCAAAGCATCATGTAAATACTTGTAAATACAACAACTTAGCATTCAACATGCATTTGTTAATATTGCATAATTAGCATGTTTTGAGCAAAAAAAAGAATAAAGAAAAAGAAAAAGGATGGAGGTATTTAGAATAAATATAGAGTGACCCGAAGCCCAAGAGAAGGTCAAGCCTTAACCTGATCGCAAGATAAAATAAGTTGAGGGAGATAGGGTTTACTTGGTGTTGTACATATTACCTATATTTATAAATAATTATTTTTGACAAGATAAAACTAAATTATTATTTTTATTCCATTCTATATATTTCAAGAAATAACAATAAAACAAAATAAAAATCATTAATAAAAATTAAAATTACATATAAAATCCTCCCTTTATTGTACAAAACATATGTTTATGTATTACATCCTCTATTTATTATATACTTGTAATTAATTCACAAAAATAAAACAAAAATTATTTGTAATAATAAAAATATGTTGTAAATATATAAATATAAAATTGGGTTATTTATGTAAAAATAAAATAATAAAAATAATTGTAAATTGTACATAGGTCTATTATACATGTATATAATACTATATACTATATATACACTAATTTATTCTTCATAAAAATAATTTAAAATCATAGAAAAATTATTTGAAAAATAATAAACATTTTTTTATTTTATACACTTTTTAATTTAAATTCATTTATTATTTTTAATCTAATTTTCTATATATTCTTCTCTATTTTGTCTGGTATTCTATTTTGTCCTTATCCTCTGCCGCTCGTGATTGGTCCAGGTCAGCTATGTTGACCCCGGTCAATTGACCACCCCAATACCTTTTCCTCTCGGATCGGGTCTACGCCTTTTTCATCGATTTTTCTCGACCCGATCCGATCGATTTTGCCCTCGACCAGCGGCTCCGTTAGAGAGGGTGGATCCCAGACTCACGCCCAACGCCTATCCTAGGGATCTGACCCTCGGTTCGCGTGCCTCCACTCCATCTTTCTCGGACCCTGATAACTATAAAGCCTCCTGGAGCAGCTTCTTCTTCCGCATCTTTGGTTGCTGCTCTTCGTCCGATGAGCTTCATCGACCTCCCGTGAGTGACAGCGCGTGAGAGGGCTTCGTGCAGAGAGGTGCTTGAGCTGCGTAGCCTTTAATCCAGCGGTTCCTCTACCGTTCTCCACCGCGAGGTGGGATAAGCCTCTGGGCGCATCGGCCCATTAAGGCCATGACCCCCGAAGGTCCCTAACCTCCAGCCTAGACGACTCCAGCCATCAGGTACCTTAGTTTTGTAGGAATACTTCATTTGATCCGAACTTTAGATTCACAATAGAGCTTCATCGACGAGCTCCGGTCACCTTGGCCGAAGCATAGCCATGCCATTCTGAGACTTCAACCATCTTCACCAGACTCCTCTCCACGTTCTTTGCCCCTCCATTCACCTCGTTCTTCCTAGGAACAAGGCGTAGGCCCTCCTCCTCCACCGCTTCACCAGAGGGTAATGCAACCACTCACCAGCCACCATTTTCGTGTGTTAACGGGTCGAGCACTTTGCCCTCGACCCTCCTTTTCAACTGTGCATGTTATAACGCCCAAGGACCTCATCTGGAGGTCGAACCATCCAAGCACAACAACTCCAGGTCATCATGCTTCGCAAGGACCTCCTCGTTGGTCTTGGTCCCTTTTGAGCCCTCCAGCCGTTGCGGACTATCATCAAAGATGTTTCCCCCATCAAAGTAGCTCTTGGCGACGTGTCTGCCGTACGTATCGGTTGATCAAAGCTCGCCGGAGGCGAGTTCTTTGGCGTTCTTCCAAGCACCTTCTCCGTTGTTCGATCAAGGCTTCTTCCAGATCTAATCGATACCGTCCAGTCTCGAGGAGCCTCCACCATTGGATCCATATGAGGATCAAGCAAGAGTCGTTCATCGCCGAAGGGGTATCCACGGATCTCGACCATCCATCTTACGTGGAATGCCCTCGACCGTTGGATAGCTCTTAATAAAGGGTAATTTGCACTTAGGCCCTTCTCCATTTTGCTTTTATTAGTTAGTCCTGTAAATATTTGTCGTAGTTTAAAATATCTTGGACATTTTGTAATTAGGACCTTGTAGTTTCTTATGTTAGCATTTAGATCCTCTGTATGTGAACTCACATGTAGTCCCACGTGACTTGCTGGGTTATTTGCATTCTATCCCCTTGTACTTTATGGATTTTATGTTTTGAATGAAAAATTTTAAGTAATTGTTTTTATACCCATGTAAGGCTTTCACATGTTGTGCACGTGTTTCCCTAGATAATTTGCAAGCGAGGCCTTAAGCTTTTTGAGAATGTTATTATTTGGCCCCTGAAATTCACTGTAATTACAAGTAGGTCCCTCCTACCTGTGTATCCCTTAGTTAATTATATAAATACCAAATTGATCCCAAAAATTCTATGAAAATTAGTGTTAGCTCCTGCTAACACGTAATATTTATGGTAATTATTGTGGGTTAATTTAGTATCCTTTATTATTTTCTAAAAATCAAAAACCCTAAAAAGTATTCTGTCTATTTTAGAAAATATATAAAAATTCGAAAGTCTATTTAAAAATTCCTTAAAAATTCACGTGTGTGTATTTTTGTATGCTTTACCTTCAGTAACAGAGTTGTTTTGAAAACCCTTATAAAACCATAAAATCACAAAAGACCTAAAAACTTATAAAAGTTATTAAAATTCTAGAAAAATAAAAAAATATATAATTTCAGTTCCTGTTTTAGCTCTTTTTATTTAGTACAATTCGTAACAAGGACTTTAGGGCATTTTAATTAATTTTAGCTTGCATTATTGTCCTGGTTGTGCACTGTTTTTAGTTCTAGCCCTTGTTTGATTTTTATAAAATCACAAAAAAATCGGAAAAATCCCAAAAATATCCCAAAAATACTTTAATATTTGAAAAATCCAAAAATATTTTTATTCTAAATTTTTGAGTATTTTTAGCCTTAAATAAAAATTCACAAAGCTTGATTGAGTGCATTGTTTCCTAGTTGCTTGTTTTTATTCTTTAATTAAAAATTATAAAAAATTGCAAAATTAAAAACCATAAAAATATGCATTTCATTTTCTGAATTACGAATACTACATAAGATTTCTCGAGCTCCTTGTGTTCGATCCTGGTTGCTACACCAGGTTAAAATAAATAGAGGAGACCGCTGAAACAGTTTTGAGTGCTTCGATTGTTTTATTTATCTTTTTGATTGTGTGGTTCTCTTTCTTTTTCTTAATTGAGCATTGGCCTTGTTATCCGGGTCGCAACGACCCTTTGATTTATCTGATTCCCTAACCAGTGTCACTTGGACCGCTCATCAATTTACGTCAGCGACATTTTCCCCATCAGAGCATCTCCGGAGGATGCTTCTGTCGTGCGTATTGGCCGATCGAAACTCGCTAGAGGTGAGTTCCTCGTCGGTTCGTCCAGGCATCTTCCTTACCGTTCGATCCAGCATCCCCCAGTTTTTATCTCAGCCATTCACGCTTTGGGAGCCTGGACCGTCAGATCCATCTGAGGATCATTCCATCGTCGTTCGTCACAGAAGAGGTACCCGTTGATCTCAACTGTCCATCCGTTAGTGGAGACCCCTCGGTCGTTGTATCACATCATAATAAGGGGTAAATATCACATAGGCACCGCTTTCTTTTGCATTTGTTTGCTTTATTCTGTAAAATTTTATCTCAATTTATTTACTTTAGACATTTTGTAGTCAGAACCTTGCATTTTTCATTATTTGCCTTTTGGTCCATATGAGTTAGAATCACGTGCGACTACACGTGATTTATTGGATTATTTGCAAGTTGTGTCCTAAATTCTCTGCTGGTTAATGAATGAATTATATGTTTTGGGAATTACAGTTATACCCCTGCGAGCCTGACTCACGTGTCTTACACATGTTTACTTGGACTTTTTACAACTTAGGCCATAAACTTTACATCTTTGTTACTGTTTGGCCCTCAAGCTTTGTTTTTATTACAAGTAGGTCTCTGTGAGCTATCTATCTTTTATTTAAATTAATAAATATCAAATTAATCTAAAAAATTCTCAAAAAATGACTGTGGGCTCTTGTTGACATGTAGTATTTATGATAATTTTTATGGATTAATTTCATTGCATTTCCTATTTTTGAAAAATAAAAAACCAATAAAAAAGGGGATTGTCTATTTTTGAAAATGAATAATAATTCGAAAAATTGTCTTAACAATTCCACCAAAAATCATGGTAGTGTGTTTTGTTGTGTTTGATCTTCAATAGCTTTTTTGTTTGAAAAGTCCTTATAAAAACCCCAAAAACTACAAAAGACCTAAAAACATATAAAAAATCATAAAAATTCAATAAAAATAAAAAATATTGTTTTAGTTCCTTTTTGTAGCATTTTATTTCTAGTTTATCATAAAATTTCTCCCTGGGATTTTAGGGCATTTTAAGTAATTTTAAATCGTAATTTAATCCTGGTTATGCAATGTTTGTGGTTTTAGCCATCGTTTGATTTTTATAAAATCACAAAAAATTTGCAAAACACCAAAAAATTACAAAAAACACTTTAAAAGTTTAAAAATCCAAAATATATTTATATTAATTTTCTGAGCATTTTTAGCTATAAAGAAAAATACAAAAATATTTATGTGTTGCCTTGTTTCCTTATTTGTTGTTTTTGCTTCTTAATTGAAAATTATAAAAATTTGCAAAATTAAAACCACGAAAAATATGTTGTTTCATTTATGAATTTTGACTACTTCGTACATTTTCGTGCTCCTTGTGTTCGACCCTAGTTGCTATACCATGTAAAAATGAATAGCGAGACCGCTTACATTTTGTGTGTTTTATTTGATTAAGTGGTTTACATTTTTCTTGATTGACCAAATTGATTGATTAGGGACAACAACATTGATTATTCTCCACCATAATCGATCTGCATTTTTGTTTCATCAGCAGTCACATATCAGATTTTTGGGTCTATTCCTTAAGGGTTTGTGCCTCAATCAGTATGTAATGTACATCAATACAAGGCGGGATTTTTGATCTCAAACAATGATGTATGTTACGAGTTTTATTTTAGGTCAAAGTGTAACAAAAATCCCCTTATTTTAATTTTCGGATTTTTGAGCATTTTTAATAGAAAACTCCTAATGATTTTTTTAGATTTTCTTTAATTCATATGTGATCCAAAAATAGAGGAAGATAGTGGTATAGCAATACAAGTGGATACGAGGATGGAAATCTACCCTCGTATCAAATGATGCGTGCAAATATAGAAGACTTACAACGCTTCCCAACTCTCTCAATGCGAGATGCAAAACATGAATTTATAAACCTAATCTATATGTTGATAGCACATGAAGAAATCACCTAAATAGGAATTGCTATTAATGGAAGAAATAAATGCTAAATACAAGAAAAGAAACCTAGGGTCCGATCTAGGAGGCTCCTCGATACCCACTACAGTGGGTTCTGCAAGAGCTGTATGGAGGCCTCTCACGGCGCACGGTTTAAAGTCAAGTATTCAGCAAATAAGTTTGATCTAAGTCCAAAAGTATAAATTATAGGTACATGCAATATATTAGGTGTTTGGCCTCTGATTAATCAAACAACCCTGCAAAACTAAGGGCTCATTCCACAAAACAAATAAAATAAAATGGAAAACTCAAAATGTGAAAAACAAAGAAAATAAAGGCCATAAAAAACTCGAAAAAATCCGGTGAGCCCCTAAGTGAACAAACACTTGGAAATTGGGTCCGAGTGTCCAAGTCCAAGTCCACTTGTATTATTACAATTTAATTCTACAAGAATAAATAACACTCTCTCACCTAAACTAAAAAGAAAGACCATGCTAAATTTTCCTCTTTCTCTCTCTTGCTTTCTCCTCTTGATCCACAAGTAGAAGGACTAAGTCTTCTTGGCTCAGATGCTCCAGCCACTTAAATAGTCGCCATCGTCTTGAAGTCAATCACAAGAAAAATATAAGAGAAAATATTAGCATAATAAACAAGTATATCAAATAAAAGAAAAAAAACAAAGAGAAATAATGAAATAAAAATGAACCAAAAAATCTATCCTATGCATTGCTCCCTAGTAACGGTGCCATTTCTTGAACTCAAGTTTTATGAGGGTCTAAAAATATTCTCATAAGAAGTGAAGATAGATTGTTCTCGAGGCGATCGCTCAATAAAGTCGAGATCAATCAACAATCAACCCACACAATGTAAAGAGGAAGAAATGCAAGCAAGTGTGAATCAAAATTTGTTATAACCCTACAATAAAATGTGTACAATGACAAGTATGGTAGGATGTCAAACATAAGGGGAACAAGGTACATACAATAAAATTGACTAGAAAATACAACGTGTTTATGGGCTTTAAAGGATTTTTGATTTTTTATGGGTTTTTAATATATATATATATATATATATATATGAATTTTTTGTGTTTTTCGTATTTTTAATTATTTTTAATTTTGTTATTTTTGTTTTCTTTTTAAGTTTTTTGATTGTTTTAATTATTATACTAATTATAAATAATGATATAAGTAAAAGATAATTATATATAAGGATGTACGATTTTATATTTACGGATAGCTATAAATACTAAAAAAATCACTAAATAAAATAGTTTTATCTTTTCATATTTTTCTCTATTTTTAGTATTTTATTATAATTTTTGTTAAATTTTTTGTATTTTCAATTGAATTAATATAGTAAAATAGTTGCTAATATTAATAGGCTATAATTTTTTGAAAATTAAAAAAGCTGATAGCTCAAAATTTTCCAAAATCATTTTTAATATATAATATATTATATAAATATAATTAAAAGATAAAAATAAATAATTTTAGATTTTTATATAATTTTTATAATTTTTATACGGATTTTAGAGCTTTTTAATTTTAGTGTTTTCTTTTTCTATTTTTAGGGATTTTTGGTGTGTAGATGAAAAATAAGATAATTAACAAAAAATATATTTTTTGGAATTTTTCGAAACATTTTTATATTTTTTGTAATTTTCTAAGCTAGATTGGGAAAATAACTCTATTTTTTTATTTTTAATAAATAGAAATAAAGGACAAAATATCTTAATAAAAATAAATGTTATAAAATATGATATAAGGTATTTATCCTAATTATCTATGAATTTTAAAGGAAAAAGAACTATTTTTAATAAAAATAAAATCTACAAAAGGAAAATACAATCTAGGAGGGCATTTTTTAAATATTTAAAGTTAGGTATTAGACCCGAACATCTAGAGAAGTATAGGGATAAAATTGCAATTTCCCAGATATTTTCAATAATATATACTCGGAGGGATATTTTGCAATTAGTACAAAATTAGGGCGACCATATGCAAAATTTCTAGAAAATATTACATTAATATTCCAAAAATGAAGACTAAAAAGAAATACAGCATTTTCGAAGGCCCAAGTGCAAAGTACCCAGTCCCCTCACGTGAATAGGCACGTGAGGTGACGTGGATTGGCCCTTAGTACAAATGTGGAAAGTATAGGGGACGAAATGCAAAATATTTAAAATATTATATGCTACAGACCAAAGTTTATGGACTACATATAAAATTCAAAAATTACAGGGGTGGTGGATTGACGAGTCGCTGAATACGTTGTTTAATTTGATCAAGTTGTAGCACGTGTACTTAGCGATTCGGTCAGAACCGAGAGAAGATCTCCGTGAAGAGTGTCTCGGCTTTAATTTATATCCCGGGCAAGTCCGGGGTCGAACTCAGGGAGGCAAAGGAACAACTTGGGTTTTAATTCAAAAATAAAGGTCTAGATTTCCAATGCGTATTTTTTTAGATTTTTTTTATGCAAGTAGAATGCCAAAAACAAGATGCGGTTGAATTAAAACACTACGAAAGCATACAACTTAGCCAAATTAATTTTAATGAGAAATTAATCCAATTTATTCAAATTATATTTTTCCTAGAATACTAATCCAGAGATGAAAACAAAACACATTTTTTTGGAATTTTAGGAGTTAAAATGCAATAATTAAAAATGCACACTTTTTATGGGTTTTTTTCGCAATTTTTCATACAAACAATAAGCAAAAATTATGAAAATATTACTGGAAGTAAAACATGATGCACGAAAGCTACAGTAATTTTTTTGGAATTTTCTGACAAAGTATGAATTTTTTATGGATTTTTTAGTGAAGTCAGAGTGGAAATGAGTAATTAATTCCTATTAAATCCACATTATCAAATTAGTCAGAGATCAAATTATCTCAAATAGATATTTTTATGTGCAATCCAGGAGAATTGAAATTTCGCAAAAAAGATATTTGTGGATTTAAATAAAAATCAAATACTAAAAACACTCTACAATTTATTTCGGGCACAAGACAACTCCAATTTGGTTGAAATTTGGATAGTAAGTTCATCACTCATCAAAGCATTAAATATAATTTTTGTGGAATTTTTAGAGCAACGTGTGTGAGATATTAATTTTAAGAGCATGGAATGGGTAAACTATGCAAAATTTCAGTTATACAATTTTAATTAATTACCCATGAGTCACAAAAATACAAATAAATACGCACATGATAGAGGATAAGTTGCTCAAGATAATGATATATTTATTGAGTAAAATGATGCAACAATGATGTCCAAATTAAAAGCCAAAGACAGGGGTATCTACGCAAAAATCAGGAAACAAAACTTACGAACAAAACATGTACAGGGACCTTATTGCAAATACAGAAACTATAAATAAAATATTTACAATTTTTACAATAATAAAAAAAATAAAAATTCACCTTCTTCCTCCTTGCTACCCGATGGGGAGATGAACCCAAAGACCAAGGGCGACGGCGGCGGCTCGCGGCCGTGCACGGCCGCGCGGAGGGCGGAGATGGTGGCGGTGGCGCGGTCCGCTGGGGGAGGAGGGGAGCGCGCGCTGGTGGCGCGGGCGGCGCCGCTGGTTGACGGCGGCTGGGGTTGCCCTGATGGAGGCGGTGGCGCGTTCCGCTGGGAGCGGCGGCGGCACGGTGGCGCGCTGCCGCGAGGCGAAGGAGGCGGCGGCGCGGCCGCTGTGGCGGAGGCGGTATTGACGGGGGGCGGCGGTGGTGGGTACCTCCCACTACTGCTGCCGTGTTATTTTTTTTTGTTTTTTTTTTAATTTTTTTTAATTTTTTACTGCTGTAATAAAAGGGAAGTTTTTTTTTGTTTTAGATTTTAAATTTTTTTATAATTTTGATTAGACAGGGATTAAACATGGTAAAAAAATGATGATGGTGAGGATGATAAACTAAACAAATGAGGGGGAAAATGGTGTGATGGTGGTGGTGGAAGGGATGATATGTTTGTGCTAAAAAAAATTTGAAAAAAGACTAGATAAACTAAAATTACCTACGTGAACGCGGATGCCTATGGAGTGCTCGTGAGAGCACGGTCTTCGCTCGAATCGCCGGCGCGCGATGAGCTTGAGCAGCGCACGGTTGCGGCTGCGATGTTGGCCAGAAAACCAACGGATCACACCGGAGAGAGGGCCGTCGTCGCTCGACCGCGGTTGCGTCGCTGTCACCGATTCAACTCAGGGAACTAGGCTCTCCTCACATAAAGATGGATCAAAGACAAAATTGAGGAGAATGAGAGGTATATAAAGAGAATGGAAGGAGAGGTTATTAAAGTGGTGGAGGTTAATGGGAGGTTGATTTATTAATGGAGTTGAATGGGAAGTTGGGAAAAAATGGTGGAATAATAGAGTTGAATTGGTGGTTATTGTAGAGAATGAAAATTAAATAATAAATAAATAAATAAAGTTGTCTACTTTAAATACAATAAAATAAAAAGAGAAAACAAATGGTGGAGAATTTACAAAAGAAGACAAAACACCATGTACATTTTTTTTACTTTTCTAATATGTAATTTTTTTGTCTTTTTAATAAGAGATATTTACAACGAAAAAATACAATAAAATAGTATAATTAAAATACAACACAAGTATGATTTTTTTGTATTTTTAATAATTAAAAAAGATATAAAAAAAAGAAGAAAGTATGAATATATACATAATGTACAATGTACATCTAGGTCCCAAAACCCAACTTTTGCAAATGAGCTCCGATTTTAATGAAACTACTTCCGTTGGATAGATAATTTTCTAACTTGAACTTTAAAAGTGAGTTTGGTGAATTTGGAGTTCATACGGAGCGGGAATTTAGCTTGGAAGTTGGTCTTTACGGCTTTTTCTCTTTGGGATCTAGGAGCATTTATTTGAGGTGAAATTTGTTTTGTATTTTTGTATTTTTATATACATTTTTATAAACAAGTTAGAGAAAGAATTAGGTAAAAAGGTGTTGAAATGAAATTATTAAAAATCCATGAAGTTTTGTGCTATTTACATGTATAAAACTCCTTATTTTTGCAGCTTTTTATGTGTAATTTATTTTGTACAATCTAATATACAATAATTAGTGTGTTTTATTTACAAGAGGTATTTTGTTAGTTTATTGATTTTATTGACATTTATATGGGATTTTACTCGGGGATTTTGCTAAGATCAAGATATTAAGATGATGAATCGCGGATTCATCACCCCCCTATACTTAAACTTTGCTAGTCCTCGAGCAAATAAAGAATGAATAAGTTGGGTTAATCCCTGACTGTGCATGTGAATACAAGACTTGATCCGTTCAAGAACTCTCTGTTTTAGAGATCCTAAAATTCTAAGCTGAACCAAGCTCTAGTCAAAAGGTACCCAATTCCCCTAATCATCAGACTCTCTTTGTATACGTATATATAAGGGATATGACTTTAAGTGTGGACTGCAGTTATAAGAGTAGAGTCACAACGTCACCCAAGATTCTAGTCCGAGAGACTCTCCTATGGACCCGATCCTCCACACTAGGGAATAAATCATTTCTTGCATCCAATCCACCGTCTCTTTAGTTGTCAGACTTGAAAGTGTAGATGGAAGGCCAGTTGATGGAGGGCATAGGATTGTGTTATTTCTTCTCTCCCTCTCATTGGAACAAGGATCCTCTCAAGTGCCTTATTACGCAACGCATTTTTTTGGTGTTGATCAGTGCGTCCGTCAAGAGAAGTTGGAGCCGTCTGCACTTGTTTTCCTGGGAGTACACCGGGGTGTGCCTTTTTTGAGTACCTATCGTACCTTCAACACCCAGACTTGTAGCATTTACGATGCAGAGCCCTTTTTTGGTGCAAGCCCGACTCCTGGTCCTAATAGCGGTGGTCCAAGTGGACACTTTGAAATGGTTGGGAGCGCTCGCCTTTGGTGGAAGCTCTTTTGATAATTAACTTTGTGGAATGAGAGCTTTTCTTTGACATTTCATTGCTTGGTAGTATTTTTTGGCTAGCTCCACTGCTTTTACCAAGAGTTGGCGCACACTGATCAACATTTTTTTTATTTTATCACACCCTGGCACATAGGTAAATGTCAAGAGATAGTACAAGAACCATGTTCCCATACTGGCTAAATGTGCTGACACTCAGGTTTCATGAAGCCTTCATTGATTTTATCCCATCCTCGAGCATCATTAAATCAAGTCCAAACTCAAATCCCTCATCCCAGTTCCTCAAGTGAAATTACAACTCATCTCATCATAACTGCAGTCGTGTATGTGAGGTGCTGATCATATTATTAAGGTAGAGACTAAGCATGCAATATAGCACACACATCTTTCAAACTAGGGAAATGTGAATAATTAAGTCAAGGACCCTAATGACTAAGGCTGGTTAACTCAAAATCTCAAGACCTCATAAACCAAGTGTTCTTGAACGTCACTAGTCTTGTGTGAAAGTGAATTGTGTCAGGGATTAAACCAACTTATTAGTTAGTTTTTTTTAGTTTTTTTTCACAAAGGTTTTTTTTGTTGACAAACAAAGGCAAAGAAGAAGTTTTTTTTTGTTAGAAAAGTTTTGCTTTTTTTTTTCAAGAGTTTTTTTTGTGAAAAAGATAGGTAAATAAGAAAAGATTCTTTTTTTTGAAAAAGTTTTGTTTTTTTTTGTTTTTTTGTTTTTTTTAACCCACCCCATAATTATTGTATAATATATACAAAAATACGTGAAAGTACGAGGTATGGGTAAAGTATATATGTAATATATACACGCCCCCCTATACTTAGCTTGTGCTATGTCCTCATGGCACTAGGTGACAAAAAGACATAGCTCGTACTAAGCGTAGGAAAGCTAAAATAATAGAAAGTATAGAAGTCGATCCGCCCCCCCTATACTTAGGCTCTAGACAGCATAAGTGTAGAAGAAGAGCAAAAATGGGGCGGACGAGGTCAAGAGGAGAAATGATGAGTAAATACACATGGCGGGCATTGGTCCCCCCTATACTTAGGCTTTGGTCAGCCTAAGTATAGGACAAGAGTAAGTGTGAGAACCGACATGATCTCGAGAATATACAAAGAAGGGAGAATATGTACAAGAGTGATGGAATCTTCTAAGATGTTGAATCTTGATGCTACATCTTCATGAAGAGTAATAAGATGTATCTGCTCTGTGCTCACTCTGTATGAAGTTGATGACCTCGACTTGGACTAACTGCTCTTTGGAATCAACAAAATGCTTCAACAGTTGTCCATTCACCACATGAGATTGTGCACCATCTGTGAGATCAGCTATCTCTACACTTCCATTCTCGTGCACTTTCTTAACCACAAAGGGACCCGTCCATTTAGATTTGAGCTTCCCATGGAACATCTTCAACCTAGCATTGAACAACCATACCTTTTGTCCAGGGACAAAGTCTTTGCACCTAATGTGCTGATCATGCCATCTCTTTACTTTGTCCTTATAAATCAAACTGTTGTCATATGCCCTGTTTCGGATTTCCACGAGCTCGTTCAAGTTCAAGTCTCGGCAAAGATTCCCTAGGTGACAACTCCAGTTAATCTTCTTAATTGCCCATTCGGATTTATGAATCAATTCTGCGGGCAAATGGCATGGATTGCCATAGATCATTCTAAATGGTGAAGTACCCAATGGTGTCTTGTAGGCTGTCCTATAGGCCCACAGAACTTGGTCCAAAAGTTGAGACCAGTTCTTCCTATCGGGACGAACCAATTTCTGCAAAATATTCTTCACCTCTCTATTCGAAACCTCTGCCATGCCGTTGGACTGTGGGTGGTAAGGACTAGTAACTCTATGATCAAATCCATAGTCCTTAGCTAAAGATCTCATATCTCGATTCACAAAGTGGCTACCCCCATCGGATATCAAAACTTTCGGCACCCCAAACCTAGCAATGATATGATCTCTCACAAACTTACAAACAGTCTTGCTGTCCGCGGTTCGGGTTGGGATAGCCTCCACCCACCTAGATAGATAGTCAACCGCCAACAATATGTACTCATGTCCATGGTTGTTGGGAAAGGGACCCATAAAATCTATGCCCCATGCATCAAAAACATCACAAATAATCATCGGTTGCATGGGCATCTCATCTCTCTGTCCAACTGTCCCTCCCATCCTTTGACAAATCGGGCACGACCGTACAAAATCAATGGCATCTCTAAACAAGGTCGGCCAATGCAATCCACATTGAAGTACTTTGTGAGCGGTTCGCTTTCCCGAATGGTGTCCTCCAGCCTCAAGTGAATGACAATATGTGAGGACACTATGGTATTCCTCCTGAGGAATACACCTTCTCCAAACACAATCCGGTCCTTCGAAGAAAAGGAAAGGATCGTCCCAGTGGTATCTCCTCGAATCCGACTTCAGTCGATCAATGCTGCTCCTAGTCCAACCATGGGGAACCTGCTTGGAGACAAGATAGTTCACCATGTTGGCATACCACGGGAGGGAGTCAATAACACAAATTGACTCATCTGGGAAGGTCTCTCTAATCCGCTCATGATCAGGAGAATCCTTAAGTTCAATCCGAGAAAGGTGATCAGCCACAACATTCTTCACTCCAGGTTTATCTTTTATCTCCAAATCAAATTCCCGGAGGAGTAAAATCCACCTAAGAAGACCTGCCTTCGCGTCCTTCTTTTCCATTAAGTATCGAATGGCTGTGTGATCAGTATAAATTGTCACCTTAGAGCCCAAAATATATGATCTGAACTTTTCGAGGGCCCATACTACCGCGAGCATTTCCTTTTCAGTCACTGTATAATTTTTCTGTGTAGGATCTAAAACTTTGCTCGCATAGTGAATCGCAAATGGAATCCCCTCTCGTCGTTGTCCTAACACAGCTCCTATAGCGAAATCTGAAGCGTCAGTCATGATCTCAAAGGGGAGAGACCAGTCAGGAGCTTGTAGGATAGGCGAGGCACAAATCTTCCTCTTCAAGAGCTCAAAGGCCTCCAGACACCTGTGATCTACAACGAACTCTATGTCTTTCCCTAAGAGCTCAGTCAGTGGGCGGGCGATCTTTGAAAAATCTTGAATGAATCTCCTATAGAATCCAACATGCCCTAAGAATGACCGCACTGACTTCACGTTGGTAGTTGGATCGAGTTTCTTGATCACCTCCACCTTGGCAGGGTCAACCTCCATTCCCCTTTTGGAGATGACATGCCCCAACACGATACCCTCCGTCACCATAAAGTGACTCTTCTCCCAGGAGAGTACCAGATTCACCTCTCTACACCTCGTGAGGACTCGGTCCAAGTGCGCTAAACATGTATCAAAAGAATCACCATGTACCGAGAAGTCATCCATGAATACTTCCAGGAAATCGCCCACCATCTCGGCAAATATGGCTATCATGCACCGCTGAAATGTGCCCGGGGCATTGCAGAGCCCGAATGGCATGCGCCTGAAAGCATAAGTGCCGAATGGACATGTGAATGTGGTCTTTTCCTGATCCTCAAGGGCTATGGCCACCTGGTTGTAGCCTGAGTACCCGTCAAGAAAACAGAAGAACTCTTTCCCTGCGAGTCTCTCCAAGATCTGATCAATAAAAGGTAAGGGAAAGTGATCTTTCTTGGTCGCAGCATTCAGGCGCCTGTAGTCAACACAGACACGCCACGACGTAGGTACTCGTGTCGCAATCTCTACCCCCTCCTCGTTGGTGACCATCTGAATTCCCGACTTCTTCGGGACAACATGAAGTGGGGCCACCCACTTGGAGTCAGAAATAGGATATATAAACCCTGCTTTGCACCATTTCTCAATTTCATTCTTCACCACTTCCCGTAGATTGGGGTTAAGTCTCCTCTGAAACTCACGGGAAGGTCTCACGTTATCCTCAGTAAAAATGTGATGCGAGCAGAGAGCGGGGTTGATGCCCACGAGATCCGACACTGTCCAGCCTATTGCTTTGTGGTTCCTCTCTAAAACTTCTAACAACCTAGACTCCTGCTCTAAAGTCAAGTCTGAGCTAATGATGACAGGATATCTCTCTTTGGGTCCCGCAAGAAAGGCATACTTAAGTGTAGGAGGTAGTGATTTCAGTTCTGGCGATGTGGTATCATCAAGCAGATCTGGCTGAACTGAATCTGAATCTGGTTCCATGCTGCATGAAGGTGGGCTAAGATGAGTAGTACTCGCCACCAAATCAGAAGTATCGGGAGTCGGATCATCAAAAGTATCCAAACAATCGGCAAAAGACACGTCCGACTCGTCATCTATGTCCCATGATTGTTCCGAAAAGGATGGAACTGACAGATCCGGATGGATCTCTAACTCATCATGAGAATAGGTTGATGCATCTCTAGCAAGATCAGACAACACCTGGCAAACTGCATCCTGCACTATATCCTCTCCAGATTAAAGGGTCTCGCTTTGTCCTGAAGGAATCTGTCCCCAAATCCCAACTGTGCTAATCAAACTGCAGTCTGCCTCTGAAGATGAGTACTCTGTGCTACTCTCTGAATCGGGTCGCTGACACTTGGTTTGCTTCATCTCAAGGTTCACTTCTCTGCCTGGAGAACGGAACTTCATCATTCCCGTACCATAATCGAAAGCTGCGCCTGCGGTCCTAAGGAAGGGTCGCCCGAGAATGATCTGAGATTCTCTCCAATGATTGGGGGTCTCCATGTCCAAGACTGTGAAGTCCACCTGATAATTCTGCCCCTCAATCGAGATAACGACGTTCTTCACTTCTCCCTTAGGTCTCTTCATTGAACGATCTGCGAATTGGAGTAAAGCTCTAGATTTGCGAAGTGGTCCCAACTCCAATTTCTGATATAAGGCTAAGGGAAGTAAGTTGATAGAAGAACCGTTATCTAAGAGTGTGCGTGCAAACGCAATGTCGTCAATACGACTCTCCACATAGTGAGCACCCATGTCTCTCTTTTTCTTTGGCAAAGTCTGATTCTTGAGACAATAGGTTGTGGCTACTGATAAGACATGTGTCTTTATGTTTCGGTTATCTTTCTTCCTGCTAACCCTTCTAGGTGTGCATCTCACCTTAAGGTATTTTTGGAAGGCAGGATGGTTAGCCACATATTCATCAAATGGCACCTTAACTGTGATGTTTTCTTTACAAAACCGTGCCATATCAGGGTCATCTTTCTGAATCTTTTTGATGCGCTTTCCTGCCGTAAGAGCACGGGGGAAAGGGATTGAAGCTAAGGAAACAGAGGATGAAAAATCTGAATCATGAACTGAAAGATCATTCTTTGACTTAACGGAAACAGAGTTCTTCATACAAGAATCTTTTTGATGCAACATGGACTCAAAATCTAAACTATCTACTAAAGGTTGTGGAATAGAATCTGGAGTGGTATCCGCCACAACCGGAGATGCAAGGTCCTCCGTAGACTCAGAAGAATATCCATGCTGACGATGGTGCATACGTGCTCTCCTCCTCCTCTCGGTTCCCTGAGTGGAAATCCTCGAATGGTGCTGATGGGGCTCTGAAATATGATGCCTCTCCTCCTCGTCCTCTGAAGACTCCTCAGGTAGAGCTCCAGAGATGCCCCTCCTCATGTCCCTCGCCCGGTCTGGTACGACCACGGTCCTTCCGCTCCTGAGTGACATGTGGTTAGCCTCGTCACACGAAAGAATCTCATGTTCAGATTTAGGAGATGCTGAATAGTATACCTGACCAAAGTGCTGCTGAGAACTAGAACGGTTCAGGCTATTGGGGTTAGCCTGAACTTGGGCTGGGATAGAGGTAGAGGGTGCAGTCTGCTCGTCTCGCCATCTGGACAGGCGGTTGACATCCACCCGTAAGTCCTGAACCTCGTTCCTGTAGGAACGTAGCTCGTCGAGTATCTGCTGCTGAATATCCACGGGACTAGATGATGAAGGAAGTGGATATGATTGAGAAGAAGAACGGGAAGACTGGCCCTGCTGGCCAGCGTACTGCCTCTGCTGCTGCTGTTGCTGGGGTTGCGGGCCCTACTGGCCCGTCTGGTAATGGCCCTGTCGGCCATACTGCTGGTACTGCTGCCTCTGCTGCTGGGATGGATGGAATCCAGGGCTCTGCTGTGACGGAGGTGGTGCGGAGGTGAATGCGGTGTTGTGAAAGGTTGGGGGACGCTGATAGGTCTGTCGATCTCCCGTACTTCCCTGCCTGGCAGGGTCCTGAGTATACCATATCCCATTCACCTCCCAAACTGGTGGAGGCTCCTCCTGGACTGTCTCTGCTACTGGAGGTGGCTGCTGGAAAGAGTGGGTGTAGGATTGGTCCTGCTCCCACGGCTGGGGTTTCCCTGACACCAACTGCTCCTGAACATGGTGAACTCGGTATACGGGAGCAGAGGGTGCAGTCACGGCAGGTATCCTTATCTTAGATACCTTCTCAGTCAACTCCTCCATCTGTTTTGGAAGTTTAGAGACGCTCCGGTCTAACTCATCAATCCTCCTGTCGATCTTCTCGACTACAGTAAGCTTGTCAGCCAGAAGTCCCATGCTAGGGATCACATCCTGAGAGAGATCGACTACAGCTGGTTTCCCCCCTCCAAATGAGAGTGAACTGGGGGATGGTGTATAGGCCCTGCTGGCCATCTGTGAGCGGCTAGTTTCAGCCATCTGCTCGAATACCCTCCAGACGGTATCCGCTCCTCGTGATGTATAGCTGCCTCCACAGGCAGCGCTCACTAAACCCTGCATCTCAGGGTTGAGACCAGTGAAGAAGGATTGGACCAAGATGTTGTCATCTAGTCTATGACAAGGACACTTTTGCAGGATGTCCTTGAATCTTTCCCAAGCATCACAGAAGGCTTCATTGGGTAATTGGGAAAAACTCGTAATTCGCGTCCTTATCATGTTAGTTCTACTCAACGGGTAGAACTTCTTTAGGAATAGGTCCTTGAACTGGGCATAAGTGGTGACGATGATTCCAAGATTCTTCACCCAGTAATCGGCTTTTCCACCCAAGGTAAATGGAAGGGCTTTGAGCCTAATATAATCCTGGCTAACATTGTTATGTTTGAGGTTAGCACAAATGAGCTCAAAGTCCCTTAGGAATGCATATGGCTCATCAGAAGCATTCCCATCAAAATGTGGCAGCAGGTTCAGGAAATGCGGCTTCAGCTCAAAATCGACCTCGGGTTCGGCCGGACTCAAGTAGTTATGAATTTGATATTGTCCGGGGTTATAAGCCGCATCCATTGGTAGTTGGACCCCAACATTTAACTGTCCTAACTGAGCTCTCAGTAATGCTTGTTGCTGCTCAGATGCAGCCAATCGGGCAAGTATACTTCTCATCGGGTCTTCATGGTTCTCTTCTTCCTCTTCTTTCTTCTTTGGAGGCATTTTACTCGTGTCTTCTATATGGCCTGAATCAGCAAGGTTTTCTTGATTAGAAGAGGATTTATGAATCATGATATTCTCACCAAGGCGATGGTCTTCCTCGGTGAGGTGGGAAGAGAGAAAGGGAATGGTTTGAGAGTAACCATCCCGAGAGTGAATGATCCTGGGCTCAAGAGGGTCATGAGTCCAGGTTGGTCCAAGTTGCGCTTGGACCTTTGAAGACGTACTTTTTGAAGGGTTCAACGAGAGATTCGCAAAGTCCGAATAAGTATCCCCCCAATCAGTCATCTTCGATGTCAAAAGAACCGATTAGATCACGATAGTCAATGAGGCACTAGTTCTACGGTGCACGTAAATGTGCGGAGTGAACTCACACAATACAAACGCAATTCAAACCCCCAATTTCACCAACTCAACACGTGATGGCCGTAAGAGTTCGGCCGATTTATCTGGTCAATTTTAATTGGTGAGAATACAATCTTGGAAAGATTAACGAGCTGTTAGGTGCCCGTATTTTCCTACAGACTGGCCCGGTTCTTACGACTAGTTTGACCTACTTTCAGCCAGTATAGGAGTAAGTACGTACCGTATAAATACGGCTACCCGTTCCTTGAGGACTAATGTGTCCTCTAAACCTCCCACTCTGCTAAGGAAGTCCGGACCGTTTACCGGCTACCCGTAAATCCTCACTGAAAAGTAGCTAATCGCCTAAAAAGAAAGAACAGTAGTAAGTAAGAAATCCAGACTTGGCTCTATCCTAGGGTCGTCTCTCTCTCACTTGCAATTAAAACAAACAATGAGGGCTTTCTGCACCTGAGAACAAGGGTTCTTTTTATTCCAATTAATTAGATCGACCTGCTCAATTCAGTCCCAATTTTAGAGTTAGGTTATCACTTGAATTTTATATGAACACACAAGCACGTCTACCGTTCAGTCCCAATTTCCTTTTGACCTTAAGTTGTAAAACAAGATGGGAATCGGAAATCAGAATGCAAACGAGAAACTATGATGCATGCTCAGTAGGAGGTATACTTACAGTGAATCCCAGCACTCTTCATGCGTTATGCAAAACTGAATTTGTAAATATTACAGTAAATGCATGCAGATCGAGGAAACCGCACCTAAACACTATACTATTAGCGGGGAAGAATTGATTGAATTTGAGCTAAGTAGTACGTGTCTATGTGCGTCTCATTATGAATCTTATAAGATATGTGAATCTTCTAAGATAAGTGTGGCCTAAATTACTACGGGCACAAACAAATTTGATTCTAAACTACCGTGTGCCTAATCCTTAATTTCGCCACTCAAGTCAAGCCCCACCCTCGCCGGAGAGTGAAACAGGCTCGACACACCACAAATAATGTCTAAGTCTTTTTACATGCGCGAGCTCTCAAACAAGAGCCGCTAGAAATGAGCAACTACCTAAATAATTACAATAATTTACAGAATTCTCTCAAAAATAAATTGCTTTATCCTCGCACTTCAGCAGTCGGCGCTCCTCGCGTCCGTCGACCTCCGATGCACTCCAAGTCCACCGGGCCCTCGCAAGGAAAATGAAATTTATATTAGAGAGATAAAAACAAAATATATACAAAAATATAAAGAGAAATAATTGCAAACATGAAAATGAAATAAATACAAGGTGGCTCGGGGGTCAGACTACCCGAGTAAATGGAAAACTAAATCCAAATTTTTAAACTAATCCCTAAGCCGTTTGCCTCCCCGGCAACGGCACCATCTGACGAGTCGCTGAATACGTTGTTTAATTTGATCAAGTTGTAGCACGTGTACTTAGCGATTTGGTCAGAACCGAGAGAAGATCTCCGTGAAGAGTGTCTCGGCTTTAATTTATATCCCGGGCAAGTCCGGGGTCGAACTCAGGGAGGCAAAGGAACAACTTGGGTTTTAATTCAAAAATAAAGGTCTAGATTTCCAATGCGTATTTTTTTAGATTTTTTTATGCAAGTAGAATGCCAAAAACAAGATGCGGTTGAATTAAAACACTACGAAAGCATACAACTTAGCCAAATTAATTTTAATGAGAAATTAATCCAATTTTGCCAAATTATATTTTTCCTAGAATACTAATCTAGAGATGAAAACAAAACACATTTTTTTGGAATTTTAGGAGTTAAAATGCAATAATTAAAAATGCACACTTTTTATGGGTTTTTTTCGCAATTTTTCACACAAACAATAAGCAAAAATTATGAAAAAATTACTACAAGTAAAACATGATGCACGAAAGCTACAGTAATATTTTTGGAATTTTCTGACAAAGTATGAATTTTTTATGGATTTTTTAGTGAAGTCAGAGTGGAAATGAGTAATTAATTCCTATTAAATCCACGTTATCAAATTAGTCAGATATCAAATTATCTCAAATAGATATTTTTATGTGCAATCCAGGAGAATTGAAATTTCGCAAAAAAGATATTTGTGGATTTAAAAAAAATCAAATACTAAAACACTCTACAATTTATTTCGGGCACAAGACAACTCCAATTTGGTTGAAATTTGGACAGTAAGTACATCACTCATCAAAGCATCAAATATAATTTTTGTGAATTTTTAGAGCAACCGTGTGTGAGATATTAATTTTAAGAGCATGGAATGGGTAAACTATGCAAAATTTCAGTTATACAATTTTAATTAATTACCCATGAGTCACAAAAATACAAATAAATACTCACATGATAGAGGATAAGTTGCTCAACATAATGATATTTTTTATTGAGTAAAATGATACAACAATGATGTCCAAATTAAGAGCCAAAGACAGGGGTATCTACGCAAAAATCAGGAAACAAAACTTATGAACAAAACATGTACAGGGACCTTATTGTAAATACAGAAACTATAAATAAAATATTTACAATTTTTACAATAATAAAAAAAATAAAAATTCACCTTCTTCCTCGCAACCCGATGGGGAGATGAACCCAAAGACCAAGGGCGACGGCGGCGGCTCGCGGCCGTGCACGGCCGCGCGGAGGGCGGAGATGGTGGCGGTGGCGCAGTCCGCTGGGGGAGGAGGGGAGCGCGCGCTGGTGGCGCGGGCGGCGCCGCTGGTTGACGGCGGCTGGGGTTGCCCTGATGGAGGCGGTGGCGCGTTCCGCTGGGAGCGGCGGCGGCACGGTGGCGCGCTGCCGCGAGGCGAAGGAGGCGGCGGTGCGGCCGCCGCTAGTAAGAGGGGCGGCGTCGGCCGCTGTGGCGGAGGCGGTATTGACGGGGGGCGGCGGTGGTGGGTACCTCCCACTGCTGCTGCCGTGTTATTTTTTTTGTTTTTTTTTTAATTTTTTTTGATTTTTTACTGCTATAATAAAAGGGAAGTTTTTTTTGTTTTAGATTTTAAATTTTTTTATTATTTTGATTAGACAGGGATTAAACATGGTAAAAAAATGATGATGGTGAGGATGATAAACTAAACAAATGAGGGGGAAAATGGTGTGATGGTGGTGGTGGAAGGGATGATATGTTAGTGCTAAAAAAAATTTGCAAAAAGACTAGATAAACTAAAATTACCTACGTGAACGCGGATGTCTATGGAGTGCTCGTGAGAGCACGGTCTTCGCTCGAATCGCCGGCGCGCGATGAGCTTGAGCAGCGCGCGGTTGCGGCTGCGATGTTGGCCAGAAAACCAACGGATCACACCGGAGAGAGGGCCGTCGTCGCTCGACCGCGGTTGCGTCACTGTCACCGATTCAACTCAGGGAACTAGGCTCTCCTCACATAAAGATGGATCAAAGACAAAATTGAGGAGAATGAGAGGTATATAACGAGAATGGAAGGAGAGGTTATTAAAGTGGTGGAGTTGAATGGGAGGTTGATTTATTAATGGAGTTGAATGGGAAGTTGGGAAAAAATGGTGGAATAATAGAGTTGAATTGGTGGTTATTGTAGAGAATGGAAATTAAATAATAAATAAATAAATAAATAAAGTTGTCTACTTTAAATACAATAAAATAAAAAGAGAAAACAAATGGTGGAGAATTTACAAAAGAAGACAAAACACCATGTACATTTTTTTTTACTTTTCTAATATGTAATTTTTTTGTCTTTTTAATAAGAGATATTTACAACGAAAAAATACAATAAAATAGTATAATTAAAATACAACACAAGTATGATTTTTTTGTATTTTTAATAATTAAAAAAGATATAAAAAAAAGAAGAAAGTATGAATATATACATAATGTACAATGTACATCTAGGTCCCAAAACCCAACTTTTGCAAATGAGCTCCGATTTTAATGAAACCACTTCCGTTGGATAGATAATTTTCTAACTTGAACTTTAAAAGTGAGTTTGGTGAATTTGGAGTTCATACGGAGCGGGAATTTAGCTTGGAAGTTGGTCTTTACGGCTTTTTCTCTTTGGGGTCTAGGAGCATTTATTTGAGGTGAAATTTGTTTTGTATTTTTGTATTTTTATATACATTTTTATAAACAAGTTAGAGAAAGAATTAGGTAAAAAGGAGTTGAAATGAAATTATTAAAAATCCATGAAGTTTTGTGCTATTTACATGTATAAAACTCCTTATTTTTGCGGCTTTTTATGTGTAATTTATTTTGTACAATCTAATATACAATAATTAGTGTGTTTTATTTACAAGAGGTATTTTGTTAGTTTATTGATTTTATTGACATTTATATGGGATTTTACTCGGGGATTTTGCTAAGATCAAGATATTAAGATGATGAATCGCGGATTCATCATGGATAAAATTACCCCCATGGGCACGATCCAACAACGTAGTTGATTTCACTTGAAACAATTTGGCAATTAGACGATCGATATCGTTTCGTAGCGGATGGACTGGATCAGATCAAGCGATGTGATCTGACGGTCGAGGTGCTTCACATCCGACAATAGATGATGCTTCTGGCATCGAAGCTTGATCAAACGACTCAGAAACGGCCTGAAGAACTAGGAGAAGCTCGCCCCCTATGAGCTTCGATCTGCCATCCTAGCCATCTCTAAGCACTTGGGAGTCTAGCACGCAGCTCAAAAGTTGCCTAGAAGCTTTCCACGTCTGTTGGTGGTCTCAAGAAGCATCGGAGCTCATTAGTGGAGCTCTGGAGGGTCGGAGAAGGTTCTAGTCTAGGAATGCTTCGACTGGAATCAAAATTGCCTCCAACGAGGCTTTCAACCTCATGGACATGCACACTAAGCTTGAACACGAAAAGGCAATGGGTCTGTTGGGTTTATTTGGGGAAAATGGAGTGAAATGGGGTGCGATGGAGATCTCCAATGATGCGACGGAGATAGAGGTTGAATCGCTCGATCTGAGCAAGATCGATATGGCTGGAGGTGCGTGGGGAGTAGAATAAGCGTCACGGGAAGAGATGAGGTCGAAAAAGGGGCGAAGTATGATCGGAGTACGGTGGAGAGGTTCGCTGAAGCTCATCTCCGGTGAACTATGAATTTTGTTTTTTAACAAAATAAACACGAAATTAACTGAAAATAAAACCTAATCCATTTTAATGTTAAGCCTAGGAACTGAAAAATGCAAGGAATAAAATGCTCACCTGCCTGGAGGAGCTGGAATGGAGCTCACGGCGGATCTTGCCGGCAGAGCTTGGATCTTCAACCTTGGGTACTCTTCCTCCGTGCCAAATGTCCTAGGCATTCAAATTGTCACGAGGATGCTTCATAACACGATTTTTTGGGATTTCGAGGGCTAAGGGAGATCAGAATTCAAATGAGACCCGTCAAGAGGTATATGTACATGTCAAGGTTGGCCCAATGATTGTGCTTGATTCAGATTCTCATCAATAGAGAAGATGATTGTACGTGAAAGTCCACTGGTTGAGGAACAAAAGATAAGAAGACTTTGATTAAAAATATGAAAGAATCAAAGGGGAAAATCGAGGAATATATGGTGTAGATCTTTCAGACGCGGACTTGGGAGGGGTGAGTAGTTGACTGAGGTCAACGTTGACTCACTGCCCATTGGTCCACGTCTGCCTAGAAGAAGACAACAAAAAAAAAAAGAATATTAATTCAAAATAAAATAATATATGATTTTAAAAAGTTTAGGTTAAAACATGAAAAATATTTGTTTTTTATTTAGTATTTTATTATGATTTTTATTTATTTTCACAACTTAATTTATTATAGGTTGCTTTTTACAAGTATAAACATAGGTATATTTACCTATATATTAAGAATTTTATTTTTATTCTGTAATTTACATTTTATTAGTTTATATACATAATTTATATAATTGTAACTTAATTAAATAAAAATAAATATATTTTTTTGTATTTTTCTGATATCATATGTAGACTTAATTAAGTATGTATAATTATTTTATAGTTATAAGTCTATAAAATTTATCTATGTATTTTTGTGTATGTATTTATTTTAATTTATTTCTAATGGCTTTATTTTATTCTTATTATGTACCTATATTATAAATAATATTTAAAAATTATAAAAATATATGTAATTAAAAATACAAAGAATGAATAAAATGCTTATTTTATTCAAGTATATTACACAATATGGGTCCAAAATCGAACTTTCGCACCTTAACTCCAAATTAAATGAAACCGCCTACATTATATATCTAATTAAAAGTTATATACAACTAAAGTGATTTGATGAATTTTAAGGTCATACGGAGAATATATGAGTCTGGGATGTTTGGATTTTATCTTTTTATTTTGAGTGTAGAAGGTACAATATGCAATATTTTTATGTGAAATTAATTTTGTTTTTTCCATATATTTTTGTCTACAACTTTCATGTTCAAAGTTTATCGATTTTAGGTATAACTAATAAAGAATAAAATGGGTCGCAAAACTGATTTATTAGGGATTTACGAATTAGGATTTTATTGTATTTTTGGCCCTTATCTCCCCTACTTTATTTCTTTTAGAACCACTCATCATGATGCCTAGGTCTCGTGGTTTAGGGTCATTCAATACCTTTTGTATTTCATTTATTTTTATTTTATTTTATTTTCTTTTATTTTGGCTTTAACGACTATATTTTGTACATTATTTACATAATAAATACTATGTATTATTTCATGCAAAATAATGATATATACATGCATTTCCCGAGTGTTTAAAGTCCAAAATGAAAGAATAAAGGTGATAAAATGGCGATTGATTGGAGCCCCAATCTCGTTCCTCATTTTTTTATATAAGCATTTCCTCTATCCTCTTTTCACGTTTGATCCCTCTTTGGCTGCTCTTAGCACATCAGAAGCAATATAGGAGAAGATCCAATTCACCACCGGCTGGTTTCACCTCTTCGACTCCAGTCGAATAGAGGCATGTCCTTTTGTTCTTAGATAATAATGTAGGTCTAGTTTTGGATTCTGTCTTTAATTTTCTATTTTAGCTTTCAATCTAGGAGTAATTTCATAATCCCCTTTGACCTGGAGCTTGAGCTCCAGTCCAAATTCACATGTCTCCGATCGTTAATCACTTCGCTTTTTTCCCCACTCTGGTCCTCTACATGTTCTCCATATTTTCCCTTTTGTGTTCAACTCAAATCCTTCGAGATTTGGCAGACTGAGCCTTGTGCCACTACCCCTGGTCGGAGGCTCACTACTCCGCTCATTTTATTGCCTTCCTGCTTCATCTGTTGGACGAGGACATAGCCCTCGAGTCTTGGAATCTTTTGTTGCAGGTCATGTTGATGAATCTCCATTTCATCAACTTCATTCTATCATTTTGGCTTTAAATCCCTAGCTAAATGCATGTATATATCATTAATTTGTCAAACTAAATACTTTCTAATTTGTACAAAATGCTGTATAAAATAATGTATATTTAATGTATTTAATATCAAAATTAAAGAATAAAGAAAGAAAAGAAAAAGAAATGAGGCACCATAGGTGTTGAGTTACCCTAGATCCCGAGACCTAGTCATCATGATGACTTGGTCGACAAGGAATAAAGTAGCGGGAGATAGGAGATGAATCTCCACTTCATCACCTTTATTATTTCATTTTGGCTTTGAATCTCTAGCTAAATGCATTTATTATCATTAATTTTTCAAAATGAACAATCAGTAGTTTGTACAAAATACTGTATAAAATACTGTATTTTTATTGTATTTAATTCAGAAATAAAATAATAAAGGAAGAAAAGAAAAGAAAAGAAATGAAACATCGTAGGTGTCGAGTGACCTTAGACACTGAGACCTAGTCTTCATGATAACTTAGTCAACAAGGAATAAAGTAGGGGAGATAGGGCAAATGAATTTTACGGAAAAGACCTAAAAATCCTAATTCTTAATTCACCAATAATTATGTTTTCGAACCATATTAATAATATTAATTTTACACATCAAATAATAAAACCTCGACATTAATATTGTAGATAAAAATACAAAGAAAAATACAAAATTGAGTTTATAAAAAAAATAATGCGTAGTGAGCTTGGGATACAAAAAATAAAAATAAGAACTTCACAGACTTGTATCTTCTCCAAACTTTATCAAAATGGACTAAAATCACTTTAATTTATATAACATTTAACAAACTATTTAATGAAGGTGGTTTCATTTAATTTGGAACTAATATGTAAAATTTAGGTTTTGGGCCCATATTGTGCAATGAACTTGTATATTTTATTCAATATAATTATTATTTGTATTTTTCAAACTCCTTATTTTTTATAAAATTATATTAATTATTTGAAACATATGCATAATTAAATTAGAATAAAATTATCAAATTAAAACTTATATAAATAACACATTCCAATACATAGGTAAAATACACATGTATATAGTTATAATGTACATATACATAATTAATTAAGTGTACTTACTAACTCAAAAAATATGGTAAAATATCTAATTGTGTATAAAAATATATAAAAATATATAAAATACATATATAAAATAATAAAATATATATTATAAATAAAAATAAAATAACCAAATACTTGTATTTTTACTTATATATTCCATGTTAATATAAACTTATAATCAATCATCTAATAAATAAATAAATAAATATAATACCACATAAAATTAGAAACATTTTTTATTTTATAACAAAAAATTATTCAACTCATTTATTATTTTTTTAACAAATTTACAAATAATTTCCACCTTCCATTCCTCTAGTTGATACACGTTAACCAACTAGAATCCTTCAACACTTGAACTCCGGTCAACTATCATGCCTTCTCTTCTGACTTTTGCCAGAAGTTAGAAGTCGACCTCCTTCTTCCCATTTTCATGCTTCCACCATATCTCCCTCACCAACAAGCATTACATCACTCCATATCCTGAACATATGGGATCTCCACCGACCATATCTCCTTCACCTTCCTCATTTCCCTCACATGCAATCTCGCATCGAACTTCCCTGATCACCATCTGTAAACTTCCACCGTTCATCGCCATTTTGTAGGTTGTTCCCCTTTTACACAATCTTAGCCCCTCAGATCACCTCCATGGTGATGCTGCTAGTAACAAGAGTGGCTCGTTGTTGTTGGCAGCGAGGAGGAACGTCATAGGAGGTGGTTCCACCCATTGTCGGAGGCAACTCCAAGCGTTTTAGCTTCGTCGGCCCTCGGCTGACTTGAGGCCATTTTCCTTCGCTTTCTAGGTAAATCTCGCATCTTATTTTCATTTTATGCTATTAATTTCATAGTTTGTTGTGTACTTCAGCTTTAATTGCATAGCCCTAATTCGACCTCTAGCTTGAGCTCCAGGACGAATTCACCGTCTTTCGCCTGTATCTCCGCCCCACTTCCATCCTACTCTGTTCCTCTACAATCTCTACCTTGTGCCCCTTTTCAAACTCAGATCTCACTTAGATCCAGTGAATCGAGCTCCTCCGCCAAAACCTTTGCTAGAGCTCATCGCTTCCCTTCATTACACGTCTACCTTCCATCAATAATGGCCATGATCTTTCTCCATCACATCATCATTCTTTTTAGTTTTTTTGCAGGTCCTGAAGGGGCCATCTGAGGCCTAGGCACTTCGAGCCTCGATTTCCAGGAGCTGTGACTTTCTTCGAGCAACTAGGACCTCTCCGAGGGGTCCTGGATAGCTTTGTGGCTTTTATTAGCGGTGGAGCACATCTGCCTTCGATTGAGCATCACAACAATGCGAGGGACACTCGATGGATGATTAATCAAAGAGGAGAAGCTCATCGGTCGAGCTGTTCTTCCCTATTCTTCAGGAAGAGGAGCAGTCGTTGGATCTCTTCAAAGCCCCAGTTTGAAGTATGGTTGTTATCTCAAGGGTTCCCTCAATGTCAGATCAGAACCGTGGTTTAATCCCCAGTGTTGATCAACGAAGGGGTATCATGCCATTTGGAGGTGCCATATGTCCTACTGTGGTCATTTACGTTGTCTAATCATGCACCTATTTAGGGGTAATTGCATAAATACTGCTACCATTTTTTTCTATTTTGGTCCTGTAATTATTTAAATACGCTTTATACTTTCTGTAAAATTTGCAAGAAGATCCTCGAAATTTTATTATATTGACTTTAAGTCCTTACTAACTCAGCTCGCTTGGTCCCCCATGTGAGTTGGGTATTTTGCAATTATATCCTACAGGTTTTCTATATTATGATTTAATATTTAAAATTTGCTTTCAGTACAATGTTTCTTGGAAATTTTCATGTATCCCCCTACCGTATATTTTATTTGCAAATATACCCTGCAACATTATTAATTTTTCTATTTTCATAAATAACTACCATGATCCAAAAATCATAAAAAATAGGGTTAAGTGCTTGATTAATTGCTCTTCTATGCCAAATATTTTATTTCACATTTCATGCACTTTTTCTATTTATTTAAAATAAAAAGAGTATGTTTCAGTCCTTATTTTCCTTAGCAAATACAAAAAAATTATGAAACTTTTTTTAAAAATCCAAAAAAAATCCATATTATTTATTAGCCTATTTAATAACTCTAGGCCAAAAATATAAAAAAAGCTCCAAAGAAACATTAAAAATTAGCAAACCCTTGCTAACCAAAAAAATTATAAAAAATTCTCAAATATCCCAAAAATATTGATTTTTATCATATATTTTCATTTATGCATATTACTATATTTTAAAATTGATTTTGATAAATTTGAATCTTTTTGCTATTTTTAATTCTCAAATCAATTCAGCCTATTCAAAAAATTCATATTTTGCTTTATTTCTCCTTTTAAAAATACATAAAAATTTGCAAAAATTTCCTAAAAATTTGAAAAAAATATGAAAATATTTGAAATATATAAAAAAGTCTTTTGTGTAACTTGTTGACTATTTTTGTCTATACTTATAAATAGAATACCCTATATTGCATATATATATACTTGACTATTTTTTACTATTATATATAGTTTATATTATTATTTATTATCATAAATACCTTAAATATATTTTAAAAACTTTAAAAAGGTAAAAAAGATTGATTTTTTTGAAATTTTCTGATTTTTGTATATGTATTATAGATATTCTTTTATATATTACTTATATTTTATATACCTTATATATCTACATATATTCTCTTATATATATATATATTATTTATATATTATTATATTGAAAAGGAAATAAATTAATAAATTATAAATTATATAAAATTTATAAGTAAAAATAGGGAAGTATTTTATTTAATTAAGAACTCACAAAAACATTAATTGATAGTGTGCATATCTTTATACACATACTACATTATTTATTCATTTAAATAATTCTTGCTACGTCCCATGTTCGGCACCCTACCTGCTTGTCCAATATACATTCTGGTCTTGTAGGGTTATAATAAATTTTGATCGACGCATCTACTTTGCATTTCCTTATTTATTTTATTATTGGGGTTAATTGTTGCTTAAATTTGAGATTTTTGTGAGAGGTCATGATGAATCTCCATTTCATCATCTTTATTATAACATTTTGGCCTTAAAAACGTAAATGCTTGTAAATAAACTTAAGTTTTACATTTTATCATTCATGCATTATTGTGTAAATAGCGTACAAAATACTATTTTCAAAGATAAAAATATAGAATAAAGAAAAGAAAAGAAAAAGAATAAAATATTGCAAATATTTTATGATCCAAAACCCCGAGACCTAGGCATCTTGATGACTAAGTTGACAAGTAATAAAGTAGGGGAAGATAAGGGCCAGTAACCAATAAAAATTTCCTTTTATTTTATTCATTTTCCTTCATTTTTGGGACCTATTTTTAGTTCCACTTTTATTACATTAAATAAAGAAACCTTGAACATGAAAGTTGTATATAATTAAATATAGAAAAATACAAAATTGATTTCATAGAAAAATAATTACAGATAAAGAGTTATGATCTGAAAAAAATCCAAAACCCCAATTTCCCAGAACTGTATCTCTCAAATAAAAACTCAAAATATATCAAAATCACCTTTAATTGTATATAACTTTTAATATGCTATTTAATGAAGGTGGTTTCGTATTTTTTGGAGTTACAGTTTGAAAATTGAGTTTCTGACCCCTATTGTATACTTATAGCGATTAAAATATTCATTTTATTTATTATTCGTTATTTTTATAATTTTATATTTTCATAATTTTCTAAATATATTTATAATATATGTACATATTAAAATAGGAATAAAACACTAAAGAAAACATCAAAATAAAATACTTGTACAAAATACATACGTATAGTACCTATAAGTATATCTATATAGATAATACGACTATTTATTTAATTTTATAAATTAAATCATAAAAATAGAATAAAAATACATTTATGTTTAATAAATTATAAATATAAAAATAATAAACCTAATTAATAAAATTAAAAATACAAAATAAAAAGAAAACATTAAAATATACAGATAAATATACCTATATAACCCTTAAAAGGGAACTATAATTTCAAAACTCAAAAAATAAATAAAAATCATAATAAAATACCTTAGAAAATAATAAATATTTTTCATTTAATAACCTAAAATTAATAAGTTCTTTTATTATTTTTAAATTATTTTACAACTCTTTTTTAGGAGGTTTTTTATGGTTGGTCCACATGGACCAACCAGGTGACTCGGACAGTTGACCTCCTGTCAACTGTCTGACCCCCCTCTGCCATTTTGTCAGAACTCCGTTTTGTCCCATTTTCGCAGAATTTTTGAGGCCTGCCCTTGCACCATTTGATGTTTCTCTCTTCATGACTTCTGTTCCCCAGTCATCGAGGAATCACACCCTAGGTTTTACTTGGGGATTGGAGCTTCGATACACAAGATCCGCTCCGTTCTTTGAGCCCCATCAACCATCTGTACAAAACCACGCCCAGCCTTAATCCATTCCAAGTTTGAACCTCCTTTAACCCGTTTGTGCACCTCCTCTCTCGTGCTCCGGACCAGTGGTGGTGATAGCACCACCTCCAGCTGAGTAGGGCGTCTTTAGACGAGCCGTATGCGTGATTCCAACACCTCTGCTGTCGAGGTTCATCTCTGGTCTTTTGACCATTGAGGTTCTATTTTCTTCATGCTTTAAATTGGCATAGTTGTAGGTTTTTGTTCTATGCTTTTATTTACTGTTTTAATAATGTAGATTTAGGATAAAAAAACGTCCTTGTCGGAGCTCCGCTCTGGAAACTTCTATCCATGCCATTTCGCAGCAAGTCCACCCTCATGATCCCTGAGACCCATCTCTGTTGTGTTTGAGTTTACTTACAGGTCCCAGGAGTCAAAGGACCCCCGTAAGGGGTCGATTTTGGAGGAAGCGAGGTACATGGACTCCATCATCTCCTCCGACCTTGTCGCGGCGCACCGAGGCTCCTCGAGCCATTTTAGCTCCGCCGACGAGTCGGTGGACCTCCCAGGAATAGTCAAGGGCATTTTGGAGCTTTAGATTCTGGCGGAGGAGGAAGATCTGGACGGGGAAGGCTCGCCCCGCTGTGAGTTCCTCCCTGTTCTTGCTTCTCCTCTTTCCACCGTTGGATTGACGGCCCGCCCCAATTCGTATCTCGGTCGTTGGATGCGTTTGCTGCCCACCGTTGTATCTTCATCAGCCGTCTAATCGTGCCCATTCGTGCGAAGCGGTATCGATTGAGGTTGGTGTGCCGCGTGTCAAGTCAAGTGCAGATCAACCGTCCGATCCGCATAGCTTTGGGTATTTTACAGCTTTTCCCTCGCTCATTTTTGTATTTATTATGTAGGATTTATCTTTAATCTGTAGTTTTATAATTTTGTCAAATTTACAAATCACCCCCTGAACGATTCCTATTTGCATTAAGGCCCCCAGCCATGTCACCTCACGTGGTTGGTGCACGTGAGGCATCACATTTTGGGCCGAGACCCCTGGGTATTTTTGTATTTATGTTCAGTCTTTGGACTATTTTATAACATTATAATTTTTTGTACTTTTTGCCTTTAAGCCCTTGGGTTTTGTAATATTACTTTTCAGTCCTCGCAAGGGACGCATGTGCTTTCACGTGTCTTTGGCGATTTTTACAGGGATACCCTTGGGCTTTGGTTATTTCATTTCAGTCCTGTAACTTTGTGAGGACGTTATAAATTTCTGGGGAATTTACACTTTGGCCCTTACAATTTTATATAATTACAAAAATACCCTTGCTAGCAGTGTAGATTCTCTTTGTTGATTGCATTATTTCATGCATCTATAAAATTCGAAAAAAATCCTTAAAAATAGATCTAGTTTCCTAGAGCATTAAACTTTAACGCATATTTTTATTTTTACATTTTTGAAGCATTTTAATATTTATAAAAAATAAAAAAACATGCAATTTCATCCATGTTTGCATTAGAAAATTCATTAAAATGTTAAAACTTTTTTGAAAAATTCCCAAAGAAATATAGTTTGTGTGTGTTTGCAACTTTAACATTAACATAAAAAATCACTAAAAAATTATAAAAGAAAAATAAAAAATAATAGAAAAACTCTAAAAAGCTCTATAAAAATATATAAAAACCAAAAAAATCCAAAATTTACATTTTCTATTTCTAAATTATCACTATTTTATTATGTTTATTTTAAAATAATATTTGGAGAATTTTAGTTACTGTTTGATATTTTTCATCTCCATTTTAATTTCGAGCAATTTTTTTATTCCCTATTTTGAGTATTTTTAACTTTTAAAATGCCAAAAAATAGCAAAACTATAAAAATATAAAAACATTAGAAAAATATATAAAACCCAAAAATATTTATTTCCTATATTTTGGATATTTTTACCTACTTTTATCTCTCTCTTACTGATATTGTATCTATACTTTATTTTATAAGTTAAAAACAAAAGAAATTAAAAAATATAAAATATAAAAGAAAATGCAAAATCTGGAAATTAAAAATCAAAATATAAAAATATAAAACTAAAAATTTAAATAAAAAAATTAAAAATTAAAAACCCACAAAAAATAGCACATATAGACAAATACATCACATTCATTTTTGAGCATTCATTGCCCCGATCTACCTGCTTGTTCCCTGTGTTCGACACTCTACACATACTTGCACCTATACACATCTTTGTTGTAGAGTTATAATAAATTTTAACTCCACGTCGCTTTTCATTCTTTGATCGTTGTTATGGGTTAATTGTTGTTTTAATCCGAATTTCGTGTGGTTGATTCGACGGCTGCGTTCCCGCCTTGTATGGAACGCAAGAACGCTCGATTTTCGGGTTAAACCGGTCACTTTGACGACTACGGACCTGCCTTGCGAGGACCGTACGATGCTTTGCTTGGGTTCTTAGTTTGATAAATGGTGTCATTGTCGGGGAGCAATGGATAGCATAGCATTGTGTATATTATTGTGTACATTATTTCCTCTTTCATTTTTTGCTATTTATTTTTTTATAATTATTTATTTGTTCTAACCCACTTGTCTTTGTTTGACTTTGTTACGAGGTAACACATGGTGAAGATTGCTTCATAGGAGGTGGACGCACCCGAGTCACGAAGAGGCTGACTCTACTTCTTGTGAGTCAACCAGGAGACAACAAGAGAGAGGAGTAGAAAGAGAAGGAGAAGAATAAGGCACTTAGTTTTTTTAGGTGAGTGACTATTTTGTTTTTATAAAAAAATGTAATAATTTGGACTTGGACACTACCACATTTCACGAGATATATTACCCGAGTATCTGTTCACTTGGGGGCCTCATCGTGATTTTTTGTGTTTTGTTGCTTTCTTTTATTTTATTTCTCATGTTTTGATCATTTCTTTTCATTTGTTTTATGTGATTGAGACCTTAGATTTAGGATTGTTTTACTCAGTAAGCTAGGTCCAAAGCTATAATAGAAGCATGCACCTATAGTCTCTTTCGCTTAGACTTAATCAAATAATTAATTGCAAATCACTTGGAATTGGAACCACGAACCGTGAGACACTCCACACAGCGCTCATAGGACCCATTGTGGCGGGCACCAAGGAGTCTCCAAGACCGAACACTTGGATCCATTTTTGAGTGATTAGCAATTCCTGTTTAGGACACTTGTTGATAATAGTAACTCCTGTTTAGGACACTTTCTCGCTTTGCATATCACCATATAGTGTAAATATTTCAATTCTGCCTTGCATCCCGCATGGAGAGCGCTAGGAAGCACTGTGAGTCTTCTTACTTTGTATGCATCATTTGACACGAGAGTGAGATTTCCACTCTAGTGTCCAATTGCATTGCTTTTCTACCTTCTCCCTATGTTTTATATCACTTAGGTTTAAAAAGAAAATATAAAAATTTCTTCAGGTAGTTTGCTTTGAAAAATACTCAAAAAAGTGAATACCTAAAAAATTAAAATAAGGGGGCTACTAATAAAACATTGACCTTAATAAAATTATAATAGACATCTAGGTTTTATGTTCATAAAGCCATCCTTGCTTTTAGTTACATTCCAGACTGAGTGAGGCATGACCCTCTAACAATTAGGGCCAAAAATCCAATCTGTCGCACCCTTGATTATCAACTGGGTTGGCGAAGTATTGATGCTTCTATTGTAAGTAGGCAAGCAGGGCCCTATAGATGATGGTGTTCCCACCTTGTGTGGAGCATCGTACTTGGTGCAAGTATTGATCATAGGCCATGCCTTCACGGGGGTGACTATCTCATTGTCTTGTTACAGAGTGCCTCGCTTGCGAGGGAAGTATTAGTTTCACCTATTGGCTTCCTTTCTCTATTTCTTTTGCTGAGTACTGCCCAAGCACGAGATCAAGGACCTCAATGTGTGCAGATTAAGTATTAGAAAGGAGGTGGAAGAAGTACAGGGCACTTTCCTAGCTGCACACACTCCTATAGGGATATCACTTATAAGGATTTGTTAAAAGATCTACCTACAATGCAACCATAAAATTGAAAAGATAAAAATATTTGAACTCTCATTGCTATGTTTGGGTTGAATCCACAACTTGACTAGTGTTTGTTTGATTTATATTAAGGTCAAAGATCAAGTCTTGCTCACTTGTGCACATTTTTCCTTTAAATTTTCCCTTCTTTCACTCTCATTTGACCCTCTCTCACTTTGAGCCATTCTACTATTTTCCACTCCTTTTATTTCTTTTTGACCTCTGTATCAATCATCCATTATCAATCTTATCATTGACCATCGAGATGGTAACTCATGGATGGCTTAGTCGGGACTGTGTTGACACCCATATCGATTCCATGTGGTTGACCTCTCTAATAATTCTGGATGATTCCTGAGATCACAATTCAGACTCCGTGAACCACTTTCTAGACTCCCCTCCTTCTTCAATAAACTGGGATCACTCTTATCTTGAAATCTACCCATTTTGGATGGAAATAGATTTCACTCCAAACACATCTCCATCCTTAATGAAATCTGATGTCGATCTTAACATAGAGCGGTTTTCCATCTCCGTGCTTCAATTCAGACTGATCTGGGCATTATTTCATTTGCAAATCAAGAGCCTGATCTGGAGCCACAGATTTTGTCAGACTCAGATTCAGATACAAATATGGCTCCGAATGGAAAGGGAAAGGGACCTCAACATCAATAGTCGCAACCAGGCCCACAACCGAATCAGTATGCAATGAATGCCCAGCTTCTTGCCTCCATACAGGCAATCCAACATGAGCTCACCTACCAGGCATTGGCCCAGTTATCCTTTCAAGATAAGTTGAATGATCCCAAGAGAAGAAGAGACCAGCTAGGTGATGAATACTCATTCATCACTCTTTATTCTTTTATTTTAGTTATTTATCGTTGCAAAACACCATGTAGATAGTTGTAAATACAATAAATTACCAAAATGCATGCTTTGTGTAAATATGGATAATTAGCATGCATTTGTGCAAAAATAAAAGAATAAAGAAATAAAGAAAAAGAGAGAAATATTTAGAATAAATATTGAGTGGCTAGAACCCAAGAGAGGGCCCAATATGGGCCCGATCGCCATATAAAATGAGTAGAGAGAGATAGGGTCATTCAACCTTATGTAAAACCACCTCTTATGTATATATTTTAATTTCACAAAATAAAAATAAAAATGTATTTTTATCATTTTGTATATATTTCTAAAAATAAAATAAAAATTAGAAAAATAAAATAAAATAAAAAATAAAATACTTTCTCTCTCTACCTTGTATATATACCACGTATATATGTATCACACCACTATTTATTTCACCCTTGTAAATAAATAACAAAAATAAAATAAAAATTATTTTATACTCTACATTTTATGATGTAAATAAATAAAATATAAAATTAGAGTATTTATACAAAAATAAGAAATTAAAAATAAAAGTATAAAATACATATGTATTTTATACATGTATATAATATTATATAATGTATGTAACATTATTTATTTTTCAAAAAAATAAATAAAAATCACTAAAAAATAGTTTGAAAATAAATACACTTTTTTATTTTGTGAATATTTTGAAATAAAATCATTTTTCGATTTTTAAATGATTTTCTAAATAATTTCAACCCTGGAATTTTGCGATTGGTCCACGAGGGATTGTTGACCCCCGGTCAACTCCCCCCTCCCTGGACCACCTCTCACTCGGATCCTTTTTTGCACTCGATTTCTCCAAATTTTCAGGAATGGATCTGATCTTCTTTCGCCTTGATTATTGTGCCCATCTCTTCCTCATGGATCATGCACCCTCGCGGATCACGAGGAGAGATCGGATCTCGCTTGAATTGTGTGCCTGTGCCCGATCAACCTTGTCACCTGGGACACATATAAAGATCTTGATTTCACCCCCAACTCCTCAGCTCGCGCCACAAGTCCTAATTGTACCGTAGAGAGACTCCCCTCGATGACAGCGACCAGAACCCTTCTTTGGTGCTGGATTAGGCGCTTGTAGCCGTTGCTCGATGCACGTGGCCGGAGCGCCGCCACGTAAGAGCCTCCCAGCCCGCCGCAGCTCGGTCAAGGCGACGACCCCCTTCGCCGCACCCCCTAGAGCTTATGATCGACCTTGGACCCTCAGGTGAACCTTCTTTCAACCCTAGTTCTATTTATCATCAAACCCTTCATCGGACCTCCGAAGGCTCCGCCCTCGTGGCCGGAGCTCCATCTACCATCCTCTGCCATTCTGATAGACGCCCTGTTCCATCCTCATCTCTCTTCCGCACTCTGATCACCCTAGACTCGGCTTATACAGCCGAGATTAGGATAGAAGTTCCTCCCCCGCTTCGCCGGAACTTCAGGTCTCATCCCACTGTCGCTTCATGTTGCTTTTTATCTAATAATCCTCGTCGGAGTCCCCCTCCAAGCAAGAGTCTTCATTTGCAGGTCAAGAGAGCGCGATTACCCCCCAGTTCGCCTTCAGCCATCCTCGCCGGAGGTCGTCCAAGTCCCATTACCCCGCCGGGAGATCTGACCGTTGACGACCTCAACATCCATCACCATCCGACGCGGAGGAGCCCGACGATCGTGTTCCTGCAGTCCGATTGTTCATCGGAGCCACCGATCTTCCTCAGTGCTCCGGCGAACCTCACCCCACAGGAGTTCATCTAGACCCTTCCGAAGTCGTTGGATCATCACCTTCTGTTAGACCACATCTGGGTCGTCCGTCCTCTACGCCTTGTCAGGCTATTAGATACCTGATCTAACGGCCCCCGTACGCCCACGTCCGTGCCCCAGGACAACCATCAGATCCTCCAGGTGTCCACGCCAGAGCCGTAGATCCGCTTCCACTCAACGAGCACGACCTGGCCACAACGTGACCCGCACACCCTCGGCTGGGTAATTTGCGCCATACCCCCATGTAGTTCATTTCTGTTCTTGTTTATCCTATTAAATAAATAGCATACTGTAGACAAATTGCATGAGAAACCCTACTGTTTGTCTGATTTACACTTTCGTCCTATTTGTCTAGGAACACATGCATCGACACGTGACCTTGTGGGTTAATTGCATATTCACTCCTGGACTTTACTGTTGTTACTGATTGCATTTTTACAAATTGGAATGACAGTTGTACCCCTGTTAGTGTGAATCACGTGCCTTCCTCGTGATATTTTGGTCTTTTTGCGTTTTTAGCCTCGTACTTTTTACGCATGCTATTAGTTGGCTGAAAACTTTTTCCAAATTCGCAACTAGGTCCTTGTGTGCTGCCTGTCTTTGATTGGTTGAAGAAAATAGCAAACATCATCCTAATGTCCTTAAATTTGTACACATGGCTCATGCCACTGTGTAAAAATTTCATTGAATTTTTGGAACATTTTTGTTTCCATTTTCTATTTTTAAAATTAAAGAACCCCTTATTTTGCAACTTTCTAATTTGGAAAACCAACTAAAAACAAAAAAAAGCCTCCAAAAAATCTAAAAAAAATATTTTGTCCGTGTTTTGTTGTGTTTTTAATGCTATGCAATTTTTGTGTGATATGGATTTATAAAATCGATAAAATTGAAAAACTCATAAAAATCATTAAAAATTCCTAAATATTCAAAAAAATTGCAATTTCTTTTCCATTAGTTAGATTTTTATTTTTACTTTATCATAAAATTATCTCTGGAATTTTATAGGCTAATTGGATATTTTCAAATAGCCTTTATATTCTGGCTGCTCATTAGTTTTCAGTTTTTGCCTTATTTCATTTTTTGAAAATTCCCTAAAAATTATAAAAATCTGAGAAAAATATCAAAAACGCTTGAAACTTTATAAAATCCAAAAATATTTTTATTTTAAATTTCTGACCATCTTTGTTGTGTTGAATAATTTGTTGATTGTGACTTTTTTATTTCTTTAATACATTTTCCTTAGTTTTAAAAATCGCAAAAAAAAATAAAAAATCTAAAAATCCACCAAAAATACTTTATTTGTTTTATTTTGATTCTCGACTACTTCGTAGGCGTTTCGCCAATCCGTGCTCCGTGAGTTCGACCTTGGTAGCTATACGAGGTTAAATAAAATAGCGAGGCCACTATTTGACCTCGATTGTTTGATTTTCTTATTTGGTGGTCTTACTTCTTCTTGATTGACTAAGCTTCGCGTTTAGGGTCGCAACGACCCTTATCTATACCTTTACCCAGATCACGAAAGTCTCATCATCACTAGGAGGACGAGAAGAAGAAGAGAACGAAGATGGAGCTGGTGTAGGACCGACATATGAGCGAAGAGGATGGTGGCCCAAGAAGACCCTCAAGGACTCGGTGCCGGACGGATGACAAAATGGATTCAAATTCCTGTTATCCATGCACATTTTCAGTTGAAGCATCAACTCTTGGTTCTGCTTCCCACCTTCCACAGGAACGCAAATGAGGAGCCATACATCCATCTCAAACAGTTTAGGCACATATGCAGAATAACGCACTACCCTAACATCTAGTTAGGTATAGTCAAAGTGACTGCATTCTTGTTCAGCCTTCAGGACAGGGCTCTTCACTAGATTAATCATTTGGGGAAGGTCATCAACACCTACGAGGAATTAAAGTCCGTCTTTCTGCATAAGTTCTACCCTCTCAAGTGGCTGAATCAGATGCATGCCCATAGTGCAAACATCTCCCAACCAACCCATGAGTCAATTCATGAGGCTTGAGAGAGGTTTACTGATTTATGAGACAAGTGTCCACATCATCACATCTTGTGGACCAATCTGGTCCAACATTTCTTCGGTGGACTTACCATTGAGAGTCAGAAGCTTGTCGATGCTGCTTGTGGCGGGTCACACTTCAACAAGGATAAAGATGTCATGTGGTAGATTTTTGAGGAAATGGTAGAAGGAGAAGTTGCCTTATCACCGTCCCTAGCATACCAATGCTGGACACAACTTCACCAGAAGGGAGTGCATATGGCACCCTCGCATGAGCAGAACATGGATGAGAGTCCAAATCGAAGCATTATTGGGAGCCACCTATCCACGGTGGATATAATTGAGAAGCGATCATAGGACATTGAGAAGCTCACTGTGATAGAACAAAGGACGCAGATCTTGGATAAAATTGATCATATTTCCAAGTAGATAGAGCTCCTGGTAAGAACAATCAACGTCTGCTAGTCCTTGCCTACATCAGCTTCGACTCCAGCTGAGACGAAGGAGCTAGCATTTCCATAGCCTCCTCAACAGAGACCTGCACAACCTGTAGTTTAGCATGTGTATTACGTGAAGGCCAAAGAGCCATCATTGCCCTAGAAACCACAACAGTGGCTGGTTATATACCAGCCAGAATCCTAGATTCTCGAAGATCGATGCTCTCCTCCACCACCTCTCATTGAGGAGGTGAATGGAGTTTGATCTAATGATGTGCAGTTGACCCATTCAGGCAGACCTCAACAGGGATAATTTGCTAACTCTCGTCCATTCCCTCAGTAGCAAGGAGGGAGATTTGTCCAAGGGAACCAATGTTGGACATGCGAGCCCACGGCGAGCCATTATGCAATAAATGTTGTTGCGAATAACATTCCCTTATTTGAAATGAAGAATAAATAATTTGCATAATAGGTCCCTTACTACAATTAGGGTTGTGTACCATGGTCATCTTAATGATCATATAGCTATTGATTTAATTATTGAATCATAGAGGCCGGTGCTTGGATGAATATCTAAAGAGTTAGATTGAGGACTCATTAAGCACCGTTAAATGATTGTTGAGAGATGATCTCCAGCCTGAGTAGGAGATGGCAATCCTTTCTCAATTAGGTGGATATCTGATCGACCTCTTGATGCCCTCTACATAAAAATAGAGATTCGAAGGTGTTAGATTAGTTAGGTCAAAGAGTTGACTTAACGAGATCGAGATAACCAAAGTCCTATATCGTATACTGTCATGATATAGGCACGCATCCTCTGACCGGAGACATATGTGTTACTATATGTCTGAGTGTGTACATTTGGCAGACCAATAGGTTGATGACCTAATCAAGGTCTATACACCAGCGTGCTGGTGTGCATGTATGGGCATATGAGTAATACGATCTCTCAAAGGGATCATACAGGATCAGTTACCGAACCGGAAGACATGATCTCACTCATGAGATATTGGGAAGAATCAAATTCCGTGCATTGTCATCTCGCTTTGGAAGCTTGACTGAATTTGTAGGTTTGATATATACTTTTGGAAAGTATATGATCAAGACATTGGTATGATATATGCTTTTGGAAAGTATATGATCGATACCGACTCCTAATGATCGCATGAGAAACTTAATGATAAATCCCTGAAGTAGACAGTATAAAATTGATCTTATACTACGGGATTATTCTGGGTCTTCCAGTATGCAGGATGTACATGTATTGGGAATACCTGAGGGTGATGTGACCATATACGATTGTATAACCATGACGCTTCCATTCCTAGGGAGTGATGAAACAGGTCTGGATTTTAGTGACTCCTCTAAGTAGAGAAATAATCTGATCTTAGTCCAAATATTGGACATTGATCTGAATGCGATTCAAATTCAATGAGAAGATTAGGTTTGCGGTCTTGATTTAATCAAGCATCTATGGTAGGACCGAGATTTGGATTTGAGATGTGATCTCAATATCCAAGTCATTATACGTGGAACAATACAATAGCCATGTCCTTATCTCCAAGTATTCGCGGAGAAAGCGCATTATCCTTGAAAGAGTTCATTGATAATTCTATCGTTGATATATGTATCCGAGCATTGAGAAAATGGATAATTAAATGTGATTTAATTATCATGATAATATGAATTTGATTCATATTATAAGGCGAGTTATCTAGGATAATTAAATGTGATTTGATTATCATAGATGTGAATAATGTGAATGTGATTCATATTATTTGGGAATATGAGAATAGAGATCCAAGATGATAAAATGTGATTTAATTATCATGGATAAGAATAATGTGGATAACACTATCCACATTAATCATATATATTATAAATGTGATTTATAATATATATGAGAGAGCTATTTGTAATTTACATTTGTTAATTAAATGTTAATGTAAATTGAATTCACATTGAACATTAAATTGAATATGTAATTTACAATTTATTTCGGGTTGTGAATGTGATTCACAAATTTCCAATGGTAAGATTACAATATTCACAAAAACATTATGAAATATTTTTGTAGAATAATTTACAACAATTATTGTTGTAAAATTGGAGATACATGGAATAATGTAATCTAAGGAGATTACATTGGAGATGTCACTTCCATATTAGAAGGAAGGGACAACCACCAATTCCTATTAGGAAAGGGTGGACGTCCACTCCATGAATATGGAAGGAGGCACTCTCCTTTCCATTATCTCCACATGTTGTTGATTTAATTTTGGGTTGATTTATATTGATTTATCAATATATATTTAATCCAAATTAAATTAATTGTTGTTGGTTTTTACCAACACAAATCTTAGCCATTAAACACACAATCAATGAGAGCCATTGGATTTGTGTTGCCCATGGATTGAGATCCATGGATCCCAAAATATTATAAATAGAAGGGCACCCCTTTGCTCTTCTCTACACACAAGAGAACATAAGTCTCTCTCTCTCTCTTTCTCTCTGCACGTCAGCCCTCTCTCATCCTCTCTCATGGCCGTCCACCATGGATGCCCTAGAGAGAGTCTCCATCGTCGCAACGTCGTCGTTATGCTGCCCGATCGTTTTCTCATGGATCTCCGTCTCCTTCGGTGCACCTCGCTCGTGAAGAAGACATCGGATATCGTGTGTCGAGATCAGGAGATCCGTCGCTTAGATCATCAACATGGATTGCGAGAAGCACGCGATTCATCATCGCGCTCACAAGAGTCTCCTCCGTTGGATCGGACTTGAGACAGGAGATCTCTTCGTTTAGAGGCTCGATTGCAACCACGCTTCAAGAGGTAATCCTATTACTTGTTTGTGGTTTAGACGAAATGATCCGAGAAGTATTCTTGGATCACGTGATTTCGTCGCATGAAATTTTTTTAATTTCCGCTACATAGAACAACTAGTGCGATTAGTCGTTCCTCGTCGTATTCGATATGATGCTCACGCTTCCGTGATACGCTTGAGGATTCTTACCGTATCCTTCAAGTGGTATAAGAGCCAGGTTAAAGATTTTGGATACAATCCATAAACCGAACGCAACTTGGGTTCGTTAGGGTTGCGAAAGTTTTATCGCATTTCATTTTTGCATCTCTGTTTAGTGATTAATTTAGACCATGTTTAAATCGTTTAAACATGAAAATAAAACTTGAATTTTGTTCCCCATTAAATAAGAAAACCATATGATCTGAGTTTACGTAATTTGGATTCTGTTTTCTAGAGATATGGTTGTTTTAATGAACATGTATTCACTGTTGCGGGAACTGCGAATCTCAACATGATTAATGAGTTAATTACTGTTTAGATCCACCTCTAAATGTGTGAAATATCGCTTAGGTTCTGTTCTAAATCAAATTAGCAATCTTTGAAAATTGATTTTGTCTAATTTGGATTTAAATTGATTGATATATGTTAATTTTAGTAAGTATGGATCGCTGTTGAAATTACAATCCTAATCAAGAACCATGTGATTGTCAATTAGTGAAATTAATTGTTAATTTCATGAAATAATTATGGAAAATATTTGAGAAATATTGAATGATGATTATTTCCTTAATTGACTTGGCCTCAACCAAATCATAATTGGAAACACAATCATCAAACTCCTTGTTTGAATAGGATTGGGAATTTGTCTAGCAAATTTCCTTATAATAAAAAATGTTTTGATTATTACTATATGGTATAATTTCGGTTGAAGAACCGATGATCATCTCAAGTACAAAGTGATTAACTCGGCATTATTTTTTCCCGAGGCGAATATGGTGTCTAGTCGGGGATCGCTGGGGTAGCGGGTTGCACCAGATGCAGTTCGTCCCACTCCCGCCGGTACTGGCCATGACAGCGTGTAGGGAAGAATGATGCCTGAGAGATCATGATGTATATTTCTAATTATTAAAATTCGAATTAATACGTATTTTGAGATAATACCATATATTCAAGTAAAATCAAGTTTGTTGATCGAATTAGATTGAAAATTAATTTAATATGATTAAGTTAATTATATCCAATTAAAAACACTCTATTATGAATAGATGTGTACTTCCCTTTGAAGAATTAATTATGTGAATATGATTCATGATAATTAATTTGAATATGAGGTGGAGGATCACATAAGTGACATCCATGGTCTCCCATCAAGGCGAAGGATTCCATCGCTAGATATTGTATGTGGGAGATGCCTATTCGAAGTGACATCTCCTACATACGATCCATTTGGATCGGGCTCGTCGCTTCTCAAAAGAGTAAGGACGCATGCGTAGTGACCCCAATATCAGGTCCTCATATTATTGGGGCTATATTGGATTGCGCATAGCGAGTTATATTCATGTTGACGGTTGGTTCAATTAATGACGGGTCAACATCACCTTAGGGGTGATGGGACCGGGTGTTAAAAACTGAATTGGGAGATGCAAGTTGGACTTGCAAGGTGGAATGTGTTCCCGCTTCTTTTTATTCGAGTTACAGGTTCTCATATTATTAGGATGTAACAAAGATAAGGAAGGTGATCCCAGATATTGCTTGAGATATAATGGTAAGTATATCTCTTACATTGAAAGTGATTAAGGGAATGAACTTTTAATGTTGACAAGGCAAGACGACTTTGATATAAAATTCCTAAATCAAAGTAAAATGTGTATATATATTTATATATATTTATGCAAATTTCTTATTTCAGATAATCCTTCATTAAACCCACTCAATGTTATACTCAATAATAACTAGTAAATTATCATGTATTGGATCCATGATCAAGATATTATACTTGCAATTGGACACATAATGTATGTGGTTGCAATTGCAAGTTTCCTCATAATGAATGATAATTAAATACACAATAGGACTAAAACCCTAGGGTTTGTATGTCTCTATAAGTCTTGATCTCATCGAATGTACTTTTGAAGTGACATGTCGATAATGATCGTAATTATCAAATAATCCTTATAAAATCTAAGAAGATGTTCTGGCATACATATGTGCTCTTGACATATAATCATGAATGACATGCTTCTCTGCATTATACATAATGGTGGCTCTATAGGAGATGATGTATTCAAATTGTTTGAGTACCTACCTGAACCTAAGTTTTAAGAGTTTAAATGAATGTAGATACGATGAGTGTCATCATTCTACTATCTATACTCTAGTCATTCATGAAGCTTCATAATATTCATATTGTATGAACTGAATGAAGCATGTATAAATGTTGAAATACTCTTATATTGAAATTTTTGATTTTAACATAAGAGATCCTTTGTCTTGAGCAATGGTTGCTTATAGATAAAGGGAGCACAGTGGAAGCATGGGTTGGACCCAAGTAAGAAGTATAGTCAAAGAGTTGATTGTACTTCTGTGACTTCCATATGACATCCAAAGAGTTGGATGAATGCAAATACTGCAATAAGTTGATGTGGTGATAGTATGACTATAAAATCTATCTAGAATCCTTAGAGAATGAATCAGATAGTACATCAGAATAATCTACATATAACCATTGAATTTGACTTACTTATTTGATAAGATAAAGTCTAATAATTGTATCTCAATCTTCTAATGACACTTGCAATTGGTTGTACCTGTATTAGAATATTAGAAATTTGATCTTAAGGTTTAATGGTCATCCATGTTGGAAGTGATGCAATTGTTGCAATAATTTCCATTGGATCAATAGACTTCATATTTTCAGTGGGAGCCCTTAGTCTTAGAGAATGTCTCTGTGACCTGGATATTAGAATACACTCATAGTTTATTTCTAAATGTTGAAATTAAACATGAATTCTGGAATAAATCTATCATAGAGAGTTATGATGGATATATTTCAGATAGTAATCTAACATCTAGTGGACTCCGCTAAATTAGAAAATTAATGAATGGTTCATTAAGATTTCTAATACTGAAAATTAAACCTTTAAAGATCAATAGGAAGATAAAGATCATTTGACAATGATCTTGCATAATGTTTTGGACATATGTCTGTTGATGACATCAATGGACAAGTAAGAGATGAAACTTTAGAATGTCTAAAATTTCAAAACATGCATACTTATGAATATCGTATTCAAAGTAAAATTTCCAATACTCCCTTATTTGGGAAAGGTGTAAGATGTCAAGGTATTCTGGATTTCATACATATTGATGTATGTGAATCATCTATATCATAGTAAACATTATGGATATGTGATATCTATTGATGATTATTTGTGATATGAGATTTCTTCTCTTCACTTAGAAAACATTGAAATGTTCAAAGATTTCACAATTTTGGTTTAAAACCAAAGTTTGAAGAAAGATGAAATGAATTTGATCTAACCAAGGTAACTTGTACCTATTAGATGAATTCAAGGAATACCTTATGGATATGTGAATATCATTCCTATCTCAATCCTCCTAATGAACCTTAACTCAATAGAATTGTAGGGAGATACAATTGATCATGTGTGACATGATTTGATAAATGATTAATCTTAGCATAACTATCTCTTAGTTTCCAGGTATATATATATGTGGTAGAGACTACATTATATATATCCTTAATAAGGTTCCATGTGATTAAGCTAGAATCTGGCACTAGAGAGTGCTACTTCATTAGGAAAATAAAGGATGGTATTGGATACCTACTTTATGACTGTGAGATTCTTAAAGGATCTCATCTCTAAGAATGTGATTCTTAGAGGATGACTCTCTTGAGAATCAAGATGAAAATGAAGTAAAGGAACTCATTTAATCTTGATAAGATAATGAGGCTCCTGAAATCGGAAACTAAATAGACAATTAAAGATGAAACATTAATACCTCTTCAAATAAGTTTGAGGATGGATTCCATGTGTCAGTTGAATCTGATAATGATCTGACTTCATGTGATGATGCTTCTGAAGATCATATCATGGAAAGATGGATGTTAGCAATAAAGTCTAAAGTAGACTTCATATACAAAAGTTGTATATAGACCCTCGAGGATCCAACTATATGGGTAAGACCCATTATGGTGTAAATGGATCTTCAAGAGAAAGAGGGAACCTGATGAGAAAGTAGAGACCTTCAAAGCACGGTTCGTAGCCATGAGCTACACACCGAAGAGAAGACATCGCTTGCGATGAGACTTGCTCTCCAGTGACCTTGCTTTAACCGATCAGAATATTGCAAACTATAGCTACACAACTTCACTATGACATCTTCATGATGTGAGTCAAGATTGCATTCCTCTATGAATACCTCTCTGAGGATATTCATATGAAGTAGCCATAGGGCTTCATGGTTGAGGAAAGCAAGGCATGCAAGCTAAAGAACTCCATCTCTAGACTCAAATAAGCTTCTTGTAGTTGGAACATAAGATTTGATGAAATTATAAATTTATGATTTCAGATAAAATCTTGATGAACCATGTGAAACTTAGTGGGAGTGCCATTGTGTTCATCATGCTAAATGTAGATAATATTCTAATCATTTAGAATGATATAAGGATGATAATAATAAGTGTTTTACAATCTCGTTGTTCAATACCTCGAGATATGATCTCAAGGATACTTCTTAGATCTTAGTTCTGAAGTTGTTCGGAAGCAAAGAGAAGAGGGTATTGAGACAGTCACACTAATAGTACACCTTGGACATTTTCATTTTCTGGAAAATTTCAAGAAAGGCTTCTTTTCCTTAAAGATATGGTGTTGACCTATCTAAAGGGGTAGCACCTCAAAGAGTTGAGGATGTGAATGCAAACTGCTTGCCCTTGTGCATCAGTTCCAAGAAGCCGGGTGTATGCTAGATGTGTACAAAAGCCAGATGTCTACCATGTAGTGGGAGTAGTAAACTGTTACTAATCCTACTATGGTGATAAAACACTTGATTGCAGTAATAACGATATCTTCATAGAAGGCAAAACTTTTGAGATAGTGATCTCAAAGTCTTATCTTCAAGAAATTAAGACTTTATAGATAGTGATCTAAAAGGTCTTAACTCTAGATACCTTAGGAGATAGAGATCTCCAGAAATGAAGGTATTTTGATAAGGATTATGAGAATGCTGGTTATAATAATAAATGAGCTATAGTGTCAAGGACACTATAACAAAATTGAGTATTGGTTGCAAAAGATTCAACATTCGCATTAGATGCGAGCACTTTTACTAGGGGATATGCAAGTGCCGTAAAAGGACTTGGCGTAGTCTCTTGGATACAGAGTGACTGATCAGCTTACCTAGCTATTTTCTAAATAGCCTACGATTGTCACATGAGTGTGGGTTTAAATGATTAAGCCCATTAATGGCTCTTTGGGCTAGTGGGAGATTGTTGGACATGCGAGCCCGCGGCGAGCCATTATGCAATAAATGTTATTCCAAATATCATTCCCTGATCTGAAATGAAGAATAAATAATTTGCATAATAGGTCCCTTAGTACAATTAGGGTTGTGTACCATGGCCATCTTAATGATCATACTGCTGTTGATTTAATTATTGAATCATAGAGGTCGGTGCTTGGATGAATATCTAAAGAGTTAGATTAAGGACACATCAAGCACCGTCAAATGATTATTGAGAGATGATCTCCAGCCTGAGTAGGAGATGGCAATACTTTCTCAGTTAGGCTGATATCTGATCGACCTCTTGATGCCCTCTGCATAGGAATAGAGATTCGAAGGTGTCAGATTAGTTAGGTCAAAGAGTTGACTTAACGAGATCGAGATAACCAAAGTCCTATATCGTATACTGTCATGATATAGGCATGCATCCTCTGACCGGAGACAAATGTGTTACTATATGTCTGAGTGTGTACATTTGGCAGACTAATAGGTTGATGACCTAATCAAGGTCTATACACATGCGTGCTGGTGTGCATGCAAGGGCATATGAGTAATACGATCTCTCAAAGGGATCATACAGGTTTAGTTACCGAACCGGAAGACATGAGCTCACTCATGAGATATTGGGAAGAATCAAAAACTGTGCATGGTTGTCTCGCTTTGAAAGCTTGACTGAATTTGTAGGTTTGATATATACTTTTGGAAAGTATATGATCAAGACCTAGGTATGATATATGCTTTTGGAAAGTATATGATCGATACCGACTCCCAATGATCGAATGAGAAACTTAATGATAAATCCCTAAAGTAGACAATGCAAAATGATCTTATACTTCGGGATTATTCTGGGTCTTCTAGTATGCAGAATGTACAGGTATTGGGAATACCTGAGGGTGATGTGATCATTAACGATTGTATAACCATGACGCTTCCATTCCTAGGGAGTGATGAAACGGATCTGGATTTTAGTGACTCCTCTCAGTAGAGAAGTAATCTGATCTTAGCCCAAATATTGGACATTGATATGAATGTGATTCAGATTCAATGAGAAGATTAGGTTTGCGGTCTTGATTTAATCAAGAATCTATGGGAGGCCCGAGATCTGGATTTGAGATGTGATCTCAATTTCCAAGTCACTATACGTGGAACAATATAATCGCCATGTCCTTATCTCCAAGTATTCGCGGAGAAAGCGCGTTATCCTTGAAAGAGTTCATGGATAATTCTATAATTGATATATGTATCCGAGCATTGAGAAAATGGATAATTAAATGTGATTTAATTATCATGATAATATGAATTTGATTCATATTATAAGGAGAGTAACACTATCCACATTAATCATATATATTATAAATGTGATTTATAATATATATGAGAGAGCTATTTGTAATTTAAATTTGTTAATTAAATGTTAACATGAATTGGATTCACATTGAACATTAATTGAATATGTAATTTACATTTTATTTTGGGTTGTGAATGTGATTCACAAATTTCCAATGGCAAGATTGCAATATTCACAGAATAATTATGAATTATTTTTGTAGAATAATTTACAACAATTGTTGTTGTAAAATTAGAGATACATGGAATAATGTAATCTATGGAGATTACATTGGAGATGTCCCTTCCATATTGGAAGGAAGGGACGACCACCAATTCCTATTAGGAAAGGGTAGCCGTCCACTCCATAAATATGGAAGGAGGAACTCTCCTTTCCATTATCTCCACATGTTGTTGATTTAATTTGGTATTGATTTATATTGATTTATCAATATATATTTAATCCAAATTAAATTAATTGTTGTTGGTTTTTACCAACACAAATCTTAGCCATTAAAAGAAACACAATCAATGAGAGCCATTGGATTTGTGTTGCCCATGGATTGAGATCCATGGATCTCAAAATATTAATAGAAGGGCACTCCTTTGCTCTTCTCTACACACAAGAGAACATAAGTCTCTCTCTCTCTCTTTCTCTCTACACGTCAGCCCTCTCTCATCCTCTCTCTTGGTCGTCCACCATGGATGCCCTAGAGAGAGTCTCCATCACCGCAGCGTCATCGTTATGCTGCCCAATCGTTTGCTCGTGGATCTCTGTCTCCTTCAGTGCGCCTCGCTCGTGAAGAAGACGTCAGATCCTGTGTATCGAGATCAGGAGATCCGCCGCTTGGATCATCAACATGGATTGCGAGAAGTACGCGATTCAACCCCGCGCTCGTAAGCGTCTCCTCCGTCATCGGACTTGAGACATGAGGTCTCCTCATTTAGAGGCTCGATCGCAACCACGCTTCAAGAGGTAATCCTATTACTTGTTTGTGGTTTAGACGAAACGATCCTAGAGGTGGTCTTAGATCATGTGGTTTCGTCGCATGAAAATTTTTTAATTTCCGCTGCATAGAACAACTAGTGCGACTAATCGTTCCTCGTCGTATTCGATACGATGCTCACGCTTCCATGATGCGCTTGAGGATTCTTACTGTATCCTTCAACCAACAACCTCACCACTAGGACTCTCAGTTCTATCAGCAAGGCTGGAGATAGAATCAATTCCAACAACCGTAGTATCGTCAACGACAATCCTATCAGCAGTACCCGATTGTCTCTTATCAGCACCCTCCTCCTCATCAGCGATATCATTTTTCGTCTCAGTACCCTTCTCACCATTCTTACCAGCAGCCTCAGCACCATTCATAGTCTCAGCGTAGCCAACATGCTGAACCATAAGAGTCCCCTCCTGTGTACCCCACCCTTGACTGCTTGGCTCAACTAGTTAAGAGCCTTGTAGAGATGAGTCAAAAGATAGATGACCTCACTGCTGCCAATACCTCAATTCTGGCATAGGTGGAGGCAAACCCCAACAATTTTTGCAAGAAAGAGCATGCAGTTTGTGATGTCTTGTCCAACCCTATAGAGTTAGAGGTACAAGATATGTTTTTTCTAATGCTGTAACTCTCAGGAGCAGTAGCACTCTTTAGCCTTCAATATCAATAAAGGGGAAAAATAAAGCTTCCACAAGCGAGTCATCACCTTCTTCTATATCATCCATACCAACATCCGAGCCAGATAAGGAAGAAGAAGAAGGAGAAGAAGCACCAACAAAAAATTAAAATTGGAAAAAAATTAAAAACAAAAAAAAGAGGACAGCAACATCCAAAGCACCAACCAGCTAGAAACGGAGAAGACCGCACCTGCAGCCAATCGAGAGTCAACCGATGGAGCCCTACCTACTATTTTGGGATGCATACCACCTTAGAGTGATGAGCATTCTTATGCCATACATTTATACTGCCTAATGTGGGTAATGATTTTGTTATAAATAAGAACAATATTTCCACATTTGATTATGTAAATATTCCTTTTCCATATGCTTTACAAAAATCCAAAAAAATAAAAAATCGAAGAATGCCTTGTAAGATCCAGATGTGGTTGAAATAATATAGAATCTTGTTCTTGAGATGCCTCTTCTGAAGGTGATGGATCTCCATTTCTTCACCTTTATTCAATCATTTTGGCCATAAAAACCCTAGTAAATGCATGTAAATATCCTTAATTTATAAAATGAGCATTCATGCTTTGTTATATAAATAGTGTATAAAATACTTTCTTAATGCCAAAATTATAGAATAAAGAAAAGAAAATGAATAAAATATCAAATATATTTTATGACCCAAAACCTCGAGACGTAGGCATCTTGATGATTAGGCCGACAAGGAATAAAGTAGGGGGAGATAAGGACCAATAATCCAATAAAAATCCCATTTATTAATTCTTTATTTATTCTTTTTGGGGACCTATTTTATTTTCCACATTTTATACCTCAAACAAAGAAAATTTGTACGTGAAAGTTGTAGATAATAAATATATAAAAATACAAAATTAATTTCATACAAAAATAATCTACTGTGTAAACGTTATACTTTGAATAAAATTCCAAAATCCCAACTTCCCAGAGCCATATCTCTCAAATAAAAACTCAAAATATATCAAAATCACCTTTAATTATATATATATATATATTTTAATAAGATATTTAACGAAGATGGTTTCATATTTTTTTGGAGTTAAGATGTGAAGGTTAGGTTTTGGACCCTTATGTACAATGTATCCGAATAAAATATTTATTTTATTTATTCTTTCTTATTTTTATTATTTTATATTTTTATAATTTTCTAAATATTATTTATATTACTTGTACATATTAAAACTAAAATAAAATCATAAAAAAACATCAAAATAAAATATGTATGTAAAATGCATAAATGAATATACAATAACTATACATATATACTAAGTATACCTATTTATTATGTGTATATATTATATCAGAAAAATATAATAAAAATATATTTAGTTATCTAAAAATAATTTATAAATATTTAAAATAATAAAAATTAATAAAATAAAAAATGCAAAATAAAAATAAAAGTATAAAAACATAGAAAAATATATCTATAAATGGAAACCTAAAAATAAAATTGTAATTAGTCACCTCAAAAAAATAAATAAAAATAAGAATAAAATAATGAAAAATAATAAACATTTTTTATTTTATAACATAAAAATAATAAAATCAGTTACTAATTAATTTTAATTTATTTTTGAATTTTATTTGGATTTTGTCTTTTTGCGGGTGACGTGGCCCAATCAAGCCACGCCTCTCGTTGACCTAGGGTCAACTCTGACCCTAGGTCGATCTTCTGGTAGTCCTACATTTTTTCTCATCTTCTTGATTTTCTAGCTACTGATTCATGGCTCGAGGGAGATTAGATCCTTCATGAGAAATCTTCTATATGTACATCAGTGACCCACGTCGAGCCCTCTCCTAGGGCAGAGCAACTGTGCCTCACCCGTGATTCTCCCTCGAATCTCGCTCCTCAACCACCTGTACAAAAGCCATCACCCGAATTCCTTCTCCATTTGAATCTTCTTTGGGTCATTTCCTCTCTTCCTCTTGCGCCTGAAGGATTGAAGTAGGTGACAGCTCTGCCTCCACGAAGTTCGGTTGATGGAGAAGGCGGTGCAAGGTTGCATTCCAACACATCCACTGCATGCTAGTGTCGAGGTCTCCATCTCCTGACCTTGCACTCGTCGAAGTTCCATTTCCTTTCTTCATTCTTGCCTTTTAGTGTAGCATAATTGTAGGTTTAATTTTGCGAGTTTTGCATAACGATTTTAGCGTAGGTTTAGATCAAACACCCTCGCCGAAGCTTTTGAGCTCCGGCCACCACCGCCTACTCCACAACACGACACTTAACCACCAATAACATCTAGGTTCTGCTTTGTTTCTATGTCGTGTCTTCTACTCTTTTTGCAGGACCTGAAGGGGGCTTCTGCGCCCCATCTAGAGCCAAGGACAACCACTCTCGGGCCCTCCAGTCTTCATGTGACTCCAAGACGAATCACCATGCCATGGACCCATCTGAGTGCTCCTAGAGGTGCGGGCAACTTCCCACGAGATTGCTCGGTCAATCTGAGGGCTGGATCGACGCTAGAGTCATGATATATCCTAGATCCAAACTTGTCGGAGGTGAGTTCGTCCGGTGCTCCTGCTGAGCCTCTCCCTACTGTCGAATGAAGAACGAGGAGCCATCTCCTCCAACTGTCGTCGGATGACATCATGCGAGAACCGTTGATCTCCCTCTAGGGGTTCTAATCTTAGTCGTCCGATGTGAAGGGGCATCTCGTACTACAGGCGCGACACGTGTTAAGTGAATAACCGTTAGTCGTTCGATCCACTGCTGGTGGGGGTAAATATCACCTGTAGCCTCACGTTTTTTTAACTTCATGAAATAGTTCTATAAATATCATAATTAGTTTAAACTTTTTGGAACATTTGCATTTGAGCCCAAAAGGTTATTGTAAAACTATTTGGTCCTCCGCCACATCACCACGTGTGCTTATGCGCATGAGGTGTGGGTATTTTGTAGGCACATCCCTAGAGGTTATTGTATTTCAGTTTAGCCCTAGAACTTTTTATTTATGTTTTAATTTTTGTAAAAACTGCAGGGTGGCCCTTGGACTATATTTTATTTACAAAAATGCCCCTACTAGTATTATAGTTTCTCTTTCTTTCCTCTATTTATTTAAAATATCTATAGTGCTCGAAAAAATCCAAAAAAATAGGCTTAGGTTCCTGTTGCTTGTACTTCCACACTCATATTTTATTTTGCATTTTTGTGCCCTTTAATCATTTTATAAAAATAATAAATATCATTAAAAATCCCTATTTGAATTAAGAAACTATAAAAAATAGAAAAATGTTTTGAAAATTCCAAAATATATATTGTTTATTTATATATTTCTAACATGCAGACTAAAAATCTTAAAAAATAGAATAACAAAACTCTTAAAAATTGAAAAACCCCAAAAAACTTCATAAAAATCCAAAAAATTCCTAAAAATTCCAAAAACAATATTTTCTGTATTATAATTTTATTTATATTATTATCTATAAATTAAAATTTAGTTGGAAATTTTCCATTTAATTAAACCATAATTTAGGGTATTTTTATAATTCTATAAAAAAACACAAAAATAGTTAAAAATATTTAAAAACCCAAAAAGAAATAATTTCTTGAATTTTAGGTCTTTTTATTATTATTTACAATTACATTATCTTACATTGTATACATATCCTTATATATTATATTTCTTTTTGAAAAAGAAAAAGAAGTAAAAAAATATAAAAATATAAAAAAATATAAAAATATAAAATTAGAAACAAAATACAAAATATAAATCAAAAAATTTAAAATTTAAAATTAAAAATAAAAAATAAAAACCCACATAAAAATATATAGAAAAAGCTCACAATCACATCTTTTATGCTTCATAGCCCAATTTTACAAGTTTGCTTCCTCTATTCGACACTCTACACTACTTGCACTATTCACATCTTTTGTAGAGTTAAATAAAATAAATTTTAACTCCACACTTTTATTTGCATCGCTTTATATATTTGTGGATTAATTGTTGAATTTAATGGCTTTCTTGAGTGATCTCTTCGACGACTGTTGATCTGCTTTGTTGATTAACAAGACCCTCTAGGAAATCATTATTTCAGAAGGCCATTAAGTACATACCAAACACAAGAATGGACTTAAAGAGGCATGTACATCAAAGAGACAATCGTGTCAAGCCAAACAGATAAATGTGAAGCACATCTTGATGACAGTGATAGTCAATGAAATCGGCAATCTACCTAGCAAGAAGAAAGATATGGGAGTTTCTCTCATTCGATGTCAAATGTTTGATCAAGAGTTAGTCCGGACTCCTTCTTGACATTGGATCATCCATAAATCTGATGCCTAATTCACTACTGAAGGACTTTGGGTTGGGACCACTCAAGTCTACTGATAACCGTCTAAATGACTAAGGTAAAGGTATAGAAATGGTCGTTGCGACCTCAATCACTCAGACTAAGTACATCAAGAAAAATCAGACCGCTAAATAAATCAGAGATCAATCAAAACAAAGTGAGCGGTCCAGCTATGAGATTAACCTGGTATAGCACCCAGGGTCGAACTCAAGGAGCACGGATTGGCCAAAGGCCTACGAAGTAGTAAAAATAAAATAAAATAAAAGACAAGTATTTTTAGTGGTTTTTAATGATTTTTTATATTTTTTTATGTTTTTAAAATAGTGAGAAAATAAAAGAAAACAAAGACAAGCACACTTTGGCTAATTATTTAATGTGTCAAAAACCAAGAAAAAAATCAAACAAAAATGTTTTTATGTTTTTTAGGTTTTTTAGTGTTTTTGGTTAATTTTTGATAATTTTCTGATGTATATTTTATTTTCTAAAAATCAAACAATGATAGAAAAGCAAGGTACTGTCCAGCCAGGACCAAAACCCCTAAATAAAATATCTAAGGATCTCAAGAGGGCCTGGAGGTATTTTTCCTGTATACTAGACAAAACAAGGAAAATTTGAGTACCGAAATTATTGTTTTTGGGTTTTTAGATTATTTATTATAATTTTTATGAGTTTTTAGGTGTTTTTGAATTTTTAGGGTTTTTACTCCGTGAAAAATAGCCAAAATTGGCTAGAAAATCAAGGAACACAAAAGAAACAGTACCTAATTTTTATGGAATTTTTGAGGGGGTTTTTATATTTTTTTGGGATTTTTAAACCTAGACAGTAGCTAGAATAAAGGTTTTTGAATTTTTAAAAATAACAAATAAACTCAAAAATGTCCTCAAAAATTCTCAAAAATCCTACAACATGGCAGAAGCCATGTGTCAAATTTTCATCGAATTTGGAGGTGATTTGATATTTTATTCAAAAATCAAAAGGGGGCACTGTGCACAGGGACTGAAGTGCAAATACCCGAAGTTCTGGGGGTCCAGGTGCAATTAACCCAGCAACGCACGTGCGCGGCGCGTGCCTGGGGCACTCAGGGACCTTTTTGTAAGAAAAACAAGTCCCAGGGACCTTTTGGTAACTCGTACCAAAAAGTCCAGGGGCTGTATTGCAAATAACCCACTAATAGACGCACATGCGGAATTAAAACACTCACAGGGGCATTTATGCAATTACTAGAAACATTTCATTCATTAACGAACATCCAGAACTACAGGACTAAAGTTGCAATTACACCAAATATACACGTGACGACGCACGTGGCTCACACAAACAGGGGCATAAATGCAACTAAACTAAAGTACGGGGTCCAATGTGCAAATAACCCAACGTAAATAAAAGGCACAAAATATTTACAGGACTGAAACTAAAAACATAAACTAAGAGGGGGCCTAAGACAAATTACCCCTTTTATTACGCCGACGGCCGGATGTGCGCCACGTAGCAGATCCAACGAACGAGAGCGGTGGCGCCTTTGACCTTGAAAGGCTCGGCCTGATCGGACGGTGGAGGGTCCTCCACGTGGAGATCGGACGGTCCTCGTACGTAGTGGATGAACCCTCGGTGAACCAACGGCGGGGATCACACCTCAACTGATCTGACGCTAGCTGCAGCTCCGCGAATGGACGGTCGTGATCTGATCTGGAGCTCTAAGGCTGATCTGACGGTCGGCGAGGATCCTGGAAGAACAAGTCGCCGGCGACTTTCGCTGGCCTCGTGCGAGCGCGGTGGTCCTCGTCTGCTGCCTCTGAAGATCGGAACAGGTCCGCGGTGAAGCTCCGCAGCTGATGGTCGACTCCGATGGCCCAGCCGAGCCCTGAAGGGGCTCCGGCGAGGTCGGCGGAGGAAAGCTCCTGGCTCAAGTGTCGGGAGGCCTCAGATGGCCTCCTCTGGTCCTGCAAAGTAGCTCAGAAACTTCGCGGGTCGAGGGCAAAGTGCCTCGACCCGGTTAGGCGGCGTGAAGGTGGTCTATGCGTCGGAGCGGATGAATCCCGGCGAAGCGACGACGAGGGGATTCGACTCCCAGCTCCTGTGCGAGCTGGGTTGAACGGAGGGGCGTAGAATGTGCGTGGAGGAAAGGCGGAGATGAATGGGGACTCCGATGATCGAATGGGTGCGCTGGGTGGTCGGAATCGGCGAAGAACGACGGCGGAGCGAATTGGGGCGAAATGGAAATTAGGCTAAATAGGGACGCTAAATGATTACCTGGGTGGTGAAGTAGACTGGGCTGGAGCTGGGGAAGCTCCCGGTCATAGCCTCGAAGGTCGTCTGGTCCTGAGGCTCGGAGCTCACACCACTGGCGGAGCTATGGCGGAGCTATTCGCCGGATCAGTGGTCCGGCCACTCTCTCCTCGCTGCGACACGGGCAACCGAGAGCTGTCACCTCAGGGATAGTTGTGGAGGTCACGGGATGAAGAGTGGAGAGCCAAAGATGCATGAAAATGGGGGAGGAGCTGGGAATTTATATGGGTGCAGGTCCGGGAAAAAGGGCTCGGGTCCGGCTCGATTGAGCACGGATCCCTAAGATCAATGTCGGGCGAGATTCCCGGATACTTGGGGAGTGATTAGGACCCTGGGTTAGGCTAAATGGTGATCGGGTCTGGCGGGAATAAATGGGAGAAGTCGGGTCCGCGAACCAGACCCGTGGGAAGTGGTCCACAGGGGGGAGTTGACCGGGCGGTCAACAACCCCCGTGGACCAATGGGAATCAGCCACGTTAGAAAAGATTTAGAAATTGAATTAAAAATAACAAATGGCCGATTTAATTAAAACTCAAAACATGAAATATTTTTGTTTTAATTTTTTCTATTTTTTGGTGATTTTTAATTAATTTTTGGAAATGAAAATAAGGTATGTACATTGTATAGCTATATATAGGTATAAATACAATATAGGGTTTTTGATTTTTGATTTTTAATTATTATTTTTATACACTTTTATTCCTATTTTATATTTTATTTATTTATAGAATAAAATGAGGAATAAAAGGATATTTCTATTTTATTTTTATTATTTATATACATAGGTGAAATAAATAATTATATACAACTATGTACATGGCATATGTACAATATATTTTTATAATTTTAATTTTGTTATTTTTATTTGATTTTTGTTTTGGTTCTTTTTATTTATTTTATTTACAATATATAACATAGAATATTTACAAAAAGTTTAGAAAATAATTTTATTTATTTATAAGGTTAAATAAATAAGGAGGCATGGTCTATGTACATGGTGAAAGGATATTTTTGGTCTTTTTGGTTTTTAGCTTTTTGTTTTGTTTTTATACTTTATAAATATGTACAAATATTTACAAACATATTTTTTTTGGGTGAGGAAAATATAATTTTATTTATTTACAAAAATATATACACATGAGCCCCTATCTCCCTCTACTTGGCTTTTATGCGGTCAGGCCCATGCTGAGCCCTCCCTTGGGTTAGGTTGCTCAATATTTATTCTAAATATTTCCCTCTTTTTCTTTTTAATCTTTATTCTTTTATTTTTGCACAAAAACATGCTAATTATAGGTTTTTACAAGATGCATGCTTTTGCTAATTATTCCTATTTACAAGTATCTACATGCATTTGCATAGGTTTTTATAGCTAAAATATAAGAATAAAGAGTGATGAATGGGTATTCATCACCCCCTATACTATACTTTGCTAGTCCCTTAGCAAACACTTATTTGAAAAAGAAGTGAAAAAGAAAGAAAGAAAAAGAAAAAGAGGATGTACATGGATCAAGGTTGATTATTAAACTTGCCTTCATTAAATTGAGGTATGGAGCTCAATCAGATCTTTGGATTATTAATGTGTTGGAACCTTATTTAGACTTAAGCTTAAAACCTAACAGCCTCTAAGTTCCACCAATCTATAACCAAGACTCCTCACTGCTGCAGATCAGAACAAGTCATCAATCACAAACCCTGAAGACCATGAATCTTTTCTTGTCCTGTGAAAGTGAGGTCTAAGCTCTCCACCTCAGAAATGGCAACTTGACAACCCTCCCCAACAAGGTAACTCTATGACCTCAATCTGGCCACTCTTTCCTCGAGGAGCGGGGTATTCCCTTCTAAGTTCAAGTACAACCGGCTCAAGAAGAGGGGGAAGAAGAGAATGGGTCAAGGCCAGTGTAGCCAAGTACCCTTGGGAGCTTGACCAGTGTAGCCAAGTCTCCCTGCTGCAAGCTACAACAGGTGGATCATGAAACCAAGCTTTGCTTATTGCACTTATATACATACTCCGGTGGGATTATCATTTTCTCTCAGACCCACCACTTTTTTGGAGTTCTTTTCTTTTTGCACATTTTTTTTTCGAGTGCATCTATACAACATATACATGTACAGCATATATACAAGGAGTTTTTCCTCTTGAGCCAGTAGACTATCCCTCTTTTGAAGCTTTATTGCAACCCACAACTCCCGTCGTTAGACCTCATGGCAACCAAACCAAGTTGAGACGCACTTCCTTCACTATAAGAAGAAGAGAGGTTCCGCCTAGAAGTAATACCCTCATATGCTACCCCAAGACAAGGAAGACTGCCTCCTCACCACCTCATCCGTAGAGAGCTCGGTGCATAGTGCTGGTGTCCAAGTAAAGCCATAATCTATATGAGTCATGTGTTGTTGTTAAGTGCTCTACTTAGGCTCATTGAGATGACATGTGATCATAGCCTAGTGGACTCAAAGAATTAAGTCACCATGGACCTGAAAAGCCTTAAACCTAAGCCCTATAAGGTTCCTCTTAGAGATTAAGTGGATTAAGATCTTAATCAAGCTCCATTTCTCAATTTGATTCCAGGCTAGTTTAAATGTCAACTATCATCCAGAAAAACTATATACATATGTACAAAAAGATGCTTATTTACACAATATTTTACAATCAAGCAAAATTTTTGAAAAATGTTTTGAAATCATGAATGGATGATGCATGAAGTGCAAGTTTTGCAAAAAGGTATTTACACACATTTACACAAGATTTTTGCAAACTTTTGATTTTCAAAACATTTTGGAAAAATTTTGTACTATATACATAATTTTGATACAAAAATATTTACACAAGCTTTACACAAAAGATTTTTGAAATCATGTTTACAAAAATAATTTGTATACTAGCTATGTATGTGCAAATAAAAGAAGATTATGTACATGAAAAATTTTTAATTTTTGTGGTTTTTAGCCATTTTTATTTATTAACACACTCACACAAAGTACGAGTTATGGCTAAAGTATATATGAAATATATACACACCCCCCTATACTTAGCTCGAACGATGTCCTCAGAGTCAAGAGCGATGAAGAAGACATAACTCGTGCTATGTATAGGGAAGTGAAAAGAAAGGCTATACAAAAGAAGAATGAAAAGTCAAGAGGGACTCAGGTCTCCCCCCTATACTTAGGATCAAATAATCCTAAGTATAGCAGGCTGTATACTAAGGGAAAACCTGAGTGCAGAATGTACAGGGTCTACCCCCCCTATACTTAGGGTGAAATATCCCTAAGTATAGGCAGCAAAACATGGGTAGACAGAAACAAAAGAAATACCCGAAATGTCTCACATCCCCCCTATACTTAGGGTAAAGTGCACCCTAAGTATAGCATAATCACAAGATGGGGAAAGGGATGTGGGACTAAAGAATGTGATGATATGGACATCTGGATCTATATACAGCGGAAGATCAGTGAAACTCAGGCGTGAGATGCATTATATGTGAGTCAAAGACCACTTCTCACGCAAAATGAATAGGGGCAATATCAACGACCCGCGGCTCATGATCTAGAAATGGTTTGAGCCGCTGGCCGTTCACTCGGAAGGTACTCTCAGAAGACAACTCAGATATGTCGATGCTACCGTTGTCGTGTACCTTCCTAACCAGATAAGGTCCTTTCCATTTGCTCTGTAGCTTCCCTGGAAATAATCTAAGCCTCGCATCAAACAGCCATACTCTCTGTCCAATCTCAAAATGTTTGTGGCTGATATGAGAATCATGCCACTCCTTGACTTTCTCCTTATAATGTAGGCTGCTTGAGAAAGCTGCATCTCTAAGTTCCTCCAGGGCAGCTAGTTCTGCCCTCCTCTGGTCTCCCATACCATCTGGATCCATAAGTATGTCTGTAACTGCCCAAAGTGACTTGTGCCTCAGCTCAACAGGTAAATGGCATGGCTTGCCATATACGAGGCGAAAGGGAGATGTGCCCAAAGGTGTCTTGAAAGACGTCCTATAAGCCCACAAGACCGAGTCCAAAAGCTGTGACCAATCCTTTCGGTCAGGGCGGACGACTTTCTGCAGAATAGTCTTGATCTCCCTATTCGACACTTCGGCTAGACCATTCGTCTGTGGATGGTAAGGTGTAGCAACACGATGGTCTATGCCGAACTCGCTAGCAAGTGCCTTCACCTGGTCGTTGATGAAGTGAGATCCCCCATCAGAAATCAGAACTCGTGGAACCCCGAAACGCGTGTTGATATGCTTCCTCAAAAATCTGCAAACTATCCTCGCATCAGCGGCTCGGGCGGGGATAGCCTCCACCCAACGACTCACATAGTCTACGGCCAACAGAATGTACTCAAATCCCTGACTCTTAGGGAATGGACCCATGAAATCGATGCCCCATGCGTCAAAAACCTCACAGAAGTGAATGGGCTGCATCGGCATCATATCACGCTGTCCACAAGTGCCCATCCTCTGACAGTCAGTACACCTCTTCACGAACTCATCTGAGTCCTTGAAGAGGGTAGGCCACCACAAGCCGGATTGGAGCACTTTCTGTGTCGTTCTCCTCCCAGAATGATGTCCTCCTGCCTCAAGCTTGTGGCAGTAAGTGAGGACGCTATGGTGTTCCTCCTGAGGAATACACCGACGCCAGACGCTATCCCCTCCTTCGTGGTAAAGGATGGGATCCTCCCAGTGGTAGGACTTGGCCTTCGCTAGGAAGGTCTCAAGCCTCTGCCTGGGCCAATCTTGTGGGACTTTCCCAACAATGAGAAAGTTCACAATATCGGCATACCATGGGAGTGAGGCGATAGCAAGGATCGCCTCATCTGGGAAGGTATCTCTAATAGGGTCAATCTGCTCAGAATCCTCAGGCTGCTCTAGTCGGGAGAGATGATCCGCCACCACATTCTTGACTCCAGGCTTATCCTTGATCTCAATATCGAACTCCTGGAGTAGAAGGATCCATCTAGTCAGTCTGGCCTTGGCATCCTTCTTTGCCATGAGGTACCTGATGGCGGTGTGATCTGTAAACAAAGTCACTCTAGATCCGATGATATATGATCTGAACTTATCCAGGGCAAACACTACTGCTAGCATCTCCTTCTCTGTGACTGTATAATTCCGCTGGGCGGAATCCAATGTGCGGCTAGCATAGTGTATAGCAAATGGAACTCCATCCCTCCTCTGTCCCAGCACTGCCCCTACGGCAAAATCAGAGGCATCCGTCATGATCTCGAATGGGAGAGACCAATCAGGCGGCTGGAGGACAGGAGCCTCAATGACGCACTGCTGGAGAGTAGCAAACGACGAAAGACACTTGTCATCGACAAGGAACTCGGTGTCTTTCGTCAAAAGGTCAGTCAACGGTCGGGCAATCCTGCTGAAATCATGAATAAATCTCCTATAAAATCCAACGTGCCCCAGAAATGACCGTAGCTGCCTCAGATTGGACGGCGGTGTGAGTTTTCTAATGACATCAACCTTGGCCGGATCAACCTCCATGCCCCTGTTGGAGATGATATGGCCAAGCACCGTCCCTTGAGTCACCATGAAGTGACTCTTCTCCCAAGATAGCACCAAATGATACTCAATACATCGCTGGAGTACTCGATCTAGGCAGTCAAGACAAGAATCAAATCCGTCGCCGTAGATCGAGAAATCATCCATGAAGACCTCCAAACACTCCCCTACCATGTCCGAAAAGATCGACAGCATGCACCTCTGAAAAGTCGCAGGGGCATTGCATAGCCCAAATGGCATGCGTCGAAAAGCATATGTGCCGAAGGGACAGGTAAAGGTGGTCTTCTCCTGGTCCTCAGGAGCGATGGCCACTTGGTTGTAGCCCGAGTACCCGTCCATGAAGCAATAATGGCTCTTCCCTGCCAGTCTCTCAATGATCTGGTCAATAAAAGGCAGGGGGAAATGGTCCTTCTTGGTGGTTTGGTTGAGTCTCCTGTAGTCAACACAAACCCTCCAAGAGGTGGGTACTCGTGTAGCAATCTCCTCTCCCGACTCACTGATCACAGTCGTGATGCCCGTCTTCTTGGGCACCACATGCAAGGGGCTGACCCACTTGGAGTCGGAAATGGGATAGATAAAACCTGCACCCCACCATTTTGATATTTCCTTCATCACAACCTCTCTCAGGTTGGGGTTCAGACGCCGCTGGAACTCACGCGACGGCTTCGCCCCCTCCTCGAGATAGATATGGTGGGAGCACACTGATGGACTAATCCCATGGAGATCTGCTACGCTCCATCCGATCGCCTTGCGGTTCTTTTCAAGAACCCCCATCAAACGGGATTCCTGCTCTCCAGTCAACTCGGCGGAGATGATGACTGGGTACATCTCTGGCTCGCCCGCAAGGAATCGATACTTCAGCGAAGTAGGGAGCGGCTTCAGCTCTGGAATGCTGGGTGCCGGCAAATCTGGCTGTGGAAGAAACTGAGTGAAAGCTGCAAGGTCAGCCAAATCTGCCTGGGAAAGTGAAAGCGTACTCTCGTAAACTGGATCGGGAGAAGGCGGCTCAACTGTAGTGTCTCTGCTCTGCTCTGCCTCTACCTCCTCCTCATCTGTAGGCTCAGGTGGAATCAGGTCTGGCATCTGATCATCACAATCGGCCCAATCAGACTCTGAATCCGAGGGATCTGTATCAACCGCGGTGGCATCAGTACCACCGGAAAACAAGGTGGCCTCAGCACCACCATCACTAAACATCGTGCTGCGATCAAGGACCGGCTCTGCTGCCTCAATGGTATCCTGAACCAGGTCTGTGCTCTCTAGACTCTCCTCTGCTATCGTCTCTGCATCAGCTGTATCTGAAAGTGAGAGGGTGGTCTGTGTCTCAAGATCTGCCCAAGCTGCCTCATCATCTGTGATCACAAAATCACAGTCCTGGTGGATGTCTGGCTCTGCGTCTGTCAGCTGCTCTGAATCTGTACTCGCATCTGAGCGGGTTCTGTATCTAGCTCTGTAGTCCTCGACCGTCTCTATTTGTATACTCTCGCCCTCGACGCGAAAGTACACCTTCTCGCTATCATGATCAGTCACCGCCTTGGCTGTGGCCAAGAACGGACGTCCAAGGATGATGGGGGTATCGGCGACTGACTCAGGGATCTCCATGTCCAACACTACGAAGTCCACGGGGAATTTCAGGCCCTGAATCGTGACGATAACGTCTCGTAATAACCCCTTCGGCCTCTTGACAGATCGATCAGCGAACTGAAGGACTGTCCTGCTCTGCCGAAGAGTGCCCAACTCGAAGCGGTCGAGAAGGGCTGCTGGAAGAAGGTTGATCGACGATCCGCTATCTAGAAGAGTACGGTCGAACCTCTCCTCACTGATCTGGCATCTGACATACGGGGCTCCTGAATCAGGCCTCTTGGCTGGCAGTCGGTTCTGGATCGCAAAGCACGTGGCTTTGGTCAGCACATGGATCTCTGAAGTGTGGTTCCTCCTCCTCCTCCTGACTGTTGTCCTCTCTCTCAAAGATCGCTGGAGAAGGGGGATGTGCTGCAAAGCCTCCTGGAGGGTCAGCTGGATGTGGAATCGTTCAATCATACTCTGGCTGAACTCCTCAAGCTCTCTCTTTTTTGGATCATTTTTCTTCCCCTTCCCCATCTGAAGGTCTCTAGGGAAGGATATCACAGGGTCCTTCTCAGATGAAGGACTAGGAAAAGGTCTAAGCGGTTCAAGGACCGGATCCACACATACATCATGCACCACAGTGGGACCAAAAGAAAGTAAACCTTTTCCTTTATTCACAACAGAGTTCTGAGATACAGGAATACGAGGGAAAACATCAGCTCTATCTGTACAAACACCGGTGGCCTCAGTACCACCACGGGCTGGCTCTGCTGCTGCTGCTGGTAGACGTCGTGCGGCATCAGTACCACGGGCTGGCTCGGCTGAACGGGTGGCGTCAGTACCACCTCCTAGATCTGGTGAAGCGGTGGCCTCAGTACCGCCGGTGGGATCAGCATCCTTGGTGGCCTCAGTGCCACCGTCATCGTCTGGAGCGGCCTCAGTACCGCTCTCCTCCTCCTCCTGTGGCGCCTCGGGATGAAGCTCAGATGAGGCGCCGCCGCCTGCTGGGGTCCTACCGCTCCTAAGTGTGACAAAATCAGCATCAAATAGATCCGAAGATGTATCATCAAATGGGTCACTATGAGTGGCTAACTCAATATGTACTACCTGCTCAGATTTCCTCTTGAGGTTGTTCGGATTCGGCTCTATCTGGGCTGGTATGGCGGCCTTCCCTCTCACCAGGTCCCGCATCTCCTGGCGAAACTCGTTCATCTCCCGTCTGAATGTGGCCTGCTGGTCCGTGAGGAGGCGGGCGAAGTCATACAAAGCGGGGCTCTCGTGGGAGCCCGACGGGTGGCCTCTCTGTGGATGAGGCTGCTGGAACTGCTGTGGCTGGTGCTGGTAAGAGGGATATGACGGAGGGTGCTGCTGCTGATATCCCGGGTGAGCCTGCTGCTCACGTCTCCATGACTGTCCCTGCTGCTGATATGGACGCGGACCGAAGGATGACTGGTGCTGCTGATATGCTGGGGGCTGCTGCTGCGGCTGGTGCTGGTCTCTCTACTGGGAGTACTGCCCTCCCTGTCCTGACGGCTGCTGCTGGGGCTGGGTACCACCACTCCCCCACCTGAATCCGGGATGGTCTCGTCGGATCCCAGGCTGGGGGCGGTCGTACCAAATCCCGTTGACATCCATCAACGGCTCGGCATCGTAGGGGGCTGGCGGGAGTACTGCCAGAGGCTGGTCCGGCTGGTAGACCACCATCTGCATCTCTGGAGATGGTGGGGACTGGTAGGTGGGCTGCGGCTGCTGGTACGGCTCCGCTTGTACAAGGTGAACCTGTCTAGGCTGCACGTGGGTGCTGGAGCGCTGGGATGAGCTGCTGCTGCTGCCGGCGTCGCCTCGCGACTGAAGACGGGGCTGAGAAGCCGTCTGTGCCTCCTGGAGACACATGAGCTGTGTCTTCATGTCGCTCAGAACCTGTGCCATCTGCTCCATCTGCGTGATACCCTGGCACTGCTTCTTCTCTATCAGCTCCATGCGGTCCAGCTTCTCGCTGATAATGCCCATGTCCGCAGCTGATGACTCTGCCTGTGCTGCTGCGGCTGCGGACGAACTGGATGGACCTGCATCTACCCGTGCTATCCGCTGGTATTGCACGGGTCCTGTCTGATGTGGCTGGGTCTTCTGAGTATATAACATGGTCTGAGACATCACCATATAGTTCTCAGCCATCTCCTCGAAGATGGCCCAGACCTGGTCGTGGTCCTTGGCGAAGTAGGACCCGCCACACGAAGCGTTCACCAGACCCTGAAGCTCTGGTGTCAACCCGCTAAAGAAGCTCTGCACAAGGTTCGGCTTCGTGATGTCGTGGTGCGGGCATCGGTCCAGGAGCTCTCGAAACCTCTCCCAAGCCTCGTGGAACTGCTCGTTGGGGAACATGGAGAAGTTGCTGATCAGGGCCCTCGCTGCATTCGTCTGCCCGAGTGGATAGTACTTGTTCAAGTACTCGGTGCGGAGCTGCTCCCAGGTATAAACAAACCTCCCAAGGTGCTTCAGCCAGGTGGCTGCTCTATCTGCCAGTGAAAACGGGAAGGCTATCATCCGAATCGTGTCCTGGTCCACATGCCGGTCGTGGACAGTGCTGCAAATCATCAGAAACTCTTGGAGGTGAAGGTGGGGCTCCTCAGTGGCGAGTCCGTGGAAGCGGGGTAGCATCTGCAGGGTGTTCGGGGGGAACTTGAAGTCCCCCACGATCGCCAGCACCACTACCAGTGATGCATCAGAGTAGATCTGGGATTGTGTAAATCCCGCATCGGTCGTGGTGGTCCTCCTGCTCCTGCGGCTGCTGCCGCTGCGGCGGCGGCCGCGGCTGCTGCTGCTGCTGCGGCTCGTGCCTGTGCATCATCGGGCTCCTCGGGCTCGCTCTGCTCATCTCAATCATAAATGCTCCCTGATCGCGGAGCTGCTGCTGGACTGTATTGAGTGACGCGATCATGGTGGAGTTGATCGCTCCCTGGTCTAGTACAATATGCTCTGGCTGACGGGAGTGATCGTCTGAACTGCCGGCTCCGGCCATGTCGACGTCTGCAAAATCAAACGAGCCCAACTCAGGTGCTGTCAAATGTATCAATCTCTCCTCGGGCTCGTGTCTCTCAGGTAGATCAGAAAGGGGGTCGAGGGGGAACAGGGTGGAGTCGTACTCGGGCTCGGAAAGCGGGTCTGAGCTCTCGCGAGCCAACCTAGATGATGAGGTAGACGCGCCCGAAAGCGGTGCAGCCAAAGGCTGCCTAAGAGATCGTCTACCCATCATCTTGATCTGGCGAGTAGGGCGGATGAGTTCTGGAAAAATTATGATCTGAAAACAAACCCCCGGTTCACCAACGCAACGCGAGCTGAAGACCGTGAAAGTTCGGTCAAATTATCTTGTCGATTTTATTTTGGTGAACAATCAGAATATCAGAGCGCTTACATGACCTGTTGGGATATCCGATGCTAACCCAACCGACTGGCCCGCACGGAAGAGTCGGTAGTCAGTCGGGACTAGCAACGGGGGGCTCTACCTAGGGTGTGGGTCACTCTCTCGCGCATCCAAACCAATCAATGAGGGGGTTGATCTCCCCAAGACAAAGTTTTTAGGGTGAGCGGTTTTTAGATCAATAATTTTAGCAGTCCCAATTTTATGGTTTTCACTTTTTTAGTATTTTTCAAAGCAAACAAAGGGCCTAACGAATTTTTCGGTTCTCCTGATTATTTAGTCCAAAACGGGGGGGAGAAGACGAAAAAGCCGATGCACGATAAATCAATGATGCATGCAAAGTCAGAAATGCGTACCTGTCTCCAGCTCTCTACATGCAATATGATCCGCGCATAAAACTAAAGACTGAAATAAAACTAACCTAAATGATCCAGCGGGAAAAGCCGAGTCCTAGACGAGCAACTTCTAGCGAAGAACCGTCTAATCGGTCACCGACCTCCAAGCCAAAGAGTCCGGTCTTGGCCCGTCCCTCCTCTGTCCGACAAATCGGGGGTAGGAGTAAGCGCTTTACAGGACGGGCTACGGCACGTAGGCTACGGAGGCTAGCGAGTCGGTTATTTTTATTATTGATTTTAAGTAGGTCCAATTACGGTCTATAGGAACAGATATGCAATTAGGTGTGTGGATCCTACTAGTTACGGCACATTCACCAGAAAATCCTAAATCTAGGGGCTCGAGCAAAAACCGCAAAAAACCGGAAAAGACAGAAATAAAAGAAAAATAAAACCGCGAAGAAAGCCGCAAAAACCGCGAAGGTCCTAAAGGGTCCCCCGAGCACACCGGTGCTCGGCGAAACAGACCCGCTACGGTCACAAGTCACAAATGAGTCCAAGTCCTGTCCCTGTATTATTACAATAATAATAATAATAATAAATGAAATAAAAACCTAATCTATCTTCACCCACTCAACTCTCTCTCTCTCGCTCTCTCCTGCGGCTTCGTAAAGAAGGAAGCCGCCTCCAAGTTCTGCGGTTGCGTCGGCTCCTCGAAAGTCGCCTCCGCGGTCCTCGGGCCCTCGCAAGATAAAGAGAAGAGTGGTCAGACCGGCAAAAATAATCAAATAATAAAGAAAAGAAAGGAAAATAAAAGTGAGGGTATATATGCAAAAATGGAAAATGAAATAAACACACAAAATAAAACAAAAATAAAAATAAAAGAAAATCAAAATAAAACAAAAAGAAAATAGATACAAAAGCCGCGAAAACAAAAACGAAAATAAAAACAAAAAGAACTACTAAGCCGTTATCCCCGGCAACGGTGCCATTCTGATAACCGTCTAAATGACTAAGGTAAAGGTATAGAAATGGTCGTTGCGACCTCAATCACTCAGACTAAGTACATCAAGAAAAATCAGACCGCTAAATAAATCAGAGATCAATCAAAACAAAGTAAGCGGTCCAGCTATGAGATTAACCTGGTATAGCACCCAGGGTCGAACTCAAGGAGCACGGATTGGCCAAAGGCCTACGAAGTAGTAAAAATAAAACAAAATAAAAGACAAGTATTTTTAGTGGTTTTTAATGATTTTTATATTTTTTTTTATGTTTTTAAAATAGTGAGAAAATAAAAGAAAACAAAGACTAGCACACTTTGGCTAATTATTTAATGTGTCAAAAACCAAGCAAAAATTCAAACAAAAATGTTTTTATGTTTTTTAGGTTTTTTAGTGTTTTTGGTTAATTTTTGATAATTTTCTGATGTATTTTTTATTTTTTAAAAATCAAACAGTGATAGAAAAGCAAGGTACTGTCCAGCCAGGACCAAAACCCCTAAATAAAATATCTAAGGATTTCAAGAGGGCCTGGAGGTATTTTTCCTGTATACTAGACAAAACAAGGAAAATTTGAGTATCAAAATTATTGTTTTTGGATTTTTAGATTATTTATTATAATTTTTATGAGTTTTTAGGTGTTTTTGAATTTTTAGGGTTTTTACTCGGTGAAAAATAGCCAAAATTGGCTAGAAAATCAAGGAACACAAAAGAAACAGTACCTAATTTTTATGGAATTTTTGAGGGGGTTTTTATATTTTTTTGGGATTTTTAAACCTAGACAGTAGCTAGAATAAAGGTTTTTGAATTTTTAAAAATAACAAATAAACTCAAAAATGTCCTCAAAAATTCTCAAAAATCTTACAACATGGCAGGAGCCATGTGTCAAATTTTCATCGAATTTGGAGGGGATTTGATATTTTATTCAAAAATCAAAAGGGGGCATTGTGCACAGGGACTGAAGTGCAAATACCCGAAGTTCTGGGGGTCCAGGTGCAATTAACCCAGCAACGCACGCGCGCGGCGCGTGCCTGGGGCACTCAGGGACCTTTTTGTAAGAAAAACAAGTCCCAGGGACCTTTTGGTAACTCGTACCAAAAAGTCCAGGGGCTGTATTGCAAATAACCCACTAATAGACGCACATGCGGAATTAAATCACTCACAGGGGCATTTATGCAATTACTAGAAACATTTCATTCATTAACGAACATCCATAACTACAGGACTAAAGTTGCAATTACACCAAATATACACGTGACGACGCACGTGGCTCACACAAACAGGGGCATAAATGCAACTAAACTAAAGTACGGGGTCCAGTGTGCAAATAACCCAACGTAAATAAAAGGCACAAAATATTTACAGGACTGAAACTAAAAACATAAACTAAGAGGGGGTCTAAGACAAATTACCCCTGTTATTACGCCGACGGCCGGATGTGCGCCACGTAGCAGATCCAACGAACGAGAGCGGTGGCGCCTTTGACCTTGAAAGGCTCGGCCTGATCGGACGGTGGAGGGTCCTCCACGTGGAGATCGGACGGTCCTCGTACGTAGTGGACGAACCCTCGGTGAACCAACGGCGGGGATCACACCTCAACTGATCTGACGCTAGCTGCAGCTCCGCGAATGGACGGTCGTGATCTGATCTGGAGCTCTAAGGCTGATCTGACGGTCGGCGAGGATCCTGGAAGAACAAGTCGCCGGCGACTTTCGCTGGCCTCGTGCGAGCGCGGTGGTCCTCGTCTGCTGCCTCTGAAGATCGGAACAAGTCCGCGGTGAAGCTCCGCAGCTGATGGTCGACTCCGATGGCCCAGCCGAGCCCAGAAGGGGCTCCGGCGAGGTCGGCGGAGGAAAGCTCCTGGCTCAAGTGTCGGGAGGCCTCAGATGGCCTCCTCTGGTCCTGCAAAGTAGCTCAGAAACTTCGCGGGTCGAGGGCAAAGTGCCTCGACCCGGTTAGGCGGCGTGAAGGTGGTCTATGCGTCGGAGCGGATGAATCCCGACAAAGCGACGGCGAGGGGATTCGACTCCCAGCTCCTGTGCGAGCTGGGTTGAACGGAGGGGCGGAGAATGTGCGTGGAGGAACGGCGGAGATGAATGGGGACTCCGATGATCGAATGGGTGCGCTGGGTGGTCGGAATCGGCGAAGAACGACGGCGGAGCGAATTGGGGCGAAATGGAAATTAGGCTAAATAGGGACGCTAAATGATTACCTGGGTGGCGAAGTAGACTGGGCTGGAGCTGGGGAAGCTCTCGGTCGTAGCCTCGAAGGTCGTCTGGTCCTGAGGCTCGGAGCTCACACCACTGGCGGAGCTACGGCGGAGCTATTCGCCGGATCAGTGGTCCGGCCACTCTCTCCTCGCTGCGACACGGGCAACCGAGAGCTGTCACCTCACGGATAGCTGTGGAGGTCACGGGATGAAGAGTGGAGATCCAAAGATGCATGAAAACGGGGGCGGAGCTGGGAATTTATATGGGTGCAGGTCCGGGAAAAAGGGCTCGGGTCCGGCTCGATTGAGCACGGATCCCTAGGATCAATGTCGGGCGAGATTCCCGGATACTTGGGGAGTGATTAGGACCCTGGGTTAGGCTAAATGGTGATCGGGTCTGACGGGAATAAATGGGAGAAGTCGGGTCCGCGAACCAGACCCGTGGGAAGTGGTCCACAGGGGGGAGTTGACCGGGCGGTCAACAACCCCCGTGGACCAATGGGAATCAGCCACGTCAGAAAAGATTTAGAAATTGAATTAAAAATAACAAATGGCCGATTTAATTAAAACTCAAAACATGAAATATTTTTGTTTTAATTTTTTCTATTTTTTGGTGATTTTTAATTAATTTTTGGAAATGAAAATAAGGTATGTACATTGTATAGCTATATATAGGTATAAATACAATATAGGGTTTTTGATTTTTGATTTTGAATTATTATTTTTATACACTTTTATTCCTATTTTATATTTTATTTATTTATAGAATAAAATGAGGAATAAAAGGATATTTCTATTTTATTTTTATTATTTATATACATAGGTGAAATAAATAGTTATGTACAACTATGTACATGGCATATGTACAATATATTTTTATAATTTTAATTTTGTTATTTTTATTTGATTTTTGTTTTGATTCTTTTTATTTATTTTATTTACAATATATAACATAGAATATTTACAAAAAGTTTAGAAAATATTTTTATTTATTTATAAGGTTAAATAAATAAGGAGGCATGGTCTGTGTACATGGTGAAAGGATATTTTTGGTATTTTTGGTTTTTAGCTTTTTGTTTTGTTTTTATACTTTATAAATATGTACAAATATTTACAAACATATTTTTTTGGGTGAGGAAAATATAATTTTATTTATTTACAAAAATATATACACATGAGCCCCTATCTCCCTCTACTTGGCTTTTATGCGGTCAGGCCCATGCTGAGCCCTCCCTTGGGTTAGGTTGCTCAATATTTATTCTAAATATTTCCCTCTTTTTCTTTTTAATCTTTATTCTTTTATTTTTGCACAAAAACATGCTAATTATAGGTTTTTACAAGATGCATGCTTTTGCTAATTATTCCTATTTACAAGTATCTACATGCATTTGCATAGGTTTTTATAGCTAAAATATAAGAATAAAGAGTGATGAATGGGTATTCATCATCTACCTGGATGATTATGCTGTTTGCAGACACTTCAATCAAGGAACCCCGAGGAATATTAGAGAATCTCATCTTCACCATTCAGGGAATGTAGTTCCCTGTGGACTTCATCATTCTTGATATGGACACCTCAACTCCTCTTCTGCACACCCCTATTATACTTGGATGGTCATTCCTCCGAACAACTGAAGTAGTTGTGGATTTTGGCAATGGACAGATTAGCTTTCGCTCGAACAATGACATGGTACCCATTCAAATGATCCAGGTGCCAAAACAGATAGAATCTACATCAGATAAGAGTGTGGCTTCAGAATAGACGGAAGGCTGTGACTTTCTTGCAGAGATCCGAGATACAAATCTTTTCATGGATGACATGGAGACCCATCAATTCCTCTCATACCGAGGAAGAAGTGGATAACACAGTGGACTTCCCCTCTATCTCAAAAGATGAGATTTTTGCTGGTCTGCCTAAAGAACTTATTGATGGACACCTGTCCTTCGCAGAAGCAGATGAAATTATTGTAAACTTCTTTGAGCAAGATCCCATCATTGAACATTTCTATGCATCTATAGATCCAGAGCTTGCATCGTTAAAGGTGGATAGTGTACAGTTGACAGATCTGACCCCACCAACGCCCTGCATAGTCATAGAGGTTACCACTGAGAAGATTCAGACACCATTAGATCTCAAACAGCTTCCAGGAAATATGAAGTACGCCTTCCTTGTGGTTGAACCGAACATGTTTCATGTTATTATCAACTGCCAGCTAACTCAGGAACAAGAATCTCGTCTGCTCGAGGTTCTTGAAAGAAACCGCAATGCAATAGGCTGGAAATTTTCCGATCTCCGTGGGATTACTCCTTCATTGTGCTCTCGTCACATTTACTTGGAAGAATTTAGCAAGTTGTCTTGTGAATTTTAGCGAAAACTAAATTCGAATCTCTAGAAGGCTGTTATGAATGAGATTACAAAATTCTATAATGCGGGCTTCATATTTCCCATCTTCGACTTGAAATGGGTGAGTCCCTAGCATTTCGTGCCAAATAAATCAGGGACCTCCATCATGAAGAATGACAAAGGAGAGGAGATCGCAACTAGATTTCTGACATCTTGGCGCATTTGTGTTTATTACAAATGCATGAATTTGGCAACCAAGAAGGATCATTTCTCGCTCCCATTCATCGATAAAATAGTCGAAAGACTGGCCACGAAGGAGTATTTCTGCTTCATGGATGGATACTATGTATACAATCGGGTTGTAATCGCCCTAGAAGGCAAAGAAAGGGCTACCTTCACTAGCCCATTTGGGACATATGCCTTCTACAGGATGCCATTCGGATTATGCAACGCTCCTGTGACCTTTTAGAGGTGCATGTTTGTAGTTTTTGCAGATATGGTTCGTAGTTTTCTTATGGTGTTTATGTACGATTTCTCAGTATAAGGTGATAATTTTGATCAGTGTTTATCCTACCTAGATCGTGTCTTGAAAAGATGCTGTGAAGTCAAATTGGTGCTCTCCTGGGAGAAGAGCCAGTTCATGGTAACCGAGGAGATTGTGCTATGCCATGTCATCTCGAAACGTGGCATGGAGGTCAATCCTTAAAAGGTGGAAGTCATTTAAAAGCTAGATCCACCTACAAATCTGAAGCAAGTCCGGTCATTGCATGGGCATGTGGGCTTCTATAGAAGATTCGTTAAAGATTTCAACAAAATCGCCCGACCGCTGACTGAGCTTGTAGGAAAGAGGCTGATTTTATTGTTGATGCAAGAGTCTTCTAAGCCTTTAATTAATTAAAAGATATGATCACTCAGGACCCTATTCTACATCCTCTATATTGGTCTCTACCATTTGAAATCTTGATAGTTGCTTTTAACTATGCCATTGAAGTGGTTCTGGGATAGAGGAGAGACAATCTTCCATTTTCAATTAACTGTGTCGGCTGAATTCTTGATGAAGCACAAAAGAATTACACCATCATTGAGAAAGAGATGCTGGCAGTTGTCTTTGCCCTGGAGAAGTCCAGATCTCACTTGCTCGGATCCAAAGTTATTGTCTATACAAATCATTATGCCATCAAGTACTTGCAAGGCAAGAATGATGCCAAACCAAGGCTAATCGGATCGATCCTTCCCCTTCCGGAATTCAATCATGAAATCTGTGACAAACCTGGAGTTAAAAATATTGTCACATCATTTAACTAGATTGCGAAAACATTACACTCTTGAGTAGAGATTATTGCCGATCGATTAGGGTTTGATTCTGGTTGATCCACGTGGACCAACTAGAAAATTCCAATGTGGATTTTTTTGGTAAAATCAATATTAAATCAATAATGAATTAATTATTTTAGAGTACAAAATAAAAAGTCTTTGTTATTTTATGTAGCATTTTAATATGATTTTTATTTATTTTTATGAGTTGATTTATTACAAGTTGTTTTTACATGTGTATTATTAGTATATTGACCTATATATAAGATATTTATTTTTATTTTGTATTTTTGATTTTATTATTTAAATCTTATATTTTATATATTTACAACGTATTTTTATAAATAGAAATATATTTTATTTTTTTATTTCTGATGTATTATATACACTTAATTAAATAGGGATATATAGTATGTAGGTATAAGTATATGTATTTCATCTATGTATTTATATAACCTGTTTTATTTTTTGTTTGTTTATGGTTTTCTTCTATTCTAAATATATACATATAATATAATTAATATTTACAAAATTATAAAAATATAAAATTATAAAAAAATAATAATGAATAAATAAAATGAATATTTTATTCAGTATTTGGTACAATAGCCCAAAACCTAACTTTCACAACATAACTCCAAAAAATATGAACCACATTCATTAAATAGATTATTAAAAGTTATATATAATTAAAGGTGATTTTGAGATATTTTGAGTTTTTATTTAGGAGACATGGGTCAGGGAAGTTGAGATTTTGGATTCTTATTTTGAGCATAAAATGTACACTGTATATTATTTTTTATGAAATCAGTTTCGTAATTTTCTATATATTATTATCTACAACTTTCATTTGAAAAGTTCTTTTATTTAAGGTATAATAATAAAGAATAAAAAGGGTCCAAAAAATGCTTTATTGATGAATGAATGAATATGCCTTTTATTGTATTTTTGGCCCTTATCCCCCCCTCCCCCACTTTATTCCTTATCGACCAATTAAATTTTTTACTTGATCTTGGGGTCTAGGTCATAAAATATATCTAGCATTTTATTTCTTTTGTTTCTCTCTCTTTATTCTTTTATTTTGGCTTTAATTAATGTAATTTATACAATAATTATATAATAAATAATGAATGTTAATTTGGATAAATTAATGATATTTACATGCATTTGGTTGGGGTTTAAAGGCCAAAATGAAAGAATAAAGGCGATGAAATGGAGATTCATCAAGCATCTGAAGAGAGGCCCGCGTGGAAAAAAGATCACTGGAGGAGAGGTTCCAAGGCCTCGTCTTCCCTGAATCGCAGCTTCAAGCCGCATTGAGATCCGGTGAACCGAGTTATCGAGCGAGGATAGAAGGATCATAAATCCTTCAACCACAGGTAACATACTCCGCCATTTTATTTCTTTGATTTTCGTGTTTGATTAACATAGTTGATCCCAGATTTAGGTTACTTAATCATTATTCTAGAAATCCTCAATCCAGACCCTCATCCAATTTTGCAACAAATCGACTAAAATTCCCATCTATTACATAATCTTTCTGGAATAATAATAGACCTGCAAATTCCTTACATTTTTTCTTATATTTTTGGTACCTAACTAGGTACCAAACTACATACATTTGTTTTTACTTTTCCTTGCACTTGTGCTCCTGAACTATGGACCTTCTAGACACTATTCTATCATCATAGTATTTTGTCTTCATTTTATTTTTCTCAAGATTTTAAGGATTTCATCACATTTCCTCTGGATTTTATTCTTCGATTTTTGGATCGTTTTGATTTCATTTTGATTCCTTTCTCAAGCCCGCTACTCTACTATATGGTATCATTATTCCTTAATATTTTTTACGTACTATATTATAGATAAATTGATTGAAAAATATCCTTTTAGAAAAATAAATAAAAATTTTAAAAATAAAAATAAAATAAGAATAAAAACTAAAATGCAAAAAGAGTTTTCTGTCCAAAGAAGAGAAGAAAAGAAATAAAAAAAATCACAAAAATATTTTCTTCACTATAAAAATTCAAGTGCGATTTTATGCCTCATGTTCGACCGAGGAGTACTTTTCTGGATAAATAAAAATGTGAACACCAATTCAAAAGTGAAATAATTCATTTTCTCTATTCTTTCTCTCTCACTCACTCTCCTGAAGTGGTGGATTTTGTTTGATCATTAGATATTGCTCATCAATTTCTACAACCGACATTTTTGACAGCTAGCCAAATATATGTATCAATATAATGCGAGGGAGATGAGCGACCGATCTAAGATAGAGGCAGGGCAACTGTGGGTCTGCAAGTAAGGTAGCAAACCATTCGCCAGCTTCGGAAAATCATCAAACGATCTGTCGAAAGAACCTGACACGGAAGACCCCATCCTTTTTTGAAGATCACATGTCTTGATGAGTGCATATCTTAATGTGTGTTTTGTCATTTTGCATTGAATTTCGATGGTCATCAAATAGTTCGCCAACATATGTTGTGATTGGGCATTTTGTAAGTAAGAAGTCCTGACAGAGAATCATTTTTGGGACATGCCCTACCAAGGAAAATATCCTCTGGTGTGGCGGCTACAACATGTTGAGGAAGGGGGCAAGAGTAAGGGGAAGAGGGGGGGTATTTGTTGCGCAATGGAGAGAGCGAGTCGAGGGAGGGATCAAGAAGAGGAGATTGTAGGTGGTGCTGGTTATGAGGCTACAACGACGGGTCGATGGAACTGGCGGGGCTCAGGGTGGTGCTAGTTTCCATGGCGACGAGTGTGGGAGGGGGGGGGGGCAAGTGGTATTGATTGCCTAGTGCCGACATTGGGTTGAGTAAGGAGTGTGAGGTTTGGTTGCCACGACGGAGACAGTGAGTCAAGGGTGGGGGGAGACATGAGCGGAGGAAGGAAGAGGGATGTTGGGTTCCTATTATTTGAAAAGTAAAAAAATAAAACAAAATACATGAATATCGACCCTAGATATGGTATCGTTAGAAGAACTCGCATGACTAGTCGAGTTAATAGGCTACTATAACAAAGGGTTATTAGTGTAAACCGAAGTCATTTTTCAGTGTTCCATATATAATTCCGAATTATAGAGGGACCAACATGTAAATATGAAAATATACGGGATTTTGGGTGTAAAAATCTTTGAATAAGTAACTGGATCTCACCCATGAGTTCATGCAGCGAATAGTAAGAAATTTAAGCACAAAATACGATGAGATCTTTGATGCGGCAACGAATGTGCTATCAACCTCGAATATAAATCATTCTATTGTTTTGAGTCGAGCAATTTTTGTCTACAATAATTTGCCATGGATCGACTTGTGGCTCTAGAACTGCAATAGGATTCCAATACTCATCTACTTGCAACTCGTAATATAAATCACCAATATCTCCAAGAAAAATAAAATTTGATGCGACGATGCATCTACAAGATGCGTAATATATAATAGAAGTATATATGTCCTTCTTGATCCTTATGCAGATAGATATATATCTACCAGCCATGAAAGAGTCCTTCCTTGAGACTGCTCTGCATCTTGCGGAATCCCTTTATCGTTCGCTGGGCGAAGCTAGATCTCTTCACGATCTCCTTGTGCTCGGCCTCTATGGGTAACTCGCACAGCCGACAGGACTCGGTGATCTGCGGGGACGAAGCTGCTTTCTTCTCCACGATGTCAATCCCCCACGCAGCCGCAATCCTTTGCACGACAATCAATCGATCCGTATCCAAAAGAGCTTGCTTTCGTAGCTTTTTTTCTAGCTGCAACGTTAATATGGACACATGAGATGGATAACATTTAGCACAGTACCACTAAACAAAAATTGAAACCATAACATTTCTTTAGGTTAAGAGATGAGGAACGCATACGTGGTTATTTAATACGGGAACTTCGAGCATTCTTTCAAACTCAGAGAAGATGCGATTTATGAGGAGGCGTTCGTTGTGGGAGTTCGAGGAGAGGGCATCGTTGATGCAGACCAAACCTTTTCTTATTTGATGATGCACCGCCCTGCAGTTCATCGATACCAACACATCATTTTTCTGTTTTGAAATCTTACTTGGTAAATATAGATTTACAGTTTCCAACTTTCTTCTGCCTAAATACTGATTTCGGACAGGATAATATACAGAGAAAAAGGCTTAAAATCATTGACCAACTTAATCGCTATAAATAATTAGGATCGTTGAGCTTTATCCGATTTGGTGGTCGTTACAGCTTTGACTTCTTCAAAGTCGAATGAACTGTTTATTATCATTTATTTAAAGCCCTTCATTTAAACAGTAGTTCGAATAGCGAAATTCTAACGACTACGTACAGGAACTGAACTGCAACATAAGAGCTTAGGGAAGAAAATCTGCGTTTCCTCTAAGATAAGGAATGCAGTAAAAGAATGGCGGATCAAAGAAAATGTATCGTAAGAGACTTTGATCGTCGTCGTAGTAACTTACACACGTCTGAAAAACCTCTTCCTCTCTTTCAACGAGTCGCTGCAGTGCTCTTCAACTACGAGCAACGCATCATACAGAGTTAGCACGTCAAGGTAATGCTCCACCTTCAGCATCAACAAACACGAGAAACAGATATGGATCAGCAATGCACGTATATCTATAGATCAAGAGATGGGGTAATAAATAATTGATGAAGGATATATATTGAGTAGTACATACGTAATGCAACGATTGCTGCAGTTGCCTCGTGTTGAGAAGGCCCACGAGCTCCCTGCATTCGATCACACATCTTGCATACAACTTGTCCTTTATCTCTTTAATCATGCAGAAGATCAAATCCCCGTGCTTAGCATATGACTCGGGAGCCATATGTGTGTTCCTGCGAACGATCTCTTAGGGGTTAGGGGGATGATTGAACAGACGTGGACGAAGATCTAGGAACTCTTGTTTGATATCAAGTGGAGATGCAGATCGAAGGGGTTTATATATATAAATATTTGGACGACGCGGAAGTCCTTGTTGAAGCCATGTAGAGACGACGAAGTCCTTTTTGAAGCCAAGTAGAGTCGTAGTAGGATTATACGATTGTTCAAACTTATATGTTTACCGAAGGTTTGTTTTGAACTCGTACAGAACTGAAGCTTTTTTCTCGGGACGGTTACTCGTGATATACTAAACTCTTGAAAAGATAACTAAATATAATTGCTTCTTATAAAATTAGTATTACAAATGGCGTCTTCGTAAATTAATATTGGTCTAAAGTCCACCACTTATACATGAATAATTATAAAGAGAAAATTTTGCTTGGAGAGATGTTTCTACAAAGAAGTAATATTTAGATATTTATTCATCTTCACCATAATATCTCGATATTTCCCTTATGTCTATCAAAAAAATTCCAGTAATGAATGAGAATTCAAGAAATAACTAAATTTCTCATCCAAAATATCTTTTACCCATTTGGAGGGTTGATTAATCCTCATTTCATCACCTTTATTCTTTCATTTTGACCTTTAAACCATAGCTAAATGCATGTATATATCATTAATCTGTCAACATAAACACTATATAAATGATACAAAATCCAGTATAAAATACTTTATAATTAATGTATTCAATTCCAAAATTAAAAAATAAAGGAATAAAAGAAAAAGAATTGAAATAGAAATGTATTAAATGACCCTAGACCAAAAGACCCAGTCGTCATAATAACTTGTCGACAACGAATAAAGTGGGGGGAGATAGGGCAGAGAATTTGTACCGAAAATACACAGAAACTATAATTTTTAATTCATCAATAATTATATTTTGAGGGCTATTTTATTTTATTTTTTTACACATCAAATAATAAAACTCTCAACATGAATATTTTACATAGAAATAAAAAAAATACAAAATTGATTTCACTGAAAAGTTATGCACAGTGTGCCCAGGACACACAAAATAAAAAGCCAAAATAAAAACTTCGTGGACATGTATATTCTCCATATTCCATCAAAATTGATCGAGATCACCTTTATTGTTCATAAAAGTAAATAATCTATTTAAAAAAATGATTTCATTCAATTTGGTGCTAAGATGCGAAAGTTAGATTTTGGGCCCCTATTGTGCAGTATACATGTATATTATAGTCAATATATTTATTCTTTATAGTTTTCAACTTATTTTATTTCTATAAATTTGTAAATATTTTTCTAAAACACATGTGCATAATTAAAATAAAAAATCATTAAAAAGAAAATAAAGCAAATATTATATTCCAAACATAGATAAAGTATATTTATATAAACCTATAGAGAATATGTACCTAATTAATGAAGTATACAAATAAATTCATAAAAATACAACAAAATACGTAAATATTTAATTAAATAAATTAAAAATATAAAAAGACATGTATATAATAATAAAATATATAATACAAAATAAAAATAAAATATCAAAATACATGTATATTTACCTATTTTTGTACATGCAAATATTAAACTATAATAAATAGCATCGAAAAAATAAATAAAAATATGCATTAAATACTATATAAAATTAAAAAAAATTATTTTTCACCATAAATTAATAAAATCATTTGTTATTTTTTATCTAGTTAATGAAGCATTTTGGCCTCTGATTTTTCTGGTTGGTCCACATGGACCAACCAAATCCTATCATTAGTTGACTTCGTCAACTGGCCTCCCTCTCTCCTTCTTAAGCATTGGTCAGAACCTGATTTCCTCCCATTTTCCCGCATGCGCTAACGATTCTCTGCCTTGGCGTGCTAAGAAAATTGCGGAGATTTGATCTCCTTAATTCATGCCAAGGCTAGAGATATCCGCAATCTTCATTGATTATGGCTCAATCATAGCATGACGAACTCAACTTTAGCGAGGGTCTAAAAATATCCTCGCAAGAAGAGAAGATAGTGTGTCTCTAAGGCGACTGCTCACTAAATCCAAGATCGATCAACAATCTACCCACACAATGTAAAGAGGAAGCAATGCAAGCAAGTGTGAATCAAAATTTATTATAACCCTATAATAAAATGTCTATAGTGACAAGTATGGTAGGGTATCGAACACATGAAGAATGAGGGATAGACAACAAAAATTAATTAGAAAAGACAACAAGTGTTTTTGGGCTTCAGAGGATTTTTGAATTTTTTACGGGTTTTAAATAAATGTATATATATCGGATTTTTGTTTTTTTTGTATTTTTTATTAGTTTTTAGTTTTGTAATTTTTGTTTTCTTTCTAAGTTTTCTAATTTTTATACTAATAATAAATAATAATAATATAAGTAAAAGCTAAGTATATATAAGGATGTAAGATTTTAAATATATAGATATAACTAGATACTAAAAATCACTAAATAAAATAATTTTGTCTTTTTTTCTCTATGTTACTATTGTTCTTATAATTTTTACTATTTTTTGACATTTAAATTGAATTAATATGGCAAAACAGTAACTAATATTAAAAGTACATCATGTTTAGGAAATTAAAAATAACTAAAACATTTAAAATTTTCCAAAACTATTTTTAATGTATAATATATTATATAATAAAATTCAAAGATAGAAATATTGTTTTGGATTTTTATAGATTTTTTTATAATTTTGTAAGGACTTTGGTGCTTTTGAATTTTAACTGTTTTTCTTTTTCTATTATTAAGGATTTTTTCTGTAGATGCAGAATAGGATAATAAACAAAATATATTTTTTTAGAATTTTTTCAAAACATTTTTAATTTTTATATTTTTCTAAGATAAACATAGAAAAAGTAGCTTTGTTTTTAATTTTTAATAAATTGAAATAAAGGATAAAATACCTTAATAAAAATATATACTATAGAATATGATATAAGATATTTATGCTAATTTTCTAAGAATTGTAAGGCACAAGAACTATTTTTAAAAAATAAAGTCTACAAAAAGAAAATACAATTTGGTAGGGATATTTTTGTAAATATTTCAAGTTTAGGTACTAGACCTAAACATCATAAAGAAGTACATGGATAAAACTATAATTTTTCCAGATATTTTCACTAATATATACTGGGAGTGGTATTTCTGTAATTAACTCAAAGTCGGGGGAGAGGGGCAGATGTAAAATTTCTAGAAAATATTATACTAATATTCCAAAAATGAGGACTAAAAAGAAATACTGCATTTTCGAGGGCTCAAGTATAAAATACCTAGTCACCTCACGCACACTTGCATGTAAGGTGACGCGGATTGGACCTAAGCGCAAATATGGAAAGTATATAGTGAAATGAAAAATATCTAAAATATTTACGATACTGACCAAAGTTTATGGACTAAATATAATATACAAAATCTCCAGGGGTAGCGGACAAAATTACCCCCACGGTGCGATCTAACAGTGTAGTTGATTTTACTTGACACGTGTCGGCTAACAGATGGCTGGTACTAGTTCTTAGTGGACGGGATGGATCAGATCCAGCGATGTGATCTGATGGTCGAGGTGCTTCACATCCGATGGTAGTTGTTGCTTCTTGCGTCGAGGCCCGATCGGACGACTCGAAGATGGCATGAAAGAATTGGGAAGAAGCTCGCTGCTTGCGAGCTTCGATCAGCCCTACTATCCAACTCGAAGCAATTGGGAGTGATGACGCGCCTGACAATCGGGTTAAGTATGTAAATAAAAATGGTCGTTGTGACCCAAATCACCTAGCGCGGTCAATCGGAAAAATTATTAAAACCACTCAAAACAGATAGAAATCAATGAAACAATGTAAGCGGTCTTCGCTATTCTTTTTACCTGGTATAGCGACCAGGGTCGAACACAAGGAGCACGATTTAAAAACTCTATAGTCAGATTTCAAAAGTGAATTTTTGGTGGTTTTTCAATTTTTCAATTTTTTTATTTTTTTTAAAAGAAGGACAATATGCACAAAAGAGTAAAAACACACACAAACTGCTCTTTTTGAATTTTTCAGAATAACTAAAAATGTTCAGAAAAGTCCAAAGAAAATGTTTTTGTGTTTTATATGTTTTAAAATATTTTTGGTAATTTTTTTTCGCAATTTTCCGATGTTTTTGTGATTCTCTAAAAATGAGACAATGCAAAATAAGCAAATTATTCACAGTCAGGAGTCTTTTGCAATTTAAAAGTTCAAAACTCCAAATGATTATTTTTAAATAAACTAGAAAGCAATATCTACAAAAAGAGACCAAAATCACTATTTTTGGATTTTCCTGTAATTTTCTGCAATTTTTATAAGATTTTTTGTATTTTGCAATTTTTTTTAGTTTTATATATGAAAAATGCACAAAGATTGGAAAGAAATTAAAACAAGTCAAAATACACCTATAGAAATTTTTACGGAATTTTTAAACACTTTTTCGATTTTTATGAATTTTCGAAGTTCAAGCATGCAAAAAGACAAAGTTTTTGATTTTTTTACATATATCAAATAAAGTCAAAATGCTGTGAAAAATTTACACAATGAAATACACTACAGCAGGAGTATGCACGAATTTTTACAAAATTTTTAGATGAATAAAAACATTTATTTTAATGAAAAGAGCAAGCAATAAAGAGTCTGCAGTCCAGGGGCTTACTTGTAATTATTCAAAGTTTATACATAAAATAATAACAGAAATAGATATGCGGGCAGAATTTGCAATTTACCCAATGATGGAGGTAGGAGTGATTCTGCAATAATGAAAACCTTCGGAGGTTTCTTTATAATTTCTCCAAGAATTTTTTTTAATTTCAAAAGCCCCACTAGGGTTCCTGTTGTTCTTTGATCTCAATACCCAAGGAGGGAGTACCGCCGCACACCTCAAGAGGAGCAGGAGGGGCGGCACTCGATGGCGGTCGTCGCGGCGCCGGTGGGCGAAGCGCGCAGGGGCGCCGCCACGCGGGGTGCGCGGGGGGCTGAGGAGGTGGCGCACGGCGGCACCGCTGGAGCGCGGGGCGTCCACGCGGCGGGGAGGGGCTCGCGCGGCGCCGGCGCGAATGAGGGAAGGCGGCGCGCGGATGGAGATCTGGAGGTCGGCGGGCGGAAGGCACGCAGGGGGCGGTGCCTGGAGGGGCGGCGCAGCCGCTGGAGGCGCGCGGGGCGCGGCCCGCGCGGAGGCTGGCGCTAATGCGGGGCGCCGCCCGCGGAGGGGAAAGACTCGGCGGAGGGGGCTGGCTGACGGCAGGAGGTCGCGCCGCGCGCGTGACGCCGGCGTCGCGGTGGAGAAGCCCACGCGCGCGCGGGGATGCACGCTTGGAGGAGGTCGCGGGTTTGGCGGGGCGGCGTTGCCGCCCTGTGGGTGGAGTCGGCCTGGAGCAGGAGGTGGCGCGGGGCGGCGCAGCCGCCCACTGAAGACGGCGCTGTGGCGGAGGAGGGCGCCGCGGGATGGGCTGCTCAGAGGAGGGCGCGGTCGGCGCCGCAACGCCTGGGCGGAGCGGAGTGGGAGGCGGCGGCCAGGACAGCCGCGGGGGCGTGTTGAAGGGAGGCCGCCGGCGGGCGGCGCTGACGCGACCGGTGGATGCGCCGGCGTCGGTGCGAGATGAGAGCGGAGGCTGGCCCCAGCGGCTGGAGTCTGGTGCTGTCCGTGGGCGGATGTGTTGCTTGTTTTATTTATTTATTTTTTATTTTTTTGATTATTTTTTAGGTAAACTGCATAATATTTTTTTTTGTTTTTATTTGACCAGAAATGTAACAGTAAACTAGAATTTTTTATTGTCTCTTTTTTTAGATATTTTCCTGCAAAACAACATGTTAGAAACAAAACAATTTTTTTTTATTTTTCTTTTTAACCTGCAAAACAAGGATTAGAGAGAAAAGATAAATAGACAAAAAAATTATTTTTTTTGTATTTTTTTATATCCTGCAAAACAAATGTTAGATAGAAGAAATTTTTTTTTACTTTTCCCTACAAAAATAAATGTAAGATTAACAGGAAAAATTATTTTCTGTAATTTTTTTTTCTTTTATTATTTATTTATAAACAAAATTAGGAGGCATGAGCATGGAATTGGATCCGCGAAATGAGGATAGATCCGTGTCTCCGACCACTGTACGTGGTCGGAGGTGGAAGGTTGCGTGAGGTAGAAATGGAATGCGTGAAGATCGTGACGCGAGATGAAAAATCGGTTTCGGGTGAAAATGTATGGGATTTTTTTATGATCTAAATTCTAAAAACTACACCTACGCTAACATCTAAACCTACAATTTACCTACGAGAAACGACAAGTAAAAGTGGATCTCACCTCGGGGATCGGACAAGCCATGATGGCCTCGACAAAGCACAAATCTCTGTCACCGACTGGATCGGAGGCTAGGACCCTCTTCAACAAGAAATCTCTCGGAAACCGGGCTCCTCTCCGCCAAAGATCGATCAAATGTGAATGAGGGAGGAGAAGCCCATTAAAAAGAGGCAAAAAATCAAAAAAGGAAAATATTTACAAAAAAAGGAATGTGTTTATGGGATGGATTAATAAAATAATTAAATTAATAAATTAATTAAATAATTAATTACGAAATTCGAAATAAATAAATTAAATTAATTAATAAATTAATTGGAAATTAATTGGCCACCTTAATGGTGGCCATAAAAGGTATGCAATCAAATCCAATATATAAGGCATGTTATAATATCAAATCAATCAAATAAAATCAAATAATTAAAAAAATTCGGAATTAATTTAAATTAATTAATTAATGTTAGGTAATTAAATTTTTTGGTGATTTTTATTTAAGGAAATTAGTGGTATACATATATTATATACATATAATATAATGTACATAGGTGAAAATAAGGAAATAATTTTTACACAAGAATTTTTTTATTTTAATTTTTTTAATTTTTATTTTTATTTAAAACAATATTTATAATATATACATTATGAAAAATAAATATTAATAATTATATACACAAATATATGGGTAAACTGCACAATACACCCCAGAAAATCGACTTTTTAACCGTAACTCCAAAAAAATACGAAACCACAGCCATTTGAAAGATAATTTAATTTATAGTATTATGGAAGTGAGTTTGGTTCGATTTGAGCTCATATGGAGCCGGAATTGATGTTTCAATTATCGCACTACGGCTTTTTCTGGGTGTAATTATTTACAATATATACAATATTTTATTTTATAAAAATTTTTATTATTTACAACACAATTTTATTCACAACTTTTATTTACAAAAATAAGTGATTTGAGGTCAAATTATATACAAATAAAATAATGTAAGTTTTATACAAATATACATGAAAAATATGTACAAGACATTTTTGATTTTTCTGACAGACAACCTTATCTCCCCCTACTTTATTCCTGATCGATCAAGTCAAGTCTTGACCTTCTCTCGGGGTTTGGGTCAGTCTGTATTTATTGCATAAACACATCCTTTTCTTTTTCTTTCTTCTTTATTCTTTTATTTATATACAAAAGGTGTTAAAAATGCATAATTAACAAATGCATGCAAAATGGTAATTTTATGAAATTAGTGGTTATTTACAGGTATTTGACTAAGGAAAAGAGGCTAAAATAAAAGAATAAAGGCGATGAATTGTGGATTCATCAGGGAGTCCCGCATGCGGCTCAAAAGTTGCTTGGAAGCTTTCCGCATCTGTTGGTGGTCTTAGGAAGCTCTTGAGCTCATTAATGTAGCTTTGGAGGGTCGAAGAAAGTTCATATCCAGGAAAGCTTCAACTGGAATCAAAATCGCCTCCAACGAGGCTTTCAACCTCATAGACCTGCATAGTAAGCTCAAACACAAAAAGGTGATTGGTCTGATGGGTTTATTTATGGAAAATGGAGCGAAATGGGATGCGACGATGACCTCCGACGATGCGGCGATGCTGGAGGTCGGATTGCTCGATCTGAGCAAGATCGATATGACTATAGGTGTGTGGGGCATAGAAGAAGCGTTAGGGGAAGAGATGAGGGCAAAAAAGGGGGTGGAGTATGGTCAAAGTACGATGGAAAGGTTCGTTGAAGCTCAGCTCCGACGAACTACGAACTTTGATTTTTAATGAAATAAATGTGAAATTAACTAGAAATAAAACCTAATCTATTCTATTGTTAAGCCTAGGAACTGAAAAATGCAAGGAATAATTGCCCACCTACATGGAGGAGATGGGAGCAGAGCTTGCCAATGGAGCTTGGATCTTCAACCTCGGGTCCTCTTCCTCCACGCCAAATACGTCTTTAACATTCTTTTTGTCACCAAGATGCTTCACAGCACGATATTCAGGAATTTCAAGGGCTAAGGGAGATCAGAATTCAAATGAGGACCGACAAGAGGTATATGTAGAGGTTAAGTAATGAATCCACGATTCATCGTCTTTATTCTTTTATTTTAGCATCATTTCCTTAGTCAAGCACCTGTAAATATAACTAATTGCATAAATTACCATTTTGCATGCATTTGTTAAAAATGCATTTTTAATACTTTTTGTTTATAAAAAAAAAGAAGAAAATAAAAAGAGAAGAAAATAAAGGAGGTATTTATGCAATAAGTACAGACTGACCCGAACCCCGAGAGAAGGTCAAGACTTAATCGGATCAACCAAGAATAAAGTAGGGGGAGATAGGTGAAGGATATGGTTAGATCCTCAAGCGCATCACGGAAGCGTGAACGTCGCATCGAATACGACGTGGAGCGACTAGTCGCACTAGCTGCTCGATGCAGCGGAATTTAAAAAATTTTATACGACGAAACCACATGATCCAAGAACACTTCTCGGATCGTTTCGTCTAAACCACAAACAAGTAATAGGATTACCTCTTGAAGCGTGGTTGCGATCGAGTCTCTAAACGAAGAGACCTCCTGTCTCAAGTCCGATCCGATGGAGGAGACGCTTGCGAGCGCGGGGATGAACCACGTGCTTCTCGCAATCCATGTTGATGATCCAAGCGGCAGATCTCCTGATCTCGACACACGAGATCCGACGTCTTCTTCACGAGCGAGGCGCACCGAAGGAGATGGAGATCCACGAGCAGAAGAACGGGCAGCATAACGACGACGCCGCGGCGATGGAGATCCTCTCCATGGCATCCATGGTGGACGGCCATGAGAGGGAGAGAGAGGGCTGACCTCTAGAGAGAAAGAGAGAGAGAGAGAGAGAGATGCTTCTCAAGCATTACGTGTAAAGAGAGAGCATGGGTATGCCTCTCTATTTATAGGGTTTTGGGATCCATGGATCTCAATCCATGTGTCTCATAAAATCAATGGTTGAGATTGATTTATGATAATCCAATGGTCAAGATTGTTGTTGGTAAAAGCCAACAACTTGTGATTTAATTTTGATTAAATATATTTGATAAATCAAATATATATTAATACCAAATTAAACCAATCAAATAAGGAGTGAGAAATCAATTGGGAGCCTCCTTCCCCATTAGGAGAGGTGGACGGCCACCAACTCCTAATTGGAATTGGTGCCGCCCCCCCTCTTCCATATGGGGAGGGCAATCCCATGGATTACATGGGATTGCATATCTCCTAATATTTCTCTCTACTTATTTTCCCAACAATTTTCACCAAAAATAATTTCAATTAATTTTGGGAATATTGCAATCTTGACATTGGAATATTGTGAATCACATTCACAACCCAAAACAACATATAATTTACATTGTCAATTAATTACACAATGTGTATCTAATACACATAATAATTAATCAACACATATAAATTATAATTAGCTCTCTCTAATACATTATAAATCACATTTATAATATATTATGAATAATTGGATATTACTATCCACATTATTCTTATCCATAATAATTAAATCATATTTAATTATATTGGATAACTTATTCTCATGTTTTCAAATAATATGAATCACATTCACATTATTTACATCTTTTGATAATTAAATCACATTTAATTATCCAAGATAATTCTCCTTATAATATGAATCAAATTCATATTACTCATGATAATTAAATCACATTTAATTATCCATTTTCTCAATGCTCGGATACATATATCAACAATAGAATTATCCATGAACTCTTTCATAGATAATGCGCTTTCTCCGCGAATACTTGGAGATAAGGACAGGGCGATTGTATTGTTCCACGTATAGTGACATGGATAATGAGATCACATCTCAAATCCAGATCTCGGGCCTCCCATAGATGCTTGATTAAATCAAGACCGCAAATCTAATCTTCTCATTGAATCTGAATTACATTCAGATCAATGTCCAACATTTGGACTAAGATCAGATTACTTCTCTACTGAGAGGAGTCACTAAAATCCAGACCCGTTTCATCACTCCCTAGGAATGGAAGCGTCATGGTTATACAATCGTTTATGATCACATCACCCTCAGGTATTCCCAACACCTGTACATCCTGCATACTGGAAGACTCAGATTAAACCCGAAGTATTAGATCAACTTTACACTGCCTACTTCAGGGTTTTATCAGTAAGTTTCTCATTCGATCATTGGAAGTCGGTATTGATCATATACTTTCCAAAAGCATATATCATACCTAGGTCTTGATCATATACTTTCTAAAAGTATATATCAAACCTACAAATTCAGTCAAGCTTCTAAAGCGAGACGACCATGCGCATGGAATTTGATTCTTCCAAATATCTCATGAGTGAGCTCATGTCTTCCGGTTCAGTAACTGAACCTGTATGATCCCTTTGAGAGATCGTATTACTCATATGCCCTTATATGCACACCAGCGCGCCGGTGTATAGACCTTGATTAGGTCATCAACCTATTGGTCTGCCAAATGTACATACTCAAACATATAGTAACACATCTGTCTCCGGTCAGAGGATGTGTGCCTGTATCGCGACAGCATACGATATAGGACTTTGGTTATCTCGATCTCGTTAAGTCAACTCTTTGACCTAACTAATCTGACACCTCCGAATCTCTATTCCTATGCAGAGGACCTGCATCAAGAGGTCGGTCAGATATCAGCCTAACTGAGATAGGATTGCCATCTCCTACTCAGGCTGGAGATCATCTCTTAATAATCATTTGACGGTGCTTGACGAGTCCTCAATCTAACTCATTAGATATTCATCTAAGCACCAGCCTCTATGATTCAATAATTGAATCAACAGCTGTATGATCATTAAGATGGCCATGGTACATAACCCTAATTGTACTAAGGGACCTATTATGCAAATTCTATACTCTTTATTTCAGATCAAGGAGTGAATTGCAATAACATTTATTGCATAATGGCTCGCCGTGGGCTCGCATGTCCAACAATCTCCCACTAGCCCAAAGAGCCATTAATGGGCTAATCATTTAAACTCACACTCATGTGACAATCATAGGCTATTTAGTAAATAGCTAGGTAAGCTGATCAGTCACTCTGTTCCCAAGAGACTACACCAAGTCCTTTTACGGCACTTGCATATCTCCTAGTAACAGTGCTCGCATCCAATGCGAATGTTCCATCTCATGCAACCGATACTCAATTTTGTTGGTTATAGTGTCCTTGACACTATATCTTAAGAATTGTTATAACCAGTATTTCCATAATCCTTATCAGAATACCTTTATCCCTGGAGATCACTATCTCCAAAGGTATCCAAAGTTAAGACCTTTTAGATCACTATCTATAAAGTCTTAAGTATTTGAAGATAAGACTTTGAGATCACTATCTCTAAGTTTCATCATCTTTAAAGATATTGATATTACTGCAATCAAGTGTTTTATGTCCACAGTAGAATTAGTAACAGTTTACTACTCCCACTGCACGGTAGACATCTGGCCCTTGTACACATTTAGCATACACTTAGCTTCTCATAACTGATGCACAAGTGCAAGCAGTTCTAGCATTCACTTCCTCAACTCTTTGAGTTGCTATCCCTTTAGACAGGTCACTACCACATCTTAAGGGAAGGAAGCCTTTCTTGGAATTTTTCCAGAAAATGGAATAAGTCCAAGGTGTACTACTAATGTGACGGTTCCAATACCCTCTTTTCCTTGATTCTGAACAACTTCAGAATTAAGATCTAAGAGGTATCCTTTGAGATCGTATCTCTAGGTATGGAACAACCAAATTTTAAAACACTTATTATTATCCTTATATCATTCCAAATGATTAGAATAATATCTACATTTAGCACGATGAACACAATGGCACTCCCACTAAGCTTCACATGGTTCATCAAGATTTTATCTGAAATCATAGCATTTATAATTTCATCAAATCTTATGTTCCAACTACAAGAAGCTTATTTGAGTCCAAAGATGGAGTTCTTTAGCTTGCACACCTTGCTTTCCTCAACCACAAAGCCTTGGGGCCAGTTCATATGAATATCCTCAAAGAGGTATTCATAGAGGAATACAATCTTGACTCACATCATGAAGATGTCATAGTCAAGTTGTGTAGCTATAGTTAGCAATATTCTGATGGGTTAAAGCAAGGTCACTGGAGAGCAAGTCTCATCGCAAGCGATGTCTTCTTTTCGGTGTGTAGCTCATGGCTACGAACCGTGCTTTGAAGGTCTATACCTTCTCATCAGGTTCCCTCTTTCTCTTGAAGATCCATTTACACCTTAATGGGTCTGGCCCATATAGGTGGATCCTCGAGGGTCCATATACAACACTTGTATATGAAGTCTACATTAGACCTTTATTGCTAACATCCATCTTTCCATGTTATGATCCTCAGGAATTTCATCACATGAAATCCGATCATTGTCAGATTTCTCTTACACATGGAATCCATCCTCAAACTTATTTGAAGAGGTATTAGTGTTTCATCTTTGTCCTTTTAGTTTCCAATTTTAGGAGCCTCATTATCTTCTTAAGATTAAATGAGTTCCTTTACTTCATTTTTATCTTGATTTTTAAGAGAGTCATCCTCTAAGAATCACATTCTCAGAGAAGAGATCCTTTAAGAATCTCAAGGTCATAAAGTAGGTATAAAATACCATCCTTTATTTTCCTAATGAAGTAGCACTCTCTAGTGCTAGATTCCAGCTTTCAAGCATGGAACCTTATTAAGTATATAATGTAGTCTCTACTACATATATACTTTGGAAACTAAGAGATAATTATGCTAGGATTAATCATCGATCAAATCATGTCACACATGATCAATTGTATCTCCCTACAACTCCATTGAGTTAAGGTTCATTAGGAGGATTGAGATAGGAAATGATATTCATATCTCCATAAGGTATTTCTTGAATTTATCTAATAGGTACATGCTACCTTGATTAGATCAAATTCATTTCATCTTCCATCAAACTTTGGTTCTAAACCAAAATTGTGAAATCTTTGAACATTTCAAAGTTTTTCTAAGTGAAGAAAATAAATCTCATATCACAAATAATCACTAATAGATATCATATATCCACAATGTTTATTCTGATATAGATGATTCACATACATTAATATGTATGAGATCTTGAATACCTTAACATCTTACACCTTTCCCAAAGAAGGGTGTATTGGACATTTCACTTTGAATACAATATTCACAAGTATGTGAGAATTTGAATCTTTAGACAATCTAAAGTTTCATATCTTACTAGTCCATTGATCTCATCAATAGACATATGTCCAAAACTTGATGCCAGATCATTGTCAAATGATCTTTATCCTCCTATTGATCTTTTAAAGGTTTAATTTTCAGTATTAGAAATCTTAATGAACCATTCAATAATTTTCTAATTTAATAGAGTCCACTAGATTTTAGATTACTATCTGAAATATTTCCATCATAACTCTTTATGATAGATTTATTACAGAATTCATGTTTATATCCAACAATTAGAAATAAACAATGAGTGTATTCTAATATCTAGGTCATAGAGACATTCTCTAAGACTAAGGGCTCCCACTGAAAATATGAAGTCTATTGATCTCATGGAAACTGTTGCAACACTTGCATCACTTTCAACATGGATGATCAATAAACCTTAAGATCAAATTTCTAATATTCTAATACATATGCAACCAATTGCAAGTGTTATTAGAAGATTGAGATACAATTATTAGACTTTACCTTATCAAATAAGTAATTCAATTTCAATGATTATATGTAGATTATACTGATGCTCCATCCGAGTCCTTTTCTGAGGATTCTAGACAGACTTGATAGTCATACTATCAACACATCAACTTATTGCAGCATTGGCATTCATCCAACTCTTTGGATGTCATATGGAAGTCACAGAAGTACAGTCAACTATTTGATTATACTTCTTGTCTGGGTCCAACCCATGCTTCCACTGTGCTCCCTTTATCTATAAACAACCATTGCTTAAGATTAAGGATCTCTTATGTTAAAATCAAAAAATTTCAATATAAGAGTATTTCAACATTTATACATGCTTCATTAAATTCATACAATATGAATATTATGAAGCTTCATGAATGACTAGAGTAAAGATAGTAGAATGATGACACTCATCACCTACATCCATCTAAACTCTTAAAGCATAGGTTCAGGTAGGTACTCAAACAATTTGAATACATTATCTCTAATAGAGCTACCATTCTACATGATGTAGAGAACCATGTCATTCATGATTAAATGTCAAGAGCACATATGTATGCCAGAATATCTTTATTGATTTTATAAGGATTAATTTGATAATTACGATCATCATCGACATGTCACTTCAAAAGTACATTCGATAAGATCAAGACTTATAGAGACATACAAACCCTAGGGTTTTAGTCCTATTGTCTTATTTAATTATCACTTCTCATTATTATGAGAAAAACTTGCACATTGCAGCCACATACATTATGTGTCCAATCGCAAGTACAATATCTGGATCAAGGGTCCAATCCATGATATTCTACTGGTTATTAATGAGTATAACATTGAGTGGGTTTAATGAAGGATTATCTGAAATAAGTAATTTGCATAAGGGTATATATTTATATATATATACATGTTTTACTTTGATTTAGGAATTTTTATATCAAAGTTGTCTTGCCATGTCAACAATGAAAGTTCATTCCCTTAATCACTTTCAATGTAAGAGATATACATACCATTATATCTCAAGCAAGATCTGGGATCTCCTTCCTTATCTTTGTTGCATCCCAATAATATGAGAACCTACAACTCGGATAAAAAGAAGCGGGAACACAATCCGCCTTGCAAGTCCAACTTGCATCTCCCAATTCGGTCTTTAATACCCGGGCCCACCACCCCTAAGGTGATGTTGACCCGTCATTAATTGAACCAACCGTCAACAGGAATACAACTCGCTATGCGCAATCCAATATCGCCCCAATAATATGAGGACCCGATATTGGGGTCACTACGCATACGTCCTTACTCTTTCGAGAAGTGACGAGCCCGATCCAAATGGATCATATGCAGGAGCTGTCACTTCGGACAGGCGTCTCCTACATATAATATATGGCGACGAAACTCTTCGCCTTGACGGGAGACCATGGATGTCACTTATGTGATCCTCCATATCTTATTCAAATTAAATTAATTTCTATGAATCACATTCATATAATTAATTCTTCCAAGGGAATTATTAGCTCTAATCATATTAGAGTATTTTCAATTGGATATAATTAACTTAATCATATTAAATTAATTATCAATCCAATTCAATCAATCAAACTTAATTTTATGCTTGAATATATATGATATTATTCTCAAAGTACGTATTAATTCGAATTTTAATAATTAGAAAAATACATCATAATCCCTCGGACATTATCCCGGCCCTACCCGCTGTCATGGCCAGTACCGACGGGAGTGGGGCGGACCACATACGTTGCAACCCGCTGACCAGCGATCCCCGACTAGACACCATATCCACCTCGGGAAAGGATAATGCCAAATTGATTATTTTGTACTTGAGATGGTCATCGGTTCTTCAACCGAAATTATACCATATAGTAATCAAAACAATTTTGATTATAAGGAAATTTGCTAGACAAATTCCCAAGTCCTATTCAAGCAAGAAGTTTGATGATTGTAATTCCAATTAAGGTTTAGATCAAATCTAATCAACTAATTGGTTGGGGCCAAGTCAATTAGGCAAATAATCATGTTTCAATATTTCACAAATATTTTTCAAGATTATTTCACGAAATTAACAATTAATTTCACTAATTGACAATCACTTGGTTCTAGATTAGGAAAGCAATTTCAGCAGTGACCCCTACTTACTAAAATTGGCATATCTCAATCATATTAAATCCAAATTAAGCAAAGTCAATTTCTAAAGTTTGCTAATTTGATTTAGGACAGAACCTAAGTAATGTTTCACGCATTTCGAGGCAAGTCTAAACAGTAATTAACATTTTAATCACGTTCAGATTCACAGTTCCCGCAACAGTGCATACATGTCCATTAAAATGACCATATCTAGAGCATACGAAATCCGATTTACGCAAACTCAGATCCTATGGTTTCCTTATTTAATGGGGAACAAAATCCAAGTGCTATTTTTGTGTTTAAACAATTTAAACAGGGCCGAAAAATTACACTAAACAGATCTGCGAAAATGAAATGCGATAAAACTTTCGCAACCTTAACGAACCCAAATCGTCCTCGGTTAGCGAATCATATTCGAAACCGTTGACCTAAGGCTCTGATACCACTTGAAGGATATGGTTAGATCCTCAAGCGCATCACGGAAGCGTGAACGTCGCATCGAATACGACGTGGAGCGACTAGTCGCACTAGCTGCTCGATGCAGCGGAATTTAAAAAATTTTATACGACGAAACCACATGATCCAAGAACACTTCTCGGATCGTTTCGTCTAAACCACAAACAAGTAATAGGATTACCTCTTGAAGCATGGTTGCGATCGAGTCTCTAAACGAAGAGACCTCCTGTCTCAAGTCCGATCCGACGGAGGAGACGCTTGCGAGCGCGGGGATGAACCGCGTGCTTCTCGCAATCCATGTTGATGATCCAAGCGGCGGATCTCCTGATCTCGACACACGAGATCCGACGTCTTCTTCACGAGCGAGGCGCACCGAAGGAGATGGAGATCCACGAGCAGAAGAACGGGCAGCATAACGACGACACCGCGGCGATGGAGATCCTCTCCATGGCATCCATGGTGGACGACCATGAGAGGGAGAGAGAGGGCTGACCTCTAGAGAGAAAGAGAGAGAGAGAGAGAGAGAGAGAGAGAGAGATGCTTCTCAAGCATTACGTGTAAAGAGAGAGCATGGGTATGCCTCTCTATTTATAGGGTTTTGGGATCCATGGATCTCAATCCATGTGTCTCATAAAATCAATGGTTGAGATTGATTTATGATAATCCAATGGTCAAGATTGTTGTTGGTAAAAGCCAACAACTTGTGATTTAATTTTGATTAAATATATTTGATAAATCAAATATATATTAATACCAAATTAAACCAATCAAATAAGGAGTGAGAAATCAATTGGGAGCCTCCTTCCCCATTAGGAGAGGTGGACGGCCACCAACTCCTAATTGGAATTGGTGCCGCCCCCCCTCTTCCATATGGGGAGGGCAATCCCATGGATTACATGGGATTGCATATCTCCTAATATTTCTCTCTACTTATTTTCCCAACAATTTTCACCAAAAATAATTCTCAATTAATTTTGGGAATATTGCAATCTTGACATTGGAATATTGTGAATCACATTCACAACCCAAAACAACATATAATTTACATTGTCAATTAATTACACAATGTGTATCTAATACACATAATAATTAATCAACACATATAAATTATAATTAGCTCTCTCTAATACATTATAAATCACATTTATAATATATTATGAATAATTGGATATTACTATCCACATTATTCTTATCCATAATAATTAAATCATATTTAATTATATTGGATAACTTATTCTCATGTTTTCAAATAATATGAATCACATTCACATTATTTACATCTTTTGATAATTAAATCACATTTAATTATCCAAGATAATTCTCCTTATAATATGAATCAAATTCATATTACTCATGATAATTAAATCACATTTAATTATCCATTTTCTCAATGCTCGGATACATATATCAACAATAGAATTATCCATGAACTCTTTCATAGATAATGCGCTTTCTCCGCGAATACTTGGAGATAAGGACAGGGCGATTGTATTGTTCCACGTATAGTGACATGGATAATGAGATCACATCTCAAATCCAGATCTCGGGCCTCCCATAGATGCTTGATTAAATCAAGACCGCAAATCTAATCTTCTCATTGAATCTGAATTACATTCAGATCAATGTCCAACATTTGGACTAAGATCAGATTACTTCTCTACTGAGAGGAGTCACTAAAATCCAGACCCGTTTCATCACTCCCTAGGAATGGAAGCGTCATGGTTATACAATCGTTTATGATCACATCACCCTCAGGTATTCCCAACACCTGTACATCCTGCATACTGGAAGACTCAGATTAAACCCGAAGTATTAGATCAACTTTACACTGCCTACTTCAGGGTTTTATCAGTAAGTTTCTCATTCGATCATTGGAAGTCGGTATTGATCATATACTTTCCAAAAGCATATATCATACCTAGGTCTTGATCATATACTTTCTAAAAGTATATATCAAACCTACAAATTCAGTCAAGCTTCTAAAGCGAGACGACCATGCGCATGGAATTTGATTCTTCCAAATATCTCATGAGTGAGCTCATGTCTTCCGGTTCAGTAACTGAACCTGTATGATCCCTTTGAGAGATCGTATTACTCATATGCCCTTATATGCACACCAGCGCGCCGGTGTATAGACCTTGATTAGGTCATCAACCTATTGGTCTGCCAAATGTACATACTCAAACATATAGTAACACATCTGTCTCCGGTCAGAGGATGTGTGCCTGTATCGTGACAGCATACGATATAGGACTTTGGTTATCTCGATCTCGTTAAGTCAACTCTTTGACCTAACTAATCTGACACCTCCGAATCTCTATTCCTATGCAGAGGACCTGCATCAAGAGGTCGGTCAGATATCAGCCTAACTGAGATAGGATTGCCATCTCCTACTCAGGCTGGAGATCATCTCTTAATAATCATTTGACGGTGCTTGACGAGTCCTCAATCTAACTCATTAGATATTCATTTAAGCACCAGCCTCTATGTTTCAATAATTGAATCAACATCTGTATGATCATTAAGATGGCCATGGTACATAACCCTAATTGTACTAAGGGACCTATTATGCAAATTCTATACTCTTTATTTCAGATCAAGGAGTGAATTGCAATAACATTTATTGCATAATGGCTCGCCGTGGGCTCGCATGTCCCACAATAGGGTCTTCTGCCAGAAAAACCAAAATTATTTTGTAAATATTTTTCCTCTATATTTGTACAAAACTTACATTATTTTATTTGTATATAATTTGATCTCAATCTAATTATTTTTGTAAACAGAAGTTGTAAATAAAAATATGTTGTAAATAATAAAAATAAGTGTAAAATAAAATAATGTACATAGTGCAAATAATCGCACCCAGAAAAAGTAGTAAAGTAACAATTGAAATAGCAATTTCGGCTCCATACGAGCTCAAATTGAACCAAACTCATATCCATCATACTTTAAATTAAATTATCTTTCAAATGGTCGTGGTTTCATAATTTTTGGAGTTACGGTTAAAAAGTCGCTTTTCTGGGGTGTTTTGTGCAGTTTAACCAATTATTGTTGTACACATTTATTAATATTTATCTTTACATAAAGTATATAATTGTAAATATTGTTTTCATTAAAAAATAAAATTTAAAAAAAATGTATGAAAAATTATTTCCTTATTTGTACCTATGTACATTGTATTATATGTATATAATATGTGTATACAACTAACTTCCTTAAATAAAAATCACCAAAAATTTAATTATCTCACATTAACTAATTTATTTAATTTAATTCCGAATTTCATATTTAATTATTTGATTTAGTGATTTATGTGAATTAATTGATTTTATATACTTACCATATATGTAGGATTTGATTCCACACCTTATATGGCCACCATTATGGTGGTTAATTGATTTTCAATTAATTCATTAATTTATTTAATTTATTTATTCCGAATTTTTTAATTATTTATTTAATTAATTAATTTAATTATTTTATTAATTCACCTAATAAACACCTTCCTTATTTGTAGATATTTTTTATTTTTGATTTTTGTCTCTTTTTAATGGGCTCCTCCTCCTCATTCACTCTTTGATTTATCTTTGGTGGAGAGGAGCCCGATCTCCGAGAGCATTCTTGTTGACGAAGGGTGCCTAGCCTCCGAGCCGTCCGGTGACAGCATGTCGGTCCTTGTCGAGGCCATCATGGAATTTCCGACCTCAAGGTGAGATCCGCTTTTATTTCTTATCGTTTCTCCTAGGTAATTCGTAGGTTTAATTTCTGCGTAGATGTAGTGATTAGTTTTTAGATTAAAAATCCCAAAATTTTCACCATACATAATCCGCGTCCGACATCGATTTTCCACATCATTTTCGTTACCTCTCCGTTTCACATTCTATCTTACACAACCTATCACCTCCGACCACACACGGTGGTCGGAGACACGGATCTCTCTCTCATATTACAAGATCCTCTTCATTCACATCTTCTATTTTTGTGTGTAAATAAACAAAAAAGTAAAACAAAAAAATATTTGGTTGTTTGTCTCTAACCCTTGTTTTGCAGGTAAATTAATAAAAAAACCATTTATCTTTTTCTCTAATAACTTGTTTTGCAGGTCAAAATAAAATTAAAAAAATTATTATGTTGTTTACATTTCCTATTTAAAAAAATGAAAACAAAAAAAAACCATTTTTTACTATTCTATCAGGAGTTATAAAATAAAAAAAATTAAAAAAAATCAAAAAAATAATCGACAGGTCTCGGCCGCCTGCAACTGCCCAGCCGACCGCAGCCTTCTACCACGCGTTTCCCGCCAGGCGGAGCAGCCACCCGTGTCGCTCCAAGGAGCATCCTGCCCTCCTCATGAGGCCGCGTTCCTGCCACGCATCGGCGTTGTTCGCCCTCCGCGCCTCCTCGCGAGGTCCCTCTGTGCCGCTCTCGCCACTACACTCTCCGCCAACTACTCCCTCCGCTCCAGATCCGTGGGCGGTGGGCGGCGGCACCCACTTGTGTTTTTGAGAAGAAAACAACGAAAGAGGAAGCCCTAGGGAGCTTTTGAAATAAAATATTGGACAAATTACAATAAGGTCCTTGGGAGTTTTCAAAATTCGCAAAAGCGCCCCTGTGTTCCAGAAGTCATGTGCCTGGCACATGTGTAGTGGGTAATTTATATTTTACTACCTCTGTTTATTTCTTGTTCTTTTTTCATGCAAAAACTCTAAATAATTGCAGTCTAGTCCCTCTATTTCAGACAATAACTTTGTTTGATCTCTCTGATGAAACAAATGTTTTTATGATTGCAAAAATTCTGAGAAAATTCATATGTGCTCCTGTTATGCACCTTAATGTTGTATAAAATTTTCATTGTATTTCGTTGATATTTGATATTTTAAAAAATCAAAAACAGTGTCTTTTTGCTTGTCAGAACTTTAAAAATTCATAGAAATTTCGAAATTCATTTAAAAATTCTAAAAAAAATAGTGTAGGTGTAGTTTGTTGTATTTTTGTTTTTGACCATTTTTTGTGAATTTTCCATTTATAAAAACCAAAAAAATTGCGAAAAATGAAAATTTTTAAAAAAATGTAGAAATTGTAGAAAAATTCAAAAATAGTGATTTCAGTTTCTGATTGTAGATATAACTTTGTAGTTTCAATTAGAAATAATTTTCAGGAATTTAGGAGCTTTAAAGAATTTTTAAATTGCCAAATAAACTTGGTTGTGCACCAATTGCTCAATTTTTCAATGTTTAATTTTTAGAAAATCACAAAAAAATAGAAAATTGCGAAAAATATTAAAAATATTTTTAAATTTATAAAATAAAAAACATTTTCTTTTAAACTTTCTGAGCATTTTTACCATTCCAAAAAATACAAAAAGATCGGTGTATGTGTGTGTTTTTATTCATTTGTGCTTATTTCGAAAATAAAAATAATAATAATAATTAAAAAAAAAGACTAAAAATCATTTCTAAATCTGACTACTTATTTTTAAATCGTGCTCCTTGTGTTCGACCATGGTCGCTATACCAGGTAAAAAGAATAGCAAAAACTGCTTACATTGAATTTCTTTATTTTTTGAGTGGTTTAAATTATTTTTCTCGTTGAACGATTCGAGTGGTTGAGAACAACGACATTTGCACATTATTTCCCCATCTCGATCGCGTCGAATTTCGTGTCATCAGAATGGCGCTGTTGTCGGGGAGCATGGCTTTGTAGTCATTTTTCCATTTTGCCTCTCTATATAATAATTGTTTTCTGACCTTCTCTCTTTGATTTTTGTGCGAGGTACTGCTTGAACGGCTTGTAGTTACTTTTTGAGGACTCGCACAGGAGGAAAAGCAGGGAATTGAAGAAGAATTTTTTATTTTTGAGAGAGAACAAATACTTGTAATAACTTAGGACTTTTTGAACTGTTGGACACTTGGACATTCTTCGGGGTCTGTCTCGCCAAGTGCTGGTGTACTTGGGGGACCTCACCATTGCTTTTTGCCGGTTTTGTTTTCTCGTATTTTTTTTATTCATGCAGAATTTGGCCCCTAGACTTAAGATTTTTATATTGATTGTGACATAATTGATTAAGGTCTCAGCTTAATTATTTGCATGCACCTATAGATTGATAACTGGACTTAATTAATTAAATCACAAAGAAAAGGCTAATCTAAGTTACCTGAGAGGTCATGTACCGCTAGAGGCCGTATACAACGCTGGCAGGATCTGTTTTGGAGGACGCCGATCGACATTATAGACCGGACTCCGACCTCTCTTGTTGACTTATTAGCTACTGTTCTTCATGTATAGAAATCTTTTGCCTAAGGTCATTTTCTTTGTGCATCATATAGGTAGTTTAATTTCTGTATTTAATTTCTGCACGGATCATATTACATGTAGAGTGCTAGAGTAAGGTACGTATTTTTCTATCTCTGCATGCATCATCGTGTTTGACCGTGCATTGACTTTTTGAACTTCCTCCCCTGTTTTCTTGGACTCAAATTAATCAAAGAGGAAATCGGAAATCTCGGTAGGCATTATCTTTGAAAAAATTCAAAAAAAAAATAGAAAATCAAAAAATTAAAAAAAATGGGATTGCTAGTTGAACTTGACCATTAAAATAAAACGTAATTTATTCATATTATTTTTTTGGAAGAGAAATCCCCTCATTGTTTGCGCTTTTACTCGCTCGCGTACACACTAAGGCGTAGTGCCCAAATCCTATTCAAGCCTCTTAAGTGTTTGTACAACTTTCGTTTATCACCTAACTCTTAAAATTGAAAAGATAAAGACCGAACTCTCACGGTCAGATTTGTGTTGAGTTGGTGAATTGGGGGTTTGCATTGCGTATTGAATGTCTTTGGTGTGAGTCGGTTACAATCATCTTCCTGAATCATTAGCAGCCACCTTTCCCCCCTCGCTTCTATCTCTCTCTCTCTCTCCCACCATCTCTCACCCTCTCTCTTCTTTCCCACCTTCTATCTATCTCTCTTTCTACTCTCCTACCCTCCCACCCTTCATTTCTCTCTCTTCATGATGGGTCACATTCCATTCCAGCCGGATTTTGCGGCTTCTACATTTCATACCCACAATACCTGCCCACTCTCTTGGGAGGTCGGAACTCCGTCCGATTTCCCATCTTCTCCCTACCCACCCTCCCATTTGGGACATGTTGTGAGTGAAGCCCGAAGAGACCAGATTGACCAAATATGAGACACGGGTGTTCACATTACTGAGATGAGAGTGCATCTCATAGGCAATCATATGGTGTAGTTGTGAGCTTTAGATCATGAAGCACAGTCCACTTGTACTTTGAAACCCTTCATCCTAGATTTAGAGTTAATTGATCTACTGCCCAAGTTTTTAGAGGAAGTGCACGAGGAACCTTATTTGCATATTGATGAGTTTGAGGAAATTTGTGGAACATGATCATATTCCAATATCACTTCTGAGGACTGATGAATACTCATTCATCACTCTTTATTCTTATATTTTAGCTACAAAAACCTTTGCAATAACATGTAGATAGGTGTAAATATAAATAATTAGCAAAAGGTATGCATTGTGTAAAAACTAATAATTAGCATGTTTTTGTGCAAAAATAAAAGAATAAAGATTAAAAAGAAAAAGAGGAAATATTTAGAATAAATATTGAGCAACCTAACCCAAGGGAGGGCTCAGTATGGGCCTGACCGCATAAAAGCCAAAGTAGAGGGAGATAGGGGCTCATGTGTGTAAATATACCTGTAAATAAAATAAAAATATTTTCCTCTAAAAAAATAAAATAAAATGACTTGTATGTATTGTGTATATATTTATTATAAAAATCAAAACAAAAATAGAAAAAAATTAAAAAGAAAATAAAAAGAGTCACTTGTGTATATATCTACCATGTACATACAACCACACTTATATTTATTTCACCTTATACATAAATAAAATTAATTTTTATAAAATTTGTATATATTCTACTTTTTATGTTGTAAATAAATAAAATAAAAACCATTAAAACAAAAACAAAATAAAAAGCACAAAACTAAAAACCAAAAATCACATTGTACAAATACCATTTATATAGATGTATATACTTATTTATTTCATCCTTGTTTATAAATAATAAAAATAAAATAAAAATACCTTTTTATTCCTTATTTTATACTATAAATAAATAAAATATAAAATAAGAATAAAAATGAAAAAAAAACAAATTAAAAATCAAAAATTAAAAAAAGGCATATTATGTAAATACCTATATATAGCATAAAGTGTAAATACCTTATTTTTATTTTGAAAAATTAATTAAAAATCACCAAAAAATAGAAAAAATTAAAACAAAAATATTTCATGTTTTAAGTTTTCTGTAATTCTGCCATTTCCTATTTTATTTTTAATATCTAAATCATTTTGACGTGGCTGATTCTCATTGGTCCACGGGGGTTGTTGACCGCCCGGTAAACTCCCCCCTGTGGACCACTTCCCACGGGTTTTGGACGCCCGACCCGACTTCTCCTTATTTTGGCGTCCAAACCCGACCACCTCACACCCATACCCAGGGTCCGTTTCACTCACGACACATCCGACACCCTCGCCGGCATGCCCGCCTCGGGGTCCGCGCTCCACGCTGCCCTACCCGATCGAATCTTGCCGGACCCTTGGTAGTATAAAGCCCGAGCTCCGCCCGCCATTTTCGCATCTTTGGATCATTTGCTTTCCACCCAGTGACATCCATCGTCTTGGCGAGAGTGACAGCTCACCCCAGAGGGTGTTGCAGCGAGGAGGGAGCAAGGAGACCATCGATCCGGCGAGCTTCCGCCGCCGTGCGCCGCCTGGAGATAGCGCCAGAGCCTCGGACGCCGACGGTCCTCGAGGCAAGGACCAGGAGCAAGCCTAGCTCCTCCACAGTCGACTCATCCGCCCAGGTAGCCGTAGTTTCCTTTCTATTTCTCGAATTTTCATTTAGCCCCAAATCGACCCATCGCCGTTCCGCGCCGATTCCGACCACCGTACCCATCGTCCCGACCATCGGAATCTTCCATCACGTTCGCCTTCCTCCCGCGCACCTTCTCCGCCCCTCCGTTCAACCCAGCTCGCACAGGAGCTGGGGTTCGAACTCCTTCGCCGTCGCATCACCGGAGTTCGCCCGCACCACCGCACCGTCCACCTTCACCATCGCTAACGGGGTCGAGGCAGTTTGCCCTCGACCCAGGAGCTCTTTGGTTACGTTTTGCAGGTCAATCGAGGGCTGTCTGAGGCCCTCCTACTTGAGCACCAGAGCTTCTCCTCCGCCGGAGTCGACAGAGCTCTCCAGAGCTCCGTTGATTCGTCGGAGGCGTTCTACAGACGCGGGGAGCCAAGCCGAAGCTTCTCCGATCATCAGCATCTCCCGCGAAGGCCCGGAGCATGCGTACTGGGCCGGCGAAGCTCGCCGGCCACCTGTTCCTCCAGGACCTTCAAGCACCGTTAGATCAGCCTCCAGCTCCAGTTTCAATCTGAGCCATCCATTCCAGGAGCGCCAGCACCGCACGATCAAAGGAGGAGTTGATCTAGACCGTTCGATCCTGAGATGAGGCGCAGTTGAGTAGTCATTGTCAGATCCTACAAGTGTCTTCGTCTCAGCCGTCCGATCACGCCAAGGGTTACAGGAGCGAGGCGCCTCTTCTTCTCCACCGTCGGATTCACACGTGGCGCGCGCTCATCCCTTGGATCTTAAATAATGGTAATTGTCCTTAGGCCCCTTTGTTTTTAGTTTTTAATATTCAGTCCTGTAAATATTCAGTAGAGTTATTTTAGTTTTGGATAATTTGCACTTTGGACCTGGAGTTTATTTTATTTGCATTTATACCCCTGTGCATTGTGGACACGTGCTTCGACACGTGATTTTTGTGGATATTTGCATAGAGGCCCTGACAGTTTTTATATTTGCACTTATGCCCCTGAGCGTGATTTTTTTGAACATGTGTTGAAATGTGTGGGCTTTTTACACTTTAGACCCTAGATCTTTAGTACTGTTACTAATTGGTCCAGGGACCTAAAGTATTTGCATATAGGTCCCTGTGTACCCAGGTCATGCGCCTCGCGCATGAGTTCTTGGCTAAATTGCACCAGGACCCCCATGGTTTCACTTTTTGTTACTGTTAGGCCCTCTAAACTTATTTTCTTTACAATCAGGTCCTTGTACACTGTGGGCTTTTGATTGTTTTGAATAAAATATCAAATTAACTCCAAAATTGGTGAAAATTGGATACATGGCTCTTGCCATAGTGTAAAATTTTCACTAAATTCTGAAACATTTTTGAGCCCTTTTGCTATTTTTAAAAATTCAAAAACAGCCTTTTTATTTACTGTCTGTTTTAAAAATTCACAAAAAAATATTAAAACTCACCTAAAAATTATAAAAAATTAGCTACTATGTCTTTTTGCTTGTTTGATTTTCTGACCAAATTTGGTCATTTTTCATTATATAAAACTTATAAAAATTACAAAACACAAAAAACACTAGAAAAATTCTAATAAATAATCTAAAAATCCAAAAATAATAAATCTGGTGCCCTAATTTTTCTTAGATTTTCTAGTTTATAGGAAAATTACCTCCCGGACTAAATAGGCCCTTTTGCATTTTAAATTGGCCTTTTACTCCTGACTGGACAACACCTTCAGTTTCGTGTCTTGTTTTATTTTTAGAAAATGAAATAAAAATTAGAAAAATCCTAAAAATTAACCAAAAACAGTAAAAATCATAAAATACACAAAAACATTTTTATTCGAATTTTTGATCATTTTTGTTACATTAAATAATTGCTTGAAGTTTGTTGTTTTACTTGTATTCTTATTTTCCTTAGTAATTAAAAATCCAAAAAAATTATAAAAATTAAAAATCCATCAAAAATACATTTCTTTTATTTTATTTCTTTTTGAGACTACTTCGTAGGCCGCAAGGCCATCACGTGCTCCCTGAGTCCGACCCTGGTCGCTATACCAGGCTAATCTAATAGCCAGGAACGCTATCGATTTTATTTGATTTTTCTCTGATTTTGGTGGTCTGAACTTCATTTTTTCTTGATTGAGCCGAGATTCTTATCGATCTGGGTCGCAACGACCCGAGTGATATTTTTACCTGATCTGGATTAGTGGGATTTTGGCCCATCAGACATGATGTTAATCACCTTCCCATTTACACTTCAGAGTAGATCCAAGAGTTGGCACAGACGATTGGGAAGGAAGATTACTATGTGGGGAGATTTACGATCGTTATTTTTGCAGAAATTTTACCCCCAACGTAGAGCAGAGATGATGCGGCCGTGTATTCGTGATTTTTCAATTAACCCCCAGAAGCCATTGATAGATTCATGGTTGAGGTTACGAGAACTGTTGAGGAGATTTCCTGATCATGGATTTTCGATGACTGACCTTATCCATATCACCATGAGGGGGAGGACCGCAGAGCTGATTGCATATGTCATTTCCTCGTGTGGTGGTTCACACCACAGTCTTGACCTGGATTTAGTTGAGACCATCTTGGATTTACTTTCAGACACTCTATATTCACAAGATGATTTATTCAGGACAACACATGAGGGAGAGATGACAACAGTTGAGTGGGTGACGCATCATTCTGATTCAAACATCACACACCGATCAGAGGATATGGATGCTGATACTTTTCATATGATGGATGTGTTGCCTATTGTTGTGAGTTCGCAGAGCCGGACATTAAATGAGGACCAAATGGATTTACAGTCAGATTTTGAGCCAGTCCCGCTCTTGCATGTAGAAGATTCTTCGATTCTAGATCTGCTAGGATCCCAAGAGATAGGGAGGAACCCACATCTCAGCCATCCTCTGATTCTTTCCAGTATCCATATGCAGTTGATTCAGTGTCTTATCTTTAGAAGATCTTCTCATATTCAGAGATATACTTGGATTCATCTCAGCAGAGAGAGCTTGATAAGGGACCGATTTTGGATTTTAGAGACCTTGATAGTCTCGTATTTGAGCCTTGTGTCCTCCCATTTGATGAGGTCGATATATTTTTGGAGGACCTGATTTTCGACAGCATTGATCCCCAATTTCCTGATGATTCGGCATTACTCCTCGAGGGTTATCTGTGGGAGGATGTTACGGACCTTGTGTACTCGGTTTCACTTTCTGAGAGTGCATCCGATCTGTCAGATCAAGAGACCGAGTCTTCTGATATTTGTGATAATGAGTTTGATGTTTTTTTCCTCGACGACCCTTGCGAGGATGAGCTGATCTTTGAGGTATTCGATGATTTCACTGATTTGTCTACATTATATGCATCGGATATCAGCCTTTCTAGTGAGTCTCCTGATCTTGATCTTCCTTATCTATTCGAGACGGTGATTGATGTGGAAGATTCCCTAATAGATCCTTCCTTCTCCACATTCGACTTCTTCGGCTCTGCCCTTTCACTCCATACAGATCTTGAGCCGATGATTTCTATGTGCTACCTTAGCCCGACTTCATCTGCACATATCTTTACCCGGTAGCAAACACCCGGCTGCTTGTTTATCTGGGTGTTATCATTTACTTTGTTGACCTAATTGTTGTTCTCCCACCGAGACTGCAACGACAGTACGGTATTCGCCAGACAGATGCCATCTTGAACCTTGATACGGCGTTATCCTAACATTTGCGCCCAGTTAGGGGCGTAAACTCTAGCGCTTGTTGAGAGGCACCTCAATATTGGTCACATCTGTATAGATCCATCAGTCCATATCATACATTCTTTCTGTCTCACACCCATATCCATCCCATGATCATTCTATACTTAGGGTGTACTTTACCCTAAGTATAGGGGGTATCAGACCTGTGATTATTCTTTTGATTCTTTTTACCACTATTTTGCTACCTATACATAGGGATATTTAACCCTAAGTATATGGGAGGTAGACTCTGTACATTCTACTCCTCGATTTTCCCTTTTTGTAAAATCTGCTATACTTAGGAATACTTGATCCTAAATATAGGGGGATCACTGACTCCTATTGATTTTATTCTTTTATTTGTCGTTGTAGTATACTATTCTTTTCACTTTTCTATACTTAGCATGAGTTATGTCTTTCTTTCCAGCTCTTTGATCACTATGAGGACATAGTTTGAGCTAAGTATAGGGGGGTGACGTATGTATTGTATATATACTTTAGCCATAACTCGTACTTGTATATTTTTTTAATATGGCTAAAATATTGTGTAAATACTCAAAAAAACGTGTAGAAAAAACTAACTAATAAAAAAGATGCAGATATTTCTTCAAAATTCTTTTTGTATATACTGATTAATAAATCAGGTTAAAATATTTAAAAATATTTTGAAAGTAGTTTGAAAATCTATTTGAAAAATCATTTGAAAACTATTTGAAAAATGTTTGAAAAATATTTTCAACCTTTGTAAAAATATTGTGGTTTGTAAAATTTTCTCTTTGTGTGAAATAAAATTATTTTGTAAAAACTATTTGCAATGTTTTGAAAATGGTTGAAAAATTATGTTGAAAATCTATATATACTATATGAAAAATGTTTGCAAAAGAGTTTTCAAATGTGTGTAAATGTTTGTAAAATTGTGTGAAAAATTATTTTGGACTATTAGTTTTCAAAATTATTTGTAAAATTATTTTCAAATAAATTTGAGGAATATATGCATCACAAAAAAATTGAATAAAATAAAAATTTTAAAAAATCAACTGTATGTATATACCTGTATAAATTACTCAAGTTATAAATCCTTGATTCATATTCTTGTAAAATAATTAACTCACTCTTGTGTAAATATGTATCTCATTCCAAAATAAAATTTTTTTATATACTTGTATGCATTACTAATGATTTACATAAAAAAACTTTGTGCATGTGCATCATCATTTTTCAGACATCCATAAAAATTTCAAAATTTTGAAAATTATTTCATAAAAAGATTTTTGATTTCTTTTCTTTTCCTTGCATGTACATATTTTCTTGCATTTGCATTTGCATGAGCATTTTTCAGGATGATTTTGACATATAAACTAAGTCTGGAATAAATTTGAAGAATGGAGCTTAGTTGGACCTTAATTCACTTAATTATAGAGGAACCTTATAAGATTTGGAGTTAAGACTTTTCATATCCTAGAGACTTAATTCTTTGGGTCCATAAGACTATGTTCACATGTCATCTTGATGAGTCTAAGTAGAATATTTAACAACACATGCATGATTTTTTTAGACTGTGGCTTACCTTGGACAATGCACTCTACACGTAGCTCTTCATGGAGGAGGTAGTGAGGGGGCAGAATCTTTTGGCTTGGGGTAGCATATGAGGGTAGTACACCTAGGCGGAACCTCTCGTCCTCCTCTAGGAAGGGAAGTGCGTCTCAACCTAGTTTGGTGATGTTGAGGTCTAAGGACAGGAGTTGTGGGGTTGCAATGATGCTTCAAAATAGGGATAGTCTACTGGATCAAGAGGTAAAACTCCTTATGTACATGCCGCACCTTGTATATATTGTCAAAAAAAGAAAAAAATGCAAAATCTCCTAAAGTGGGCAGGCCTGATAGAAAAATAAAATGCCTGCCGGAGTGTATATACAAGTGAAAAAAAGAATAAGAGATTCAAAGTCATATATTTGTGAGCTTGTAGCGGGTGACATGGCTACACTGGTCATGCATCCAAGGATAGGTAACTACACTGGTTACCGTCCATTCTCTTCTCCATCCCCTCTTCTTGAGCTGCTTGTACTTGAACTTAGAAGAGAATATCCCCGCTCCTCGAGGAAAGAGTTGCCAGACCAGGGGATTAGAGTTACCTTGTTGAGAGAGGCTGTTTCTTTGTTACTTCTGAGATGAGGAGCTATATTCACTTACACCGTACAAGTAAGAATTCATAGTCATAAGAATTTGTGTATGTAGACTTGTTTTGATCTGACTATTGAGGAGAACTGAATAGGAGTCTTATGGAACTTAGAGTCTGTTAGGTTTTAATTCTATTTCCCATTAAGGTTCCTACACATTAATAATCCAAAGTTCTGACAGATCTCCATAATACATTTTTATGAAGATAAGTTTAAAAATCAATGTTGTTCTAACTTCTTTCCTTTTTCTTTTCTTTATTTTTGTTTTCACTTATTTTCCAAATAAGTGTTTGCTAAGGGGCTAGCAAAGGTAAAGTATAGGGGAATGATGAATCCACGATTCATCATCTTTATTCTTTTATTTGAGCATCATTTCTTTAATCCAACACCTATAAATACCACTAATTGCATAAAATTACCATTTTGCATGCATTTGTTAAAAATGCATTTTTAACACTTTTTGTACATAAATAAAAGAATAAAGAAGAAAAGAAAAAGAAAAGAAAATAAAGGAGGTATTTATGCAATAAATACAGACTGACCCGAACCCCGAGAGAAGGTCAAGACTTGACCGAATCGACCAAGAATAAAGTAGGGGGAGATAGGTTCTTCTGCAAGAAAAACCAAAAATATTTTGTAAATATTTTTTCTATATATTTGTACAAAACTTACATTATTTTATTTGTACATAATTTGATCTCAAACTAATTATTTTTGTAAACAAAAGTTGCAAATAAAAATATATTGTAAATAATAAAAGTAAGTGCAAAATAAAATAATGTACATAGTGCAAATAATCACACCCAGAAAAAGCCGTAAAGTGACAATTGAAACACCAATTCCAGTTCCATACGAGCTCAAATTGAACCAAACTAACTTCCATCATACTCTAAATTAAATTATCTTTCAAATGGCTTTGGTTTCATAATTTTTGGAGTTACGGTTAAAGATACGGTTTTACGAGGTGTTTTGTGCAGTTTAACAAATTATAAGTGTACATATTGATTAATATTTATCTTTACATAATGTATATAATTGTAAATATTGTGTTCATTAAAAATAAAAATTTAAAATTAAAAAAAATATGAAAAATTATTTCCTTATTTGTACCTATGTACATTGTATTATATGTGTATAATATGTGTATACAACTAACTTCCTTAAATAAAAATCACCAAAAAAATTAATTATCTCAAATAACTAATTTATTTTATATTATTCCGAATTTCATATTTAATTATTTGATTTAGTGGATTTATGTAGGATTTGATTCCACGCCTTATATGGCCACCATTATGGTTATTAATTGATTTTCAATTAATTCATTAATTTATTTAAATTATTTATTCCGAATTTTGTAATTAATTATTAGTTAATTTATTAATTTAATTATTTTATTAATTCACCCAATAAACACCTTCCTTATTTGTAGATATTTTTCATTTTTGATTTTTGTCTCTTTTTAATGGGCTCCTCCTCCTCATTCACACTTTGATCGATCTTTGGTGGAGAGGAGCCCGATCTCCGAGAGCATTCTTGTTGACAAAGGGTGCCTAGCCTCCGAGCCATCTGGTGACAGCGCGTCGGTCCTTGTCGAGGCCATCATGGCATTTCCGACCCTAAGGTGAGATCCACTTTTATTTCTTGTCGTTTCTCCTAGGTAAATCATAGGTTTAATTTTTACGTAGATGTAGTGATTAGTTTTTAGATTATAAATCCCAAAATTTTCACCACACATAATCCGCGTCCGACATCGATTTTCCACATCATTTCCGTTACCTCTCCGTTTCACATTCTATCTTACACAACCTATCACCTCCGACCACGCACGGGGGTCGAAGCCATGGATCTCTCTCCCATATTACAAGATCATCTTCATTCACATCTTCTATTTTTGTGCATAAATAAATAAAAAAATTAAAACAAAAAAATATATTTGGTTGTTTGTCTCTAACCCTTGTTTTGCAGGTAAATTAATAAAAAACCATTTATCTTTTTCTCTAACAACTTGTTTTGCAGGTCAAAATAAAATTAAAAAATTTATTCTGTTGTTCACATTTCTTGTTAAAAAAAAAGAAAATAAAAAACCCATTTTTTTACTGTTCTGTCAGGAGTTATAAAATAAAAAAACTCAAAAAAAAAATAATCGACAGGTCTCGGCCGCCTGCAACCGCCCAGCCGCTCGCAGCCTTCTGCCACGCGTGTCCCGCCAGGCAGACCAGCCGCCCACGTCGTTCCAAGGCACGTTTTGCCCTCCTCCCACGTCGCGAAGCAGCGACAGCAACCTCCCCCACGTGCCACCGCACGATGCTCCACCACCGACCTCCCACCTGTGTCACTCCAAGGTGCGCCCCCAAGCGACCGCCCTTCCTCCAAAGCGCTCAGCACCCGCAGCCCGCCTCCAACAACCCTGCAGCCCTCTGCTTCGCCCACCGCCCAACGGCGGCCCCGCCTTCGCACCGCTGCGTGACCGTGCCCCCTAGAGCTTCACTTCTGCGCGGCCACCTCCCCTCAGTCGCACCTCCCCAAGACACCTCCTACAACACCACCCGCCCTCCTCCGAAGTAGCCGAGCGGTGGAGCGCCGCCCCCACCGCGCACGCTCTCCGCCGACTGCTCCCTTCACTCCTCCGACTCGCGGAAACGCCCCACGCCCCCTCCAGCTCGCGCCGCCCTCCTCACGAGGCCACGCGCCCGCCACGCGCCGGCGTTGTTCGCCCTCCGTGCCTCCCCGCGAGGTCCCTCCGCACTGCCCTCACCACTACGCTCTCCGCCGACTGCTCCCTCCACTCCAAATCCGCGGGCACTGGGCGGCGGCACCCACTTGTGCTGTTGAGAAGAAAACAACGAAAGAGGAAGCCATAGGGAGATTTTGAAATAAATAATTGGACAAATTACAATAAGGTCTTTAGGAGTTTTGAAAATTCACAAAAACACCCCTATGTTCCAGAAGTCATGTGCCGGGCACATGTGTAGTGGGTAATTTATCTTTTGCTACCTCTGTTTATTTCTTGTTCTATTTGCATGCAAAAACTCTAAATAATTATAGTCTAGTCCCTATGTTTCAGACAATAACTTTGATCTCTCTGTTGAAATAAATGTTTTTATGATTGCAAAAATTCTGAGAAAATTCATATGTGCTCTTGCTATTCGCCTTAATGTTGTATAAAATTTTCATTGCATTTCGTTGATATTTGATATATTTAAAAATAAAAAACAATGTCTTTTTGCTTGTCAGAACTTTGAAAATTCAAAATTTCAAAACTCGTTTAAAAAATCTAAAAAATTTATTGTAGATGTAGTTTGGTGTATTTTAATTTCAGACCATATTTTGCGAATTTTCCATTTATAAAAACCCAAAAAATTACAAAAAACAAAAATTCTTAAAAAAAAATTAGAAAATTGTAGAAAAATTCAAAAATAGTGATTTCAGTTTCTGATTCTAGATATAGCTTTGTAGTTTCTATTTAAAAATTTTCAAGAATTTAGGGGCTTTAATGGATTTTTAATTTGCGAAATAAACTTGGTTTTGCACCATTTGCTCAATTTTCACTTTTTTATTTTTAGAAAATCACAAAAAATCAGAAAATTGTGAAATAATTATCAAAAATATTTTAAAATATAAAAAATACAAAAACATTTTCTTTTAAATTTTCTGAACATATTTGACCTTTCGAAAAAATAAAAAAAGCGATGTGTGTGTGTGTGTTTTTATTCATTTGTGCTTGTTTCGAAAACAAAAAAAATAAAAATTTAAAAAGACTAAAAATCATTTCAAAATCTGACTACTTAGTTTTTAAATCGTGCTCCTCGTGTTTGACCCTAGTCACTATACCAGGTAAAAAGAATAACGAAAACCGCTTACATTGAATTTCTTTATTTTTTTAGCGGTTTATATTATTTTTCTCGTTGACCGATTCGAGTGGTTGAGAACAACGACATTTGCATATTATTTCCCTATCTCGACCGCATCGGATTTCGTGTCACCATTAAGGTTGGATCAAAGATTGTGCCTTATTGAAACGCTCATCGATTGAGAAGATGATTGGGCATGAAAGTCCATTGAACAAGTGACAAAAGTCAAGAAGACTTGGATCAAAAAATGAAAGAATGATTGGGGACAATCGAGGAATAGGAGGTTGTAGGTCTGTCAGACGCGGATCTTGGGAGGGGTGAGCAGTTGAACGAGGTCAATGTGGACTCACTCTCTATTGGTCCACGTCTGCTAGGAAGAAGACAACAAGAAAAATAAAAAGTTTATTAATTCAAAATAAAATATTAAACCATTTTATTAATTTTAGGTTAAAGCATGTGAAAATTTTATTAAATGTAGTATTTTATTATGATTTTTATTTATCTTTACAAGTTAGTTTATTATAGGTTGATTTTCACAAGTATAAACATAGGCATATTTACCTATATATTATGTATTTTATTTTTATTTTGTATTTTAGATTTTATTCTTTTATATACATAAGTTTTATAATCGTAACTTAATTAAATACACATATTTTTTATGATACAATATGTACACCTAATTAAATATGTATAGTTATTTTGTAGGTATAAGTCTATATAATTCATCTATGTTTTTTATGTATGTATTAATTTGTGTATTTCTAATATTTTTATTTTATTCTAATTATGTACATATAGTATAAATAATATTTATAATTTTATAAAAATATGAAATATTAGATTTTATTCTTGTATATACATAAGTTTTAAAATCGCAACTTAATTAAATACGCATATTTTTTATGATATCATATGTACACCTAATTAATATGTATAGTTATTTTGTAGGTATAAGTCTATATAATTCATCTATGTTTTTTATGTATGTATTTATTTGTGTATTTCTAATTTTTTTATTTTATTCTAATTATGTACATATAGTATAAATATTATTTACAATTTTATAAAAATATAAAATATTAAAGAATATAAAGAATGAATAAAATAATTATTTTATTCAAATATATTACACAATAGGGGTCCAATCCTAACTTTTGCATCTTAACTCCAAATTAAATGAAGCCATTTCATTAAATCTCTAATTAAAAGTTATCTACAACTAAAGTAATTTTGATGAATTTTGAGTTCATATAGACAATATATGGGTCTGGGAAGTTTGGATTTTGACTTTTTATTTTGAGTGTAGAAGGTACAATATGCAATATTTATGTGAAATAAATTTTGTATTTTTCTATATATTTTTATCTATAATGTTCACATTCAAAGTTTATTGATTTGAGGTGTAAATATTAAAGAATAAAATGGGCCCCAAAATTGATTTATTGGGGATTTATGAATTAGGGTTTTATTGTACTTTTGCCCTAGCTCCCCCTACTTTATTGCTTGCCAACCCAGTCATCATGATGCCTCTGTCTTGAGGGTTTAGGGACATTCAATACCTTTGGTATTTCATTTCTTTTTCTTTCTTTATTCTTTTATTTTTCTTTAATAAATTATTTTATACATTATTTACACAATAAATATTATGTGTTATTCATGCAAAATAATGATATCTACATGCATTTAGCTAGGGTTTAAACACCAAAATGGGAGAATAAAGGTAATGAAATGGAGATTCATCCCCCCACCCCCACCCCCATACTTGCCTTTTATAGTCCCTAACAAACACTAATCCCTAAAAGCGAAAAGAAAATAAAGAAAAGAAAAAGAAAGAACATGGATTGATATTAACTTCTAAACTTGTCCTCGTAAAATCAATGTTTAGAGCTTATTCAGACATTTGGAAGTTAGATTTAGTCGGAACTTTGACGGGAATCGAACTTGAAACACAACAACCTCTACGACCCACAAGACTCTGCCCAAGTCTCCTCAAAAGCTAGGTCAGAACAAGCCGATGCCATACATAGTCCCTTACAACTATAAGTTTACCCTGTACAATGTCAGTGGTATGTAGCTCCTCTCAGCTACAACGGTAGAAGTCAGTCTTCTCAAACATGGTGACCCTAATTCCCTAATCCAACAACTCTTTCCTCAAGAAGCGTGGTATTCCCTTCTAAGTTCAAGTGCAATTGGCTCAAGAAGAGGAGATGGAGAGAAGAACTGACGGTAGCCAGTGTAGCTACCTATCCTAGGATGCTTGACCAGTGTAGCCAAGTCATCCAGCTACAGGCTCACATGGATTTGACTTTGAACCTCAAGCTTTCTTATTAACTATATACATTCTCTTACGAGATTTGATTTTTCTTTGGTTTTTTTACCTGTATATTCTTTTTGGAGTTTTTGAATATGCATTTTTTACTATATACAACAGCATTTACAAAGGGACTTTTTTCTCTTCAACCAGTAGAGTATCCATCTTTTGAAGCATTATTGCGACCAACAACTTCTGCCTTCAGACCTCATGGATACTAGATCGGGTTGGGGTACAATGGCCACAAATGTGTGACTTTTGATGTTTCCATTGGCTTGTGTCTCATGCTGGCAAATCCATCCATCTACCACTTCAACTAAGGTGAGCAATGTGTAAGGTACTTGTGTGCAAGCTAGCTCACTGTTGAAAAGAGTCATACGTGTGTTCCTAAATAATCTACCTAAGCAGTTAAGACGATGCATGGTATCAAAGAATTCAGTCTAGCAGACCTGAGGCGCCTCAATTCTAGTTCCTATAAGGTTTCTATGGTTAAGTGAATTAAGGTCCAACCAAGCTCCAATCTTCGAATTTATTTAGACTAGTTCAATTATCATTATCAATCCAAAAAATGTAAATGTTATGACAATGCAAGGAAAATATTTTTGTGATGCAATTTTCAAATTTTGATCTTTTTATGGATTTTTGAAAAAGTTTTGCAATTTTTTTATGCAGATTTTTAGAAAGATTTTGCAAATGTTTTTAGAATTTTTAATTTTTGCAAAATTTTAAGAATTTTTGAAAATAAAAGAGTTAATATTATGTGCAAATATTTACACAATAGTTCATTTTGTTATTTACAAGAATCTGGATGAAAGATTATAAACATGATTTCCAAAACATTTTTGAAAATATTTTCGTAAACATTTTTGAAAATATTTTACAAACATTTTGAAAACTTATTCTAGCAAATAATTTTGAAATAATTTTTTACAACCATTTACATAGTTTGAAATCATTTTGCAAGGATTTTCCAAGCAATATATATCTTTTTCAAACAATTTTTCAACCATTTTTCAAATCATTTGCAAACAGTTTTTCAAAATATTTTATTCAAACAAATAAAACAAGTTTTTACAAACAAAATATTTTACAAAGGTTTCAAAATACTTTACAAAATATTTTCCAAATAGTTTTTCAAAAGACTTTTCAAAGAGTTTTTCAAATAATTTTTCAAACATTTTACAAAATGTTTTTAACATGTTTACTACAAGTGTTTTCAAAGAATTATTGTGTATTTTATTCATTAGCCATATGATTGAAAATACAAAAGTACGAGTTATGGATAAAGTATATACATCATATATACTACCCCCCCTATACTTGGCTTGAGATATGTCCTCATAGAACATAGAGAAGAAGGGAAGACATAACTCGTACTAAGTATAGAATAGTCTATACGATAATGAATAAAGACTAAACAAATGAGAAGTTGACCATCCTCCCTATACTTAGGATAAAATAATCCATAACAGGTTGTACACAAGGCAGGGAGGGTCAAGGGTGGGAATATACTAAATCATCGGTTCGACCAGTCCCCCCTATACTTAGGGTAAAATATCCCTAAGTATAGGAAGAATATCAATAATTGAGGGCGGGGGTGAGGGATCGAGAAATGAACAACTCGGGTTGATAGCCCCCTATACTTAGAATAAAGTACATCCTAAGTATAGCAGTGATGAAAGGGGAGAACACCTTTTCAGAAGAAATTGAAAAAATGAAAACGAAAAGAACAGAAGAAGAAAACACAATCTTTTTGTGATTTTTCAACCTTTTGTGTCTGTCTCTGAGAAATTATCTTAAAATTCAACTTTGATCGAATCGACAACAGGCATGAATGTGTCGTGCTCCAGATATGGCTTTAGCAACTGTCCGTTGACTACAAAGGGTTGTGCGTCAAGTGATAATTCTGATATGAGTAGACTCCCTTTGTCGCGCAAAGCGTTCACAATGAATTGTCTTGTCCACTTTCTCTTCAGTTTGCCTGGAAAGATCTTTAACTTCGTATAAAATAACCACACCTTATGTCCAAAAGTCTTCCTTTGGAGGTGTTTGTTGTGCCATCTCTTGAATTTCTCTTTGTACATCATGCCTTTGTCATATGCGGAATCTCGAAATTCAAGCAGTTGATTCAGATCAACTTTTTTGTTCCTTCCTCCTCTCTCAGAATCAAGGTTGCACATGTTAAATGCCCACAAAGAATTGTAAATTATTTCCACATGCAAGTGACAAGGCTTGACATAGACAAGACAATAGGGACACATGCCAAGTGGAGATTTGTATGTTGTAAGATAAGCCCAACGAACTGAGTCTAGTAATTGAGACCACTTCTTGCAATCTGGACGTACAATCTTCTGCGGTATTGTCTTGATCTCCCTGTTAGAACATTCAGCCAAGCCATTTGATTGTGGGTGGTACAGTGCACCAACCCGATGTTCGATGTATAATATATGATAAACTTCTTGACCTCGTTGTTGATAAAATCCCCCCATCAGAAATGAGAATTTTTGGGGATTCCGAACCGTGAAATGATGTTATCTTTCAAGAAGCGACTGACTGTGCAAATGTCTACTGTTCGGGCAGGGATTGCCTCCACCCATTTACTTACGAAATCGATGGTGAGCAGGATGTACTCAAATCGCTGGCTATAAGGGAATGGTGAAGTCAATGCCTCAGTTATCGAAGATGTCGGATATCATAATTTACTTCAGAGGCATTGTATCGTGCATGATGATGTTCTCGGCCATTCTCTGATAGTTAGTGCACTTCTTGACATAATCTTCTGCATTCTACATTGAAGTACTTTTGATGTCGTTCTCTTTCCAGAATGGTGCCTACCAGCATAGAGCTTGTTACAGTAGTCTAGGACACCCATAATCTCCTCCTAAGGTATACACCTCTTCGAGATGTAGTTTGCGCCCTCTCAGAATAGGTGTGGTTCTTTCCACTAGTAGAAATGAATATCAACAAAGAATTTATCACATTTTATCTTCGACCAATCTGAAGGAGTCTTCTTGGAGAGGAGATAATTAAAGATATCTTCATACCAGGGGAGAGAGGATATAGACAAGACTGCCTCATCCCGGAAGGTCTCTGTCATAGGAATTGAATCATGATCAGGAGGCTAGGCATTAACTATTCTGGAAAGCTGGTCTACCACCACATTTTTTACCCCTAGTTTGTCACGAATTTCCAAGTCAAACTCTTGGAGTAGAAGGATCCAAGATGAGGTTTGGCGTCTTTCTTATTTTGGAGGTACTTGATGGCAGAATGGTCAATGTAAATAAATAACCCTTGATTCGAGGAGATGTGATCTGAACTTTTCCAAACAAACACTATAGCTAGCAACTCTTTCTCTGTTACTGTATAATTTTTCTGAGCATCATACAATTTTCGGCTAGAGTAATGTATAGAAAATGGAATCCCATCTCGTCTTTGGCCTAGCACAACACCATCTACAAAATCTGACGTGTCTATCATGATCTCAAAAAGTAGAGACCAATCAGGTGGCTGCAGGATAGGAGCATGTGTGATTAGGTCTTTTAACTTATTAAAGGCCTGGAGGACGTGATCTTCCAAAATGAAATTAGCCTCCTTGCCTAGCAATTCTGTCAGTGGTCGAGCGAGCTTGTTGAAGTCTTTGATAAATTGTCAATAGAAACCGACATGCCTGAAAATGACCGGACTTCTTTCAGATTGATAGGTGGATCAAGCTTGGAAATTACTTCCACCTTGGCTGGGTTTAATTCCATTGAACCTTTCGATACAAATGACCCATCACGATCCCTTTAGTCACCATGAAATTGTTCTTCTCCCACGAGAGTATGGGGTTCACTTAACTCGATATAAATAATCAAGACATTGATTAAATGAATCTCCATAGATCAAAAAATCATCCATGAAAAGTTCAAGAAAATTTTCCACCATGTCTGCAAATATTTCCAACATACATCTCTGAAATGTAGCGGGGGTGTGATACAACCCAACTGGAGTTCGTCGGAAAGCATACATACAAAAAGGACATGGGAACATGGTCTTCTCTTGATCTTCTGGCACGATCGTAACTTGGTTATATCTAGAGTATCCACCTAAGAAGTAGAAATATTCCTTCACGGTGAGCCTCTTGAGAATCTGGTCAATGAAGGGCAATGGGAAATGATCCTTCTTAGTGGCAAGGTTGAGATGTCTGTAATCCACACAGACTCGCCAGGATGTCAATACTCTGGCTGAAATCTCCTCTCCTTTATCATTAGTTATATCGGTGATCCTAAACTTCTTCAACACTACATGCAAGGGACTCATCCACTAGGAGTTGAGATAGGATATATGAATCCTGTGTCACACCATTTCTAAATTTCGTTGATCACTATCCCCCGGATGTTTGGATTCAGTCTGCGCTAGAATTCACGGGAAGGCTTGTCGTCTTCTTCCAAATAAAAGTGATGCGAGCATAAAAATGGATTAATCCCATGGAGATCTGATATCTTCAAACCCACCATGTTGTTGTTTCATTTAAGAACCTTCATTAGAAGAGATTCATGGTCTTCAGTCAAATCAACATTGATAATGATCAGATACATGTTTGGCTCTCCTACAAGGAAGGTGTACCATATATTGGAGGGCAAGGGATTGAGTTCTCGTGGTGTGGGAGTGATTTCAATGGTGACTTCAGTAACAACTATAAGCGTAAGCTCTTTCAACTGTTGTCTATCCACCTCTGGCGATTCAGCTTCATCATTTAGTATATCACATAGATCAAAGATGAAATCTTCCTGCTCAAATGAGAGGGATTGTTCAAGTTCTTCTAGTGGCCCATTAGAAAAAATCTCACCTTCAAAGACTTCGGTCAGTTGGACTATGCTTTCCCATCCTTCCTATGGGGAGAGAAATGCCAGGGTTTCTCTATCATTCAGAAATATATATGTATCTCTCATTCCAGATAAAAAATTAGAATCCTCATAACATTGAGATTTAATCACTCTCATCTCAGAGTCAGCTTATGTAGGCCTCTACTAAAGAACAATCTTTATCTATGCCTTGTCTGTGGTGGAGTAGAATGTGATCTCTTTAGTACCATAGTCAACTACTGCCTCATCCGTTCGAAGGAACGACCGACCAAGGATGATCGAGGTATGGAGCAGAGTTGCGTAGGTGTCCATATCCAGAATAATGAAATCCACAAGGAGTTTCATCCCTTTAATAGTAACAATCACATCCTCCAACATGTAGTTAAGCCACTTGTCGGAAAGATCCACGAAGTATAGGATCATCTTGGTTGGCTTGAGCAGATTTAACCCAAATTCTGCAAGTAGTGATGATGGCAAAAGGCTGATAGAAGACCCTCTATCGAGCAAGGTGCACTCGAACTCCTGATTGAAGATGGTTCATCTAACGAGTGGTGCTCCCTTATCTTTATGTTTGTGTGGGAGATTGCTGATGGCGTTCACCATTGCCATGGTCAAGATGTGTGCCTCTGGTTTCTTCTTCTTGTGGCTCAGACACTTTGTTGTACATGCCTTTCTAAGTCCCCATTTCACTGCAGGCATGTACTCCATGGCTTTCAACAATGGCATTTCAAGAATCAAGTTTTGGAAAATTTAGACTAATTCGGGATCAGACAAATCATTTTTATTTTTTTACTAATTTTATTTAATTACTTAAGGAAAAGGCATATACTTTCAAAAACATTTTCATTCAAATTTCTATTCATATTTTTTTGTACAGGTAGATGACAAAAGGGAATATAATCATGTACATGTTGTGGACTGAAAATGACAGGCTCAGCTCCGTTGGCTAACTCTGGTTCTGCTGCTGGTGCTAGCTTCTCCAAGGATGGCACGACTTCATCGGGACAGCTACTATCATTTTCTATTTTTGTATTTTCTTCATTTTTTTGTATTTTTATTTTTGGTGCAGCTCCAGCTGGTGTGGCACGACTTCATCGGGACAATATTTTTGTTTTTGGCCCGAGTGCTGGTGTGGCTGACGACTCACCGTCGAATGCTTTGTTCTTCCCTTATGTCTTCACATATGGTTGGAGTGTCCTATGGCTCCTAAGATATACAACATTAGATAAAAATAAATTATTTTCACCGGAATCAAGTGGGACAGTGTAGGATACCTTCTCCTTGCGACAAAAATTATTCAGGTTTGATTCAACCTATACCAGAATGACAGTCTTGGCGGTCGTTAGGTCGTCTATCTTTTGTCTCATCTCATCCATGTTCTTCACAAGTTGAGCCACACAATCCAGAGTTGGGTTAACCGAGGCAACCTTAGACGGTTCAGCCTGATGAGACCACTGATTCTGTTGGTAGGAGGAAGGTTGTTCTTGGTAACCTTGGGAGTAGTGAGGAGGAGGAGGAAGAGAAGGATATTGTTGGTACTGCGGTGAGGAGTACTGGTGATGATATTGAGCAGACGACTGCTTGTATTGCTGGTTTGCGGTATCTAGACTGTTGTTGGTAGTTGGTCTTCCTCTAGTTGTATCCATGTTGTAGAGGCTACTACTGTGCTAGGTTGGGCTAGAAATTCCGCCCTCATTGTTGTTGATATTTCTGGCTGACAATGTGCTAACCTTGTGGTTGTCCCTGAGGACGGGTCAGTTGCTGGCCATTTCTCCAGATGCCATTCACTTCTTAAATGAGCAAGGGAGGCGGAGAAGAAGGCTCGAGGTACTGATTCTTGAACTCAGGTGGATTGTAGACAACCATCTGGGTCTATGTTGTGGCGGCGGTTGCTCTGGGGCCTGCATGTAATACACGTGCTAGACCGGTGGTTGACTGGAACTCAGCTGAGGAGATTGTGTCTATGTATGCCCTTCTTCTTAGTTAAAGGCACAGTGGCAGTGGTCATTGCATTGCAGATGCTGATGGTGTTCACCAGCAGCTCCATTTGCTTGGTGATGATATCGAGCTTGTCTAAGCCCTACATTTTTTTCTCAATCCCAGTGAGCTTCTCTGAGTCCTGCGACCTCTTATCAAATATATCAACCTTCAACATGTGGTTCCCGATGATGTTCAAATCAGAGTTGTCACATCTGTCGACTTCATGCATATCACCCATGTTCACATTCTTGTAGAGGGCCTGTGGTGGAGGCTGGATCTAGAAGGAATGAGAAGAGGATAACACGACCTCTCCTTCAACCATCTCCTCAAAATTTGCCGAACTATGTTCTCATCCTTGTTGAAGTGAGATCCTCCACGGGCAGTTCCAACCAGATGTTGGATAGCTTCTGTGAGACCCCCAAAGAAGTATTGGATCAGGCAAATCCTTAGGATGTCATGGTGGGGGAATTACTCGATCAGATATCTAAACCTCTCATAGGTTTCATAAAAGGATTATTTGGGTCCCTAAGAGATGCAAGAAATCTTCGACTGCATGAGATTGAGATGGCCTAGAGGATAGTACTTGTCCAGGAAATATGATTTCAAGTCCTCCAAGGTCATCACCACCTTCCCCAGATGGTTGATCCAGTACAGTGCCTAACCTTGAAGGTAGAATGGGAAGGCAGTCATCTTGACTAAGCCCAATGGGATGTTGGTGTGGTGCGTCATGCTACAAATGCGATCGAACTACTATAGATGGATGTTAGACTCCTCGTTTGAATTCTCATGAAAGCTAGGAAGGAGAGAAGGAGCTATGGCTTCAGTTCTAAATGTTTGTGGATCGGTGGGATCTGGATACACTCATTAATACGACCTACCCCAGGGTTGTATGACTTCATTAGGGTTGGCTTGGGTCGGCCTCTCCCTTCTTCATTCCTACCTTCGTGAGGTCCATCTGCAAAGCATCTTCATCATCACCTCTTCCTCTAGGTGTTCCCCTCTCTTTGGATCTGCTCCTCAGCTCGTTCAACATATCTTGTAAGGAAACCTGAGCAGAGTTTGGTCAGTAAGATGTTGCAGAATGGCTTGGATGGAGGCCAATAGTTGATTGTTGACTTCATTTTGACCAGGGCTAGTGACTTGCTCTGTATCTTTCTTTGTATTCCATTGCTGACGTCCCTTCCATCTTCTTGTTGGAGCCATCTCTGATGCAGACTATGAATGTGTGGGCTCAAGATTTGGGTCAAGATCTCCAATGAGAAATACACCACGATCAGTTTGTATGCAAGCACTAGATGGATAGAATAATTCAGAATTAGGGTCAATTATTAATCTTATTAAGGATAGAGAGGAATATGAAGTGAAATAAATCTCCATCCAAAAAGGGCAGAACTCGGTAAGAGAGTTTTCTCAATCTAGGTGAGGAAGAAGAAGCAGGGAGTCCTGAGGGTAGTTCACGGAGTCTGAACCGTGCACCTTGGAATCACCCCGAATTATTGGAGATGTTGAACTGGAGGAGTCGATGTGTGTGTTGACAGAGTCCTGACTTAGTCGTTCTGGAGTCATCATCTCAAGTTGGAAGAAGGATATGGTGATGAACAAGAAACAAATGGAGTGTAAAATAGTAGATGGCTTACGATGAGCGGTGTCAAGAAGGAAGTAAGAAAAGAAGAATGACAAAATGTGCAAGTGTGTGGGACTTTTATCTTTGAACCTAATCTAATCAAACAAACACCAAACAAATTTAGATTCACCATCTCAACCCGATGTAAAGACGTAAGAGTTTAACTATTTATATCTTTTCAATTTTAGGGTTATTGATTCAGATAGAAAGTTGTCACGAGTCCTTATCGGATAGCCTTAGAGAAGAGCGCATACTGAAAGGAAAGTATCCACGTACTTGTTCCACCTCCTTTGTATGATGTGATCTGCACTTTTTGAGATCTTTAATACTGGTCCTGGGTGGCTACTCAGCTAAAGAAAAGAGAGAGGAAGCTGATAGGCGAGACCACTACTTCCCTCGCAAGCATGGTACTCAGATGCAAATCGATGAGACAGGCACACCAATGAGTGTGTGTCCTAAGCTCAATACTTCAGACCAAGTTGGATGCTCCACACAAGGCAAGAACATCATAGTCAAGAGGTCCCTACTCGGTCACATACGCTATAAGCACTAATACTTCATGGGTCCCAGGAGTTAGTTGAGGCAGTTGATGAATCCTTGATTCGCACTCTTTATTCTTTTATTTTAGCTATTTTTCTTGGCAAAACATCATGTAAATATTTGTAAATACAATAATTTAGCAAATTGCATGTATGTGTTAATGTTGCATATTTAGCATGCATCTTTCTACAAAAAATAAAAAGAATAAAGGAAAAGAAAAATAATGAATTGTTTAGAAAAAATACAGAGTGACCCAAACCTCAAGAGAAGGTCAAGCTTTTACCTGATCGCAAAATAAAATAAGTAGAGAGAGATATGGCTCACTTTGTATTGTATATATTTTACCCATATTTATACATACATATTTTTGACAAAATAAAATTAAAGAATTATTTTTACACCCTTGTACATATTTCTAAAAATTACATAAAAATCAGAAAAAATTAAATAAAAATAAAATCCTCCATGCATTGTACAAAACACATGTGTACCTATGACTTCCACTATTTATTGAATACTATTAATTATAAAAATAAAAAATAAAAAAATAAAATAAAATTTATTTTATACTCCTAAAATTAATTTGTAAATAAATAAAATATAAAATTAGGTATTTTTTTTTAAAAAATAAGATAAAAAACATTTGTACATAATACGTAGGTATATTATACATGTATATAATACTATATATTGTATATACAATAATTTATTTTTCATAAAAATAATTAAAAATCACAGAAAAATACTTTGAAAAAATAAACATTTTTTTATTTTATATACTTTTTAATTTAAATTAATTTATTATTTTTAATTTAATTATCTTTATTTAACTCCATATTTTGTCTTCTAGTATCTTTTGTCCTTTTCCTCTACCGCTTCTGATTGGCCCACCTCAACAATGTTGACTGTGGTCAACTAGTCCATGCCTTCTCTTTTTCTCCCAAATTAGGTTTGCTCTGATATTCGCCCATTTTTCGTGACCCGATCCTCCCATCTTCCCCTCCGATTTCAAGCCCCGACTAAGGAGCGCGGATCCCTAATCCATGCCCGATCTTCATTCTGCTAATCCACGCCTCGGTTCGCGGGCTTCATTCCAATCTTCCCAGACCTACCATACCTATAAAACATGTGCTCCCCCTCCCCTTTTTCACTACCTTCAGTTGCTCCACCACCTTCGTTGCACCCGCCTTTTCCTTTTCGAAGTAACGATACAAGAGGGAGAGAGTGAGTGGGGCATTTGGAGCGTTGCATCCCCCAGGTCCAACGAGATTCGTCTCAGCTCCGCCGTAAGGAGCTCAGCCTCTAGATGTGCTGCCCATCGAGGCTATCACCATCGTGGACTTCATCCACCACCCCCAGGCGACTGCATTCACTCTTAAATACTCCCGTCACCCTTCATTTCCAGTTCGAATCGATCATTCACTCGCATCGTATCTCACTCCGACGACCATATCACTCCCCTGTTCGCCGCCTCATTCCGACCCTCGTACGCCCTCACATGTCTCTCCTCCTTTTCTCCGTTGCACTCCGCAATCTCCCCCTTGATTCCAACCACCAAGTTGGAATCGAGAATCAGGTCGACTCCTCCACCCCACCGGAGACCTGGTCCATCCACCTCTCCCCTGTTTTCAAGAAACATTGGTGCTCTAACAGTTTTCTAGAGCTCCCTCTCCGACCACACCTATTATCTTGCAGGTTGGAGCACCTAAGGACCTCATCTGGAGGTTCAAGAGCCAGGAATAGCAGCTCCAGGACCCCACTCCTCTCCAGGACTTCTCCTTGGTCCTCGACCCTTCTATGCATCACAACAGTTGCAGATTGGTGATGAATCCCTTATTCTCACGCTTTATTATTTTATTTTAGCTATTTATCTTAGCAAAGCATGATGTAAATACTTGTAAATATAACAACTTAGCATTCAACATGCATTTGTTAATATTGCATAATTAGCATGTTTTATGCAAAAATAAAAGAATAAAGGAAAAGAAAAAGTAAGGAGGTATTTAGAATAAATACAGAGTGACCCGAACCCCAAGAGAAGGTCAAGCCTTGACCTGATCAAAAGATAAAATAAGTAGAGGGAGATAGGGTTTACTTGGTGTTGCACATATTACCTATATTTGTAAATAATTATTTTTAACAAAATAAAACTAAATTATTATTTTTATTCCCTTGTATATATTTATAAAAAACTATAAAATCAAAATAAAAATCATTAAATAAAAATAAAAATTGAAAATAAAATCCTCCCTTTATTGTACAAAACACATGTTTATGTATTACATCCTCTATTTATTATATACCTAGAATTAATTCACAAAAATAAAACACAAATTATTTTGTACTCCTAAAAATAGGTTGTAAATAAATAACATATAAAATTGGGTTATTTATGTAAAAATAAAATAATAAAAATAATTGTACATTGTACATAGGTCTATTATACATGTATATAATACTATATATTGTATATACACTAATTTATTTTTCATAAAAATAATTAAAAATCACGGAAAAATTCTTTGAAAAATAATAAATATTTTTTATTTTATACACTTTTTAATCGAAATTCATTTATTATTTTTCATTTAATTTTCTTTATATTCTTCTCTGTTTTGTCATGTAATCCATTTTTTCCTTATCCTCCGTCGCTCGTGATTGGTCTAGGTCAGCTATGTTGACCCCGATGAACTGACCCCCCCGACACCTTTTCCTCTCATACCGGGTCTGCCCTCTTTCACCTTTCTCAACCCAATCCGATCGACTTTACCCTCGACCAGTGGCTCCGATTAGAGAGGGTGGATCCCAGACTCACGCCCGACACCTATCCTTGGGATCCATCCTTCAGTTTGAGCGCCTCCACTCCATCTTTCTCGGACCATGCTAACTATAAAGCCTCCTAGAGCAGCTCCTTCTTCCACATCTTTGGTCGCCGCTCTTCGTCCGATGAGCTCCATCGACCTCCAGTGAGTGACAACGTGTGAGAGGGCTTCGTGCAGAGAGGTGCTTGAGCCAAATAGTCTCTGATCCGGCAGTTCCTCCGTTGTGCTCCACCGTGAGGTGGGATAAGCCTCTAGGCCCATCGACCCATCGATTCCATGACCCCCGAAGGTCCCCGATCTCAGCCTAGACGACTCTAGCCATCAGGTACCTTAGTTTTGTAGGAATACTTCATTTGATCTGAACTTTAGATTCACAACAGAGCTTCATCACCGATCTCCGGTCACCTTAGCCAGAGCATACCCGGGCCACTCCGAGACTTCAACCATCTTCACCAAACTCCTCTCCATGTTCATCGCCCCTCCATTCACCTCGTTCTTCCTAGGAACGAGACTTAGGCCCTCCTCTGCCGCCGCTTCATCGGAGGGTCACACAACGACTTACCAGCCACCATTTTTATGCTTTAACGGGTCAAGGAACTTTACCGTCGACCCTTATGTTCAGCTATGTAGGTTATAACGCCCAAGGACCTAATCTAGAGGTCAAAACATCCAAGCAAAGCTGCTCCACGTAGTCATGCTTTGTCAAGACCTCCTCCTTGGTCTTGGTCCCTTTTGAGCCCTCCAGCCGCTGCAGACTATCATCGGAGATGTTTCCCCCATCACAGCAGCTCCTGGCGACGCGTCTGCCGCACGTCTTGGCCAATCAAAGCTCGTCGGAGGCGAGTTCTTCGGTGTTCTTCCAAGCACCTTCTCCATCGTCTGATCAAGGCTTCTTCCAGGTCTAATCGCCACCGTTTAGTCTCGAGGAGCCTCAACCATTGGATCCATCTGAGGATCAAGCAAGAGTCGTTCATCGTCGAAGGGGTATCTGTGGATCTCGATAGTCCATCTTTAGTAGAATGCCCTCGACCGTTGGATAGATCTTGATAAAGGGTAATTTGCACTTAGGCCCATCTTTGTTTTGATTTTATTAGTTAGTCCTGTAAATATTTGTCGTAGTTTAAAATATCTTAAACATTTTGCAGTTAGACCCTTGTAGTTTCTTATATTTGCATTTAGGTCCTCTGTGTGTGAACTCACGTGCAGTCCCACGTGACATGTTGGGTTATTTGCATTCGATCCCATGTACTTTATGGATGTTATGTTTTGAATGAAAAGTTTTTAGTAATTGTTTTTATACCCCTGTAAGGCTTTCTCGCGTGGTGTGTGTGTGTTTCCCTGGATAATTTGCAAGCGAGCTTTTTGAATATGTTATTATTTGGCCCATGATCTTTATTGTAACTACAAGTAGGTCCCTATAACATGTGTGCCCCTTAGTTAGTTAAATAAATACCAAATTGATCTCGAAAATTCTATAAAAATTATTGTTAGCTCCTACTAACACGTAATATTTATGGTAATTTTTGTGGGTTAATTTAGTATTTTTTATTATTTTTTAAAAATCAACAACCTTAAAAAAGTGTTCTGTCTTTTTTAGAAAATACATAAAAATTCAAAAAATCCCTTTAAAAATTCGTCAAAAATTCTCTTGTGTGTATTTTTTGTGATTTACCTTCTGTTCCAATGTTGGTTTGAAAATCCTTATAAAACACTAAAAATCACAAAAGACCTAAAAACTTATAAAAAATAAAAAAATTCTAAAAAAATCAAAAAATATAATTTCAGTTCTTGTTCGTAGCTCTTTTTATTTAGTTTATCATAAAATTCATAACCAGGACTTTAGGGCATTTTAACTATTTTTAACTTGCATTATTGTCTTGGTTGTGCACTATTTTTAGTTCTAGCCCTTGTTTGATTTTAATAAAATCATAAAAAAATCAGACAAATCCCAGAAAATTACCAAAAATAATGTAATATTTAAAAAATTCAAAAATGTTTTTATTCTGAATTTTTAGCATTTTTAGCCTTAAATAAAAATTCGCAAAGCTTGATTGAGTGCATTGTTTCCTTAGTTGCTTGTTTTTATTCCTAAATTAAAAATAAAAAAAATGTCTAAAATTAAAAACCATAAAAATATGCATTTCCTTTTATGAATTACGACTACTTTGTAAGATTTCTCATGCTCCTTGTGTTTGACCCTAGTTGCTATACCAGGTTAAAATAAATAGAGAAGACTGCTGACACAGGTTTGAGTGCTTCGATTGTTTTATTTATCTTTTTGATTGTCTTGTTCTCTTTCTTTTTCTTGATTGAGTGTTGGCCTTGTGATCCAGGTCGCAACAACCCTTTGATTTATCTAATTCCCTAACCTGTGTCGCTCGGACCGCTCATCAAAATGGTGTCGTTGCTGGGGAGCATGACTTAGTAGTTGCTTTTTAAGCTTTTTGCTTATTTTTACCTCTATTTGTTCTAACTATTTTCTGATCGATTTCTATTTCACTTTTTATGCGAGGGAACTGCCGAGGACACTTTGGAGGAGACCCGCACCCGAGGAGGAGCAGGAGAAGAGCATGAGTTAGTTATATTAGATAGAGTAGAGTTGATTAGTTTATTTTCAGAAGAACATTTATTATTGTAATATTTGAGACACTTGAACTCTTTTCTTGGACACTTGACCTTACCGGGGTCTGTTTCACCCTGCAACGGTGTGATCGGGGGACCTCACCGAGTTTTCCGTGGATTTGTTTTTATCGCGTTTTTCTTTCTATTTCACAGATTTGGCCCTTAGACTTAGGATTTTTATTAACTGTAACGTAAATAATTTAAGGCCCAATCCCAATGCTTGCACCTATAGAATGTAATTGAACCTTATTAATAAATCAAAATAAGAAGTTATCTTGATAGCTTGAGAGGTCACATGCCTCTAGAGGTCATATACAATGCGTGCAGGATCCGTTGTGGCGGATACCGATTGACCTCTGAGGCCGGACTTAGATCTCTCTATCTGATTAGTTAGCTATTATTCTTTACGGTCAATAGAAATTGCTCGTCTTAAGGCTGATTTCTTTGCGCATCATATAGTTAGTTTCTTTTCAGTCTTTTAATTTATGTGTGGATCACCCTACATGTAGAGTGCTAGCGACAGGTATACATCTCTATCTTTGCATGCATCATAGTGTTTGATTGCATATCAACTTTTTTGACTTCTCCCCCTATTTTTGGACTTAAAATAAATCAGGAGATTGAAAAATTCCTTAGGCGTTTCTTTCATTTTAAAAATACCTAAAAAAGAGAAAATCATAAAATTGATACTGCTAATGCAAACTTGACCCAAAAATCCACCTCATATAGAAATATTTGTTTTGGGGGGCGTCACCCCCTCCTTGGTTGGTTTGTATGTAGCAAGAGAGTGACCCGCACACTAGGCTAGAGCCATACATGAACTTCCTTCAGACTAATGGTCTGATGGTTAGTCGTTCTTTATTGAGGATTTCACCTGGTAGCTGATAATTGGTCCGGGAATTCCTTAGTAGATTGGGCAGATCGGGTAGCCGGTAAATGGTCCACACCCAAACTGGATGGGAAAGATCTAACTATGGGATTGGGTCAGTCTCCTGGGAGCATCGGGTTCCTACCAGCTCACTTAATCTCTCTTATAGACTGATTGATCACCTAAGATAAAATTAACAAGATTAACGACTGATCTTTTACGGTCGTCAACCCAGTGTTGAGTAGGTGAATTGGGGGTTTGACTTCTGATCTTGTTTGCATTCCAGATCTCATCCACACTTATCCTTATATCACGATGATGGGAAGTAGGTCCTTTAGGCAGCCTTTGACAGCACCATCTCCTTTCCATTCATGTAGGGTAGTTTCGGAGAGCCTAGACTCGCTCTCCGAACCTGAGTACACTACCACCATGTTCCCCCTCGACTACCCTTCTTCCACCAGTCCTGAAAGGCCCAAGCAGAGTCCAGCACACATTCATGTTCATTTGACGGCACCCGAGTTCAGGTCTTTTGCCTTTGCAGAGACCCGCAAGATGGCCAGCAGCAAAGGTCGCATCGATGAGCAGCCCTAGGGTTCTATTTATGTTCTTGATCATGGTGCCATCAACAACACACTCCGAACCTCCCTAGAGATGATGTAGAAACAGATTAGAGATCATGGAGCATTTATGGCAGAGGTACGTAGAGAACAGAGATGAGAGCCGCAACGACCAACCAATGGAGGCATACCAGCAGCTCGAGGAGGAGCAGACGAACACCCAAAGGATCAGCCAGAGCAGAGGCAGCCACGGCCGATGAGACAGTCGCACAATTCTGGTGCAACTCTCACTCATCGATGGATTCAGCTGCCTGAGATTCTGGGTGACTTCAAGCTCACTCCCCAAACGATCCAGGTACTGCCCAAGTTCCATGGGCTAGCCAACGAGGAGCCACATCTGCACTTGCAAGAATTCGAGATGATCAACAGTACAGTCGACGATAGATTCATGAATGAGGACACCATCAAGATGATGGTGTTCCCTTTCTCCTTGGTTGACATAGTAGCGTACTAGATGAAGCATTTGGGGAGATAAGTTACTACTTGGGAGCATCTCCAGACCGAGTACTTGAACAAGTAGTATCCACTCATCCAAACTAATGCAGCCAGGGCTCTGATCAACATCACAATGATCCCCAACGAGTAGTTTCATGAGGCATGGGATCGATTTCGTGAGCTCATCAACTGGTATCCACACCATGAGATTTCCAAGACCAACTTATTTTAGAGTTTCTTTTGTGGGATGCCACCGGAGCTGCAGGGGCTTGTCATTGCCTCGTGTGGAGGGCCCTATTTTGCAAAGGATGAGGACCAGGTATGGTCCATTTATGAGGAGATGGCTGAAAACTATACTGTGATGTCCCAGACCCGTGTCTACACAAAGGGGAAGCCCCTTACACAGGTCGTGTCCTATCAAAAGATAGCACGGGGTGATGCAGGTCCATCTACTTCGTCAGCAGCAGCATGGGTAGAGTCTTCAGCAGCTGACATGGGGATTATTAGTGAGAAGTTGGACCACATAGAGATTATAGAGAAGAAGTAGTTCCAGAGCATGACACAGATAGACCAGTTGGCACAGACTCTGAGTAACCTGAAGACCCATATCTTGTGTCTCCAAGACGCACATACGGCTTCAGGTCACGGGATGATCATAGCAGCATCAACTCTTCCCAGCCACCTGCCCTGTACCGTCAGATCTACCATATTCAGGCAGAGCCGATTCAGCAGTTGCAGCAATAATCTCAGCCACCACTATCGCATGATACTTAGATGGTGGTGTATCAGCATGATCAGCCCACGGCAGTTCTTCCCCCCTCCCCGTACGAGCAGGAGCCGTTGATGGAAGTCAATGAGATTTGGTATAACCAGCAGCAACCCGGGATCCACCGTGATCATCCCGGATTCAGGTAGTCCACCAGTGGCACCTCATCCCAGCAGCAGCCTCCAGCTTAGGGCGGTCCGAGCAGCCAGCAACCGCAGTAGCCCCAGTACTCCCAGCCATTACACCATTACCAGCAGGGTCCTCGTCCCTACCATCAGGGACAACTGTGGAGGCAATAGCAGCCGCAGCAGTGCACTCAGCCTCCTCCACAATAGTACCAGCAGAGCCAGCCTTATTTCTAGCGAGGCAATCCATCTAGTTCTCATGGACCCATTTATGAGAACCCAACCCTTGATGATCTCGCATACCTACTCTCATACCAGTAGACATCCTTTTGGCAGGAGATGGACGAGTTCTGGCAGGAGATGAGGGACATCATAAAGGGCAAGGCTGCCATACCTGCACACGTCAAGCCCAATTCGAACAATCTGAAGAGGAAGTCTGAGAAGGTACAATTCACAGAAATCACCACTCTTAGTGACTCCTTGGGTGATATTTTTTCCTATATAATTGATGCTGATTTTGTGACACTTAGGAGCGGTAGGATACCAGCCGGCGGCACCTCATCTGAACGATGACCACATGATGGTCCATGAGCGCTAGACGATGTGGATAGACGTGTTGATGTTGCTAATGATGTTGATGACAGTGGTGCCGATGCCATCAAGGACGTTGATCCAGCCAACGGTACTGAGGTCGTCGTATCTCCAGATACAGTAGGTGGTACTGATGCCACCATTCTACCTGATGCTGAGCCAGAGCACGGTGTTGATGCCGCAAAGACTGATGTTGTGGGTGGTATTGATGCCACCAATTCTATTCCAGTTGTGTTTCCCCATGTTATTGTATCTCAGGATAGTTTAGAAAAGACCAAAAAAATTAATAAAGGAAAGGTTTCTTCATCTACTTCAAGTCCATATGTGTTGCATGCTGATCTTGATATGGGCTCCATTCCATCATAGGCATAGGAACCTCTTCCTAACCCTATATCTGAGGAGGTCCCAGCCATCCCCTTTCCTCGGGCACTCCGCTTGGCGAAGGAGAATAAAAATGAAAATCCTAAAAAGACCCAACAGTTAGAGTTCAGCCAGCAGATGATAGACAGATTCCATATCTAGCTGACTCTACAGGAGGCACTTGAGCACATCCCTCTCTTACAAAAGAACCTGAGAGAGAGAGAGACCTCCATCCGCAAGAAGAGAAGGAACCATAATGCAGAGATCCATGTGACCACTCATGCTACATGCTTCGCGATTCAGAACTGTTTGCCAGCCAAGAGGCCAGACGCAGGAGCTTCGTATGTTAGATGCCACATTCATGAGTAGTGGTTTGATCGGACTCTATTAGACAGTGTCTCTTCCATCAACCTACTTCTGGCAGCCTTACTCGATCGATTAGAGTCTGGCCCTCTTCGACAGAGCAGGACAATACTTCAGTTTGCTGATAGATCTATCAAGAGGTCGAAGGGGTTGTTGAAGGATGTGGTCATCACAATTCAGGGCCTGAAATTCCCGGTGGACTTTGTTGTATTGCACATGGAGAACCCTGAGTATGTGACAGATACCCCCATCATTCTAGGACGTCCATTCTTGTCCACAACCAAGGTGGTGTCCGATCATGATAGTGGGAAGGTATACTTTCGCGTCGAGGGTGAAAGTATACAAATAGAGACGATCAATGAGACCATAGCACGAGATTCAGCTTGCTCAAAGCAGTTCAGCGATACAGAGCAGGCGATAGATGGAGAGCGAGAAATCCACCAAGATTGTGATTTTGTGATTACAAATGACGAAGTAGTTTGGTCTCACCCCATCTCATGGACTCTTATCTCACCTTCAGACCTTATAGATCTACAGCTTTTAGCAGATGAGAGTTCAGAGAGCATATTCCTAGACGAGGACACATTAGAGACTGACGACTGCTTTTAGGAGAGCGAAGAAGATTATGTTTCTTGTGATTCTAATTCAGATCCCTCAGATTCAGACATAGATTGGGCCGAGTTTGATGAGCTATTACCTTGTCTGATTCCTACAAAGCCAACATTTAGGGTTGAGGATGAGCCAACATTGATTACAGACACACCAACAGGGCCATCTTCATTAGATTTTCATGATCAACAAGAGTTCTCCCATTCAGATATGGTTGCCTTCACGCAGACATTCCAGAAGCCAGATTTGCCAGCTCCCAGTTGCCCAGAGTCGAAGCCCTTTCCACAATTGCTAAAGTAAAGATTCCTTGCAGGTGAGCATGAGACGTACCCAGTCATTATCTCAGTAGATTTGACTGGAGAGCAAGAATCTTGTCTGATGGAGGTTCTTGAAAGAAACTGCAAGGCAATAGGATGGAGCGTAGCTGATTTCCAAGGGATAAGTCCAGCCCTGTGCTCTCACCATATCTATCTTGAAGAGGATGCTAAGCCATTGTTTGAGTTCTAGTGACGGCTGAACCCGAACCTTCGAGAAGTGGTCATGAAAGAGATATCAAAATGGTGGAGCATCGATTTTATCTACCCCACCTTCGACTCCAAGTGGGTTAGTACACTACATGTGGTGCCAATGAAGATGGGCATCACTACAGTTGTGAGTGAGTCTGGAAAGGAGATTGCTACTCGGTTACCCACTTCTTGAAGGGTCTGTGTTGACTACAGACGATTGAATCAGGCCACCAAGAAGGATTATTTCCCGCTATCTTTTATTGATCAGATTATTAAGAGGCTAGCTAGGAAGAGTTATTACTACTTCCTTGACGGGTACTCCAGCTACAATCAGGTGGCCATAGAGCTCGAAGATCAAGATAAAATGATATTCACTTGTCCATTTGGATATATGCTTTTAGACGGATGCCCTTTGGTTTATGTAACGCCCCAGAGACATTCCAAAGGCGCATGTTGTCTATCTTTTCAAACATGGCGGGTGATTGCTTGGAGGTCTTCATGGATGACTTCTTGGTCTACAACGATGGGTTTGATGCTTGTCTTGACTGCCTAGACCGCATACTTCCACGTTGTATCGAGGTTCATCTTGTTCTATCTTGGCAGAAGAGTCACTTGAAGGTGAGTCAGGGGAGGGTGCTTGGTCATATAATCTACAACAGGGGCATGGAGGTTGATCCAGCCAAGGTGGATATCATTTAGGAAACTCAATCCACCGTCCAACTTGGGGCAGTTGCAATCTTTTCTGAGATACGTCGGTTTCTACCGACGATTCATTCAGGATTCAGTAGGTTTTCCCGATTGATTATTGATCTGCTGATGAAAGACATCGAGTTCATTGTAGATGATAAGTATCTTGCGTCATTCAAGACTCTCAAGAATCAAATTGTTGAGGCTCATGTCCTTCAGCTGCCTGATTGGTCTCTCACATTCAAGATCATGATGGACGCTTATGATTTTGCCATAGGGACTGTGCTAGGAAAGAGGAGAGATGGATTACCTTATGCCATTCACAATGTTAGATATACTTTGGATGCCGCTCAGTGCAACTACACTGTCACAGAGAAAGAGATGTTAGTCATATTTTTCGCCTTGGACAAATTCAGATCATATATTCTTGAATCCAGACTGACTATTTACACTAATCATACCGCCATCAGGTACCTCATGGAAAAGAAGAATGCCAAAGCAATATTGACCAGATGGATCCTTCGACTCCATGAGTTTGACATTAAGATTAAGGATAAGCCTGGAGTCAAGAATGTGGTGGCGGATCATCTCTCCTGATTGGTACATCCTAAGGAATCTGATCAGATTGAGCCTATTACAGAGACCTTCCCAGATGAGGCAATCCTTGCAATCGCCTCGCTTCCATGGTATGCCGACATTGTGAACTATCTTGTCACGCAGAAAGTTCCACAAGTAGGCCTAGACAGCGAATTGAGACTTTCCTTGCGAAGGCCAAGTCGTACCATTAGGAGGATCCTATCCTTTATCATGAAGGAGGGGATAGCGTCTGGCGTTGATGCATTCCTCAGGAGGAGCACCACATCGTCCTCACATACTTCCACAAGTTTGAGGCAGGAGGGCATCATTCTGGGAGGAGAACAGCACAGAAAGTGCTACAATCCGGCCAATTGTGGCCTACCCTCTTCAAGGATTCTGATTAATTCATGAAGAGGTGTACTGACTATAAGAGGATGGGCACTTGTGTACAACGTGACATGATGTCGATGCATCCCATTCATTTATGTGAGGTTTTTGATGCATGAGACATTGATTTCATGGGTCCATTCCCTAAGAGTCAGGGATTTGAGTACATTTTGTTGGCTATTGATTATGTGAGTCGTTGGGTTGAGGCCATTCCCACCCGAACCGCATATGCTAAGACCGTTAGTCGATTTTTGAGGAAGAATATCATTTCACGGTTCGGGGTGCTTAGAGTTTTGATATCTGAAAGGGGGTCTCATTTTATCAATGACAAGTAAAGGCCCTTGCTAACGAGTTCAGCATAGATCATCGAGTTGCCACTCCATATCATCCTCAGACCAATGGTTTTACTGAAGTATCGAACAGGGAGATCAAGATAATATTGCAGAAGGTCATCCATCCCGACCGAAAGGATTGGTCACAACTTTTGGACTCGGTCTTGTGGGCCTATCGGACGTCCTTCAAGATTCCTTTGGGTATGTCTCCCTTTTGTCTCGTTAATTGCAAGACATGCCATTTACCTGTGGAGATAAAGCACAAGTCATGTTGGGCTATCATTGAGATATTATTGGATCCGGAGAGTATAGGAGATCAGAGAAAGGCAGAGTTGACAGCCCTGGAGAAGCTTAGAGATACAACCTTTCCGAGTAGCCTACAATATAAGGAGCGAGTGAAGATATGGAATGCTTCTCATATCAGCCATAAGCAGTTTGAGCCGAACCAACGAGTATGGCTATTCGATGCCAGGTTGAGATTATTTCTAGGGAAATTACAGAGCAAGTTGAAGCGACCATATTTGATCCGAAAAGTGCACGACAATGGCAGCATTGACATATCTGAGATATCGTCGGATTCCACATTTTGAGTTAGTTGTCAGTGCCTGAAGCCATGTCTAGATCATGATCCGTTGATCATCGATGTCGCCCCCATTCATTTTGCATGAGATGTGATCTTTGACTCACATCATTTGCATCTCATGCCAGATTATCACTTTCTCCTGCAGATGTATAGATCTAGTTGTCCATATCATACAGTCTTTGGTCTAACACCAAATCTGAATCTTGTGATTATGTTATACTTAGGGTGTGCTTTACCCAAAGTATAGGGGGGTATCAGATTTTTTATTATTCTTTTGATTCTTTTTACCTCAGGTTTACTGCCGATACTTAGGGATATTTTACCGTAGGTATAGGGGTGGTAGACCCTGTACATTCTAACCCTTGATTTTCCTCTTGTGTACAGATTTCTATACTTAAGATTACTTAATCCTAAGTATAGGGGGATCATCGATTTCTATTGATTTTATTCTTTTATTCGTCGTTGTAGTATAGCCTTTCTTTTCGCTTCCCAATACTAAGCATGAGTTATGTCTTCTTCATCGCTCTTTGATCACTCTGCGGACATCGTTCGAGCTAAGTATAGGGTGGGCATCATATATTTTTGTATATACTTTAGTCTTGACTCGTACTTTGTGTGTGTGTGTGTTTATAAATAAAATGGCTAAAAACCAGAAGCTAAAAATCACAAAATTTTTAAAATTTTTCTTGTACATAAGATTCTTTCTTGCACATACATGTCTGTAAATAGCTATTTGTAAAAACTATTTTTGTACAAATACTTGCAAAAATGTTTTGCTTGTAAAAAGTTTGTAAATATTTTTGTATCGAATTATGTACATAGTACAAAATTTTTGGAAAATGTTTGAAAAATAAAAGTTTGCAAAAATCTGTTTGTAAATGTTTGTAAATAGTTTGCAAAACTTCTTCATTTTCCTTGCATTTAAACAATTTCAAAAATTTTGCATTTTTTCAAAAAAATGCACAAAAAGAATGTTGTACATATTTTTGTATATTCTTCTGAATCAAAGTTGACGTTTAAACTAGCCTGGATCTAAATTGAAAAATGGAGCTTGGTTAAGACCTTAATCCACCTAATTCTCAGAGGAACCTTATAGGATTTAGGGTTAAGACTTTTTAGGTCCATTAGGGACTTAATTCTTTGAGTCCACTAGGCTATGTTCACATGTCATCTTGATGAGCCTATGTATAGCACTTAACATCGCACGCATGACTCTCACGGAATGGCTTTACTTGGACCAGCACCTTACACATAGCTCCACATGGATGAGGTGATGAGGAGGCAGTTTTCTTTGGCTTGGAGTAGCATACGAGGGTAGTACTTCTAGGTGGAACCTCTCATCTTCTGTTAGGGAGGGATGTGCGTCTCAACTTGGTCTAGTAGCATTGAGGTCTAAAGACAGGAGTTGTTGGTTGCAATAATGTTTCAAAAGAGGGATAGTCTACTGGCTCAAGAAGAAAACGTCCTTATGTATATGTTGCACCATGTAGATATGTTGTACATATGCACATAAAAAATGTGCACAATTAAGAAAAACTCCAAAAAAGTGGACATGCCTGATTGAATGTAAAATTCCTGCTGGAGTGTATATAGTAAAATAAAGCAAAGCTTATGTATTACACCTTCTCAACTCATGCAGCTTGCAGCGGGAGACTTAGCTACACTAGTTGGGCTCCCAGGGATACGTGGCTACACTGGCCACGGTCCATTCTCTTCTTTCCCCTCTACTTGAGCTAGTTGCACTTGAACTTAGAAGGGAATACCCCTCTTCTTGAGGAAAGAGATGCTAGACTGAGGAATTAGAATTAACTTGTTGAGGGAGGTTATTTCTTTGTCATTTTTTAGGTGGGGATCTACATATCACTTACATAGTACAAAGAAAGATACCTGGTCATTAGAGTTTGCGTATGTAGACTTGTTCTGATCTGGATTATTGAGGAGTCTTGACCATAGAATGGTGGAACATAGAGATGGTTGAGTCTTAAACCTAGATCTCAATAAGGTTCCGAAAAACTAATAATCAAAAGGTCTGATTGAGCTCCATATTTCAATTTAATAAAGATAAGTTTAATAATCAACCTTGATTCTCCTTCTTTTTATTTTCTATTCTTTTCACTTCTTTTTTAAATAAGTGTTTGCTACGGGACTAGAAAAGGTAAAGTACATGGGGTGATGAATCCTTGATTCTCATGCTTTATTCTTTTATTTTAGCTATTTATCTTAGCAAAGCATCATGTAAATACTTGTAAATACAACAACTTAGCATTCAACGTGCATTTGTTAATAATGCATAATTTGCATGTTTTGAGCAAAAATTAAAGAATAAAGGAAAAGAAAAAGGATGTAGGTATTTAAAATAAATACAGAGTGGCCCGAACCCTAAGGAAAGGTCAAGCCTTGACCTGATCGCAAGATAAAATAAGTAGAGGGATATAGGGTTTACTTGGTGTTGTACATATTACCTATATTTATAAGTAATTATTTTTGACAAAATAAAACTAAATTATTATTTTTATTCCATTCTATATATTTCAAGAAATAACAATAAAAACAAAATTAAAATCATTAATAAAAAATAAAATTAAAAATAAAATCCTCCCTTAATTGTACAAAACATATGTTTATGTATTACATCCTCTATTTATTAATTACCTGTAATTAATTCACAAAAATAAAAAAATATTGTAATAATAAAAATATGTTGTAAATATAAAAATATAAAATTGGGTTATTTATTTAAAAAAAATAATAAAAATAATTGTAAATTGTACACAGGTCTATTATACATGTATATAATACTATATATTGTATATACACTAATTTATTTTTCATAAAAATAATTAAAAAACATAGAAAAATTATTTGAAAAATAATAAACATTTTTTTATTTTATACACTTTTTAATTTAAATGCATTTATTATTTTTAATCTAATTTTCTTTATATTCTTCTCTATTTTCTCTGGTATTCAATTTTGTCCTTATCCTCTACCGCTCGTGATTGGTCCAGGTCAGCTATGTTGACCTCGATCAACTGACCACCCCGACACCTTTTCCTCTCAAATCGGGTCTATGCCTTTTTCATCGATTTTTCTCGACTCGATCCGATCGATTTTGCCCTCTACCAGCGGCTCCGATTAGAGAGGGTGGATCCCAGAATCACGCCCAACGCCTGTCCTAGGGATCTGACCCTTGGTTCACGTGCCTCCACTCCATCTTTCTCGGACCCTGCTAACTATAAAGCCTCCTGGAGCAGCTTCTTCTTCCGCGTCTTTGTTTGTCGCTCTTCGTCCGATGAGCTTCGTCGACCTCCCGTGAGTGGCAGCGCATGAGAGGGCTTCGTGCAGAGAGGTGCTTGAGCTGTGTAGCCTCTGATCCGACGGTTCCTCTACCGTTCTCCGCCGCAAGGTGGGCTAAGCCTCTGGGCGCGTCGACCCATCAAGGCCATGACCCCTGGAGGTCCCTGACCTCCAGCCTAGACGACTCCATCCATCAGGTACCTTAGTTTTGTAGGAATACTTCATTTGATCCGAACTTTAGATTCACAATAGAGCTTCATCGCCGAGCTCCGGTCACCTTGGCTGAAGCATACCCATCCCACTCTGAGACTTCAACCATCTTCACCAGACTCCTCTCCACGTTCTTTTCCCCTCCATTCACCTCGTTCTTCCAAGGAACAAGGCTTAGGCCCTCCTCCTCCACCGCTTCACTAGAGGGTAATGCAACGACTCACCAGCCGCCATTTTCGTGCGTTAACGGGTCGAGCACTTTGCCCTCGACCCTCCTGTTCAACTGTGCATAACGCCCAAGGACCTCATCTGGAGGTCGAACCATCCAAGCACAACAGCTCCAGGTCATCATGCTTCACCAGGACCTCCTCGTTGGTCTTGGTCCCTTTTGAGCCCTCCAGCCGCTGCGGACTATCATCAATGATGTTTCCCCCATCAAAGTAGCTCTTGGCGACGCATCTGCCTCATGTATCGGGTGATCAAAGCTCGCCGGAGGCGAGTTCTTTGGCGTTCTTCCAGGCACCTTCTCCGTCGTCTGATCAAGGCTTCTTCCATATCTAATCGATACCGTCCAGTTTCGAGGAGCCTCCACCATTGGATCCATCTGAGGATCAAGCAAGAGTCGTTCATCACCGAAGGGGTATCCACGGATCTTGACCGTCCATCTTAATGGAATGCCCTCGACCGTTGGATAGCTCTAAATAAAGGGTAATTTGCACTTAGGCCCTTTTCTATTTTTCTTTTATTAGTTAGTAGTTGTAAATATTTGTCGTAGTTTAAAATATCTTGGACATTTTGCAATTAAGCCCTTGTAGTTTCTTATATTAGCATTTAGATCCTCTATCTGTGAACTCACATGTAGTCCCACGTGACTTGCTGGGTTATTTGCATTCTATCCCCTTGTACTTTATGGATTTTATGTTTTGAATGAAAAGTTTTAGTAATTGTTTCTATACCCATGTAAGGCTTTCACATGTTGTGCACGTGTTTCCCTAGATAATTTGCAAGCGAGGCCTTAAGCTTTTTGAGTATGTTATTATTTGGCCCCTGAACTTCACTGTAATTATAAGTAGGTCCCTCCTACCTATGTATCCTTTAGTTAATTATATAAATACCAAATTGATCCCACAAATTCTATGAAAATTAGTGTTAGCTCCTGCTAACACGTAATATTTATGGTAATTCTTGTGGGTTAATTTAGTATCATTTATTATTTTCTAAAAATCAAAAACCCTAAAAAGTATTCTGTCTATTTTAGAAAATACATAAAAATTCAAAAGTCCATTCAAAAATTCCTTAAAAATTCTTGTGTGTGTATTTTTGCGTGCTTTACCTTCAGTAACAGAGTTGTTTTGAAAACCTTTATAAAACCCTAAAAATCACAAAAGACCTTCTAGAAAAAAATATAATTTCAGTTCCTATTTTAGCTCTTTTGATTTAGTACTATTCATAACAAGGACTTTATGGCATTTTAATTATTTTTAACTTGCATTATTGTCCTTGTTGTGCACTGTTTTTAGTTATAGCCCTTGTTTGATTTTTATAAAATCATAAAAAAATCGAAAAATTCCCAAAAATACTTTAATATTTGAAAAATCCAAAAATATTTTTATTCTAAATTTTTGAGCATTTTTAGCCTTAAATAAAAATTCACAAAGCTTGATTGAGTGCATTGTTTCCTTAGTTGCTTGTTTTTATTCTTTAATTAAAAATTATAAAAAAAATGCAAAATTAAAAACCATAAAAATATGCATTTCATTTTCTGAATTACGAATACTTCATAAGATTTCTTGAGCTCCTTGTGTTCGACCCTGGTTGCTACACCAGGTTAAAATAAATAGAGGAGACCGCTGACACAGTTTTGAGTGCTTCGATTGTTTTATTTATCTTTTTGATTGTGTGGTTCTCTTTCTTTTTCTTAATTGAGCATTGGTCTTGTTATCTGGGTCACAACGACCCTTTGATTTATCCGATTCTCTGACCAGTGTCACTCAGACCGCTCATCAATTGACGTCGGTGACATTTTCCCCATCAGAGCAGCTCTGGAGGACGCTTCTACCGTGCGTATTGGCCGATCGGAACTCGCTGGAGGTGAGTTCCTCGTCGGTTCTTCCAGGCATCTACCTTATCGTTCGATCCAGCATCCCCTAGTTTTAATCTCAGCCATTCACGCTTTGGGAGCCTGGATCGTCAGATCCATCTGAGGATCATTCCATCATCGTTCATCGCCGAAGAGATACCCGTTGATCTCAATTATCCATCCGTTAGTAGAGACCCCTCGGTCGTTGGATCGCATCTTAATAAGGGGTAGATATCACATAGGCCCCGCTTTCTTTTGCATTTGTTTGCTTTGTCCTGTTAATTTTTATCTTAATTTATTTACTTTAGATATTTTGTAGTCAGAACCTTGCACTTTTCATTATTTGCCTTTTGGTCCAGATGAGTTAGAGTCACGTGCGACTACACGTGATTTATTGGATTATTTGCAAGTTGTGTCCTAAATTCTCAGGTGGTTAATGAATGAATTATATGTTTTAGGAATTACAGTTATACCCCTGCGAGCCTGACTCACGTGTCTCACACATGTTTACTTGGATTTTTTGCAACTTAGGCCATAAACCTTACATCTTTGTTACTATTTGGCCCTCGAGCTTTGTTTTAATTGTAAGTAGCTCTCTGTGAGCTATCTGTCTTTTATTTAAATTAATAAATATCAAACTAATCTCAAAAATTCTCTAAAAAAGAATGTTGGCTCTTGTTGACATGTAGTATTTATGATAACTTTTATGGATTAATTTCATTACATTTCCTATTTTTGAAAAATCAAAAACCCCTAAAAAGGGTCCTGTCTATTTTTGAAAACCAATAAAAATTCGAAAAATTGTCTTAACAATTCCACAAAAAATCATGGTAGTGTGTTTTGTTGTGTTTGATCTTCAATAGCTTTTTTGTTTGAAAATTCCTTATAAAAACCCTAAAAACTACAAATGACCTAAAAACATATAAAAAATCATGAAAAATTCAATAAAAATAAAAATCATCATTTTAGTCCCTTTTTGTAGCATTTTATTTCTAGTTTATCATAAAATTTCTCCCTGGGATTTTAGGGCATTTTAAGTAATTTTAAATCATAATTTAATCCTGATTATGCAATGTTTGTGGTTTTAGTCATTGTTTGATTTTTATAAAATCACAAAAATTGCAAAACCCTAAAAAATTACCAAAACACTTTAAAAGTTTAAAAATCCAAAATATATTTATATTAATTTTCTGAGCATTTTTAGCTATAAAGAAAGACAAAAAAAATATTTGTGTGTTGCCTTGTTTCCTTATTTGTTGTTTTTGCTTCTTAATTGAAAATTATAAAAATTTGCAAAATTAAAACCACGAAAAATATGTTGTTTCATTTATGAATTTTGACTACTCCGTACATTTTCGTGCTCCTTGTGTTCGACCCTAGCTGCTATACCAGGTAAAAATGAATAGCGAGACCACTTACATTTTGTGTGTTTTATTTGATTGAGTGGTTTACATTTTTCTTGATTGACCAAATTGATTGATTAGGGACAACAACATTGATTATTCTCCACCTTAATCGATCTGCATTTTTGTGTCATCAGCTGTCACATATCATATTTTTGGGTCTATTCCTTAAAGGTTTTTGCCTCAATCAGTATGTAATGTACATCAATACAAGGCGGGATTTGTGATCTCTAAACAATGATGTATGTTATGAGTTTTATTTTAGGTCAAAGTGTAATTAACAATCCCCTTGTTTTAATTTTCAGATTTTTGAGCATTTTTAATAGAAAACTCCTAATGATTTTTTTAGATTTTCTTTAATTCATATGTGATCCAAGAAAAGAGGAAGGTAGTGGTATAACAATACAAGTGGATACGCGGATGGAAATCTACCCTCGTATCAAATGATGCATGCAAATATGGAAGACTTACAACGCTTCCCAACTCTCTTCATGCGAGATGCAAAACATGAATTTATAAACCTAATCTATATGTTGATAGCACATGAAGAAATCACCTAAATAGGAATTGCTATTAATGGAAGAAATAAATGCTAAATACAAGAAAAGAAATCTAGGGTCCGATCTTGGAGGCTCCTCGATACCCACTACAGTGGGTTCTGCAAGAGCTGTATGGAGGCCTCTCATGGCGCACGGTTTCAAGTCAAGTATTCAACAATTAAGTTTGATCTAAGTCCAAAAGTATAAATAATAGGTACATGCAAGATATTAGGTGTTTGGCCTCTGATTAAGGAAGCAATCCTACAAAACTAAGGGCTCATTCCACAAAACAAATAAAATAAAATGGAAAACTCAAAATGCGAAAAACAAAGAAAATAAAGGCGATAAAAAACTCAAAAAAATCCGATGAGCCCCTAAGTGAACAAACACTTGGAAATTGGGTCCGAGTGTCCAAGTCCAAGTCCACTTGTATTATTACAATATAATTCTACAAGAATAAATAACACTCTCTCACCTAAACTAAAAAGAAAGACCATGCTAAATTTTCCTCTTTCTCTCTCTTGCTTTCTCCTCTTGATCCACAAGTAGAAGGACCAAGTCTTCTTGACTCAGATGCTCCAGCCACTTAAACAGTCGCCATCATCTCGAAGTCAATCACAGGAAAAATATAAGAGAAAATATTAGCATAATAAACAAGTATATCAAATAAAAGAAAAAATAAACAAAGAGAAATAATGAAATAAAAATGAACCCAAAAATCTATCCTAAGCATTGCTCCCTAGTAACGGTGCCATTTCTTGAACTCAAGTTTTATGAGGGTCTAAAAATATTCTCATAATAAGTGAAGATAGAATGTTGTCGAGGCGACCGCTCAATAAAGTCGAGATCAATCAACAATCAACCCACACAATGTAAATAGGATGAAATGCAAGCAAGTGTGAATCAAAATTTGTTATAACCCTACAATAAAATGTGTATAGTGACAAGTATGGTAGGATGTCAAACTCAAGGGAAATGGGGTACATACAATAAAATAGACTAGAAAATACAACAAGTTTTTATGGGCTTTAAAGGATTTTTGATTTTTTTGTGTGTTTTTAATATATATATATATGAATTTTTTATGTTCTTTGTATTTTTAATTATTTTTAGTTTTGTTCTTTTTGTTTTCTTTTTAAGTTTTTTTCATTTTTTAATTATTATACTAATTATAAATAACGATATAAGTAAAAGATAGTTATATATAAGGATGTACGATTTTATATTTACAAATAGCTATAAATACTAAAAAATCACTAAATAAAATAGTTTTATCTTTTCTTATTTTTCTCTATTTTTAGTATTTTATTATAATTTTTGTTAAATTTATTGTATTTTTAATTGAATTAATATAGTAAAATAGTTGTTAATATTAATAGGTTGTAATGTTTTGAAAATTAAAAAAAGCTAATAGCTCAAAATTTCCCAAAATTATTTTTAATATATAGTATATTATATAAATATAATTAAAAGATAAAAATAAATAATCTTAGATTTTTATATAATTTTTATATGAATTTTAGAGCTTTTTAATTTTTAGTGTTTCTTTTTCTATTTTTAGGGATTTTTGGTGTGTAGATGCAAAATAAGATAATAAACAAAATATAATTTTTTTGGAATTTTTCGAAACATTTTTATTTTTTTGTAATTTTCTAAGCTAGACTGGGAAAATAACTCTATTTTTTATTTTTAATAAATAGAAATAAAGGATAAAATATCTTAATAAAAATATATGTTATAAAAATATGATATAAGGTATTTATCCTAATTATCTATGAATTTTAAAGGCAAAGAAACTATTTTTAATAAAAATAAAATCTATAAAAGGAAAATACAATCGGTATTTTTTAAATATTTAAAGTTAGGTATTAGACCCGAACATCTAGAGAAGTATAAGGCTAAAATTGCAATTTCCCAGATATTTTCAATAATATATACTCGGAGGGATATTTTGTAATTAGTACAAATTTACGGTGACCATATGCAAAATTTCTAGAAAATATTACATTAATATTCCAAAAATGAAGACTAAAATGAAATACAGCATTTTTGAGGGCCCAAGTGCAAAGTACCCAGTCCCCTCACGTGAATAGGCACGTGAGGTGACGTGGATTGGCCCTTAGTACAATGTGGAAAGTATAGGGGATGAAATGCAAAATATTCAAAATATTATATGCTACAAACCAAAGTTTATGGACTACATATAAAATTCAAAAATTACAGGGGTGGTGGATAAAATTACCCCCATGGGCACGATCCAACAACATAGTTGATTTCACTTGAAACATGTTGGCAATCAGACGGTCGATATCATTTCGTAGCGGATGGGCTAGATCAGATCAAGCGATGTGATCTGATGGTCGAGGTGCTTCACATCCGACAGTAGATGCTGCTTCTGGCATCGAGGCTTGATCAAACAGCTCAGAGATGACCTGAAAGAACTAGGAAGAAGCTCGCCCCCTATGAGCTTCGATCTGCCATCCTAGCCATCTCTAAGCACTTGGGAGTCTAGAACGCAGCTCAAAAGTTGCCTGGAAGCTTTCCACGTCTGTTGGTGGTCTCAAGAAGCACTGGAGCTCATTAGTGGAGCTCTGGAGGGTCAGAGAAGGTTCGAGTCTAGTAATGCTTTGACTGGAACCAAAATTGCCTCCAATGAGGCTTTCAACCTCACGGACATGCACACTAAGCTTAAAAATGAAAAGGTAATGGGCTGGTGGGTTTATTTGGGGAAAATGGAGTGAAATGGGGTGCGATGGAGACCTCCAATGATGCGACGGAGCTAGAGGTTGAATTGCTCGATCTGAGCAAGATCGATATGGCTGGAGGTGCGTGGGGGGTAGAATAAGCGTCAGGGGAAGAGATGAGGTCAAAAAAGGGGCGAAGTATGATCGGAGTACGGTGGAGAAGTTCGCCGGAGCTCATCTCCAGTGAACTATGAATTTTGATTTTTAACAAAATAAACACGAAATTAACTGAAAATAAAACCTAATCCATTTTAATGTTAAGCCTAGGAACTGAAAAATGCAAGGAATAAAATGCTCACATGCCTGGAGGAGCTGGGAATGGAGCTCACGGCGGAGCTTGCCGGCAGAGCTTGGATCTTCAACCTTGGGTACTCTTCCTCCACGCCAAATGTCATAGGCATTCAAACTGTCACCAGGATGCTTCATAACATGATTTTTGGGATTTCGAGGGCTAAGGGAGATCATAATTCAAATGAGGCCTGACAAGAGGTATATGTACATGTCAAGGTTGGCCCAAAGATTGTGCTTGATTCAGATTCTCATCAATAGAGAAAATGATTGGACGTGAAAGTCCATTGATCGAGGAACAAAAGATAAGAAGACTTTGATTAAAAATATGAAAGAATCAAAGGGGAAAATCGAGGAATATATGGTGTAGATCTTTCAGATGCGGACTTGGGAGGGGTGATCAGTTGACTGAGGTCAATGTTGACTCACTCCCCATCGGTCCACGTCTGCCCAGAAGAAGACAATGAAAAATAAAAAGAATATTAATTCAAAATAAAATAATAAATGATTTTAAAAAGTTTAGGTTAAAACATGAAAATATTGGTTTTTATGTAGTATTTTATTATGATTTTTATTTATTTTCACAAGTTAATTTATTATAGGTTGCTTTTTACAAGTATAAACATAGGTATATTTACCTATATATTAAGAATTTTATTTTTACTTTGTATTTTACATTTTATTAGTTTATATAAATAATTTATATAATTGTAACTTAATTAAAAACAAATAAATATATTTTTTTGTATTTTTTTGATATCATATGTAGACTTAATTAAGTATGTATAATTATTTTATAGTTTTAAGTCTATATAACTTATCTATGTATTTTTGTGTATGTATTTATTTTAATATATTTCTAAAGGTTTTATTTTATTCTTATTATGTACCTATATTATAAATAATATTTAGACCTATAATAATATATGTAATTAAAAATATAAAGAATGAATAAAATGCTTATTTTATTCAAGTATATTGCACAATATGGGTCCAAAATCAAACTTTCACATCTTAACACCTAATTAAATGAAACCGCCTACATTAAACATCTAATTAAAAGTTATATACAACTAAAGTGATTTGATGAATTTTAAGATCATACGGAGAAGATATGGGTCTGGGAAGTTTGGATTTTATCTTTTTATTCTGAGTGTAGAAGGTACAATATGCAATATTTTTATGTAAAATTAATTTTGTTTTTCCCATATATTTTTGTCTACAACATTCATGTTCAAAGTTTATTGATTTTATGTATAACTAATAAAGAATAAAATGGGTCGCAAAAATGATTTATTCGGGATTTACGAATTAGGATTTTATTGTATTTTTGGCCTTTATCTCCCCTACTTTATTTCTTGTAGAACCACTCATCATGATGCCTAGGTCTTGTGGTTTAGGGTCTTTCAATACCTTTTGTATTTCATTTATTTTTATTTAATTTTCTTTTTTCTTTTATTTTGGCTTTAAATATTGTATTTTATACATTATTTACATAATAAAAACCATGTGTTATTTCATGCAAAATAATGATATATGCATGCATTTACCTAGGGTTTAAAGTTCAAAATGAAATAATAAATGTGATGAAATGGCGATTGATTGGAAACCCAATCTCATTCCTCATTCTTTTTATATAAGCAGTTCCCCTATCCTCTGTTCACGTTTGATCCCTCTTCGGCTGCTCTTAGCGCATCAGAAGCAATGTAGAAGAAGATCCAATGCACCACCGGCTGGTTTCACCTCTTCGACTCCAGTCGAATAGAGGCATGTCCTTTTGTTCTTAGATAATATTGTAGGTCTAGTTTTGGTTTCTGTCTTTAATTTTCTATTTTAGATTTCAATCTAGGAGTAATTTCAAAATCCCCTTTGACCTGGAGCTTGAGCTCCAGTCCAAATTCACATGTCTTCGATCGTTAATCACTTCACTTTTCACCCCACTCTGGTCCTCTACATGTTCTCCATATTTTCCCTTTTGTGTTCAACTCAAATCCTTCGAGATTTGGCGGACTGAGTCTTGCGCCACAACCCCTGGTCAGAGGCTCACTACTCCGCTCATTCCATTGCCTTCATGCTTCATCTGTTGGACGAGGACATAGCCCTCAAGTCTTGGAATCTTTTGTTGCAGGTCATGATGAATCTCCATTTCGTCAACTTCATTCTATCATTTTGGCTTTAAATCTCTAGATAAATGCATGTATATATCATTAATTTGTCAAACTTAATACTTTGTAATTTGTACAAAATACTGTATAAAATACTGTATATTTAATGTATTTAATATCAAAATTAAAGAATAAAGAAAGAAAAGAAAAAGAAATGAGGCACCATAGGTGTTGAGTTAACCCAGATCCCGAGACCCAGTCATCATGATGACTTGGTCGACAAGAAATAAAGTAGCAGGAGATAGGCGATGAATCTCCACTTCATCACCTTTATTCTTTCATTTTGGCTTTGATTCTCTAGCTCCATGCATTTATTATCATTAATTTTTCAAAATGAACAATCAGTAGTTTGTACAAAATACTATATAAAATACTATATTTTTATTGTATTTAATTCAGAAATAAAATAATAAAGGAAGAAAAGAAAAGAAATGAAACATCGTAGGTGTTGAGTGACCTTAGACACTTAGACCCAGTCTTCATGATAACTTGGTCAACAAGGAATAAAGTAGGGGAGATAGGGCAAATGAATTTTACAGAAAAGACCTAAAAAATGCTAATTCTTAATTCACCAATAATTATGTTTTGGAACCATATTAATAATATTAATTTTACACATCAAATAATAAAACCTCAACATTAATATTGTAGATAAAAATACAAAGAAAAATACAAAATTGAGTTTATAAAATAAATAATGTGCAGTGTGCTTGGGACACAAAAAATAAAAATAAGAACTTCACAGACTTGTATCTTCTCCAAACTTTATCAAAATGGACCAAAATCACTTTAATTTATATAACATTTAAAAAACTATTTAATGAAGGTGGTTTCATTTAATTTGGAACTAATATGCAAAATTTAGGTTTTGGGCCCATATTGTGCAATAAACTTGTATATTTTATTCAATATAATTATTATTTATATTTTTCAAACTCCTTATTTTTTTATAAAATTATATATATTATTTGAAACATATGCATAATTAAATTAGAATCAAATCATCAAATTAAAACTTCTATAAATAACACATTCCAATACATAGGTAAAATACACATGTATATAGTTATAATGTACATATACATAATTAATTAAGTGTACTTACTAACTAAAAAAATACGGTAAAATATCTAGTTGTGTATAAAATATATAAAAATGTATAAAATATATATACAAAATAATAAAATATATAATATAAATAAAAATAAAATAACCAAATACAGGTATTTTTACTTATATAGTACATGTTAATATAAACTTATAATCAATCATATAATAAATATATATATATAATACCACATAAAATTAGAAACATTTTTTATTTTATAACAAAAAATTAATCAACTCATTTATTATTTTCTAACAAATTTACAAATAATTTCCACCTTCCATTCCTTTAGTTGATACACGTTAACCAACCAGAATCCTTCAACACTTGACCTCCGGTCAATTATCATGCCTTCTCTTCTGACTTTTGTCAGAAGTCAGAAATCGACCTCCTTCTCCCCATTTTCATGCTTCCACCATATCTCCCTCACCAACGAGCATTACATCACTCCATATCCTGAACATATGGGATCTCCACCGACCATATCTCATTCACCTTCCTCATTTCCCTCACATGCAATCTCGCATCGAACTTACCTGATCACCGTCTATAAACTTCCACCGTTCATCACCATTTTGCAGGTTGTTCCCCTTTTACACAATCTTAGCCCCTCGGATCACCTCCAAGGTGATGCTGCTAGTAACAAGAGTGGCTCGTTGTGGTTGGCAGCGAGGAGGAACGTTATAGGAGGTGGTTCCACCCATTGTCGGAGGCGACTCCAGGCGTTTCAGCTTCGTCGGCCCTCGGCTGACTTGAGGCCATTTTCCTTCGCTTTCTAGGTAAATCTCACATCCTATTATCATTTTATGCCTTTAATTTCATAGTTTGTTGTGTACTTGAGCTTTAATTGCATAGGCCTAATCTGGCCTGTAGCTTGAGCTCCAGGCCGAATTCACCGTCTTTCGCCTGTATCTCCGCCCCACTTCCATCCTACTCTGTTCCTCTACACAATCTCTACCTTGTGCCCCTTTTCAAACTCAGATCTCACTTAGATCCAGTGAATCGATCTCCTCTGCCCAGACCTTTGCTAGAGCTCATCGCCTCCCTTCATTCTACATCTACCTTCCATCTATAGTTGCCATGATCTTTCTCCATCACATCATCATTCTTTTTTGTTTTTTTGCAGGTCCTGAAGGGGCCATCTGAGGCCTAGGCACTTCGAGCCTTGATTTCCAGGAGTTGTGACTTTCTTCGAGCAACTAGGACCTCTCCGAGGGGTCCTGGATACCTTTGTGGCTTTTATTAGCCGCGGAGCACATCTGCCTTTGATTGAGCATCACTACAATGCGAGGGGCACTCAATGGATGATTAATCAAAGAGGAGAAGCTCATCAGTCGAGCTGTTCTTCCCTATTCTTCAGCAAGAGGAGCAGTCGTTGGATCTCTTCAAAGCCCCAGTTTGAAGTATGGTTGTTATATCAAGGGTTCCCTCAATGTCAGATCAGAACCGTGGTTGAATCCCCAGTGTCGATCAACGAAGGGGTATCGCTTCATTTGGAGGTGCCATGTGTCCTACTGTGCTCATTTACGTTGTCTAATTATACACCTGTTTAGGGGTAATTAGATAAATACCGCTACCATTTATTTTATTTCTATTTTGGTCCTCTAATTTTTTAAATACGCTTTATACTTTTTGTAAAATTTGCAAGAAGATTCTCAAAATTTTGTTATATTGACTTTGAGTCCTTACTAACTCAGCTTGCTTGGTCCCCCATGTGAGTTGGGTATTTTGCTATTATATCCTAGAGGTTTTCATAATTATGATTTAATATTAAAAATTTGCTTTCAGTACAATGTTTCTGGGAAATTTTCATGTAGCCCCCTACCTTATATTTTATTTGCAAATATACCCTGCAGCATTATTAATTTTTCTATTTTTCATAAATAACTACCATGATCCAAAAATCATAAAAAATAGGATTATGTGCTTGATTAATTTCTCTTCCATGCCAAATATTTTATTTCACATTTCATGCACTTTTTCTATTTATTAAAAATAAAAAGAGTATGTTTCAGTCCCTATTTTCCTTAGCAAATACAAAAAAAATTATGAAACTTTTTGAAAAAATCCAAAAAAATTCATACTATTTATTAGCCTATTTTATAACTCTAGGCCAAAAATATAAGAAAAGCTCCAAAGAAACATTAAAAATTAGCAAACCCTTTCTAACAAAAATTTATAAAAGATTCTAAATATCCCAAAAATATTGATTTGTATCCTATATTTTCATTTATGCATATTACTATATATTAAAATTGATTTTGATAAATTTGAATCTTTTTGCTATTTTTAATTCTCAAATCAATTTAGCCTATTTAAAAAATTCATACTTTGCTTTATTTCTCCTTTTAAAAATACATAACAAAATTGCAAAAATTCCTTAAAAATAAATAAAAAAATATGAAAATATTTGGAATATATAAAAAAGTCTTTTGTGTAACTTATTGACTATTTTTGTCTATACTTATAAATAGTATACCCTATATTGCATATATATAAACTGGACTATTTTTTACTATTATATAGTTTATATTATTATTAATTATCATAAATACCATAAATATATTTTAAAACCTTTAAAAAGGTAAAAAAATTGTTTTTTGGAAATCTTCTGATTTTTGTATATTTATTATAGATCTTCTTTTATATATTACCTATATTTTATATACCTTATATATCTACATATATTCTCTTAGATATACATATATTATTTATATATTATTATATTGAAATGGAATTAAAAATTAATAAAATTATAAATTATATAAAATTTATAATAATTAAGAACCACAAAAACATTAATTGATAGTGTGCATATCTTTATACACATACTACATTATTTATTCATTTAAATAATTATTGCTATGTCCCGTGTTCGGCACCCTACCTGCTTGTCTAATATACATACTGGTTTTGTAGGGTTATAATAAATTTTGATCGACGTATCTACTTTGAATTTCATTATTTATTTTATTATTGGGGTTAATTATTGCTTAAATTTGAGATTTTTGTGAGAGATCTTGATGAATCTCCATTTCATCATCTTTATTATAACATTTTGGCCTTAAAAACGTAAATGCATGTAAATAACCTTAATTTTTGCATTTTATCATTCATGCATTATTGTGTAAATAGCGTACAAAATACTGTTTTTAAAGTTAAAAATATAGAATAAAGAAAAGAAAAGAATAAGAATAAAATATTGCAAATATTTTATGATCTGAAACCCCGAGGCCTAGGCATCTTGATGACTAGGTTGACAAGTAATAAAGTAGGGGGAGATAAGGGCCAACAACCAATAAAAATTTCCTTTTATTTTATTCATTTTCCTTCATTTTTTGGACCTTATTTTAGTTCCACTTTTTATACATCAAATAAAGAAACCTTGAACATGAAAGTTGTAAATAATTAAATATAGAAAAATACAAAATTGATTTCATACAAAAACAATGTACAGATAAAGAGTTATGATCTGAATAAAAATCCAAGACCCCAATTTCCCAGAACTGTATCTCTCAAATAAAAACTCGAAATATATCAAAATCATCTTTAATTGTATATAATTTTTAATAAGTTATTTAATGAAGATGGTTTCGTATTTTTTGGAGTTACAGTTTGAAAATTGAGTTTTTGACCCCTATTGTATACTTACAGCGATTAAAATATTCATTTTATTATTCATTATTTTTATAATTTTATATTTTCATAATTTTCTAAATATATTTATAATATGTGTACATATTAAAATAGGAATAAAACACTGAAGAAAACATCAAAATAAAATAGTTGTACAAAATACATAGGTATAGTACCTATAAGTATACATATATAGATAATACGACTATTTATTTAATTTTATAAATTAAATCATAAAAATAAAATAAAAATAGATTTAAGTTTAAAAAAATAAATTATAAATATATAAAATAATAAACCTAATTAATAAAATTAAAAATACAAAATAAAAATAAAACATTAAAACATATAGATAAATATACCTATATAACCCTTAAAAGGGAACTTGTAATTCCAAACCTCAAAAAATAAATAAAAATCCTAATAAAATACCTTAGAAAATAATAATTTTTTAATTTAATAAGCTAAAATAATAAATTCATTTATTATTTTTAAATTATTTTACAATTCTTTTTTAGGAGGTTTTTTATGGTTGGTCCACGTGGACCAACCAGGTGCCTCGGACAGTTGACCTCCGGTCAACTGTCTGACCCCCCTCTACCATTTTGTCAGAACTGCTTTTTGTCCCATTTTCGCAGAATTTTTGAGGCCTGCCCTTGCACCATTTGATGTTTCTCTCTTCATGACCTCGGTTCCCCAGTCATCGAGGAATCACGCCCTAGGTTTTACTTGGGGATTAGAGCTTCGATACGCAAGATCTGCTACGTTCTTTGAGCCTCGTCAACCATCTGTACAAAACCACACCCAGCCTTCCATTCCAAGTTTGAACCTCCTTTGACCCGTTTGTGCACCTCCTCTCTCATGCTCCGGACCAGTGGTGGTGATAGCACCACCTCCAGCTGAGTAGGGCGGCTTTAGACGAGCCGTAGGCGTGATTCCAACACCTCTGGCGAGGATTTGCCGTCGAGGTTCATCTCTGGTCTTTTGACCATTGAGGTTATGTTTTCTTCATGCTTTAAATTGGCATAGTCGTAGGTTTTTGTTCTGTGCTTTTATTTACTGTTTTAATCACGTAGATTTAGGATAAAAAAACATCATCGTCGGAGCTCCGCTCTGGCAACTTCTATCCATGCCATTTCGCAGCCAGTTCACCCCCGTAACCCCTGAGACCCATCTCTGTTGTGTTTCAGTTTACTTGCAGGTCCCAGGAGTCAAAGGACACCCGTGTGGGGTCGATTTTGTAGGAAGCGAGGTACATGGACCCCATCATCTCCTCTGACCTTGTCGCGGCGCATCGAGGCTCCTCGAGCCATTTTAGCTCCGCCGACGAGTCGGTGGACCTCCCAGGAATATTCAAGGGCATTTTGGAGCTTCAGATTCTGGCGGAGGAGGAAGATCTGGACGGGGAAGGCTCGCCCCGTTGCGCGTTCCTCCATGTTCTTGCTTCTCCTCTTTCCACTGTTGGATTTGACGGCCTGCCCCAATTCGTATCTTGGTCATTGGATGCATTAGCTGCCCAACATCCTATCTTCATCAGTCGTCTGATCGTGCCCATCCGTGTGAAGCGGTATCGGCTCACGTGGGCGTACCACGTGTCAAGTCGAGTACAGATCAACCGTCCGATTCGCATAGCTTTGGGTATTTTGCAGCTTTTCCCTCACTCATTTTTGTATTTATTATGTAGGATTTATCTTCCATCTATAGTTTTATAATTTTGTCAAATTTACAAATCACCCCCTGAATGATTCCTATTTGCATTAAGGCCCCCAAGCCACGTCACCTCACGTGATTGATGCACGTTAGCGTCACATTTTGTGTCGGGACCCCTGGGTATTTTTGTATTTCTATTCAGTCTTTGGACAATTTTATAACGTTATAATTTTTTTTACTTTTTGTATGTAAGCCCTTGGGTTTTGTAATATTACTTTTCAGTCCTCGCTAGGGACGCATGTGCTTGTCACGTGTCTTTGGTGATTTTTACAAGGATACCCCTTGGGCTTTGGTTATTTAATTTCAGTCCTGCAACTTTGTGAGTAAATTATAAATTTCTGGGAAATTTACACTTTGGCCCTTAAAATTTTATATAATTACAAAAATACCCTTGCTAGTAGTGTAGTTTCTCTTTGTTGATTGCATTTATTTCATGTATCTATAAAATTCAAAAAAATCCTTAAAAATAGATCTTGTTTCCTGGAGCATTGAACTTTAATGCATATTTTTATTTTTACATTTTTGAGGCATTTTATTATTTATAAAAAAATCAAAAACATGCATTTTCATCCATTTTTGCATTAGAAAATTCATTAAAATGTTAAATTTTTTTTGAAAAATTCCTCAAGAAACATAGTTTGTGTGTGTTTGCATCTTTAAAATTAACATAAAAAATCACTAAAAAAATATAAAAGAAAAATTAAAATAATGGAAAAACTTAAAAAGCTCTACAAAAATATATAAAATCCAGAAAAATCCAAAAATTACATTTTCTATTTCTAAATTATCTCTATTTTATTTTATTTATTTTAAAATTATATTGGAGAATTTGTGTTACTGTTTGATATTTTTCCTCTCCATTTTAATTTCGAGCAATTTTTTATTCCCTTATTTGAGTATTTTTTACTTTAAAAATGCCAAAAAATTAGCAAAACTATAAAAAATAATAATAACATTAGAAAAAAATATAAAATCCAAAAATATTTGTTTCCAATATTTTGGATATTTTTATCTTCTTTTATCTCTCTCTTATTGATATTGTATCTATACTTTATTTTATAAGTTAAAAACAAAAAAATTAAAAAATATAAAATATAAAAGAAAATGCAAAATCTGGAAATTAAAAATCAAAATATAAAAATATAAAACTAAAAGTTAAAAAAAATAAAAATTAAAAACCCACAAAAAATAGCATATATAGACAAATACATCACATTCATTTTTTAGCATTCATTGCCCTGATCTACCTGCTTGTTCCCTATGTTCAACACTCTACATATACTTGTACCTATACACATATTTGTTGTACAGTTATAATAAATTTTAACTCCACATCGCTTTTCATTCTTTGATTGTTGTTGTGGGTTAATTGTTGTTTTAATCCGAATTTCATGTGGTTGATTTAACGGCTGTGTTCCCGCCCTGTATGGAACGCAAGAACGCTCGATTTTCGGGTTAAACCGGACACTTTGACGACTGCGATCCTGCCTTGCGAGGACCGTACGATGCTTTGCTTGGGTTCTTAGTTTGACAAATGGTGTCGTTGTCGGGGAGCAATGGATAGCATAGCATTGTGTATATTATTGTCTACATTATTTCCTCTTTCATTTTTTGCTATTTATTTTTTTATAATTATTTATTTGTTCTAACCCACTTGTCTTTGTTTGACTTTCTTACGAGGTACCACATGGCGACGACTGCTTCCTAGGAGGTGGACGTACCTGAGTCACGAAGAGGCTGACTCTACTTCTTGTGAGTCAACCAGGAGAGAGCAGGAGAGAGGAGTAGAAAGAGAAGGAGAAGAATAAGGCACTTAGTTTTTTTTAGGAGAGTGACTATTTTGTTTTTATAAAAATTGTAATAATTTGGACTTGGACACTGCCACATTTCACGAGATATATTACCCGAGTGTCTCTTCACTTGGGGGCCTCATCGTGATTTTTCTGTGTTTTGTCGCTTTCTTTTATTTTATTTCTCATGTTTTGATCATTTCTTTTCATTTGTTTTATGTGATTGAGACCTTAGATTTAGGATCGTTTTACTCGGTAAGCTAGGTCCAAAGCCCTAATAGAAGCATGCACCTATAGTCTCTTTCGCTTGGACTCAATCACATAATTAATTGCAAATCACTTGGAATTGGAACCACGAACCGTGAGACACTCCACACAGCGCTCACAGGATCCATTGTGGCGTGCACCGAGGAGTCTCCAAGACCGAACACTTGGATCCATTTGTTAGTGATTAGCAATTCCTGTTTAGGACACTTCCTGATAATAGTAATTCCTGATTAGGACACTTTCTCGCTTTGCATATCACCATATAGTGTCAATATTTCAATTCTTCCTTGCATCTCGCATGGAGAGCGCTAGGAAGCACTGTGAGTCTTCTTACTTTGTATGTATCATTTGACACGAGAGTGAGATTTCCACTCTAGTGTCCTCTTACATTGCTTTTCTACCTTCTCCCTATGTTTTATATCACTTAGGTTTAAAAAGAAAATAAAAAAATGTCTTCAGGTAGTTTGCTTTGAAAAATACTCAAAAAAGTGAATACTTAAAAAATTAAAATAAAGGGGCTACTAATAAAACATTGACCTTAATAAAATTGTAATAGACATCTAGGTTTTGTGTTCATAAAGCCATCCTTGCTTTTAGTTACATTCCAGACTGAGTGAGGCATGACCCTCTAATGATTAGGGCCAAAAATCCAATCTGTGGCACCCTTGATTATCAACTGGGTTGGCGAAGTATTGGTGCTTCTATTGTAAGTAGGCAAGCAAGGCCTTATATATGGCGGTGTTCCCACCTTGTGTGGAGCATTCTACTTTGTCCAAGTATTGATCACAGGCCACGCCTTCATGGGGGTGACTATTTCATTGTCTTATTACTGAGTACCTCGCTTGCGAGGGAAGTATTAGTTTTACCTATTGGCTTCCTTTCTCTATTTCTTTTGCTGAGTAGCTGCCCAAGCACGAGATCAAGGACCTCAATGTGTGCAGATCAAGTATTAGAAAGGAGGTGGAAGAAGTGCAGGGCACTTTCCTGGCTGCACACACTCCTATAGGGATAGCACTTATAAGGATTTGTTAAAAGATTTACCTACAATACAACCATTAAATTGAAAAGATAAAAATATTTGAACTCTCATTGCTATGTTTGGGTTGAGTTGGTGAATCCACAACTTGGCTAGTGTTTGTTTGATTTATATTAAGGTCAAAGATCAAGTCTTGCTCACTTGTGCACATTTTTCCTTTACATTTTTCCGTCTTTCACTCTCATTTGACCCTCTCTCACTTTGAGCCATTCTAATATATTCCACTCCTTTTATTTCTTTTTGACCTCTGTATCAATCATCCATTATCAATCTTATCATTGACCATCGAGATGGTGACTCATGGATGGCTTAGTCAGGACTGTGCTGACACCCATATCGATTCCATGTGGTTGACCTCTCTAATAATTCTAGATGATTCCTGAGATCACAATTCGGACTCTGTGAACCACTCTCTGGACTCCCCACCATCTTCAATAAACGGGGATCACTCTTATCTTGAAATCTACCTATTTTGGATGGAAATAGATTTCACTCCAAACACATCTCCATCCTTAATGAAATCCGATGTTGATCTTAACATAGAGCGATTTTCCATCTCCGTGCTTCAATTCAGACTAATCGGGGCATTATTTCATTTGCAGATCAAGAGCCTGATCTGGAGCCACAGATTTTGTCAGACTCAGATTCAGATACATATATGGCTCCGAATGGAAAGGGAAGGGGACCTCAACATCAATAGTCGCAACCAGGCCCACAACCAAATCAGTATGTAATGAATGCCCAGCTTCTTGCCTCCATATAGGCAATCCAACAGGAGCTCACCTACCAGGTATTGGCTCAGTTAGCCTTTCAAGATAAGTTGAATGATCCCAGGAGAAGAAGAGACCAGCTAGGCGATGAATACTCATTCATCACTCTTTATTCTTTTATTTTAGCTATTTATCGTTGCAAAACACCATGTAGATAGCTGTAAAACAATAAATTACCAAAATGCATGCTTTGGGTAAATATGGATAATTAGCATGTATTTGTGCAAAAATAAAAGAATACAGAAATAAAGAAAAAGAGGGAAATATTTAGAATAAATATTGAGTGACCTAAACCTAAGAGAGGGCCCAATATGGTCCTGATCGCCAAATAAAATGAGTAGAGAGAGATAGGGCCATTCAACCTTGTGTAAAACCCCCTCTTATGTATATATTTTATTTTCACAAAATAAAAATAAAAATGTGTTTTTATCATTTTGTATATATTTCTAAAAATAAAATAAAAATTAGAAAAATAAAATCAAATCAAAAATAAAATACTTTCTCTCTCTACCTTATATATATACCATGTATATATGTATGACACCACTATTTATTTCACCCTTGTAAATAAATAACAAAAATAAAATAAAAATTATTTTATACTCTACATTTTATGTTGTAAATAAATAAAATATAAAATTAGAGTATTTATACAAAAACAAGAAATTAAAAATAAAAGTATAAAATACATATGTATTTTTTACATGTATATAATATTATATAATGTTTGTACCATTATTTATTTTTCAAAAAAATAAATAAATATTACTAAAAAATAGTTTGAAAATAAATACACTTTTTTATTTTGTAAATATTTTGAAATAAAATCATTTTCGATTTTTAAATGATTTTCTAAATCATTTCAACCCTGGAATTTTACGATTGGTCCACGGGGGATTGTTGACCCCCGGTCAACTCCCCCCCCGGACCACCTCTCACTCGGATCCATTTTCGTACCCGATTTCTCCAAATTTTCAGGAATGGATCTGATCTTCTTTCACCCCGATTTTTGTGCCCATCTCTTCCTCATGGATCATGCACCCTCACGGATCCCAAGGAGAGATCGGATCTCGCTTGAATCACGTGCCCGTGCACGATCAACCTTATCACCTAGGACACATATAAAGATCTTGATTTCACCCTCAGCTCCTCAGCTCGTGCCGCAAGCCCTAATTCTACCCCTACAGAGGCTCCCCTCGATGACAACGACCAGAACCCTTCTTTGGTGCCGGAATAGTTGCCTGTAGACGTTGCTCGATGCACGTGGCCAGAGCGCCGCCACTTACGAGCCTCCCAGCCCGCCGCAGCTCGGTCGAGGTGACGACCCCCTTCGTCGTACCCCCTGGAGCTTAGGATCGACCTTGGACCCTCAGGTGAACCTTCTTTCGACCCTAGTTCAATTTATCATCAAACCCTTTATCGGACCTCTGCCGGCTCCGCCCTCGTGGTTGGAGCTCCATCTGCCATCCTCCATCATTCCGATAGACGCCCTATTCCATCCTCATCTCTCTTCCACACTCTGATCACCCTAGACTCATCTTGTACAACCGAGATTAGGATAGAAGTTCCTCTCCCGCTTTGTCGGAACTTCAGGTCTCATCCCACATTCACTTCATGTTGCTTTTTATCTAATAACCCTCACCGGAGTCCCCCTCCAAGCAAGAGTCTTCATTTGCAGGTCAAGAAGAGCGCGATTACCCCCCCCCCCAGACCCTTCCGAAGCCGTTGGATCATCACCTTCTGTCAGACCACATCTAGGTCGTCCATCCTCTACGCCTTGTCAGGCCGTTAGATACCCGATCTAACGGCCCCCGTACGCCCACGTCTCTGCCCCAGGACAGCCATCAGATCCTCCAGGTGTCAGCGCTAGAGTCGTAGATCCGCTTCCACTCAGCGAGCACCACCTGGCCACAACGTGACCCGCACACCCTTGGCTGGGTAATTTGCGCCATGTAGTTCCTTTCTATTATTGTTTAGTCTATTAAATAAACAGCATAATGTGGACAAATTGCATGTGAACCCCTACTGTTTGTCTGATTTACACTTTCGTCCTATTTGTATGGGAACACATGCATCGACACGTGACCTTGTGGATTAATTGCATATTCACTCCTGGACTTTACTGTTGTTACTGATTGCATTTTTACAAATTGGAATGACAGTTGTACCCCTGTTAGTGTGAATCGCGTGCCTTCCTTGTGCTATTTTGGTCTTTTTACATTTTCAGCCTCGTACTTTTTACGCATGTTATTAGTTGGCTGAAAACTTTTCCAAATTTGCAACTAGGTCCCTGTGTGCTACCTGTCTGTCTTTGATTAGTTGAATAAAATAGCAAACATCATCCAAATCTCCTGAAATTTGTACATGTGGCTCATGCCACTGTGTAAAAATTTAAATGAATTTTTGGAACATTTTCGTTTTCATTTTCTATTTTTAAAAATTAAAAAACCCCTTATTTTGCAACTTTCTAATTTGAAAAACCAACTAAAAATAATAAAAAGCCTCCAAAAATTCTAAAAAAATTATTTTTTACGTGTTTTGTTGTGTTTTTAATTCTATGCTATTTTTTAGTGATTTGGATTTATAAAACCCATTAAAATTGAAAACTCTAAAAAACTCATAAAAATCATTAAAAATTCAAAAAAATTGTACTTTCTTTTCCATTAGTTAGTGTTTCATTTTTACTTTATCATAAAATTGTCTATGGAATTTTATAGTCTAATTGGATATTTTTAAATAGCCTTTATATTCTGGCTGCACATTGGTTTTCAGTTTTTGTTTTTTTCATTTTTAGAAAATTCCCTAAAAATTATAAAAATCTGAGAAAAATATCAAAAACACTTGAAAATTTATAAAATCCAAAAATATTTTTCTTTAAATTTCTGACCATCTTTGTTGTGTTGAATAATTTGTTGATTGTGACTTTATGATTTCTTTTATATATTTTCCTTTTAAAAATCACAAAAAAAATTAAAAAACTAAAAATCCACCAAAAATACTTTATTTGTTTTATTTTTTATTCTTGACTACTTCGTAGGTGTTTCGCCAATCCGTGCTCCGTGAGTTCGACCCTGGTAGCTATACCAGGTTAAATAAAATAGCGAGACCGCTATTTGACCTTGATTGTTTGATTTTCTTATTTGGTGGTCTTACTTCTTCTTGATTGACTGAGCTTTGCGGTTAGGGTCGCAATGACCCTTATCTATACCTTTACCTGGATCACGAAGGTCTCGTCATCACTAGGAGGACGAGAAGAAGAAGAGAAAGAAGATGGAGCTGGTGGAGGACCGACATATGAGCGAAGAGGATGGTGGCCCAAGAAGACCCTCAAGGAGACCTACAACCTCGGTGCCGGACAGATGACAAAATGGATTCAAATTCCGTTTATCCATGCACATTTTCAGTTGAAGGCTCAACTCTTGGTTCTGCTTCCTACCTTCCACAGGAACGCAAATAAGGAACCATACATCCATCTCAAACAGTTTAGGCACATCTGCATAATCACGCACTACCCTAACATCCAGTTAGGTGTAGTCAAAGTGACTGCATTCTTGTTCAGCCTTCAGGACAAGGCCCCAGATTAATCATTTGGGGAAGGTCATCAACACCTAGGAGGAATTAAAGTCCGCCTTTCTGCATAAGTTCTATTCTCCTGGTGGCTGAATCAGATGCATGCCCATATTGCAAACATCTCCCAACCAACCCATGAGTCGATTCATGAGGCTTGAGAGAGGTTTACTGATTTATAAGACAAGTGTCCACATCATTACATCTTGTGGACAAGTCTGGTCCAACATTTCTTCGGTGGACTTACCATTGAGAGTCAGAAGCTCGTCGATGCTGCTTGTGGCGGGTCACACTTCAACAAGGATAAGGATGTCATGTGGTAGATTTTTGAGGAAATGGTAGAAGGAGAAGTTGCCTTATCATCGTCCCTAGCATACCAATGCTGGTCACAACTTCACCAGAAGGGAGTGCATATAGCACCCTCGCATAAGCAGAACTTGGATGAGAGTTCAAATCGAAGCATTATTGGGAGCCACCTATCAACGGTGGATATAATTGAGAAGCGATCATAGGACCTTGAGAAGCTTGCTGTGATAGAACATAGGACGCATATCTTGGACAAAATGGATCATATTACCAAGCAGATAGAGCTGCTGGTAAGCACAATCAATGTCTGACAGTCCTTGCCTACATCAGCTTCAACTGCAGCTGAGACGAAGGAGCTAGCATTTCCATAGCCTCCTCAACAAGGACCTGCACAACCTGTAGTTTAGCATGCGTATTACGTGTAGGCCAAAGAGCCATCATTGCCCCAAAAACCACAATAGTGGCTGGTTGTATACCAGCCAGAGTCCCAGATTCTCGAAGATCGATGCTCTCCTCCACCACCTCTCATTCAGGAGGTGAATGGAGTTTGATCTAATGATGTGCAGTTGACCCATCCAGGAAGACCTCAACAGGGATAATCTGCTAACTCTCGTCCATTCCCTCAGCAGCAGGGAGGGAGATTTATCCAAGGGAACCAATATTGGACATGCGAGCCCATGGCGAGCCATTATGCAATAAATGTTATTACGAATAGCATTCCCTGATCTGAAATGAAGAATAAATAATTTGCATAATAGGTCCCTTAGTACAATTAGGGTTGTGTACCATGGCCATCTTAATGATCATATAGCTATTGATTCAATTATTGAATCATAGAGGCCGATGCTTGGATGAATATCTAAAGAGTTAGATCGAGGACACATTAAGCATCGTCAAATGATTGTTGAGAGATGATTTCTAGCCTGAGTAGGAGATGGCAATCCTTCCTCAGTTAGGCTGATACATGATCGACCTCTTGATGCCCTCTACATAGGAATAGAGATTCGAAGGTGTCAGATTAGTTAGGTCAAAGAGTTGCTTAACGAGATCGAGATAACCAAAGTCCTATATCGTATACTGTCATGATATAGGCATGCATCCTCTAACCGGAGACAGATGTGTTACTATATGTCTGAGTGTGAACATTTGGCAGACCAATAGGTTGATGACCTAATCAAGGTCTATACACCGACATGCTGGTGTGCATGCAAGGGCATATGAGTAATACGATCTCTCAAAGGGAACATATAGGTTCAGTTACCGAATCGGAAAACATGACCTCACTCATGAGATATTTGGAAAAATCAAATTCCGTGCACTGTCGTCTCGCTTTGGAAGCTTGACTGAATTTGTAGGTTTGATATATACTTTTGGAAAGTATATGATCAAGACCTAGGTATGATATATGCTTTTGGAAAGTATAAGATCGATACCGACTCCCAATGGTCGCATGAGAAACTTAATGATAAATCCCTGAAGTAGACAGTATAAAATTGATCTTATACTTCGGGATTATTCTGGGTATTCCAGTATGCAGGATGTACATGTATTGGGAATACCTGAGGGTGATATGATCATAAACGATTGTATAAGCATGACGCTTCCATTCCTTGGGAGTGATGAAACAGGTCTGGATTTTAGTGACTCGTCTCAGTAGAGAAGTAATCTGATCTTAGTCCAAATATTGGACATTGATCTGAATGTGATTCAGATTCAATGAGAAGATTAGCTTGCGGTCTTGATTTAATCAAGAATCTATGGTAGGCCTGAGATCTGGATTTGAGATGTGATCTCAATATCCAAGTCACTATACGTGGAACAATACAATCGTCATGTCCTTATCTCCAAGTATTCACGGAGAAAGCGCATTATCCTTGAAAGAGTTCATGGATAATTCTATCGTTGATATATGTATCTGAGCATTGAGAAAATGGATAATTAAATGTGATTTAATTATCATGATAATATGAATTTGATTCATATTATAAAGAGAGTTATCTAAGATAATTAAATGTGATTTGATTATCATAGATTTGAATAATTTGAATGTGATTTATATTATTTGGGAACATGAGAATAGAGATCCAAGATGATTAAATGTGATTTAGTTACCATGGATAAGAATAATGTGGATAACACTATCCATATTAATCATATATATTATAAATGTGATTTATAATATATATGAGAGAGCTATTTGTAATTTACATTTATTAATTAAATGTTAATGTGAATTGGATTCACATTAAACATTAAATTGAATATGTAATTTACATTTTATTTTGGTTTGTGAAGCAATATTCACAAAATAATTATGAACTATTTTTGTAGAATAATTTACAACAATTATTGTTGTAAAATTGGAGATACATGGAATAATGTAATCTAAAGATATTACATTGGAGATGTCCCTTCCATATTGGAAGGAAGGGACGGCCACCAATTCCTATTAGGAAAGGGTGGCCGTCCACTCCATGAATATGGAAGGAGGTACTCTCCTTTCCATTTTCTCCACATGTTGTTGATTTAATTTTGGGTTGATTTATATTGATTTATCAATATATATTTAACCCAAATTAAATTAATTGTTGTTGGTTTTTACCAACACAAATCTTAGCCATTAAAAGAAACACAATCAATGAGAGTCATTGGATTTGTGTTGCTCATGGATTGAGATCCATGAATCCCAAAATATTATAAATAGAAGGGCACCATTTGCTCTTCTATACACACAAGAGACATAAGTCTCTCTCTCTCTTTCTCTCTACACGTCAGCCCTCTCTCATCCTCTCTCATGGTCGTCCACCATGGATGCCCTAGAGAGATTCTTCATCGCCGTAGCATCATCGTTATGCTGCCCGATCGTTTGCTCGTTGATCTCCGTCTCCTTCGGTGCACCTCGCTCGTAAAGAAGACGTCAGATCTCATGTGTCGAGATCGGAGATCCGTCGCTTGTATCATCAACATGGATTGCGAGAAGCACGCGATTCATCCCCACGCTCGCAAGCGTCTCCTCCATCGGATCGGACTTGAGACAGGAGGTCTCTTCGTTTAGAGGCTCGATCGCAACCATGCTTCAAGAGGTAATCCTATTGCTTGTTTGTGGTTTAGACGAAACGATCCGAGAAGTGTTCTTGGATAATGTGGTTTCGTCGCATGAAAAATTTTTAATTTCCACTGCATAGAACAACTAGTGCGACTAGTCGTTCCTTGTCGTATTCGATACGATGCTCACACTTCCGTGATGCGCTTGAGGATTCTTACCGTATCCTTCAAGTGGTATAAGAGGCAGGTTGAAGGTTTTGGATACGATCCATAAACCGAAGGTGACTTGGGTTTGTTAGGGTTGCGAAAGTTTTATCGCATTTCATTTTCGCATCTCTGTTTAGTGATTATTTTCGGCCATGTGTAAATCGTTTAAACATAATTTTTTTCTCCATTAAATAAGGAAACCATAGAATCTGAGTTTACATAATTTGGATTCCGTTTGCTCGAGATATGGTTGTTTTAATGAACATGTATTCACTGTTGCGGGAACTGCGAATCTCAACATGATTAATGAGTTAATTACTATTTTGATACACCTTGAAATGCGTGAAATATCACTTAGGTTCTTTCCTAAATCAAATTAGCAATCTTTGAAAATTTATTTTGTCTAATTTGGTTTAAATTGATTGAGATATGTTAATTTTAGTAAGTATGGGTCACTGCTGAAATTACAGTCCTAATCAAGAACCATGTGATTGTCAATTAGTGAAATTAATTGTTAATTTCATGAAATAATTATGGAAAATATTTGAGAAATATTGAATGATGATTATTCCTTAATTGACTTGGCCTCAACCAAATTATAATTGGAAACACAATCATCAAACTCCTTGCTTGAATAGGATTGGGAATTTGTCTAGCAAATTTTCTTATAATAAAAAAATGTTTTGATTATTACTATATGGTATAATTTCGGTTGAAGAACTGATGATCATCTCAAGTACAAAGTTATTGATTTGGTATTATTTTTTCTCGAGGCGAATATGGTATCTACTCGGGGATCGCTGGGTAGCGGGTTGCACCGGATGTGGTCCGTCCCACTCCCGCCGGTACTAGCCATGACAACGGGTAGGGAACGAATGATGCCTGAGAGATCATGATGTATTTTTCTAATTATTAAAATTCGAATTAATAAGTATTTTGAGATAATACCATATATTCAAGTAAAATCAAGTTTGTTGATTGAATTGGATTGAAAATTAATTCAATATGATTAAGTTAATTATATTCAATTAAAAACACTATATTATGAATAGATGTGTATTTCCCTTGGAAGAATTAATTCTGTGAATATGATTCATGATAATTAATTAAAATTTGAATATAAGGTGGAGGATCACATAAGTGACATCCATGGTCTCCCGTCAAGGCGAAGGGTTCCGTCGCCAGATATTGTACGTGGGAGACGCCTATCCGAAGTGACATCTCCTGCATACGATCCATTTGGATCGCGCTCGTCGCTTCTCGAAAGAGTAAGGATGTATGCGTAGTGACCCCAATATCAGGTCCTCATATTATTGGGGCAATATTGGATTACGCATAGCGAGTTATATTCATGTTGACGGTTGGTTCAATTAATAATGGGTCAACATCATCTTAGGGGTGATGGGCCTGGGTGTTAAAAACCGAATTGAGAGATGCAAGTTGGACTTGCGACGCGGAATGTGTTCCCGCTTCTTTTTATCCGAGTTACAGGTTCTCATATTATTAGGATGTAACAAAGATAAGGAAGGAGATCCCAGATTTTGCTTGAGATATAATGGTAAGTATATCTCTTACATTGAAAGTGATTAAGGGAATGAACTTTTAATGTTGACAAGGCAAGACAATTTTGATATAAAATTCCTAAATCAAAGTAAAATGTGTATATATATTTATATATATTTATGCAAATTTCTTATTTCAGATAATCCTTCATTAAACCCACTCAATGTTATACTCAATAATAACCAGTAAATTATCATGTATTGGACCCATGATCAAGATATTATACTTGCAATTGGACACATAATGTACGTGGTTGCAATTGCAAGTTTCCTCATAATGAATGATAATTAAATACACAATAGGACTAAAACCCTAGGGTTTGTATGTCTCTATAAGTCTTGATCTATCGAATGTACTTTTGAAGTGACATGTCGATAATGATCGTAATTATCAAATAATCCCTATAAAATCTAAGAAGATGTTCTGGCATACATATGTGCTCTTGACATATAATCATGAATGACATGGTTCTCCGCATTATGCAGAATGGTGGCTCTATAGGAGATGATGTATTCAAATTGTTTGAGTACCTACCTGAACCAAAGTTTTAAGAGTTTAAATGGATGTAGATACGATGAGTGTCATCATTCTACTATATATACTCTAGTCATTCATGAAGCTTCATAATATTCATATTGTATGAACTGAATGAGGCATGTATAAATGTTCAAATACTCTTATATTGAAATTTTTTATTTTAACATAAGAGATCCTTTATCTTGAGCAATGATTGCTTATAGATAAAGGGAGCACAGTGGAAGCATGGGTTGGACCCAAGTAAGAAGTATAGTCAAAGAGTTGACTGTACTTCTGTGACTTCCATATGACATCCAAAGAGTTGGATGAATGCCAATACTGCAGTAAGTTGATGTGTTGATAGTATGACTATCAAATCTATCTAGAATCCTTGGAGAAGGAATTAGATAGTACATCAAAATAATCTACATATAATCATTGAAATTGACTTATTTATTTGATAAGATAAAGTCTAATAATTGTATCTCAATCTTCTAGTGACACTTGTAATTGGTTGTACCTGTATTAGAATATTAGAAATTTGATCAATAGACTTCATATTTTCAGTGGGAGCCCTTAGTCTTAGAGAATGTCTCTGTGACCTGGATACTAGAATACACTCATAGTTTATTTCTAAATGTTGGAAATAAACATGAATTCTGGAATAAACCTATCATAGAGAGTTATGATGGATATATTTCAGATAGTAATCTAACATCTAGTGGACTCCTCTAAATGAGAAAATTAATGAATGGTTCATTAAGATTTCTAATACTGAAAATTAAACCTTTAAAGATCAATAGGAGGATAAAGATCATTTGACAATGATCTGGCATAATGTTTTGGACATATGTCTGTTGATGAGATCAATGGACAAGTAAGAGATGAAACTTTAGAATGTCTAAAATTTCAAAACTTGCATACTTATGAATATTGTATTCAAAGTAAAATATCCAATACTCCCTTATTTAGAAAGGTGTAAGATGTCAAGGTATTCCGGATTTCATACATATTGATGTATGTGAATCATCTATATCATAGTAAACATTATGGATATGTGATATATATTGATGATTATTTGTGATATGAGATTTCTTCTCTTCACTTAGAAAACGTTGAAATGTTTAAAGATTTCACAATTTTGATTTAGAACCAAAGTTTGAAGGAAGATGAAATGAATTTGATCTAACCAAGGTAGCTTGTACCTATTAGATGAATTCAAGGAATACCTTATGGAGATGTGAATAGCATTCCTATCTCAATCCTCCTAATGAACCTTAACTCAATAGAATTGTAGGGAGATACAATTGATCATGTGTGACATGATTTGATCAATGATTAATCTTAGCATAATTATCTCTTAGTTTCTAGGTATATATATGTGGTAGAGACTACATTATCTATTTCCTTAATAAGGTTCCATGTGATTAAGCTAGAATCTGGCACTAGAGAGTGCTACTTCATTAGGAAAATAAAGGATGGTATTGGATACCTACTTTATGACTGTGAGATTCTTAAAGGATCTCATCTCTGAGAATGTGATTCTTAGAGGATGACTCTCTTTGAGAATCAAGATAAAAATGAAGTAAAGGAACTCATTTAATCTTGATAAGATAATGAGGCTCCTGAAATCGGAAACTAAATAGACAATTAAAGATGAAACATTAATACCTCTTCAAATAAGTTTGAGGATGGATTCCATGTGTCAGTTAAATCTGACAATGATCTGACTTCATGTGATGATGCTTCTGAAGATCATATCATGGAAAGATGGATGTTAGCAATAAAGTCTAAAGTAGACTTCATATACAAATGTTGTATATAGACCCTCGAGGATCAAACTATATGGGTAAGACCCATTATGGTGTAAATGGATCTTCAAGAGAAAGAGGGAACCTGATGAGAAAGTAGAGACCTTCAAAGCATGGTTTGTAGCCATTAGCTACACACCGAAGAGAAGACATCGCTTGCGATGAGACTTGCTCTCCAGTGACCATGCTTTAACCGATCAGAATATTGCTAACTATAGCTACACAACTTGACTATGACATCTTCATGATGTGAGTCTAGATTGCATTCCTCTATGAATACCTCTCTGAGGATATTCATATGAAGTAGCCACGGGGCTTCATGGTTGAGGAAAGCAAGGTGTGCAAACTAAAGAACTCCATCTCTGGACTCAAATAAGCTTCTTGTAGTTGTTACATAAGATTTGATGAAATTATAAATGTTATGATTTCAGATAAAATCTTGATGAACCATGTGAAACATAGTGGGAGTGCCATAGTGTTCATCATGCTAAATGTAGATAATATTCTAATCATTTAGAACGATATAAGGATGATAATAATAAGTGTTTTATAATCTGGATGTTCAATACCTCGAGATATGATCTCAAGGATACCTCTTAGATCTTAGTTTTGAAGTTGTTCGGAAGCAAAGAGAAGAGGGTATTGGGACAGTCACACTAATAGTACACCTTGGACATTTTCATTTTCTGGAAAATTCCAAGAAAGATTTCTTTTCCTCAAAGATATGGTATTGACCTATCTAAAGGGATAGCACCTCAAAGAGTTCAGGATGTGAATGCAAACTGCTTGCCCTTGTGCATTAGTTCCAAGAAGCCAGGTGTATGCTAGATGTGTACAAAAGCCAGATGTCTACCATGCAGTGGGAGTAGTAAACTGTTACTAATCCTACTATGGTGATAAAACACTTGATTGCAGTAATAACGATATCTTCATAGAAGGCAAAACTTTTGAGATAGTGATCTCAAAGCCTTATCTTCAAGAAATTAAGACTTTATAGATAGTGATCTAAAAGGTCTAAACTGTAGATACCTTAGGAGAAAGAGATCTCTAGGAATGAAGGTATTCTGACAAGGATTATGAGAATGCTGGTTATAATAATAAATGAGCTATAGTGTCAAGGACACTATAACAAAATTGAGTATTGGTTGCAAAAGATTCAACATTCGCATTATATGCGAGCACTGTTACTAGGGGATATGCAAGTGCTGTAAAAGGACTTGGCGTAGTCTCTTGGGTACAAAGTGACTAATCAGCTTACCTAGCTATTTTCTAAATAGCCTATGATTGTCACATGAGTGTTGGTTTAAATGATTAAGCCCATTAATGGCTCTTTGGGCTAGTGGGAGATTGTTGGACATGCAAGCCCACGACGAGCCATTATGCAATAAATGTTATTGCGAATATCATTCCCAGATCTGAAATGAAGAATAAATAATTTGCATAATAGGTCCCTTAGTACAATTAAGATTGTGTACCATAGTCATCTTAATAATCATACATCCGTTGATTCAATTATTGAATCATAGAGGCTAGTACTTGGATGAATATCTAAAGAGTTAGATTAAGGACACATCAAGCACCATTAAATGATTGTTGAGAGATGATCTCCAGCCTGACTAGGAGATGGCAATACTTTCTCAGTTAGGCTGATATCTGATCGACCTCTTGATGCCCTCTGCATAGGAATAGAGATTCGAAGGTGTCAGATTAATTAGGTCAAAGAGTTGACTTAACGAGATCGAGATAACCAAAGTCCTATATCGTATACTGTCATGATATAGGAACGCATCCTCTGACCGGAGACAGATGTGTTACTATATGTCTGAGTGTGTACATTTGGCAGACCAATAGGTTGATGACCTAATCAAGGTCTATATACAGGCGCGCTGGTGTGCATGCAAGGGCATATGAGTAATACGATCTCTCAAAGGGATCATACAGGTTCAGTTACCGAACCGGAAGACATGAGCTCACTCATGAGATATTGGGAAGAATCAAATTCTATGCATGGTCGTCTTGCTTTGGAAGCTTGACTGAATTTGTAGGTTTGATATATACTTTTGGAAAGTATATGATCAAGACGTAGGTATGATATATGCTTTTGGAAAGTATATAATCGATACCGACTCTAATGATCGAATGAGAAACTTAATGATATATCCCTGAAGTTGACAGTGTAAAATTGATCTTATACTTCGGGATTATTCTGGGTCTTTAGTATGCAGGATGTACAGGTATTGGGAATACCTGAGGGTGATGTGATCATTAACGATTGTATGACCTTGATGCTTCCATTCCTAGGGAGTGATGAAATGGGTATGGATTTTAGTGACTCCTCTCAATAGAGAAATAATCTGATCTTAGTCCAAATATTGGATATTGATCTGAATGTGATTCGGATTCAATGAGAAGATTAGGTTTGCGATCTTGATTTAATCAAGCATCTATGGGAGGCCCGGGATCGGGATTTGAGATGTGATCTCAATATCCAAGTCACTATACGTGGAACAATACAATCGCCCTGTCCTTATCTGCAAGTATTCGCGGAGAAAGCGCATTATCCTTGAAAGAGTTCATGGATAATTATATCGTTGATATATGTATCCGAGCATTGAGAAAATGGATAATTAAATGTGATTTAATTATCATGATAATATGAGTTTGATTCATATTATAAGGAGAGTTATCTAAGATAATTAATGTGATTTGATTATCATAGATGTGAATAATGTGATGTGATTTGTATTATTTAGGAACATGAGAATAGAGATCCAAGATGATTAAATGTGATTTAATTATCATGGATATGAATAATGTGGATAACAATATCCACATTAATCCTACATATTATAAATGTGATTTATACTATATATGAGAGAGCTATTTGTAATTCACATTTGATAATTAAATGTTAATATTAATTGGATTCACATTGAACATTAAATTGAATATGCAATTTACATTTTATTTTGGGTTGTGAATGTGATTCACAAATTTCCAATGGCAAGATTGCAATATTCACAAAATAATTACGTATTTTTGTAGAATAATTTACAACAATTGTAGTTGTAAAATTGGAGATACATGGAATAATGTAATCTAAGGAGATTACATTGGAGATGTCCCTTCCATATTGGAAGGAAGGGACGACCACCAATTCCTATTAGGAAAGGGTAGCCGTCCACTCCATGAATATGGAAGGAGGCACTCTCCTTTCCATTATCTCCACATGTTGTTGATTTAATTTTGGGATTGATTTATATTGATTTATCAATATATATTTAATCCAAGTTAAATTAATTGTTGTTGGTTTTTACCAACACAAATCTTAGCCATTAAAAGAAACACAATCAATGAGAGCCATTGGATTTGTGTTGCCCATGGATTGAGATCCATGGATCCCAAAATATTATAAAAAGAAGGACACCCCTTTACTCTTCTCTATACACAAGAGAACATAAGTCTCTCTCTCTCTCTCTCTCTTTCTCTCTACACATCAGCCCTCTCTCATCCTCTCTCTTGGCCGTCCACGATGGATGCCCTAGAGAGAGTCTCCATCGTTGCAGTGTCGTCGTTATGCTGCCCAATCGTTTGCTCGTGGATCTCCGTCTCCTTCGGTGCACCTCGCTCGTGAAGAAGACGTCAGATCTAGTGTATCGAGATCAGGAGATTGATGAAACTCGATTTCATCATCTTTATTTCTCTTTTTTAACCCCCTTGCTTAAGCTAAGTGTCAATAAAACCCAGTTAAAGTTTTGTTATTAACAGAGTCCTTAATATATTAAAAACCACAAAAAATGGCAAAGGAAAAATTCATGGTATTTTTAGACTTAAAAATACCTTCAAAAATATTTCGGGCCTTTGTTTGATTTCATCTCCAGTTTTGGCCAACATGAAACTTGTAGATCTCGTCAAGATCTACAACTTTTATGTTTTGAGTTTTCTCAAATTCGGCCATCTAGGCCTTCAAACATCAACTGGAAGTTTGCAATAATTTGATTGGGCCACGTGGCCCAATCTGGGTGAGCCACGTGGCCCGTCCACTTTTGTCCCATCTGCCGCCATCCTGGACCGTTGGATTTCGCTTTGAATCCAACGGCCAGGCCTTATCCACGCATGCTTATGTCCCCAGCCATCAGATCCTCTTCAGAACTTCATCACCACCGCACATAAGCGCCTTGCGCAGAGCGCGCCACGTGGTCGTTCGTAGACCGCTCGATCGCGTCCGTGACTTTCCATCTCAACTGTTGTTTCCGCCTCTTTCCTTGGCCGCTCGATCAACCCTAATTTCTAATCGAACCCGTCCGCTAGCGTGCACGCACCAGCTCGACACGTGGCCGTTCTCCGGCCCTCCGATCGCTCCGCCCCCGATTAAATCCTACCCTCTCGTTCACGCCCAACTGTCAGCCGTTGGATCTCCAGATCCAACGGCCGTGCATCTTCGTCAACCTCCGGCTACCTCCTCTCTCCCACGATCCAACTCACGCACATCTTTCCCCCTTCCCATTATCGCCAACACCTCTGACCTCTTCTCCTCTCGCCAACCACCTCCTGGTCTTCCCCCATCTTCCCTCTACTCCGCACATACCTCCACGATCCACGTCATTTTTCCAGCCGTCCCATATTCCCCTCGCAAACCACGATGCCACTCATTAGCTCCGTCATCAACCACCTTCAAATACCTGGCATCCCCTTCCGTCAACACTCGTCCACCTTTACGTGGGAGGAGGCCCAGCCCTCCTCCGCCTCTCTGTGACAGAGAGGGGTGAGAGGATAGAGCGAAGACGGCTCTTCTCCCCGGTGTCGACCCTCCGCCGATCACAGTGGAGCTGCGGCGCTCCGCGACCGCTTGAGCTGCCTCCAGTTGCTGCGGAGGTTCAACGACGACCAGGGCTCCACATCGGAGCTCGCCCCCAAGCTCCGCTCCGCCTCCGATCAGGTAAGCTCTTCTTCTCTTTCTCTTGAATTTTTCTCTGATTTCTTCTATTTAATTAGGCTTTCTCGATCAATTTCACCCTTCACCGTACATCCCCTGAGCTCCGCCTCGCATTCATCTTCCCCGCTCCGCCTCCAGATCACCTTCCTCTTCCTCCAGAACCCCAGACCGTATTCGACCCATCTCCTCCGCCTCCCACGGCGGAGGAGCATCCGAGCTACCACCTGCTTCACTCGAATAGCTTCCACTCAATTCACCTTCACATCCCTACGCTTCGGCCATTAGACTAACACTGCAAGTCAACTAACCCTTCATTGGCCGGAGACGTCGCCGGAGCGCTTTGACCGAGCATCTATCTCATCCTCAGAGCTCCGATGGGCTGAGCAAAGGTGCCCAACTTCTTCACCGAGCTTCCTTCTTCATCGACACATATCCATGAAGTTTCGGGGAGGACGCCAGCAGTCGAGGGAGAGTGGCGGAGCTGGAGCTCCCTCGCCGGAGCTCCAAAATCGCCTCCCACCTTCGATGGAGGAGACAGCACAGTTACCGTTGGATGGTTTCATCTCAAAGACCATCCAACGGCCCAGATTCGACCACGCACGTCTTCTCCAGCAACTGTTGGATCGTCTCGATCCAACGGCCTTTGTGGAGCCACATCACCCAGGGGCGCTTTCACCAGTAACCCTTGGATCATCACGATCCAAGGGCCGACATTCAGCCACGTGGCGACGCAAGAAGCTTCGCCGAGCCTCAGCCACCGAGCCTCCAGGCTTGGATGCTCCGTGCCTTCTCCGAGCCTGCAGCGAGCCCAAGCCTGATTCCGAGTCTAGCCAAAGCTATGTCGAGCCTCTGCGGCGACCGAACCTGATTCCGAGCCTAAGACAACGCGTGTTTGGCACGTGCTTCCTGGGCAAATTGCAGAGGAGCCCACCGTCTTCTCCAAATTGCAAGCAGGTTCCTATCACGTGCACCGTGCTTGCACAGTGGGCATTTTACAGGGAAGGTCCCAGTATTTCACTTATTTACATTTTAGTCCCTCCGAGGACCTGTTTGTAGGTATCTTTTCATGTTTTCTTTCATTTATACCCTTATCTTTGATCTTGCATATCTTGAGCATAGAGTGTCCAATTGAGTTGATTTCAGTTTCGTTTTAAAGCTGGTTTGATGGTCTTTCTAATGGCATGCTTAATTGTTATTTTGGACACAATGAATTTTAATGATTATTTTATTTGCCATGTGTCTCTTACAGTTTTAACTTGAGCCTATTCTAATTTCTTTTATTAAGCTTGAGTGATATTTGAACTTGAAGTTGACTCATACTAAATTGCTCATCATATTTCTCCTATTCTAGGGCATAGCTTCACCGCATTTCATGGCATTTAATTGCATGATAAAAATGAAAAAAAAATGCATGTTTATTCTAATTCATTGTTGTCTCCTTGCATAATTTGACCTATAGGTGCTCTAACTCTACACATAGCTAAATAAATGGAAATCCGGATAATTAGAGGAAGGCTCGTGTCCCTGAGTTCGACCTTGGTTTCTTACCAAGTAAAAAAAATTAACGACCATCGCATTCTTATTTGACATATATCAATGAGATGGTCTCTTTGATGACCAAAATCGTCCCGACTGCTACGACAAGTTGAAGTGCTAATTTAGCATTCTTAAAGGGCCGATTTTGCGGCTCATCAAATGGCGTTGTTGCCGGGGATACAGTTCATTTCTTTTATTATTTGGATTTTTGTTTATGTAATTTCGTGTTTCTTTTATAGGTCAATTCGTTCATCCATTTTTGCATTCAAAAATTTTCTTTCCTATTTTGATCTCTAACCATTGTTTTTGTGGCAGGGCCCTTGATGGATCAAGGAGGCTAGGAGCAGGACGCTTCCCGCTGCGAGGAGCCGCAAAACATACATGGAGCAAATAAGGAAGAAAAAAATGTCTCGCATTTTATTTTTGCATGACTTGTAAGAATTCGTCTTTTACAGCGGTCTTCGATTGAAGACTCGCGAGTGTAATCGAACGAATGTGGTTGTGTGGGGATTGTCCCCACTTGAGTGTCGACCTAGGACTAGGCACGCGGCTCTCCGAGCTCATTTTATTTTTCATATTTTTATGTGCTTGATCGTAGGTAGGACACACTTTAAATTTAGACGCACATAATCTCGCATCACATAGCTAAAATTAATGAAAATCAATCACCGCTAATAGATGCATGATTAGGTGCGGCTTTTTCGACTTGCATACATGTTGAATGTGGTTTTCAAAACGGCCCCGGTTTTTCACGGATTTATCGTCAAATCACTGCATGATTTATCACTTAGCCTAGATCGTGGTTTTTTCGAATACATGTTTTTCTCAGTTTCGTTTTCCTAGCTTGATCACCTAGGTTAAATGGAAAAAGGGAATGAACGATAGACGATGACTTCTTGATTTTGTGCTAACCATAATTCAGTGATAACCTAAAATGAAATTGGGACTGTTAATTGCAAGTCAACCAAAAATGGAGTAAAATTCGGTTTTGGGAGAGCAATACCCTCGCTTACGCAATAATTTTTACTTCACATCTTTTCTTCGCGTAAATATCTAATGTTTTATCACCAATGAAACCGACAAGATAATAAACCAACCTTGGTTGGCTTCATGTGTGAGTTGGTGAAATTGAGAGCTTGCTTGTTTGATTGAGCCATGTTTGTTGCGACACACTTCCCCGAGCCTTCGTCACTCCATTTCATCTCCGAAGATTCATCCACTCATTTGTAAATTCATCCTCTTCTTCGTTCACCTTGGGTCCTTCCCAACATCAATTCCCATCTTTATACTTAGGCTAATCTCAGCCTAAGTATAGGGGGAACCCAAGTCCCCGTGATCTTTTCTACTCTTCTTTTCTTGCCTTTATACTTAGGTTATTTCTAACCTAAGTATAGAGGGATCCCCTCTTAGCTCCCATATATTTCGCTATACTTAAATGGACCTATGTACTTGTAACATCTAGTGCTATGAGGACATAGCAAAATTTAAGTATAGGGGGGTATACCGTATATACCGTATATTTACTTTAGCTATAATCTGAAAATTTTGAAAAATTAAAAATTTTTTGGCTACGGTAAAACTCTTTGGACTAAGAGAACTCAAATGATTTCGCGGCTTTTCGATATTATGTTACGCTATTTTTATAAAAATATTTTCGAAAACGATTTTTGAAAATGTTTTGAAAACGTTTTATTTTGTGTGACATGGTTTTGAAAAAGCGCCTTCTCTTTCAAGGAAAGTTGAGATTAACTTGTGTTTTAACCTTTATTAAAATCCATAAAAATGAGAAAAACCGCAAAACCCTTTAAGAGTCGTTAGTGACTACTAAGCCCAATTAAGTAAGCCGCATTCAGTGAGGGTTCGCCCTTAGCAGATTGGATGGTTTAGAGGACATTGCATAAGGCCCCGTCCTCAAGCAACGGGCTTCGGCCTGTACTTACATCCATACTGGCTGAATTGCAGATGCTCAATTGAGTTTAGGAAGTTCTAATATCTCTTGAAGTTCAAAAAAAATTGAAATAAAATATTGTGTCTTGTTTTTGAATGAAGAAGTTGGATTAATCCTCTACACCTACACTTCCACCCAGGATCTGAAATGATCAAGGAGACTTAGCTTTTTGAGGTCTTTGAGATTTTAGGATTAACCAGCCTTAGCCATCAAGGTCATTGTCTTAATCGTCCATATTTCTCTAGGTTTCTAGATTTGCATGCTATATTCCATGCTTAGTCTCATACAAAAGAATATGATCAGCACATCACATGCATGACTGCGGTTTTTGATGAGATGAGTTGATTTTTCACCTAAGGAATTGGGATGAGGAAGTCGAGTTTGGACTTGATCTAATGATGCTAGAGGATGGGATAAAATCTTTGGAGGCTTCATGAAACCTGAGTGTCAGCAATATTAGCCAGCATGAGAACTCGGTTCTTATACTAATCTCTTGACATTGACCTAAGTGCCAGGGTGTAAATAAATAAAAAATGTTGATCAGTGTGCGCCAACTTTTGGTAAAAGTAGTGGAGCTAGCCACAAATTATACAAGTCAATGAAATTTCAAAGAAAAGCTCTCATTCCACTAATTTACATATCAAAGAGCTTCCACTAAAGGCGAGCGCTCCCAAACTTTTCAAAGTGTCCACTTGGACCACCGCTATTAGGACCAGGAGTCGGGCTTGCACCAAAAAAGGGCTCTGCATCGTAAATGCTACAAGTCTGGGTGTCGAAGGTACGATAGGTACTCAAAAGAGACACACCCCGGTGTACTCCCAGGAAAACAAGTGCAGACGGCTCCAACCTCTCTTGACGGACGCACTGATCAACACCAAAAAAATGTGTTGCGTAAAAAGGCACTAGAGAGAATCCTTGTTCCAATGAGAGGGAGAGAAGAATTGACACAATCCCATGCCCTCGATTTCTGGCCTGCCATCTACATTTTCTAAGTCTGACAACTAAAGAGACGGTGGACTGAATGCAAGATTTGATTTATTCCCTAATGCTGAGGATTGGGTCCTTAGGAGATTTTCTCGGACCAAGATTTTGGGTGACGAATTGACTCTACTCTCAGAATTGCAGTCAACACTAAATTTCATATCTTTTAGTTTATATGTACACCAGAGAGAGTCTAGAGAAGTAGAGGAATTAGAAGCCTCTTGATTAAGGCTGGGTTGAACTCTAGAATTTTGGATCTCGAAAGTCGAGTCGACTTGATCAGATTGGATCATGTATTCACAGGCACAAGGGGGTTAATCCAACTTAGTCATTCTTTTTGATGCTCGAGGACGAGCATAGTTTAAGTATAGGGGGTGATGAAACTCGATTTCATCATATTTATTTCTCTTTTTTAACCCCCTTGCTTAAGCTAAGTGTCAATAAAACCCAATTGAAGTTTTGTTATTAACAGAGTCCTTAATATATAAAAACCACAAAAAAATGGCAAAGCAAAAATTCATGGTATTTTTAGACTTAAAAATACCTTCAAAAATATTTTGGGCCTTTGTTTGATTTCATCTCCAGTTTTGTCCAACATGTAACTTGTAGATCTCGTCAAGATCTACAACTTTCATGTTTTGAGTTTTCTCAAATTCGGCCATCTAGGCCATCAAACATCAACTGGAAGTTTGCAATAATTTGATTGGGCCACGAGGCCCAATCTGGGTGAGCCACGTGGCCCGTCCACTTTTGTCCCATCTGCCACCATCCCGGACCACTGGATTTCGCTTTGAATCCAATAGCCAGGCCTTATCCATGCATGCTTATGTCCCCAGCCATCAGATCCTCTTCAGAACTTCATCACCACCGCACGTAAGCGCCTTGCGCAGAGCGCGCCACGTGGCCGTTTGTAGACCGCCCGATCGCGTCCCTGACTTTCCATCTCAACCGTTGTTTCCGCCTCTTTCCTCGATCGCTCGATCAACCCTAATTTCTAATCGAAGCCGTCCGCTAGCGCGCACGCACCAGCTCGACACGTGGCCGTTCTCCAGCCCTCCGATCGCTCCGCCCTCGATTAAATCCTACCCTCTCGTTCACGCCCAACTGTCAGCCGTTGGATCTCCAGATCCAACGGCCGTGCATCTTCGTTAACCTCCGGCTACCTCCTCTCTCCCACGATCCAACTCGCGCACATCTTTCCCCTTCCCATTATCGCCAACACCTCTGACCTCTTCTCCTCTCGCCAACCACCTCCTGGTCTTCCCCCATCTTCCCTCTACTCCGCGCATACCTCCACGATCCACGTCGTCTTTCCAGCCGTCCAATATTCCCCTCGCAAACCAAGACGCCACTCATCAGCTCCGTCATCAACCACCTTCAAATACCCGACATCCCCCTCCGTCAACACTCGTCCACCTTTACGTGGGAGGAGGCCCAGCCCTCCTCCGCCTCTCTGTGACAGAGAGGGGTGAGAGGATAGAGCGAAGACGGCTCTTCTCCCCGGTGTCGACCCTCCGCCGATCACGGCGGAGCTGCGGCGCTCCGCGACCGCTTGAGCTGCCTCCAGTTGCTGTGGAGGTTCAGCGACGACCAGGGCTCCACATCGGAGCTCGCCCCCAAGCTCCGCTCCGCCTCCGATCAGGTAAGCTCTTCTTCTCTTTCTCTTGAATTTTTCTCTGATTTCTTCTATTTAATTAGGCTTTCTCGATCAATTTCACCTTCACCGTACATCCCCTGAGCTCCGCCTCGCATTCATCTTCCCCGCTCTGCCTCCAGATCACCTTCCTCTTCCTCTAGAACCCCAGACCGTTTCGACCCATCTCCTCCGCCTCCCACGGCGGAGGAGCATCCGAGCTACCACCTGCTTCGCTCGAATAGCTTCCACTCCATTCACCTTCACATCCCTGCGCTTCGGCCATTAGACTAACACTGCAGGTCAACTAACCCTTCATTGGCCGGAGACGTCACCGGAGCGCTTTGACCGAGCATCTATCTCATCCTCAGAGCTCCGATGGGCTGAGCAAAGGTGCCCAACTTCTTCACCGAGCTTCCTTCTTCATCGACACATATCCATGAAGTTTCGGGGAGGACGCCAGCAGCCGAGGGAGAGTGGCGGAGCTGGAGCTCCCTCGCCGGAGTTCCAAAATCGCCGCCCACCTTCAATGGAGGAGACAGCACAGTTACCGTTGGATGGTTTCATCTCAGAGACCATCCAACGGCCCAGATTCGACCACGCACGTATTCTCCAGCAACCGTTGGATCGTCTCGATCCAACGGCCTTTGTGCAGCCACGTCGCCCAGGGGCGCTTTCACCAGTAACCCTTGGATCATCACGATCTAAGGGCCGACATTCAGTCACGTGGCGACGCAAGAGGCTTCGCCGAGCCTCAGCCACCGTGCCTCCAGGCTCGGATGCTCCGTGCCTTCTCCGAGCCTGCAGCGAGCCCAAGCCTGATTCCGAGCCTAGCCAAAGCTATGTCGAGCCTCTGTGGCGACCGAACCTGATTCCGAGCCTAGGACAGCGTGTGTTTGGCACGTGCTTCCTGGGCAAATTGCAGAGGAGCCCACCGTCTTCTCCAAATTGCAAGCAGGTTCCTATCACGTGCACCGTGCGTGCACAGTGGACATTTTACAGGGAAGGTCCCAGTATTTCTCTTATTTACATTTTAGTCCCTCCGAGGACCTGTTTGTAGGTATCTTTTCATGTTTTCTTTCACTTATACCCTTATCTTTGATCTTTCATATCTTGAGCATAGAGTGTCCAATTGAGTTGATTTCAGTTTCGTTTTAAAGCTGGTTTGATGGTCTTTCTAATGGCATGCTTAATTGTTGTTTTGGACACAATGAATTTTGATGATTATTTTATTTGCCATGTGTCTCTTACAGTTTTAACTTGAGCCTATTCTAATTTCTTTTATCAAGCTTGAGTGATATTTGAACTTGAAGTTGACTCATACTAAATTGCTCATCATATTTCTCCTATTCTAGGGCATAGCTTCGTCGCATTTCATTGCATTTAATTGCATGATAAAAATGAAAAAAAATGCATGTTTATTTTAATTCATTGTTTTCTCCTTGCATAATTTGACCTATAGGTGCTCTAACTCTACACTTAGCTAAATAAATGGAAATCCGGATAATTAGAGAAAGGCTCATGTCCCTGAGTTCGACCTTGGTTTCTTACCAAGTAAAAAAAATTAACGACCATCGCATTCTTATTTGACATATATCAATGAGATGGTCTCTTTGATGACCAAAATCGGCCCGACTGCTACGACATGTTGAAGTGCTAATTTAGCATTCTTAAAGGGCCGATTTGATGGCTCATCAGAGATCCACCACTTGGATCATAAACATGGATTGCGAGAAGCATGCGATTCATCTCTGCGCTCGTAAGCGTCTCCTCCGTCGGATCAGACTTGAGACAGGTGGTCTCCTCATTTAGAGGCTCGATCGCAACCATGCTTCAAGAGGTAATCCTATTACTTGTTTGTTGTTTAGACGAAACGATCCGAGAAGTGTTCTTAGATCATGTCATTTCGTCGCATGAAAATTTTTTAATTTTCGATGCATAGAACAACTAGTGTGACTAATCATTCCTCGTCGTATTCGATACGATGCTCACGCTTTCGTGATGCACTTAAGGATTCGTACTATATCCTTCAACCAACAACCTCACCACAAGGAGTCTTAGTTCTATCGGCAAGGCTGGAGATAGAATTAATTCCAACAATCGTAGTATCGTCAACAACAATCCTATCAGCAGTACCTGATTGTCTCTTATCAGCACCCTCCTCCTCATCAGCAATATCATTTTTCGTCTCAGTACCCTTCTCACCATTCTTACCAGCAGCCTCAGCACCATTCATAGTCTCAGCGTAGCCAACATGCTGAACCATAAGAGTCCCCTCCTGTGAACCCCACCCTTGACTGCTTGGCTCAGCTAGTTCAGAGCCTTGTAGAGACGAGTCAAAAGATAGATGACCTCGTTGCTGCCAATACCTCAATTCTGGCATAGGTGGAGGCAAACCCCAACAATTTTTGCAAGAAAGAGCAGGCAGTTTGTGATGTCCTGTCCAACCCTATAGAGTTAGAGGTACATGATATGTTTTCTCTAATGTTGTTACTCTCAGGAGAAATAGCACTCTTTAGCCTTCAATATCAATAAAGGGGAAAAATAAAGCTTCTACAAGCGAGTCATCACCTTTTTCTACATCATCCGTACCGACATCCGGGATGGGTAAGGAAGAAGAAGAAGGGAAGAAGCACCAACAAAAAATCAAAAAATGGAAAAAAAATAAAAACAAAAAAGAGAGGACAGCAGCAGCCAAAGCACCAACCAGCCAGAAACGGAGAAGACCGCACCTGCAGCCAATCCAGAGTCAACCGATGGAGCCCTACCTACTATTTTGGGATGCATACCACCTTAGAGGGATGAGCATTCTTATTTTTTGTCATACATTTATACTGCCTAATGTGGGTAATGATTTTGTTATAAATAAGAACAATATTTCCACATTTGGTTATGTAAATATTCCTTTTCCATATGCTTTACAAAAATCCAAAAAATAAAAATTTGAAGAATGCCTTGTCAGATCCAGATGTGGTTGAAATAATATAGAATCTTGTTCTTGAGATGCCTCTTCTGAAGGTGATGAATCTCCATTTCTTCATCTTTATTCAATCATTTTGGCCATAAAAACCCTAGTAAATGCATGTAAATATCCTTAATTTATACAAATGAACATCCATGCTTTGTATATATAAAATACTTTTTTTAATGCCAAAATTATAGAATAAAGAAAAGAAAATGAATAAAATATCAAATATATTTTATGACCCTAAACCTCGAGACGTAGGCATCTTGATGATTAGGTCGACAAGGAATAAAGTAGGGGGAGATAAGGACCAATAATACAATAAAAATCCCATTTATTAATTCTTTAGTTATTCATTTTTGGGACCTATTTTATTTTCCACATTTCATACCTCAAACAAAGAAAATTTGTACATGAAAGTTGTAGATAATAAATATATAAAAATACAAAGTTAATTTCATACAAAAATAATCTACAGTGTAAAAGTTATACTTTGAATAAAATTCTAAAATCCCAACTTCCTAGACCCATATCTCTCAAATAAAAACTCAAAATATATCAAAATCACCTTTAATTATATATATATATATATATATATATATATATATATCTTTTAATAAGATATTTAATGAAGATGGTTTCATATTTTTTGGAGTTAAGATGTGAAAGTTAGGTTTTGGACCCTTGTGTACAATATATCTGAATAAAATATTTATTTTATTTATTCTTTCTTATTTTTATTATTTTATATTTTTATAATTTTCTAAATATTATTTATATTACTTGTACATATTAAAACTAAAAAAAATCATAAAAAACATCAAAATAAAATATGTATGTAAAATACATAAATGAATATATAATAACTATACATATATACTAAGTATACCTATTTATTAGGTGTATATATTATAGCAGAAAAATATAATAAAAATATATTTAAGTATCTAAAAATAATTTATAAATATATAAAATAATAAATAATAATAAAATTAAAAATGCAAAATAAAAATAAAAGTATAAAAACATAGATAAATATATCTATAAATGGAAACCTAAAAATACAATTGTAATTAATTGATGACGCGCCTGACAATCGAGTTAAGCAAATAATAAACAAGGGTCGTTGTGAACCAAATCATCAAGTGTGGTCAATCGAGAAAAATAATCAAACCACTCAAAACGGATAGAAATCAATGGAACAATGTAAGCGGTTTTTCGCTATTCTTTTTACCTGGTATAGCGACCAGGGTCGAACACAAGGAGCACGATTGAAAAACTAAGTAGTCAGATTTCGAAAGCTAATTTTTTAGTGGTTTTTGAATTTTTAATTTTTTTTAATTTTTAAAAGACAAACAAATCAAGAAAAGTGATAAAATAAAGAACAAAAACACAAGCACACACTCTTTTTGGTATTTTTCAAAATGATCAAAAATATACAGAAAACTTCAAAGAAAATGTTTTTGTGTTTTATATATCTTAAAATATTTTTGATAATTTTTTCGTAATTTTCTGATGTTTTTGTAATTTTATAAAAATAAAATTTATAAAAATAAAACAGTAGAAAATAAAGAAACTATTCACAGCCAGGAATATTTTTCAATTAAAAAAATCCTTTAATGCTTAAAAATCCTGGAGAATATTTTTAAGAGACACTACAAGACAATATCTACAAAAAGAGATCAAAATCACTATTCTTGGATTTTTCTACAATTTTTTGCAATTTTTATAAGATTTTTTTGTATTTTGCAATTTTTTTGAGTTTTATATATGGAAAATGCACAAAAATTGGATAAAAATTAAAACAAGTCAAAATACATCTACATTAATTTTTTTGGAATTTTTAAGCAATATTTCGAATTTATATGAATTTCACAATTCTGGGCAGACAAAATATCACTGTTTTTTATTTTTTAAATATATTAAATCAACTCAAAATGCCATGAAAATTTTATACAATGAAAACGACCATAGAAGGAACTTACAATATTTTTTACAAAATTTTCATATCAATAAAAATATTTATTTAGTCACAAAGAGCATGCAAAGTCTATGCTTGAGAAATAGGGACCAGAATTACAAACATACGAAGTTCTTACATGTAATGAATAACAGAGACAAAATGAGGGAGAAAAAGAACAAATTACCTAGTAGGAGCATCCCTTGCATGTGTTGTTCTGGATTGAGGGTATTTTGTAATAGTTGAAACTTTTGAGGCTGTTGATGTAATTTTTCCTTTTTTATATTCAAGCCCTAGATCTTCTCTTCCTTTCAAACCCAAAAGATGCACATGAGGTCACAACCGCCACAGCCCCCTTCAGATCGGGAGTGCACGGGTCGCGCACGGCAGAAAGGGATGGCGTCGGACGGCGGGCCACGCGCGGGCGGCACGGATCTGGCGGGGTCGGCTGAAGAAGGAGCGGGCCAGCGCTGGACGGTGGCGCGGCTACGCGCGCCCGCGCGTGGAGCGGCTCGAAGGGGCGGCCGGCGCGGGGGATGCATTCTGGAGGAGGGTCGCGCCTCCGCGCGGACCTGGAGATGGCAGAGGAGCCGCGCGGGGGCCGCGCGCGCGGGAATGGGTGGTGGCGCGGGCTGACGGCGCGGGAGGAAGATCGTAGGGTTGCGGGGCTCCGGAGGTCGGTGGCTGGATCCGCGCACGCGGAGCAGATCGGAGGAGGTGGCGGAGAGCGCGGCGCTCCACCGCGCTGGTGGGGGCTGACGCCGACGCGGGTGACTGGAGGGGGCCAGCGGTGGCGTAGCTGCCGTGGACCCTCTGGGCGGGGCGGCAGGGGTGACATCCTGCCCCCTTTTTTATTTTTATTTATTTTTTTGTTTTGTTTTTATTTTTATTAGCTGCAGGAAATTATTAGGAAAAAAAGAATGTTTTTTTTATTTTTTTATCAGAAATATGTAAACAGTAATATTTTTTTTATTGTTCTCTTTTTTTTATGAACCTGTAAAACAAATGATTAGAGAAGAAAAAAAACTATATTTTTATTTTGTTATTTATTCCTGCAAAACAAGGATTAGAGAGAAATGATCAAGTAAAAAATTTATTTTTTTTCCTTGCAAAAACAGATGTGAGATAAACAAGGAAAATTATTTTATATATTTTTTTTATTTATATACAAAAACGAGATGTTTGAATGGGTGGATCTCAGCAATATGGAAGAAAAATCCGTGACTCCGACCACCGTACGTGGTCGGGGGTGGAAGGTTGCGTGAGGTAGAAATAGATAGCGTGGAGATCGCGACGTGAGATGAAAAATCGGTTTCGGGCGAAAATGTATGGAGATTTTTTTTATGATCTAAATTCTAAAAACTACACCTACGCTAACATCTAAACCTACAATTTACCTACGAGAAACAACAAGTAAAAGTGGATCTCACCTCGGGGTTTGGACACGCCATGATGGCCTCGACGAAGCTCAAGTTGTTGTCACCGACTGGATCAGAGGCTAGGACCCTCTTCAAAAGAAATCTCTCGAAAACCGGGCTCCTCTCCGCCAAAGATCGATCAAAGAAGAAATGAGGAAGGAGCAGCCCATTAAAAAGAAGACGAAGGTCAAAAATGGAGATATTTACAAAAATGGAAAGTAATTAGTGATAATTTAAATAAATAAAATAATTAAATAAATTAAATAAATAAATAAAAACGAAATTCGGATTTAATTAAAATATATAAATTAAATAATTACCAAAATTGAATTTGCCACCTTAATGGTGGCCATTAAAGGAATGAAATCAAATCTAAAATAAATGGTAAGTTATTAAGTCACTTAATTCACATAAATCTAATAAATTAAAGAAATTAAATATAAAATTCGTAATAAAATAAAATAAATTAATTAATGTTAGATAATTAATTTTTTTGGATGTTTTTTATTTAAGGAAGTTAGTGGTATACATATATTATATACATATAATATAATGTACATAGGTGCAAATAAGGAAATAATTTTTATACAAGATTTTTTTATTTTTATTTTTTTTTATTTTTATTTTTATTGAAAATAATATTTACAATATACAAATTATGTAAGAATAAGTATTAATAATTATATACAACAAATATATGGGTAAACTGCACAATACACCCCAGAAAACCGACTTTTTAACCGTAACTCCAAAAAATACGAAACCATAGCCATTTGAAAGATAATTTAATTTATAGTATGATGGAAGTGAGTTTGGTTCGATTTGAGTTTGTATGGAGCCAGAATTGATGTTTCAATTATTACTTTGCGGTTTTTTCTGGGTGTAATTATTTGTAATATATACAATATTTTAATTTACAAATATTTTTATTATTTACAATACAATTTATTTACAACTTTTATTTACAAAAGTAGTTAGTTTGAGGTCAAATTATGCACAAATAAAATAATATAAGTTTTGTACAAATATACATGAAAAATATTTATAAGATATTTTTTATTTTTCTGACAGAAGACCCTATCTTCCCCTACTTTATTCCTGGTCGATCAGGTCAAGTCTTGACCTTCTCTCGGGGTTTGGGTCAGTCTGTATTTATTTCATAAATCCATCCTTTTCTTTTTCTTTTCTCCTTTATTCTTTTATTTATGTACAAAAAGTGTTAAAATGCATAATTAACAAATGCATGCAAAATGGTAATTTTATGAAATTAGTGGTTATTTACAGGTATTTGACTAAGGAAAAGAGGCTAAAATAAAAGAATAAAGGCGATGAATCGTGGATTCATCATTAATCACCTCTAAAAAATAAATAAAAATAAGAATAAAATAATATGAAAAATAATAAACAATTTTCATTTTATAACCTAAAAATAATAAAACCAGTTACTAATTAATTTTAATTTATTTTTGAATTTTATTTGGATTTTGTCTTTTTGTGGGTGACGTGGCCCAATCAAGCCATGCCTCTCGTTGACCTAGGGTCAACTCTGACCCTAGGTCGATCTTCTAGCAGTCCTCCGTTTTTCCTCATCTTCTTGATTTTCTAGCTATTGATTCATGGATCGAGGGAGTTTAGATCCTTCATGAGAAATCTTCTATATGTACATCAGTGATCCACGCCGAGCCCTCTCCTAGGGCAGAGCAACTGTGCCTCACCCGTGATTCTCCCTCGAATCTCGCTCCTCAACCACCTGTACAAAAGCCATCACCTGAATTCCTTCTCCATTTGAATCTTCTTTGGGTCGTTTCCTCTCCTCCTCTTACGCCTGAAGGATTGAAGTAGGTGACAGCTCTGCCTCCATGAAGTTTGTTTGATGGAGAAGGCGGTGCAAGGTTGCATTCCAACACATCCATTGCACGTCAGTGTCGAGGTCTCCATCTCCTGACCTTGCACACATTGAAGTTCCATTTCCTTTCTTCATTCTTGCCTTTTAGTGTAGCATAATTGTAGGTTTAATTTTGCGAGTTTTGCATAACGATTTTAGCGTAGGTTTAGATCAAACACCCTCGCCGAAGCTTTTGAGCTCCGGCCACCACCGCCTACTCCACGACACGACACTTAACCACCAATAACATCCAGGTTTTGCTTTGTTTCTATGCCCTGTCTTCTACTCTTTTTGCAGGACCTGAAGGGGGCTTCTGCGCCCCATCTAGAGCCAAGGACAACCACTCTAGGGCCCTCCATTCTTTATGTGACTCCAAGACGAATCACCATGTCATGGACCCATCTGAGTGCTCCTAGAGGTGCAGGCATCTTCCCACAAGATTGCTCGACCAATCTAAGGGCCGGATCGATGCCGGAGTCACGATATATCCTAGATCCAAACTCGCCGGAGGTGAGTTCGTCCGGCGCTCCTGCTAAGCCTCTCCCTGCTGTCGAATGAAGAACGAGGAGCCATCTCCTCCAACTGTCGTCGGATGACATCCTGTGAGAACCATTGATCTCCCTCTAGGGGTTATAATCTTAGCCGTCCAACGCGAAGGGGCATCGCGTACTACAGGCGCGACACGTGTTAAGTGAACAACCGTCAGTCGTTCGATCTGCTACTGGTGGGGGTAAATATCACCTATAGCCCCACATTTTTTTAACTTTATGAAATAGTTCTATAAGTATCATAATTAGTTTAAACTTTTTGGAACATTTGCATTTGAGCCCAAAAGGTTATTGTAAAACTATTTGGTCCTCCGCCACATCACCGTGTGCTTATGCGCATGAGGTGTGGGTATTTTGTTGGCACATCCCCAGAGGTTATTGTATTTCAGTTTAGCCCAAGAACTTTTTATTTATGTTTTAATTTTTGTAAAAACTGCAGGGTGGCCCTTGGACTATATTTTATTTACAAAAATGCCCCTATTAGTATTATAGTTTCTCTTTCTTTCCTCTATTTATTTAAAATAGCTATAGTGCTCGAAAAAATCCAAAAAATAGGCTTAGGTTCTTGTTGCATTGTACTTCCACACTCATTTTATTTTGCATTTTTTTACCCTTTAATCATTTTATAAAAATGAAAAAGAGCATTAAAAATCCCTATTTGAATTAAGAAACTATAAAAAATAGAAAAATGTTTTGAAAATTCCAAAATATATATTGTTTATTTATGTATTTCTAAAATTCCAAAAAATAATTAAAAATATTTAAAAACCCAAAAAGAATTTATTACTTAAATTGTAAGTCTTTTTATTTTTATTTACAATTACATTATCTTACATTGTATACATATCCTTACATATATTATATTTCTTTTTGAAAAAGAAAAAGAAGTAAAAAATATAAAAATATAAAAATAAAAATATAAAATTATAAAACTAGGAAAAAATACAAAATATAAAACAAAAAATAAAAAACCAAAAAATAAAAATTAAAAATAAAAACCCACATAAAAACATATAGACAAAGCTCACAATCACATCTTCTATGCTTCATAGCCCAATTTATCTAGTTTGCTTCCTCTGTTCGACACTCTACACTACTTGCACTATACACATCTTTTGTAGAGTTAAATAAAATAAATTTTAACTCCACACATTTATTTGCACCGCTTTATATATTTGTGGATTAATTGTTGAATTTAACGGTTTTCTTGAGTGAGCGCTTCGACGACTGTTGATCTGCTTTATGGATTAACAAGACCCTCTAGGAAATCATCATTTCAGAAGGCCATTAAGTACATACCAAACACAAGAGTGGACTTAAAGAGGCATGTACTTCAAAGAGACAGTCGTGCCAAGCCAAACAGAGAAATGTGAAGCACATCCTGATGACAGTGATAGTCAATGAAATCGACAATCTACCTAACAAGAAGAAAGATATGGGAGTTTCTCTCATTTGATGTCAAATGTTTGATCAAGAGTTAGTCCGGACTCTTCTTGACATTGGATCATCCATAAATCTGATGCCTAGTTCACTACTGAAGGACTTTGGGTTGGGACCACTCAAGTCTACCTGGATGATTATGCAGTTCGCAGACACTTCAATCAAGCAACCCCGAGGAATATTGGAGAATGTCATCTTCACCATTCAGGCAATGTAGTTCCCTGTGGACTTCGTCATTCTTGATATGGACACCTCAACTCCTCTTCTGCACACCCCTATTATACTTGGATGGCCGTTCCTCCGAACAACTAAAGTAGTTGTGGATTTTGGCAATGGACAGATTAGCCTTCGCTCGAACAATGACATGGTACCCATTCAAACGATCTAGGTGACAAAACAGATAGAATCTACATCAGATAAGAGTGTGGCTTCAGAATAGACGGAAGGCTGTGACTTTCTTGCAGAGATCCGAGATACAAATCTTTTCATGGATGACATGGAGACCCATGAATTCCTCTCATATCGAGGAAGGAGTGGATAACACAGTGTACTTCCCCTCTATCTCAAAAGATGAGATTTTTGCTGGTCTGCCTAAAGAACTTATTGATGGCCACCTGTCCTTCGCAGAAGCATAAGAAATTATTGTAAATTTCTTTGAGAAAGATCCCATCATTGAACATTTCTGTGCACCTATAGATTCAGAGCTTGCATCGTTAAAAGGTGAATAGTGTACAGTTGACAGTTCTGACCCCACCAACGCCCTGCATAATCACAGAGGTTACCACTGAGAAGATTCAGACACCATTAGATCCCAAACAGCTTTCAGGGAATATGAAGTATGCCTTCCTTGTGGTTGAACCGAACATGTTTCATGTTATTATCAACTCCCAGCTAACTCAGGAACAAGAATCTCCTATGCTCGAGGTTCTTGAAAGAAACCGCAATGCAATAGGCTGGAAATTTTCCGATCTCCGTGGGATTACTCCTTCATTGTGCTCTCGTCACATTTACTTGGAAGAATTTAGCAAGTCATCTCGTGAATTTCAGCGAAGACTAAATTTGAATCTCTGGAAGGCTGTTATGAATGAGATTACAAAATTCTGTACTGCGGGCTTCATATATCCAATCTTCGACTTGAAATGGGTGAGTCCCTAGCATTTCGTGCTAAAGAAATCAGGGACCTCCATCATGAAGAATGACAAAGGAGCGGAGATCACAACTAGAGTTCTGACATCTTGGCGCATTTGTGTTGATTACAAATGCATGAATTTGGCGACCAAGAAGGATCATTTCTCGCTCCCATTCATCGATAACATAGTCGAAAGACTGGCCGCGGAGAAGTATTTTTTCTTCTTGGATGGATACTATGTATACAATCGGGTTGTAATAGCCCTAGAAGGAAAAGAAAGGGCTACCTTCACTAGTCCATTTGGGACATATGCCTTCTACAGGATGCCATTCGGATTATGCAACGCTCCTGCGACCTTTAAGAGGTGCATGTTTGTAGTTTTTGTAGATATGGTTCATAGTTTTCTTATGGTGTTTATGTACGATTACTCAGTATAAGGTGATAATTTGGATCAGTGTTTATCCTACCAAGATCGAGTCTTGAAAAGATGATGTGAAGTCAAATTGGTGCTCTCGTGGGAGAAGAGCTAGTTTATGGTAACCGAGGAGATTATGCTAGGCCATGTCATCTCAAAACGTGGCATGGAGGTCAATCCTTCAAAGGTAGAAGTCATTTCAAAGCTAGATCCACCTACAAATCTGAAGCAAGTCCGGTCATTGCATGGGCATGTGGGCTTCTATAGAAGATTCATTAAAGATTTCAACAAAATCGTCTGACCGCTGACTGAGCTTCTAGGAAAGAGGCTGATTTTATTGAGAGTCTTCTAAGCCTTTAATTAATTAAAAGATATGATCACTTAGGACCCTATTCTACATCCTCTATATTGGTCTCTACCATTTGAAATCTGAAGAGTTGCTTTTAACTATGCCATTGGAGTGGTTCTAGGATAGAAGAGAGACAATCTTCCATTTTCAATTAACTATGTCGGCTGAATTCTTGATGAAGCACAAAAGAATTACACCATCATTGAGAAAGAGATGCCGGCAGTTGTCTTTGCCATGGAGAAGTCCAGATCTCACTTGCTCAGATCCAAAGTTATTGTCTATAAAAAGCATTATGCCATCAAGTACTTGCAAGGCAAGAAAGATTCCAAACCAAGGCTAATCGGATGGATCCTTCCCCTTCAGGAATTCAATCATGAAATCTGTGACAAAACTGGAGTTAAAAATATTGTCACATCATTTAACCAAATTGCCAAAACCTGACACTCTTGAGTAGAGATTATTGCCGATGAATTAGGGTTTGATTCTGGTTGATCCATGTGGACCAACCAGAAAATTCCAATGTGGAAATTTTTGGTAAAATCAATATTAAATCGATAATGAATTGATTATTTAGAGTATAAAATAAAAAGTCTTTGCTATTTTATATAGCATTTTAATATGATTTTTATTTATTTTTATGAGTTGATTTATTACAAGTTGTTTTTACATGTGTATTATTAGTATATTGACCTATATATAGTATATTTATTTTTATTTTGTATTTTTGATTTTATTATTTTATTCTTATATTTTATATATTTACAACGTATTTTTATACACAGAAATATAATTTTATTTTTTTATTTTTGATGTATTATATACACTTAATTAAATAGGGGTATATAGTATGTATGTATAAGTATATGTATTTCATCTATGTATTTATATAACCTGTTTTATTTTTTATTTGTTTATGGTTTTCTTCTATTCTAAATATATACATATAATATAATTAATATTTAAAAATTTATAAAAATATAAAATTATAAAAAAATAATAAAGAATAAATAAAATGAATATTTTATTCATGTATATGGTACATTAGTCCAAAACCTAACTTTCACACTATAACTCCAAAAAATATGAAACCAAATTCATTAAATCGATTATTAAAAGTTATATATAATTAAAGGTGATTTTGAGATATTTTGAGTTTTTATTTAGGAGATATGGGTCAGGGAAGTTGAGATTTTGGATTCTTATTTTGAGCATAAAATGTACACTATATATTATTTTTTATGAAATCAGTTTCATAATTTTTTATATATTATTATCTACAACTTTCATTTGAAAAGTTCTTTTATTTAAGGTATAATAATAAAAAATAAAAAAGAACCCGAAAATGCTTTATTGATGAATGAATGAATATGCCTTTTATTGTATTTTTGGCCCTTATCTCCCCCTCCCCCACTTTATTCCTTATCGATCAATTAAATTTTTTACTTGATTTTGGGGTCTAGGTCATAAAATATATCTAGCATTTTATATATTTTGTTTCTCTCTCTTTATTCTTTTATTTTGGCTTTAATTAATGTAATTTATACAATAATTATATAATAAATAATGAATGTTAATTTGTATAAATTAATTATATTTACATGCATTTGGTTAGAGTTTAAAGGCCAAAATGAAAGAATAAAGGCGATGAAATGGAGATTCATCAAGCATCTGAAGAGAGGCCCACGTAGAAAACAGATCACTAGAGGAGAGGTTCCAAGGCCTCGTCTGCCCTGAATCGCAGCTTCAAGTTGCATTGAGATCCGGTGAACCGAGCTGTCGAGCAAGGACAGAAGGATCATAAATCCTTCAACCACAGGTAACATACTCCGCCATTTTATTTCTTTGATTTTCGTGTTTGATTAACATAGTTGATCCCAGATTTAGGTTACTTAATCATTATTCTACAAATCCTCAATCCAGACCCTCATCCAATTTTGTAACAAATCGATCAAAATTTCCATCTATTACATAATCTTTCTGGAATAATAATAGACATGCAAATTCCTTACATTTTTTCTTATATTTTTGGTCCCTACCTAGTTACCAAACTAGACATCTGTTTTTACTTTTCCTTACACTTGTGCTCCTGAACTATGGACCTTCTGAACTATGGACCTTCTAGACACTATTCTATCATCATAGTATTTTGTCTTCATTTTATTTTGCTCAAGATTTTAAGGATTTCGTCACATTTCCTTTGGATTTTATTCTTCAATTTTTGGATCGTTTTGATTTCATTTTGATTCCTTTCTCGAGCTCGCTACTCTACTATATGGTATTATTATTCCTTAATATTTTTTACATACTATATTATAGATAAATTGATTGAAAAATATCCCTTTAGAAAAATAAATAAAATTTTAAAAAATAAAAATCAAATAAAAAGAATAAAAAATAAAATGCAAAAAGAGTTTTCTTTAAAAGAAGAGAAGAAAAGAAATAAAAAAATCACAAAAATATTTTCTTCACTCGAAAAATTCAAGTGCGATTTTATGCCTCATGTTCGATCGAGGAGTACTTTTCTGGCTAAATAAAAAAGTGAACACCAATTCAGGAGCGAAATAATTCATTTTCTCTATTCTTTCTCTCTCACTCACTCTCCTGAAGTGGTGGATTTTGTTTGATCATTAGATATTGCTCATCAGTTTCTACAACCGACATTTTTTACAGCTAGCCAAATATATGTATCAATATCATGCGAGGGAAATGAGCGGCCGATCTAAGAGGGAGGCAGGGCAACTGTGGGTCTCCAAGTAAGGTAGCAAACCATTCGCCAGCTTCCGAAAATCAACAAACAATCTGTCGAAAGAACCTGACACGGAAGACCCCATCCTGTTTTGAAGATCACATGTCTTGATGAGTGCATATCTTAATGTGTGTTTTGTCGCTTTGCATTGAATTTCGATGGTCATCAAATAGTTTGCCAACATATGCTCCGATTGGGCATTTTGTAAGTCAAAAGTCCTGACAGAGAATCATTTTTGGGACATGCCCTACCAAGGAAAATATCCTCTGGTGTGGCGGCTACAACAGGTTGAGGGAGGGGGCAAGAGTGAGGGGAAGAGGGGGGGATATTTGTTGCGCAACGGCGAGAGCGAGTCGAAGGAGGGATCAAGAAGAGGAGATTGTAGGTAGTGCTGGTTATGAGGCTACAACGACGGGTTGATGGAACTGGAGGGGCTCAGGGTGGTGCTAGTTTCCATGGCGACGAGTGTGGGGGGGGGGGGTGGCAAGTGGTATTGATTGCCTAGTGCCGACATTGGGTTGAGTAAGGAGTGTGAGGTTTGGTTGCCACGACGGAGACAGTGAGTCAAGGGTGGGGGGAGACATGAGCGGAGGAAGGAAGAGGGATGTTGGGTGCCTATTATTTGAAAAGTAAAAAAATAAAACAAAAAACATGAATATCGACCCTAGATATGGTGTCGTTAGAAGAACTTGCATGACTAGTCGAGTTAATAGGCTACTATAACAAAGGGTTATTAGTGTAAACCGAAGTCATTTTTCAGGGTTCCATATATAATTCCGAATTATAGAGGGACCAACATGTAAATATGAAAATATACGGGATTTTGGGTGTAAAAATCTTTGAATAAGTAACTGGATCTCACCCATGAGTTCATGCAGCGAATAGTAAGAAATTTAAGCACAAAATACGATGAGATCTTTGATGCGGCAACGAATGTGCTATCAACCTTTTAATATAAATCATTGTATTGTTTTGAGTCGAGCAATTTTTGGCTACAATAATTTGCCATGGATCGACTTGTGGCTCTAGAACTGCAATACGATTTCAATACTCATCTACTTGCAACTCGTAATATAAATCACCAATATCTCCAAGAAAAATAAAATTTGATGCGACGATGCATCTATAAGATGCGTAATATATAATAGAAGTATATATGTTCTTCTTGATCCTTATGCAGATAGATATATATCTACCAGCCATGAAAGAGTCCTTCCTTGAGACTGCTCTGCATCTTGCGGAATCCCTTTATCGTTCGCTGGGCGAAGCTAGATCTCTTCACGATCTCCTTGTGCTCGGCCTCTATGGGTAACTCGCAGAGCCGACACGACTCTGTGATCTGCGGGGCCGAAGCTGCTTTCTTCTTCACGATGTCAATCCCCCACGCAGCCGCAATCCTTTGCACGACAATCAATCGATCCGTATCCAAAAGAGCTTGCTTTCGTAGCTTTTTTTCTAGCTGCAACGTTAATATGGACACATGAGATGGATAACATTTAGCACAGTACCACTAAACAAAAATTGAAACCATAACATTTATTTTGGTTAAGAGATGAGGAACTCATACGTGGATATTTAATACGGGAACTTCGAGCATTCTCTCAAACTCAGAGAAGATGAGATTTATGAGGAGGCGTTCGTTGTGGGAGTTCGAGGAGAGGGCATCGTTGATGCAGACCAAACCTTTTCTTATTTGATGATGCACCGCCCTGCAGTTCATCGATACCAACACATCATTTTTCTGTTTTGAAATCTTACTTGGTAAATATAGATTTACAGTTTCCAACTTTCTTCTGCCTAAATACTGATTTCGGACAGGATAATATACAGAGAAAAAGGCTTAAAATCATTGACCAACTTAATCGCTATAAATAATTAGGATCGTTGAGCTTTATCCGATTTGGTTGTCGTTACAGCTTTGACTTCTTCAAAGTCGAATGAACTGTTTATTATCATTTATTTAAAGCCCTTCATTTAAACAGTAGTTCGAATAGCGAAATTCTAACGACTACGTACAGGAACTGAACTGCAACATAAGAGCTTAGGGAAGAAAATCTGCGTTTCCTCTAAAATAAGGAATGCAGTAAAAGAATGGCGGATCAAAGAAAATGTGTCGTAAGAGACTTTGGTCGTCGTCGTAGTAACTTACACACGTCTGAAAAACCTCTTCCTCTCTTTCAACGAGTCGCTGCAGTGCTCTTCAACTACGAGCAACGCATCATACAGAGTTAGCACGTCAAGGTAATGCTCCACCTTCAGCATCAACAAACACGAGAGACAGATATGGATCAGCAATGCACGTATATCTATAGATCAAGACATGGGGTAATAAATAATTGATGAAGGATATATATTGAGTAGTACATACGTAATGCAACGATTGCTGCAGTTGCCTCGTGTTGAGAAGGCCCACGAGCTCCCTGCATTCGATCACACATCTTGCATACAACTTGTCCTTTATCTCTTTAATCATGCAGAAGATCAAATCCCCGTGCTTAGCATATGACTCGGGAGCCATATGTATGTTCCTGCGAACGATCTCTTAGGGTTTAGGGGGATGATTGAACAGACAGGGAGGAAGATCGAGGAACTCTTGTTTGATATCATGTGGAGATGCAGATCGAAGGGGTTTATATATATAAATATTTGGATGACGAGGAAGTCCTTGTTGAAGCCATGTAGAGACGATGAAGTCCTTTTTGAAGCCAAGTAGAGTCGTAGTAGGATTATACGATTGTTCAAACTTATATGTTTACCGAAGGTTTGTTTTGAACTCGTACAGAACTGAAGCTTTTTTCTCGGGACGGTTACTCGTGATATACTAAACTCTTGAAAAGATAACTAAATATAATTTGCTTCTTATAAAATTAGTATTACAAATGGCGTCCTTGTAAATTAATATTGGTCTAAAGTCCACCACTTATACATGAATAATTATAAAGAGAAAATTTTGCTTGGAGAGATGTTTCTACAAAGAAATAATATTTATAAATTTATTCATCTTCACCACAATATCTTGATATTTCCCTTGTCTATCAAAAAAATTCCAGTAATGAATGAGAATTCAAGAAATAACTAAATTTCTCATCCAAAATATCTTTTACCCATTTGGAGGGTTGATGAATCCTCATTTCGTCACCTTTATTCCTTCAATTTGACATTTAAACTATAGCTAAATGCATGTATATATATCATTAATTTGTCAACATAAACACTATATAAATGATACAAAATCCAGTATAAAATACTCTATAATTAATGTATTCAATTCCAAAATAAAAAAATAAAGGAAGAAAAGAAAAAGAATTGAAATAGAAAGGTATTAAATGGCCCTAGACCAAGAGACCCAGTCGTCATAGTAACTTGTCGACAAGGAATAAAGTAGGGGGAGATAGAGGAGAGAATTTGTACCGAAAATACACAGAAACTCTAATTTTTAATTCATCAATAATTATATTTTGAGGTCTATTTTATTTTATTATTTTACACGTCAAATAATAAAACTCTCAACATGAATATTTTACATAGAAATAAAAAATACAAAATTGATTTCACTGAAAAGTTATGCATAGTGTGCCCGGGACAAACAAAATAAAAAGCCAAAATAAAAACTTCGTGGACATGTATCTTCTCCATATCATATCAAAATTGACCGCGATCACCTTTATTGTTCATAAAAGTAAATAATCTATTTAAAAAAAATGATTTCATTCAATTTGGTGTTAAGATGCGAAAGTTAGATTTTGGGCCCCTATTGTGCAGTATACAGGTATATTATATTCAATATATTTATTCTTTATAATTTTCAACTTGTTTTATTTCTATAAATTTGTAAATATTTTTCTAAAACACATGTGCATAATTAAAATAAAAAAATCATTAAAAAGAAAATAAAATAAATATTATATTCCAAACATAGATAAAGTATATTTATATAAACCTATAGAGAATATGTACATAATTAATGAAGTGTACAAATAAATTCAGAAAAATACAACAAAATACATAAATATTTAAATAAATAAATTAAAAATATAAAAATACATGTATATAATAATAAAATATATAATACAAAATAAAAATAAAAATATCAAAATACATGTATATTTACATATATTTGTACATGCAAATATTAAACTATAATAAATAGCATCGAATAAATAAATAAAAATATGCATTAAATACTATATAAAATTAAAAAAATTATATTTCACCATAAATTAATAAAATCATTTGTTATTTTTTATCTAGTTAATGAAGCATTTTGGCCTCTGATTTTTCTGGTTGGTCCACGTGGACCAACCAAATTCTATCATTAGTTGACTTCGTCAACTAGCCTCCCTCTCTCCTTCTTAAGCATTGGTCAGAACCTGATTTCCTCCCATTTTCTCACATGTGCTAACTGATGAATCCACGATTCATCGCCTTTATTCTTTTATTTTAGCCTCTTTTCCTTAGTCAAATACCTGTAAATACCACTAATTCCATAAAATTACCATTTTACATTCATTTGTTAATTATGCTTTTTAACACTTTTTATACATAAATAAAAGAATAAAGAAGAAAAGAAAAAGAAAAGGAGGTATTTATGCAATAAATACAGACTGACCCAAACCCCGAGAGAAGGTCAAGACTTGACCTGATCGACCAGGAATAAAGTAGGGGGAGATAAGGTTGTCTGTCAGAAAATCCAAAAATGTCTTGTACATATTTTTCATGTATATTTGTATAAAACTTACATTATTTTATTTGTATATAATTTGACCTCAAATCACTTATTTTTGTAAATAAAAGTTGTGAATAAAATTGTGTTGTAAATAATAAAAATATTTGTAAAATAAAATAATGTATATATTATAAATAATTACACCCAGAAAAAGCCGTAATGCGATAACTGAAACATCAATTCCGGCTCCATACGAGCTCAAATCGAACCAAACTCACTTCCAAAATACTATAAATTAAATTATCTTTCAAATGGTTGTGGTTTTGTATTTTTTGGAGTTACGGTTAAAAAGTCAGTTTTCTGAGGTGTATTGTGCAGTTTACCCATATATTTATTGTATATATTTTATTTTTTATATAATGTATATATTATAAATATTGTTTTCAATAAAAATAAAAATTAGAACAAAAAAATTAATTAAAAAAATCTGGTATAAAAATTATTTCCTTATTTGCACCTATGTACATTATATTATATGTATATAATATATGTATACCACTAACTTCCTTAAATAAAAACTATCAAAAAAATTTAATTACCTAATATTAATTAATTAATTTAAATTAATTCCGAATTTTTTATTTAATTATTTGATTTTATTTGATTGATTTGATTTTATAACATGCCTTATATACTAGATTTGATTGCATACCTTTAATGGCCACCATTAAGGTGGCCAATTAATTTCCAATTAATTAATTTATTTATTTAATTTATTTATTTCGAATTTTGTAATTAATTATTTAATTTATTTATTAATTTAATTATTTTATTAATCAACCCATTAAACACCTTCTTTTTTTGCGAATATTTTCCTTTTTTGATTCTTTGCCTCTTTTTAATGGGCTCCTCCTCCCTCATTCACATTTGATCGATCTTTGGCGGAGAGGAGCCCGGTTTCTGAGAGTTTTCTTGTTGAAGAGGGTCCTAGCCTCCGATCCAGTCGGTGACAGAGATTTGTGCTTCGTCAAGGCCATCATGGTGTGTCTGAACCCCAAGGTGAGATCCACTTTTACTTGTCTTTTTCTCTAGGTAATCGTAGGTTTAAATTTTGCGTAGGTGTAGTGAGTAGTTTTTAGATTAAAAATCCCAAAATTTCATCACACTTTAATCCACATCCGACGCCGATTTTTTGCCTCATCTTCGTGTCCCGCCAGTTCTTTTTCTATCTCACGCAACCACACACCTCCGACCACGCACGGATGTCGGAGTCCACGGATCTCCCTTCCGCTTCGTCAAGATCCACATTCATTCACCCACTCCCTTTTTTTATAAATAAACAAAATTTGTATCTTGTTTCCTAATCTCTATTTTTGCAAGATACAATAAAAAAATTAATAAAATTTTTGTTTGTGTTTTAACTCTAACATTTGTATTGCAAGTTAAAAAAAATAATAAAGAATCATTTTTTATCTAACATTCGTTTTGCAAGGAAACATAAAAAAATTGTTTTTACCTTTGTCCATATCTAACATTTTGTTTTGCAGGTAAAATAAAAAAACAAAAAAATGTATAGTTACTTTTGTTTTTAACTTCTGTTTTTGCAGGTAATAAAAATAAAGAAAAAGTAAAAATAATTACATTCCTTTTTTTTCCTAACAGTTTCCTGCAGCAAATAAAAATTAAAGAAAAAAATAAAAAAAACAAACGGCAGCACCCATGGACGCCGTCTACCAGCCCGCGCCACCTCCTTTACCCTCCGCGCGGGCCTCCTTCGCTGTCCTCCGTGCCACCTCTGCGCGCAAGCGCGGCCGCGCCCCACCCCCCACCATCTCTAGCGGGCGGCGCAGCTCCCAGCGCCTCCTCCCGCGCCTCCTCCAAATCTGACGTAGCCGCGCCACATCCCCGCGCTCTCCATCGCGCAGCGCCTCCCTTGCGCCGGCCGGCGCGCCGTCTTCGCGAAGCCGTTGCCCGCGCTCCTCCTTATCGCCAGCTCGCGCGGCCGTGCCGCCCTGCGCCTCTTCGGTGGTGGGTGGCGGCACCTCTCCTTTGCTTGCTTGGAAAGAAAGAAACGGATAAGACAGCAAACCCTAGTGGAGGCTTTTTGGGAAAAAAAGGGGCATATTACATCTTCAGCTTCAAATGTTTCTAACATTGCAAAACTCCCCCCTCCAGTGAGCAAGTCGCATGCCAAGCACCATCCTTACTGGATAATTTGCAATATTTACCTTGCATTTTATTTCTATTATCATTCAGTACAAAAACTTTGCTAAATTACATTCCCGTCCCTGTGTTTTAAGACCTTGAATTGCATGCTATTTTTGAATGGAATAAATACTTCCTTATATGTAAAAATTCTGAGAAAATTGGTGTATGCTCCTGTTAGGGTCCTAATCCTTGTATAAATTTTTCATTCATTTTTATTATCATTTAATATATTTAAAAATTCAAAAAACATTGTCTTTTTGCTTGTCTAAACTTTAAAAATTTATAAAAATTCATAAAATTGCGAAAAATTTACCAAAAACATTTTAAAATATATAAATCACAAAAACATTTTCTTTGGATTTTTCTGTACATTTTTGATTATTTTGAAAAATACAAAAAAGAGCGTTGTGTGTGTTTTTGTGCAGTTTGTGCTTATTAGTCTTTTAAAAAATTAAAAAAAATAAAAATTGAAAAACCATTAAAAATTAACTTTCGAAATTTGACTATAGAGTTTTTCAAACGTGCTCCTTGTGTTCGCCCCTGGTCGCTATACCAGGTAAAAAGAATAGCGAAGACCGCTTACACATTTTTCATTGATTTATTTATCTTCTCTTAAGTGGTTTAAAATATAAATTTTTCCGATTGACTGAGCTTGGTGATTTGGGTCACAACGACCATTTTTATTTACATACTTAACCCGATTGTCAGGCGCGTCTTCAGAATGGCGCCGTTGCCGGGGAGCACGGCTTTGTAGTCATTTTTCTATTTGTCACTCGATATTGTAATTGTTTTCTGACATTTTCTCTCTCATTTTTGTGCGAGGTACTGCTTGGACGACTTGGAGTTTACTTTTTGAGGACCCGCACAGGAAGAACAGCAGGGAGAAGAAGAAGAATTCCATTTATTGAGAAAGAACAATTATTCTTGTAATAATTTAGGATTTTGAACTGTGGAACTTGAACCATTATTCGGGGTCTGTTTCGTCAAGTGCCGGTGCACTTGGGGGACCTCACCGCTGTTTTTCGTTGGTTTTGTTTTCTCGTATTTTTTTTCTTCTTTCTTTTCTTTTATTTCTGATTCTCGCGGATTTCAGCCCCTAGCTTTAGGAATTTTGCTTGATTGTGACGTAATCAGTAGGGTTCCAAATACCTTAATAACATTGCCTGTACCTATAGCTCGGTAATTGGACCAAGAATAAAAATCTAAAGAAAATAGTCGATCCACTACCTTCGAGCCTACGCGCCACAGCCCACCCTGCCAAGCGTTGCTCCTGAACTCGATTTGTCGAGAGGAGGAGGGGTGAGCCTAGACCGGACTCTTGGATTGGAGGCTGGTGGTCGACTAGATGTTCTGTCGAGTAGAACTGCTTGCTTAGGGCTCGGATTTCCGCTTGCATCATTTAGGTAGTTTAAATTTCTGTATTTAAATTTCTGCGCGGATCATATTGCATGTAGAGTGCTGGAGTAAGGTACGCATTTTCTATCTCTGCATGCATCATAGTTTTTGACCGTGCATTGGCATTTTCGACTTCCTCCCCCTGTTTCTGGACTTAAATCAATCAAAGAGGAAATCGAGAAACTCGTTAGGCGTTATTTTTGAAAAAAAATCCAAAAAAAATAGAAAATCAAGAAAATTAAAAATTGGGACTGCTAATTGAACTTGACCATTAAAATTAAATGTAATTGATTCAAATCATTGTATTGGGAGAGCAATCACCTCATTGTTTGCGCTTTTACTTGCTCGCGTACACACTAAGGACTACTGCCCAAATCCCATTCAAGCCTCCTAAGTGTTTGTACAACTTTGTCTTCTCACTAAACTCTAAAATTGAAAAGATAAAAGACCAAATCTCACGGTCTTCACTTTGTGTTGAGTTGGTGAACTGGGGGTTTGCTTTGTGTATTGAATGTCTTTGATGTGAGTCATTTACAATCATCTTCCTGGATCATTAGCAGTCACCTTATGTCTCTACCCCACCCTCCCTCCCTTCATTTCCCTCTCGTCATGATGGGTCGCATTCCATTCCAGCCAAATTTTGCGGCTTCTACATCTCACGCCCATCATTCCCGCCCACTTTCTTGGGAGGTCAGAACTCCATCTGATTTTCTATCTTCTCCCTACCCACCTTCCCATTCAGGACGTGCTGTGAGTGAAGTCCGAGGAGACCAGATTGACCAAACATGGTATCCGGGCGTTCACCTTGCTGAGATGAGAGTGCATCCCATAGGCGATCAAATGGGGCATTGGCAAGTTTTAGATGACTTTAATCCTAAGATGATGGATGAGTACACCGATCAAGAAGCACACTCTGCTTATACACTAAGCCCCTTCATTTTGGATTTAGAGTTAATTGATCTACTGCCGAAATTCTTTGGGGATATGCACGAGGAACCGTATTTACATATCAAGGAATTTGAGGATATTTGTGGATCACGATCATATTCCAATATCAATTCTGAGGACATGATGTTGATTACCTTCCCATTTACACTTCAGAGTAGAGCCAAGAGTTGGCATAGACGATTGGGAAGGAAGATTTCTACGTGGGGAGATTTATGATCATTATTTTTGAAGAAATTTTACCCCCAATGTAGAGCAGAGATGATGCAGTCATGTATTCGTGATTTTTCAGTTAACCCCAGAAGCCGTTGATAGATTCATGGTTGAGGTTACGAGAACTTGTGAGGCGATTTCCCGATCATGGATTTTCGATGATTGACCTTATCCATATCGCCATGAGGGGGAGGACCGCAAAGCAGATTTCATATGTCATTACCTCGTGTGGTGGTTCACACCACTGTCCCGACCTGGATTTAGTTGAGACCATATTGGGAACACTTTCTGATCTTTCTTATACAGGAGATGATTTAGTCAGGACAACACATGAGGGAGAGATGACAACTGTTGAGTGTGCAATACATAATGCTGATCTTGACATCACACACCGATCAAAGGATATGAATGCTACAACTTCTCAATTGATGGATGCGTTGCCTATTTTTGTGAGTTCCCAGAGCCGGACATTGGTTGAGGACTAATTAGATTTACAGTCAGATTTTGAGCCAGTCCCGCTCTGTCACATAGAAGATTCTTCGATTCTAGATCTGCTAGGATCCCAAGAGATAGAGGAGGAACCCACATCTCAGCCATCCTCTGATTATTTCCAGTATCCATACGGAGTTGATACGATATCTTGTCTTCAGGAGATCTTCTCAGATTCGGAGATATAATTGGATTCATCTCAGCATATAGAGTTTGATGAGGGACCGATTTGGGATTTTACAGAACTTGATAGTCCCGTACTTGAGCCATGTGTCCTCCCATTTGATGAGGTCGATACATTTTTAGAGGACATGATATTTAACAGCATTGATCCCCAATTTCCTGATGATTTGGCATTACTCCCCGAGGGTTATCTGCGGGAGGATGCCATGGACCATGTGTACTCGGTCTCACTTTCTGAGAATGCATCCGATCTGTCAGATCACGAGACCGAATATTTTGATATTTCTGATAATGAGTTTGATGATTCTCTCCTTGACGACCCCCGCGAGGATGACCCGATCTTTGAGGTATTCAATGATTTCACTGATTTGTCTACATTCCATGCATTGGATATCTGCCTTTATAGTGAGTCTCCAGATCATGATCTTCCATATCTATTTGAGACGGTGATTGACGTGGAGGATTCCCTGACAGATCCTTCCTTCTCCACGTTTGATTACTTCGGCTACATCCTTTCACTCCATACAGATCTTGAGCCGATGATTTCTTTTGTGTTACCGGAGCCCGACTTCATCTGCCCATATCTTGATCCGGTAGCAGACACCCGCCTGATTCATTATCTGGGTGTTATCATCTACTCTGTTGACCTCGTTGTTGTTCTCCCACCGAGACGACAACAGCAGTACGGTATTCGCCTGACAGATGCCGTCCTGAACCTTGACATGGCGTTATCCTAACATTTGCGCCCAGCTAGGGGCGTAAACTCTAGCGCTTGTTGAGAGGCACCTCAACACTGATCGACTCACATCTGTATAGACCATCTGTCCATATCATACATTCTTTCTGTCTCACACCCCATCTCCATCGCATGATCATTCTATACTTAGGGTGTACTTTACCCTAAGTATAGGGGGGATGTCAGACTTGTGATTATTCGTTTGATTCTTTTTACCTCTGTTTTGCTGCCTATACTTAGGGATATTTTACCCTAAGTATAGGGGAGGTAGAATCTGTATATTCATCTCCTCGGTTTTCCCCTTTGTTTACAGTCTGCTATACTTTAGGATTACTTGATCCTAAGTATAGGGGGATCAACGACTTCTATTGAGTTCATTCTTTTATTCGTCGTTGTAGTATACTATTCTTTTCACTTTTCTATACAAAGCACGAGTTATGTCTTTCTTTTCAGCTCTTTGATCACTATGAGGACATAGTTCGAGCTAAGTATAGGGGGGTGTCGTATATATGGTATATATACTTTAGCCATAACTCGTACTTTCATATATTATTTTTTTAATATGGCTAAAACACTGTGTAAATACTCAAAAAAAAATTTTAAGGAAAAAAATAATAAAAAATGATGAGTTAAAAAAAACCCCACACTATATATACTTGTATAATTTACTCAAGTTGTAAATTCTTGCATCTTACTCTTGTAAAATAATCAACTCACTCTTGTGTAAACATGAATCTCATCCAAAAAAAATCTTTTTGTATACATTTGTATATATTACTAACTATTTGCAAAAAAAACCTTTTTGCATAATCATCATTTTTTTCAAAAATCCATAAAAATTTCAAAATTTTGAAAATGGTTTCACAAAAAGTTTTTGTTTTCTTTTCCTTGCATGTACATATTTTCTTGCATTTGCATGAGCATTTTTCAGGATGATTTTGACATTTAGACTAAGTCTGGAATAAATTTGAAGAATGGAGCTTAGTTGGACCTTAATGCACTTAAATTCAGAGGAACCTTATAAGATTTGGAGTTAAGACTTTTCAGGTCCTAGCGACTTAATTCTTTGAGTCCATAAGACTATGTTCACATGTCATCTTGATGAGTCTAAGTAGAATATTTAACAACACACACATGATTCTTTCAGACCGTGGCTTACCTTGGACACTACACTTTACACGTAGCTCTTCATGGATGAGGTAGTGAGGGAGCAGAATCATTTGGCTTGGGGTAGCATACGATGGTAGTACATCTAGGCGGAACCTCTCGTCCTCCTCTAGGGAGGGAAATGCGTCTCAACCTAGTTTGGTGATGTTCAGGTCTAAAGACAGGAGCTGTGGGGTTGCAATAATGCTTCAAAAGAGGGATAGTCTACTGGCTCAAGAGGAAAAACTCCTTATGTACATGTTGTACCTTGTATATATTTTCAAAAAAAAGCAAAATCTCCAAAAGTGGACAGGCGTGATAGAAAAATAAAATGCCTGTGAAAAAAAAAGAGAATAAGAGCTTCAAAGTCATATATTCATGAGCTTGCAGCGGGTGACATGGCTACACTGGTCATGCATCCAAGGATAGGTAACTACACTGGTTACCGTCCATTCTCTTCTCCATCCCCTCTTCTTGAGCTGGTTGTACTTGAATTTAGAAGGGAATATCCCCGCTCCTCGAGGAAAGAGTTGCCAGACCGGGTTATTTGAGTTACCTTGTTGAGAGAGGTTGAATCTTTGCTACTTTTGAGATGAAGAGCTAAATTTCACTTACACGTACAAGTAAGAATTCATAGTCATAAGAATTTGTGTCTGTAGACTTGTTCTGATCTGACTGTTGAGGAGACCTGAATAGGAGTCCTATGGAACTTAGAGACTGTTAGGTTTTAATTCCATATCCCATTAAGGTTCCGACACACCAATAATCCAAAGGTCCGACAGAGCTCCAGACTACATTTTTATGAAGATAAGTTTGAAAGTCAATGTTGTTCTAACTTCTTTCCTTTTTTCTTTTCTTTATTTTTATTTTCACTTATTTTCCAAATAAGTGTTTGCTAAGGGACTAGCAAAGGTAAAGTATAGGGCAATGATGAATCCACGATTCATCGCCTTTATTCTTTTATTTTAGCCTCTTTTCCTTAGTCAAATACCTGTAAATACCACTAATTCCATAAAATTACCATTTTACATACATTTGTTAATTATGCTTTTTTAACACTTTTTATACATAAATAAAAGAATAAAGAAGAAAAGAAAAAGAAAAGGAGGTATTTATGCAATAAATACAGACTGACCCAAACCCCGAGAGAAGGTCAAGACTTGACCTGATCGACCAGGAATAAAGTAGGGGGAGATAAGGTTGTCTGTCAGAAAATCCAAAAATGTCTTGTACATATTTTTCATGTATATTTGTATAAAACTTACATTATTTTATTTGTATATAATTTGACCTCAAAACACTTATTTTTGTAAATAAAAGTTGTGAATAAAATTGTGTTGTAAATAATAAAAATATTTGTAAAATAAAATAATGTATATATTGTAAATAATTACACCCAGAAAAAGCCGTAATGCGATAACTGAAACATCAATTCCGGCTCCATACGAGCTCAAATCAAACCAAACTCACTTCCATAATACTATAAATTAAATTATCTTTCAAATGGCTGTGGTTTTGTATTTTTTGGAGTTACGGTTAAAAAGTCGGTTTTCTGGGGTGTATTGTGCAGTTTACCCATATATTTATTGTACACATTTTATTTTTTATATAATGTATATATTATAAATATTGTTTTCAATAAAAATAAAAATTAGAACAAAAAAATTAATTAAAAAAATCTTGTATAAAAATTGTTTCCTTATTTGCACCTATGTACATTATATTATATGTATATAATATATGTATACCACTAACTTCCTTAAATAAAAACTATCAAAAAATTTAATTACCTAACATTAATTAATTAATTTAAATTAATTCCGAATTTTTTATTTAAATATTTGATTTTATTTGATTGATTTGATTTTATAACATGCCTTATATACTAGATTTGATTGCATACCTTTAATGGCCACCATTAAGGTGGCCAATTAATTTCCAATTAATTAATTTATTTATTTAATTTATTTATTTCGAATTTTGTAATTAATTATTCAATTTATTTATTAATTTAATTATTTTATTAATCAACCCAATAAACACCTTCCTTTTTTGTGAATATTTTCCTTTTTTGATTCTTTGCCTCTTTTTAATGGGCTCCTCCTCCCTCAATCACATTTGATCGATCTTTGACGGAGAGGAGCCCGGTTTCCGAGAGTTTTCTTGTTGAAGAGGGTCCTAGCCTCCGATCCAGTCGGTGACAGAGATTTGTGCTTCGTCGAGGCCATCATGGCGTGTCCGAACCCCAAGGTGAGATCCACTTTTACTTGTCTTTTTCTCTAGGTAATCGTAGGTTTAAATTTTGCGTAGGTGTAGTGAGTAGTTTTTAGATTAAAAATCCCAAAATTTCATCACACATTAATCCACATCCGACACCGATTTTTCGCCTCATTTTCGTGTCCCGCCAGTTCTTTTTCTATCTCACGCAACCACACACCTCCGACCACGCACAGTGGTCGGAGTCCACGGATCTCCCTTCCGCTTCGTCAAGATCCACATTCATTCACCCACTCCCTTTTTGTTTATAAATAAACAAAATTTGTATCTTGTTTCCTAATCCATATTTTTGCAAGATACAATAAAAAAATTAATAAAATTTTTGTTTGTGTTTTAACTCTAACATTTGTATTGCAAGTTAAAAAAAATAATAAAGAATCATTTTTTTATCTAACATTCGTTTTGCAAGGAAACATAAAAAAAATTTGTTTTTACCTTTGTCCATATCTAACATTTTGTTTTGTAGGTAAAATAAAAAAAACAAAAAAATGTACAGTTACTTTTGTTTTTAACTTCTGTTTTTGCAGGTAATAAAAATAAAGAAATTAAAGTAAAAAAATTACATTCCTTTTTTTTCCTAACAGTTTCCTGCAGCAAATAAAAATTAAAGAAAAAAATAAAAAAACAAACGGCAGCACCCACGGACGCCGTCTACCAGCCCGCGCCACCTCCTTTACCCTCCGCGCGGGCCTCCTTCGCCGTCCTCCGTGCCACCTCTGCGCGCAAGCGCGGCCGCGCCCCGCCCCCCGCCATCTCCAGCGGGCGGCGCAGCCGCCCAGTGCCTCCTCCCGTGCCTCCTCCAAATCTGACGTAGCCGCGCCACCTCCCGCGACACATCCCCGCGCTCTCCAGCACGCAGCGCCTCCCTCGCACCTGCCGGCGCGCCGTCTTCGCGAAGCCGTTGCCCGCGCTCCTCCTTATCGCCAGCTCGCGTGGCCGTGCCGCCCCGTGCCTCTTCGGTGGTGGGTGGCGGCACCTCTCCTTTGCTTGCTTGGAAAGAAAGAAACGAATAAGACAGCAAACCCTAGTGGAGGCTTTTTGGAAAAAAAGGGGGCATATTACATCTTCAGCTTCAAATGTTTCTAACATTGCAAAACGCCCCCCTCCAGTGAGCAAGTCACATGCCAAGCACCATCCTTACTGGGTAATTTGCAATATTTACCTTGCATTTTATTTCTGTTATCATTCAGTACAAAAACTTTGCTAAATTACATTCCCGTCCCTGTATTTTAAGACCTTGAATTGCATGCTATTTTTGAATGGAATAAATACTTCCTTGTATGTAAAAATTCTGAGAAAATTGGTGTATGCTCCTGTTAGGGTCCTAATCCTTGTATAAATTTTTCATTCATTTTTATTATCATTTAATATATTTAAAAATTCAAAAAACATTGTCTTTTTGCTTGTCTACACTTTAAAAATTCATAAAAATTCATAAAATTGCGAAAAATTTACCAAAAACATTTTAAAATATATAAATCACAAAAACATTTTCTTTGGATTTTTCTGTACATTTTTTATTATTTTGAAAAATACAAAAAAGAGCGTTGTGTGTGTTTTTGTGCAGTTTGTGCTTATTCGTCTTTTAAAAAAAATTAAAAAAAATAAAAATTGAAAAACCATTAAAAATTAACTTTCGAAATTTTACTATAGAGTTTTTCAAACGTGCTCCTTGTGTTCGACCCTGGTCGCTATACCAGGTAAAAAGAATAGCGAAGACCGCTTACAATTATTTCATTGATTTATATTTTCTTTAAGTGGTTTCATTTATTTTTCCGTTGACTGAATCGTGTGGTTGAGAACAACGACACATTTTTGATATTATTTATCCTCTCTTAACCGCATCGGATTTTCGTGTCATCACTAACGATTCTCTGCCTTGGCGTGCTAAGAAAATTGCAGAGATTTGATCTCCTTAATTCATGCCAAGGCTAGATATATCCGCAATCTTCATCGATTATGGCTCAATCATAGCATGACGAACTCAACTTTAGCGAGGGTCTAAAAATATTCTCACAAGAAGCGAAGATAGTGTGTCGCTAAGGTGACTGCTCACTAAAGCCAAGATCGATCAACAATCAACCCACACAATGTAAAGAGGAAGCAATGCAGGCAAGTGTGAATCAAAATTTATTATAACCCTATAATAAAATGTGTATAGTGACAAGTTTGGTAGGGTATCGAACACATGAAGAATGAGGGATAGACAACAAAAATTAATTAGAAAAGACAACAAGTGTTTTTGGGCTTTAGAGGATTTTTGATTTTTTATGGGGTTTAAATATAAATATATATATCGGATTTTTATTTTTTTGTATTTTTTATTAGTTTTTAGTTTTGTAATTTTTCTTGTATTTTTAAGTTTTCTAATTTTTTTACTAATAATAAATAATAATATAAGTAAAAGATAACTATATATAAGGACGTTAGATTATATATATATAGATATAGATATAGATATAACTAGATAATAAAAATCACTAAATAAAAAATTTTTGTCTTTTTTCTCTATTTTACTAATTTTCTTATAATTTTTACTATTTTTTGTAATTTTTATTGAATTAATATGGCAAAACAGTAACTAATATTAAAAGTAATCATGTTTAGGAAATTAAAAATAACTAAAACATTTAAAATTTTCCAAAACTATTTTTAATGTATAATATATATATAATAAAATTCAAAGATAGAAATATTTTTTCGATTTTTATAGATTTTTTTATAATTTTGTAAGGACTTTGGTGCTTTTGAATTTTTATTGTTTTTCTTTTTCTGTTTTTAAGGATTTTTTCTTTAGATGCAGAATAGGATAATAAACAAAATATATTTTTTTAGAATTTTCAAAACATTTTTATTTTTTATATTTTTCTAAGATAGACATAGAAAAAGTAGCTTTGTTTTTAATTTTTAATAAATTGAAATAAAGGATAAAATACCTTAATAAAAATATATGCTATAGAATATGATATAAGATATTTATGCTAATTTTCTAATAATTTCTAAGGCACAAGAACTATTTTTTAAAAATAAAGTCTACAAAAAGAAAATACAATTTGGTAGGGATATTTTTGTAAATATTTCAAGTTTAGGTACTAGACCTAAACATCCTAAAGAAGTACATGGATAAAACTATAATTTTTCCAAATATTTTCGCTAATATATACTGGGAGGGGTATTTCTGTAATTAACTCAAAGTCGGGGGAGAGGGGCAGATGTAAAATTCCTAGAAAATATTATACTAATATTCCAAAAATGAGGACTAAAAAGAAATACTACATTTTCAAGGGCCCAAGTGTAAAATACCTAGTCACCTCACGCGCACGTGCACGTAAGGTAACGTGGATTGGACCTAAGCGCAAATATGGAAAGTATAGGGTGAAATGAAAAATATCCAAAGTATTTTACGAACTGACCAAAGTTTATGGATGAAATATAAAATACAAAATCTCTAGGGGTGGCGGACAAAATTACCCCCACGGTGCGATCTAACAGTGTAGTTGATTTTACTTGATACGTGTTGGCTAACAGATGGTTGGTACTGGTTCTTAGTGGACGGGATGGATCAGATCCAGCGATGTGATCTGATGGTCGAGGTGCTTCACATCCGATGGTAGTTTTTGCTTCTTGCGTCGAGGCCCGATCGGATGGCTCAGAGATGGCATGAAAGAATTGGGAAGAAGCTCGCTGCTTGCGAGCTTCGATCAGCCCTACTATCCAACTCAAAGCAATTGGGAGTCCCGCATGCGGCTCAAAAGTTGCTTGGAAGCTTTCCGCATCTGTTGGTGATCTTAGGAAGCTCTTGAGCTCATTAATGTAGCTTTGGAGGGTCGAAGAAGGTTCATATCCAGGAAAGCTTCCACTGGAATCAAAATCGCCTCCAACGAGGCTTTCAACCTCATAGACCTGCATAGTAAGCTCAAACACAAAAAGGCGATTGGTCTGGTGGGTTTATTTGAGGAAAAGGAGCGAAATGGGGTGCGACAATGACCTCGGACGATGCGGCGAAGCTGGAGGTCGGATTGCTCGATCTGAGCAAGATCGATATGACTGGAGGTGTGTGGGGCGTAGAAGAAGCGTTAGGGGAAGAGATGAGGGCAAAAAAGGGGCAGAGTATGGTCGAAGTACGATGGAGAGGTTCGTTGAAGCTCAGCTCTGACGAACTACGAACTTTGATTTTTAATGAAATAAATGTGAAATTTACTAGAAATAAAACCTAATCTATTCTATTGTTAAGCCTAGGAACTGAAAAATGCAAGGAATAATTGCCCACCTACATGGAGGAGATAGGAGCGGAGCTTGCCAACGGAGCTTGGATCTTCAACCTCGGGTCCTCTTCCTCCACGCCAAATATGTCCTCGACATTCTTTTTGTCACCAGGATGCTTCACAACACGATATTCAGGAATTTCAAGGGCTAAGGGAGATCAGAATTCAAATGAGGTCCGACGAGAGGTATATGTAGAGGTTAAGTAATGAATCCACGATTCATCATCTTTATTCTTTTATTTTAGCATCATTTCCTTAGTTAAATACCTGTAAATACCACTAATTGCATAAAATTACCATTTTGCATGCATTTGTTAAAAATGCATTTTTAACACTTTTGTACATAAATAAAAGAATAAAGAAAAAAGAAAAGAAAATAAAGGAGGTATTTATGCAATAAATACAGACTGACACGAATCCCGAGAGAAGGTCAAGACTTGACTGAATTAGCCAAGAATAAAGTAGGGGGATATAGGGTCTTCTGCCAGAAAAACCAAAAATATTTTGTAAATATTTTTCCTGTATATTTGTACAAAACTTACATTATTTTATTTGTACATAATTTGATCTCAATCGAATTATTTTTGTAAACAAAAGTTGTAAATAAAAATATGTTGTAAATAATAAAAATAAGTGTAAAATAAAATAATGTACATAGTGCAAATAATCGCACCCAGAAAAGGCCGTAAAGTAACAATTGAAACAGCAATTCTGGCTCCATATGAGCTCAAATTGAACCAAACTCACTTCCATCATACTATAAATTAAATTATCTTTCAAATGGCTGTGGTTTCATAATTTTTGGAGTTACGGTTAAAAAGTTAATTTTCTGGGGTGTTTTGTACAGTTTAACCAAATATTGATGTACATATTTATTAATATTTATCTTTACATAATGTATATAATTGTAAATATTATTTTCATTAAAAATAAAAATTAAAAAAATCTTTTATGAAAAATTATTTCCTTATTTGTACCTATGTACATTGTATTATATGTGTATACAACTAACTTCCTTAAATAAAAATCACCAAAAAATTAATTATCTCACATTAACTAATTTATTTGATTTAATTCCGAATTTCATATTTAATTATTTGATTAGGTGGATTTATGTGAATTAATTGATTTTATATACTTACCATGTATGTAGGATTTGATTCCACACCTTATATGGCCACCATTATGGTGGTTAATTGATTTTCAATTAATTCATTAATTTATTTAATTTATTTATTCTGAATTTTGTAATTAATTATTTAATTAATTTATTAAGTTAATTATTTTATTAATTCACCCAATAAACACCTTCCTTATTTGTAGATATTTTCTATTTTTGATTTTTGTCTCTTTTTAATGGGCTCCTCCTCCTCATTCACTCTTTGATCGATCTTTGGTGGAGAGGAGCCGATCTCCAAGAGCATTCTTGTTGACGAAGGGTATCGAGCCTCCGAGCCGCCCGGTGACAGCGTGTCGGTCCTTGTCGAGGCCATCATGGCATTTCCGACCCCAAGGTGAGATCCACTTTTATTTCTTGTCGTTTCTCCTAGGTAAATCGTAGGTTTAATATTTGCGTAAATGTAGTGATTAGTTTTTAGATTAAAAATTTACCACACATAATCCGCGTCCGACATCGATTTTCCACATCATTTTCGTTACCTCTCCGTTTCACATTCTATCTTACACAACCTATCACCTCTGACCACGCACGGTGGTCGGAGCTACGGATCTCTCTCCCATATTACAAGATCCTCTTCATTCACATCTTCTATTTTTGTGCATAAATAAACAAAAAAAGTAAAACAAAAAAATTATATTTGGTTGTTTGTCTCTAACCCTTGTTTTGCATGTAAATTAATAAAAAAACATTTATCATTTTCTCTAACAACTTGTTTTACAGGTCAAAATAATATTAAAAAAATTATTTTGTTGTTCATATTTCCTGTTTAAAAAAAACGAAAACAAAAAAACCATTTTTTTACTATTATGTCAGGAGTTATAAAATAAAAAAAATCAAAAAAAATAATCGACAGGGCTCAGCCGCCTGCAACCGCCCAGCCGACCGCAGCCTTCTACCATGCATCTCCTGCCAGGCGGAGCAGCCACCCGCGCCGCTCCAAGGCGCATCCTGCCCTCCTCACGAGGTCGCGCGCCCGCCACGCGTTGGTGCTGTTCACCCTCCGCACCTCCTCACGAGGTCCCTCTGCGCCACCCTCGCCACTTCACTCTCCGCCGATTGCTCCCTCCGCTCCAGATCTGTGGGCGGTGGGGCGGCGGCACCCACTTGTGTTGTTGAGAAGAAAACAATGAAAGAGGAATCCCTAGGGAGCTTTTGAAATAAAATATTGGACAAATTACAATAAGGTCCTTGGGAGTTTTCAAAATTCGCAAAAATGCCCCCGTATTCCAGAAGTCATGTGCCTGGAACATTTGTAGTGGGTAATTTATCTTTTACTACCTCTGTTTATTTCTTGTTCTATTTGCATGCAAAAACTCTAAATAATTGCAGTCTAGTCCCTCTGTTTCAGATAATAACTTTGATTGATCTCTTTGATGAAATAAATGTTTTTATTATTGTAAAAATTCTGAGAAAATTCATATGTGCTCCTGCTATGTGCCTTAATGTTGCATAAAATTTTCATTGCATTTCGTTGATATTTGATATATTTAAAAAATAAAAAACATTGTCTTTTTTCTTGTCAAAACTTTAAAATTCATAGAAATTTCAAAATTTGTTTAAAAATTCTAAAAAAATTACTGTAGGTGTAGTTTGTTGTATTTTAATTTCTGACCGATTTTATGAATTTTTCATTTATAAAAATCAAAAAAATTGTGAAAAAAGAACATTTTTAAAGAAATTGTAGAAAATTGTAGAAAAACTCAAAAATAGTGATTTCAGTTTCTGATTTTAGATATAGCTTTATAGTTTCTATTAAAATAATTTCAGGAATTTAGAGCTTTAAAGGATTTTTAAATTGCAAAATAAACTTGGTTGTGCACCATTTGCTTAATTTTTCACTGTTTAAATTTTAGAAAATCACAAAAAAATCAGAAAATTGCGAAAAAAATTATCAAAAAAATTTAAAATTTATAAAATACAAAAACATTTACTTTTAATTTTTTCCGAGCATTTTTTACCATTCCAAAAAATACAAAAAGAGCGGTGTGTGTGTTTTTATTCATTTGTGCTTGTTTTGAAAATAAAAAAATAATAAAAATTAAAAAAAAGACTAAAAATCATTTCGAAATCTGACTACTAAGTTTTTAAAATCGTGCTCCTTGTGTTCGACCCTGGTCGCTAGACCAGGTAAAAAGAATATCGAAAACGGCTTACATTGAATTTCTTTATTTTTGAGTGGTTTAAATTATTTTTCTCGTTGAGTGATTCGAGTGGTTGAGAACAACGACATTTGCACATTATTTCCCCATCTCGATCACGTCAAATTTCGTGTCATCAGAATGGCGTCGTTGCTGGGGAGCACGGCTTTGTAGTCATTTTTCTATTTTGTCTCTCTATATAATAATTGTTTTCTGACCTTCTCTCTTTGATTTTTGTGTGAGGTACTGCTTGGACGACATGGAGTTACTTTCTGAGGACTTGCACACGAGGAAGAGTAGGGAATTGAAGAAGAATTTTTTATTTTTGAGAGAGAACAAATACTTGTAATAACTTAGGATTTTTTGAACTGTTGGACACTTGGACATTCTTAGGGGTATGTTTCGCCAAGTGCTGGTGCACTTGGGGACCTCACCGCTATTTTTCATCGGTTTTGTTTTCTCGTATTTTTTTATTCATGCAGAATTTGGCCCCTAGACTTAGGATTTTTATATTGATTGTGACGTAATTGATTAAGGTCCCAGCTTAATTATTTGCATGCACCTATAGATCAATAACTAGACTTAATTAATTAAATCACAAAGAAAAAGCTAATCTAAGTAACCTGAGAGGTCATGTGCCGCTAGAGGCCGTATACAGCGCTGGCAGGATCCGTTGTGGCGGACACCAATCGGCATCAGAGACCGGACTCCGACCTCTCTTGTTGACTTATTAGCTATTGTTCTTCACGTGTAGAAATCTTTTGCCTAAGGTCATTTTCTTTGTGCATCATATAGGTAGTTTAATTTCTGTATTTAATTTCTGCACGGATCATATTGCATGTAGAGTGTTGGAGTAAGGTACACATTTTTCTATCTCTGCATGCATCATCGTGTTTGACCGTGCATTGGCTTTTTGGACTTCCTCCCCCTATTTTCTTGGACTCAAATTAATCAAAGAGGGAAATCGGAAAGCTCGGTATGTGTTATCTTTGAAAATTCAAAAAAAAATAGAAAATCAAAACAATTAAAAAAATTGGATTGCTAATTGAACTTGGCCATTAAAATCAAACGTAATTGATTCATATCATTGTTTTGGGAGAGCAATTCCCTCATTATTTGCACTTTTAATCGCTCGCGTACACACTAAGGAGTAGTGCCCAAATCCTATTCAAGCCTCCTAAGTGTTTGTACAACTTTCGTTTATCACCTAACTCTTAAAATTGAAAAGATAAAGACCGAGCTCTCACAGTCAGATTTGTGTTGAGTTGGTGAATTGGGGGTTTGCATTGTGTATTGAATGTCTTTGGTTTGAGTCGCTTACAATCATCTTCCTGAATCATTAGCAGTCACCTTTCCTCCCTCGCTTCTATATATCTCTCTCTTTCCCACCATCTCTTACCCCCTCTCTTCTTTCCCACCTTCTATCTATCTCTCTTTCTACTCTCCCACCCTCCCGCCCTTCATTTATCTCTCTTCATGTTGGGTCACATTCCATTCCAGCCGGATTTTGAGGGGTTCTACATTTCATACCCACAATGCCCGCCCACTCTCTTGGGGAGGTCAGAACTCCGTCTGATTTCCCTTCTTCTCCCTACCCACCCTCCCATTTGGGACATGTTGTGAGTGAAGCCCGAAGAGACCAGATTGACCAAATACGAGACACGGGTGTTCACATTACTGAGATGAGAGTGCATCCCATAGGCGATTATATGGTGCAGCTGCGAGCTTTAGATGACTTCTATCCTAGGAAATTGGATGAGTACACAGATCATGAAGCACAATCCACTTGTACTTTAAAACCCTTCGTCCTGGATTTAGAGTAAATTGATCTACTACCCAAGTTTTTAGGGGGAAGTGCACGAGGAACCTTATTTGCATATTGATGAGTTTGAGGAAATTTGTGGAACACGATCATATTCCAATATCACTTCTGAGGACATGATGTTGATCACCTTCGCATTTACACTTCAGAGTAGAGCCAAGAGTTGGCACAGACGATTGGGAAGGAAGATTACTATGTGGGGAGATTTACGATTATTATTTTTGGCAGAAATTTTACCCCTAGCGTAGAGCAGAGATGATGCGGTCGTGTATTCGTGATTTTTCAGTTAACCCCCAGAAGCCATTGATAGATTCATGGTTGAGGTTACGAGAACTTTTGAGGCGATTTCCTGATCATGGATTTTCGATGACTGACCTTGTCCACATCGCCATGAGGGGGAGGACCGCAGAGCAGATTGCATATGTCATTTTCTCGTGTGGTAGTTCACACCACAGTCCTGACCTGGATTTAGTTAAGACCATCTTGGATTCACTTTCAGACACTCTATATTCACAAGATGATTTATTCAGGACAACACATGAGGGAGAGATGACAACAGTTGAGTGATGGATCATTCCGATTCAAACATCACACACCGATCAAAGGATATGAATGCTGATACTTTTCATATGATGGATGTGTTGCCTATTGTTGTGAGTTCGTAGAGCCGGACATTGGTTGAGTACCAAATGGATTTACAATCAGATTTTGAGCCAGTCCTGCTCTTTCATGTAGAAGATTCTTTGATTCTAGATCTGCTAGTATCCCAGGAGATAGAGGAGGAACCCGCATCTCAGCAATCCTCTGATTCTTTCCAGTATCCATACGTAGTTGATTCAGTGTCTTGTCAGGAGATCTTCTCAGATTCGGAGATATACATGGATTCATCTCAGCAGAGAGAGCTTGATGAGGGACCGATTTTGGATTTTACAGACCTTGATAGTCTCGTATTTGAGCCTTGTGTCCTCCCATTTGATGAGGTCGATATATTTTTGGAGGCCCTGATTTTCAACAGCATTGATCCCCAATTTCCTGATGATTCGGCATTACTCCCCGAGGGTTATCTGCGGGAGGATGCTACAGACCTGTGTACTTGGTTTCACTTTCTGAGAGTGCATCCGATCTGTCGGATCAAGAGACCGAGTCTTCTTATATTTGTGATAATGAGTTTGATGTTTCTCTCCTCGACGACCCTCGCGAGGATGAGCCGATCTTTGAGGTATTCGATGATTTCATTGATTTGTCTACATTATATGCATTGGATATCAACCTTTCTAGTGAGTCTCCTGATCTTGATCTTCCTTATCTATTCGAGACGGTGATTGACGTGGAAGATTCCTGATAGATCCTTCCTTCTCCACATTCGACTTCTTCGGCTCTGCCCTTTCACTCCATACAGATCTTGAGCCGATGATTTCTTTGGTGCTACCGGAGCCCGACTTCATCTGCACATATCTTTACCCTGTAGCAAACACTCGCATGCTTGTTTATCTGGGTGTTATCATTTACTCTGTTAACATCGTTGTTGTTCTCCCACCGAGACTGCAACGACGGTATGGAATTCGCCTGACAGATGCCGTCCTGAACCTTGATACGACGTTATCCTAACATTTGCGCCCAACTAGGGGCATAAACTCTAGCGCTTGTTGAGAGGCACCTCAACATTGGTCACATCTGTATAGATCCATCTGTCCATATCATACATTCTTTCTGTCTCACACCCCATATCCATCTCATGATCATTCCATACTTAGGGTGTACTTTACCCTAAGTATAGGGGGCGTCAGACTTGTGATTATTCTTTTAATTCTTTTTACCCCTATTTTGCTGCCTATACTTAGGGATATTTGACCCTAAGTATAGGGGAGGTAGACTCTGTACATTCTACTCCTCCATTTTCCCTTTGTGTGCAGTCTGCTATACTTAGGAATACTTGATCCTAAGTATAGGGGGATCACCGACTGCTATTGATTTCTTTCTTTTATTCGTCGTTGTAGTTTACTATTCTTTTTACTTTTCTATACTTAGCACAAGTTATGTCTTTCTTTCCAGCTCTTTGATCACTATGAGGACATAGTTCGAGCTAAGTATAGGGGGTGTCGTATGTATTGTATATATACTTTAGCCATAACTCGTACTTGCATATTTTGTTAATATGGCTAAAATATTGTGTAAATACTAAAAAACATGTAAAAAAACTAACTAATAAAAAAGATGCAGATATTTCCTCAAAATTCTTTTTGTATATACTGATTAATAAATCAGGTTAAAATATTTTAAAAATATTTTGAAAGTAGTTTGAAAAAATATTTGAAAAATCTTTTGAAAATTATTTGAAAAATGTTTGAAAAATATTTTCAACCTTTGTAAAAATATTGTGGTTTGTAAATTTTTTTCTCTTTGTGTGAAATAAAATTATTTTGTAAAAACTATTTGCAAATGTTTTGAAAATGATTGAAAAATTATGTTGAAAATCTATATATATTGTTTGAAAAATGTTTGCAAAAGAGTTTTCAAATGTGTGTAAATGTTTGTAAAATTGTGTGAAAAAATATTTTGGACTATAGTTTTCAAAATTATTTATAAAATTATTTTCAAATAAATTTGAGGAATATATGCATTAAAAAATAAAAAAATGAATAAAATAAAATTTTAAAAAAATCAACTGTATGTATATACCTGTATAAATTACTCAAGTTATAAATCCTTGATTCCTATTCTTGTAAAATAATTAGCTCACTCTTGTGTAAATATGTATCTCATTCCGAAATAAAAATTTGTGTATACACTTGTATATATTACTAACTATTTGCATAAAAAAATTGTGCATGTACATCATCATTTTTCAGAAATCCATAAAATTTTCAAAATTTTGAAAATTGTTTCACAAAAAGATTTTTGATTTCTTTTCTTTTCCTTGCATGTACATATTTTCTTGCATTTGCATGAGCATTTTTCAGGATGATTTTGACATTTAAACTAAGTCTGGAATAAATTTGAAGAATGGAGCTTAGTTGGACCTTAATCCACTTAATTTCAGAGGAACCTTATAAGATTTGGAGTTAAGACATTTCAGGTCCTAGAGACTTAATTCTTTGGGTCCATAAGACTATCTTCACATGTCATCTTGATGAGTCTAAGTAGAATATTTAACAACACACGCATGATTCTTTTAGACCGTAGCTTACCTTGGACAATGCACTCTACACGTAGCTCTTCATGGAGGAGGTAGTGAAGGGGAATAATCTTTTGGGTTGGGGTAGCATACGAGGGTAGTACACCTAGGCAGAACCTCTCGTCCTCCTCTAGGGAGGGAAGTGCGTCTCAACCTAGTTTGGTGATGTTGAGGTCTAAAGACAGGAGCTGTGGGGTTGCAATAATGCTTCAAAAGAGGGGTAGTCTACTGGCTCAAGAGGAAAAACTCCTTATGTACATGCTACACCTTGTATATATTGTCAAAAAAAAGAAAAAAATGCAAAATCTTCAAAAGTGGATATGCCTGATAGAAAAATAAAATGCCTGTCGGAGTGTATATACAAGTGAAATAAAAAGAAAAAGAGATTCAAAGTCATATATTTGTGAGCTTGCAGCGGGTGACATGGCTACACTGGTCATGCATCCAAGGATAGGTAACTACAATGGTTACCGTCCATTCTCTTCTACATCCCCTCTTCTTGAGTTGGTTGAACTTGAACTTAGAAGGGAATATCCCCGCTCCTTGAGGAAAGAGTTGCCAGACCGGGAGATTAGAGTTACCTTGTTAAGAGAGGTTGTTTCTTTGTTACTTCTGAGATGATGAGCTATGTTCACTTACACCGTACAAGTAAGAATTCATATTCATAAGAATTTGTGTATGTAGACTTGTTTTGATCTGACTGTTGAGGAGACCTGAATAGGAGTCTTATGGAACTTAGAGTCTGTTAGGTTTTAATTCTATTTCCCATTAAGGTTCCGATACATTAATAATCCAAAAGTCTCTGACAGAGCTCCATACTACATTTTTATGAAGATAAGTTTAAAAGTCAATGTTGTTCTAACTTCTTTCCTTTTTCTTTTCTTTATTTTTGTTTTCACTTATTTTCCAAATAAGTGTTTCCTAAGGGGCTAGCAAAGGTAAAGTATAGGGGAATGATGAATCCACGATTCATCGTCTTTATTCTTTTATTTTAGCATCATTTCCTTAGTCAAATACCTGTAAATACCACTAATTGCATAAAATTACCATTTTGCATGCATTTATTAAAAATGTATTTTTAACACTTTTTGTACATAAATAAAAGAATAAAGAAGAAAAGAAAAAGAAAAGAAAATAAAGGAGGTATTTATACAATAAATATAGACTGACCCAAACCGTGAGAGAAGGTCAAGACTTGACCAGATCGACCAAGAATAAAGTAGGGGGAGATAGGGTCTTCTGCCAGAAAAACCAAAAATATTTTGTAAATATTTTTCCTGTATATTTGTACAAAACTTACATTATTTTATTTGTACATAATTTGATCTCAAACTAATTATTTTTGTAAATAAAAGTTGTAAATAAAAATATGTTGTAAATAATAAAAGTAAGTGTAAAATAAAATAATGTACATAGTGGAAATAATCACACCCAGAAAAAGCCGTAAAGTGACAATTGAAACACTAATTCCAGGTCCATACGAGCTCAAATTGAACCAAAATCACTTCCATCATACTCTAAATTAAATTTTTTGAAACAAATGTCGGTGGTTTCATAATTTTTTGAGTTATGGTTAAAAATACTGTTTTCTAGGCTGTTTTGTGCAGTTTAACCAATTATTGTTGTACATATTTATTAATATTTATCTTTACATAATGTATATAATTGTAAATATTGTTTTCATTAAAAATAAAAAAATTAAAATTAAAAAAATCTTTTATGAAAAATTATTTCCTTATTTGTACCTATGTACATTGTATTATATGTGTATAATATGTGTATACAACTAACTTCCTTAAATAAAAATCGCCAAAAAAATTAATTATCTCACATTAACTAATTTATTTAATTTTATTTCGAATTTCATATTTAATTATTTGATTTAGTGGATTTATGTGAATTAATTGATTTTATATACTTACCATGTATGTAGGATTTGATTCCACACCTTATATGGCCACCATTATGGTGGTTAATTGATTTTCGATTAATTCATTAATTTATTTAATTTATTTATTCCAAATGTTGTAATTAATTATTAGTTAATTTATTAATTTAATTATTTTATTAATTCACCCAATAAACACCTTCCTTATTTGCAGATATTTTCCATTTTTGATTTTTGTCTCTATTTAATGGGCTCCTCCTCATTCACTCTTTGATCGATCTTTGGTGGAGAGGAGCCGATCTCCGAGAGCATTCTTGTTGACGAAGGGTGCCTAGCCTCTGAGCCATCTGGTGATAGCGTGTCGGTCCTTGTCGAGGTCATCATGGCATTTCCGACCCCAAGGTGACATCCACTTTTATTTCTTGTCGTTTCTCCTAGGTAAATTATAGGTTTAATTTTTACGTAGAAGTAGTGATTAGTTTTTAGATTAAAAATCCCAAAATTATCACCACACATAATCTGCGTCCGACATCGATTTTCCACATCATTTTCGTTACCTCACCGTTTCACATTCTATCTTACACAACCTATCATCTCTGACCACGCACGGTGGTTGGAGCCACGGATCTCTCTCTCATATTACAAGATCCTCTTCATTCACATCTTCTTTTTTTGTGCATAAATAAATAAAAAAATTAAAACAAAAAAATTATATTTGGTTGTTTGTCTCTAACCTCTGTTTTGTAGGTAAATTAATAAAAAAACCATTTATCTTTTTCTCTAACAACTTGTTTTACAGGTCAAAATAAAATTAAAAAACTTGTTCTGTTGTTCACATTTCCTATTTAAAAAAAAGAAAACAAAAAAATCCATTTTTTTATTGTTCTGACAGGAGTTATAAAATAAAAAAATTCAAAAAAATAAAAAAAAAATAATCGACAGGTCTCGATTGCCTACAACTGCCCAGCCGACCACAGCCTTCTGCCAGGCGTCTCTCGCCAGGCAGAGCAGCCGCCCGCGCTGCTCCAAGGCACGTCCTGCCCTCCTCCCGCGCTACGAAGCAGCGACGACGGCCTCCCCCACGCGCCACCGTACGATGCTCCACCACCGACCTTCCACCCGTGCCGCTCCATGGCGCGCCCCCAGGCGGCCGCCCTTCCTCCGAAGCGCCCGGCACCGGCGGCCCGCCTCCAACAACCCTGCGGCCCTCTGCTTTGCCCGCCACCCAACAACGGCCCTGCCTTCGCACCGCTGCGTGATCGCGTCGCCCCTCCCTCAGTCGCGCCTCCCCCAAGATGCCTCCTGCAGCACCACCCGCCCTCCTCCGAAGTACCGCACGGCGGAGCGATGCCCCCACCGCGCGCTCTCTCTGCCGACTGCTCCCTTCGCTCCTCCAGTACGCGGAAACGCCCCGCGCCCCCTCCAGCTCGCGTCGCCTTCCTCATGAGGCCACACGTCCGCCACGCGCCGGTGCTGCTCGCCCTCCGTGCCTCCCTCAAGGTCCCTCCGTGCTGCCCTCACCACTACGCTCTCCGCCGACTTCTCCCTCTGCTCCAAATCCGTGGGCGGTGGGTGGCAACACCCACTTGTGCTATTGAGAAGAAAACAATGAAAGAGGAATCCCTAGGGAGCTTTTGAAATAAAATATTGGACAAATTACAATAAGGTCTTTAGGAGTTTTCAAAATTCGCAAAAACACCCCCGTGTTCCAGAAGTCATGTGCTGGGCACATGTGTAGTGGGTAATTTATCTTTTTCTACCTCCGTTTATTTCATGTTCTATTTGCATGCAAAAACTCTAAATAATTGTAGTCTAGTCCCTCTGTTTCAGACAATAACTTTGATTGATCTCTCTGATGAAATAAATATTTTTATGATTGCAAAAATTCTGAGAAAATTCATATGTGCTCCTGCTATGCGCCTTAATGTTGTCTAAAATTTTCATTGCATTTAGTTGATGTTTGATATATTTAAAAAAAACAAAAACAGTGTCTTTTTGCTTGTCAGAACTTTGAAAATTCATAAAATTTTCAAAAGTCGTTTAAAAATTCTAAAAAAATTACTGTAAATGTAGTTTTTGTATTTTAAGTTCCGAACAATTTTTGCGAATTTTCCAATTATAAAAACCAAAAAATTTCGAAAAACAAAAAAATTTTAAAAAAATTGTAGGAAATTGTAGAAAAGTTCAAAAATAGTGATTTCAGTTTTTGATTCTAGATATAGCTTTTTAGATTCTCTTAAAAATAATTTTCAGGAATTTAGGGGCTTAATGGATTTTTAATTTGCAAAATAAGCATGGTTGTGCACCATTTGCTCAATTTTTCACTTTTTAATTTTTATAAAATCACAAGAAAACAGAAAATTGTGAAATAATTATCAAAAATATTTTAAAATATTTAAAATACAAAAACATTTTCTTTTGAATTTTCTTAGCATATTTGACCTTTCCAAAAAATAAAAAAGCGGTGTGTTTGTTTTTATTCATTTGTGCTTGTTTTGAAAATAAAAAAAGAATAAAAAAAGATAAAATCATTTCAAAATCTGACAACTTAGTTTTTAAACCGTGCTCCTTGTGTTTGACCCTGGTCACTATACCAGGTAAAAAGAATAGCGAAAATTGCTTACATTGAATTTCTTTATTTTTTTTAGTGGTTTATATTATTTTTCTCGTTAACCGATTCGAGTGGTTGAGAACAACAACATTTGCACATTATTTCCCCATCTCGACCGCGTCGGATTTCGTGTCATCATTAAGGTTGGATCAAAGATTGTGCCTTATTCAAACGCTCATCGATTGAGAAGATGATTGGGCATGGAAGTCCATTGATCAAGTGACAAAAGTCAAGAAGACATGGATCAAAAAATGAAAGAATGATTGGGGAAAATCGAGGAATAGGAGGTTGTAGGTCTGTCAGATGCGGATCTTGGGAGGGGTGAGCAGTTGAACGAGGTCAATGTGGACTCACTCTCTATTGGTCCATGTCTGCTAGGAAGAAGACAACAAGAAAAATAAAAAGTTTATTAATTCAAAATAAAATAATAAACAATTTTATAATTTTAGGTTAAAGCATGGGAAAATTTTATTAAATGTAGTATTTTATTATGATTTTTATTTATTTTTACAAGTTAGTTTATTATAGGTTGTTTTTCACAAGTATAAACATAGGCATATTTACCTATATATTACGTATTTTATTTTTATTTTGTATTTTAGATTTTATTCTTTTATATACATAAGTTTTATAATCGTAACTTAATTAAATACACATATTTTTTATGATACCATATGTGCACCTAATTAAATATGTATAGTTATTTTGTAGGTATAAGTCTATATAATTCATCTATGCTTTTTATGTATGTATTTATTTGTGTATTTCTAATATTTTTATTTTATTCTAATTATGCATATATAGTATAAATAATATTTATAATTTTATAAAAATATAAAATATTAAAGAATATAGAGAATGAATAAAAAATTATTTTATTCAAGTATATTACACAATAGGGGTCCAATCCTAACTTTTGCATCTTAACTCCAAATTAAATGAAGCCATTTCATTAAATCACTAATTAAAAGTTATCTACAATTAAAGTAATTTTTATGAATTTTGAGTTCATATGGACAATATATGGGTCTAGGAAGTTTGGATTTTGACTTTTTATTTTCAGTGTAGAAGTTATAATATGCAATATTTTTATGTGAAATAAATTTTGTATTTTTCTATATATTTTTATCTATAATGTTCACGTTCAAAGTTTATTGATTTGAGGTATAAATATTAAAGAATAAAATGGGCCCCAAAATTGATTTATTGGGGATTTATGAATTAGGGTTTTATTGTACTTTTAGCCATATCTCCCCCTACTTTATTGCTTGCCAACCCAGTCATCACGATGCCTATTTCTCGAGGGTTAAGGTCATTCAATACCTTTGTTATTTCATTTCTTTTTCTTTCTTTATTCTTTTATTTTGCTTTAAATTCATTATTTTATACATTATTTACACAATAAATATTATTTGTTATTTCATGCAAAATAATGATATTTACATGCATTTAGCTAGGGTTTAAATGCCAAAATGGGAGAATAAAGGTAATGAAATGGAGATTCATCCCCCCACCCCCATACTTGCCTTTGCTAGTCCCTAACAAACAATAATGCCTAAAAGCGAAAAGAAATAAAGAAAAGAAAAAGAAAGAACATGGATTGATATTAACTTTCAAACTTGTCCTCATAAAATCAATGTTTAGAGCTCATTCAGACATTTGGAAGTTAGATTTAGTCGGAACTTTGACGGGAATCGAACTTGAAACACAACAACCTCTAAGACCCTCAAGACTCTGCCCATGTCTCCTCAAAATCCAGGTCAGAATAAGCCGATGTCATACATAGTCCCTTACAACTATGAGCTTACCTTGTATAATGTCAGTGGTATGTAGCTCCTCTCAGCTACAACAATAAAAGTCAGTCTTCTCCAACATGGTGACCCTTATTCCCTAATCCAACAACTCTTTCCTCGAGAAGCGAGGTATTCCCTTCTAAGTTCAAGTGCAATTGGCTCAAGAAGAGGAGGTGGAGAGAAGAACCGACGGTAGCCAGTGTAGCTACCTATCCTAGGATGCTTGACCAGTGTAGCCAAGTCACCCGGCTGCAGGCTCACATGGATTTGACTTTGAACCTCAAGCTTTCTTATTAACTATATACATTCTCTTACGAGATTTGATTTTTCTTTGGTTTTTTTACCCATATAATATTTTTGGAGTTTTTGAATATGCATTTTTACTATATACAACAGATTTACAAAGGGACTTTTTTCTCTTCAACCAGTAGACTATCCATCTTTTGAAGCATTATTGCGACCAACAATGAAAAAGCACACCTGATCACTTGTCTTCTGAACCTGGAAAAGAATCAAAAAAAGATTTCGGTCGTCGTTGTATCGACCAAGTGAGTTTTTACGGAAGAGATTAATTTCGAATTAATCTCCTTTATTTTATTTATACTCCTAAACAAATGTGTATATGGATTCGTACGGGAGTGTCGAACTCAGGGAGGCAAACTGTATTAAACTAGGGAGAATCGGTGTAAAAACTTAGGAACTATGTCTCCTAATTTTTTTATTTTATTTTTAAGGAATTTTATGGACTTCTATTTAATTTTATGAATTTTATATTATTTTTGTATTTTTAGGTATTATGTATTTTTTATTATTAAAAAATATTTTTAATTTTATTTGGTTTTATTTTGTTATTTTCATGTTTATAATATGTTTTTAAGTTTTTATGGATTTTAGAAAGTTTTTAAGGTTTTTTATGGTATTTGGTTTATTTTTAATGACGAAAGTGAAGTTTTTCTTAAAAAAATTGTGACGTTTTTATGATTTTTAAAATTGAAAATAAAGTGGAAATATTTTTCTTGTATTTTCTGTACAAAGTAGATGAAATTATCTTCAAAATGAATTAGTTATGAATTTTTGAAGTTTTATTAATTTTGTATTTTTTATTGATTTTAATATTTTTTTTATTTTTAAAAACGTATTTAATAGTGTATATTACGTAAAATATAGTATTTTGAAGTATTTTGGTGTATTTTTATATTTTGATTTTTATTTATTAAGTGGATGGTATGTATAGTGATTATTATATAGTATAAGGGTATTGGTGTAAACGTGCAGGAAATATAGAGTGTTATGTGCAATTGTGCAGAATGTTGGGTTTGTATGCAAAATTACCAGAAGCAAATTCTATTCACGTGATCTACCTGTAGGAGTCTCGTTTGTGGTATCAACAAATCACAAGGGAGTTCCTGTAAAATATTCCAGTGACTCACATGGTGAATCACATGATTCAGCTTTGCTTGGACCTGCGTATAACCAACAGCAACTTTGAGGATATCCCTGCAAATACACCACTAATATATCTCAACGCACGCGTGAGGTGCACGTGAGTTAGGCAAATGTTTGGGCGGTTGAATGCCTTGGTGTAGACGCGTAGCGTAAAGGAGACAGTTCGATCTGAATACGATCGACGGTCCCAATTTGATCTGGAAACCGAAAAGTTTTACCCAATTTGTTGCAGGTGACGACCCATCGAGATTGAATCTCGATTTAAACGTCCAGGCACTATTTGCAGACAATGACGTATTTCCAACAACAGGAGTTGTTCTTCTCGCATTAATCAGCTTCATGCAATGGTTCTCAAGGTGCTTCCCATTTTAATTTCGAATTGCAAGTTTGTGAAGCTCTAGTGATTAAATCTGATGAAGACGATCACAGATGATCGGTTCCGCACCAGCGAGCCGAGCTTCAAGTAGAAATTCTGATCTGAAACATTTCAGATTAATCCAGATCTGCAATTGAAGTAGAGGAATTCCTTTTCACACGAGCGAGCTGCTCGACGGATTCCGATGTCTGGCTTCTTCCGGGTTCTAGTCCTGCAGAGAACTGCTCGGGTATAACTGGTCTTCTCGATTTGCACGCAGATGCTTAGTAGAAGCCTGATCTGCCCTTCAATCGGTGAGGATTTTCGCTTCTGCAAATATGCTAATGACTCGAGCGTATAGGCTCGGTCCCAACGGGAAACGGAAAGGTAAATGTCAATGCCTTAGCGAGTAGTGTTGGAATGGAACATCTACCTCTGATCACCGTAAGCGATTAGAGAGGACAACAATGAAGGATAGAATACTAAATGGAAGGATCAGAAGAGAAATGGAATTGGGTATGTGATCAGAAAAATTGTGATATCGATGTGGACATAAAGTTGAGAAGAAGGGAGAGATTAGGAGGAAACAGGGAGGGATTATGATGAGAAGGGAATAAGAAACGGAGGGAGGAGGAGACGAGATAGAAGCCTAACCTGGAAGTAGTAGTGGAACTGCCTGCAACGGAGCTCGAGCGAAGCTCAAGGGTCCTCGCCTCGATGCGGCAGCTACGCAGAGGCTCTCGTGCACAGCGGAGGGAAGCTCTCGCCGGCGGCTAATCGCGCCTATCCCACCCTCTCGACCTCGCTCGACGGCGACAATCGGAGTCCTGTCACGACTCTCTCTCTCTCTATCTCTCGCCGGAAATCGGAGGGATTGAAGGTAGCAAATGGCGGATGGGTTCGGGTTTGGGGAACGGAGGCCTTAAATAGGTGCGGCGGGATGCGGGCACCGGAGAGGGGTGACGGGAAGCGGGCGGCAGTTGGAGGAACGGCCAACGGCCGGGGCGTTAGGCCGTTGGCCGGAGGAGGAGAAGAGGAGGAGAAGAGGGAGAAGAGGCGGCGGCGTGGGAGGGAGTATCGCGGAAGAAGAAGAAAAAGAGTAAAGGTAGAGAGAACAAGGAAAGAAGAGAGAGAGGAAATAAAATTTAAAAAAATAACTTAATTAAATTATAATAATTAATAATAAATATTAATGTAATTATTAAATAATTAATTTCGTAATTAATAAATAAATAGTTAATTAAATAAAGTAAATAAGGTAATTAAGTATATAATTAAATAAATAAGAATGTAATTAAGTAATTAATTATTAAAAAATTAATTAAATAAATAATTTAAATAAATATATAAATAAAATATTGTTTATATATAATAAAAACAATAAGGAGTAAATGTATTAAAATATTAAATAATAATATAAGTTATGGCTTATTGTACAATTATACCAATACGGACCCCGAAAAACCGTGTTTTTCGCATTAACTCCGATTTTAGCGAAGATAGTGTCATTTAGTAGATAACTGAAAAATATAATTTTAGGGACAGAGTTTGCTCAATTCGGAGTTTATACGGCCGAGTTATGAGGCCCGGACGAAAAAAGTAGTGGCTTCGGGTCTCCAGATTTTATTGGTATTTTAAGTTAATTTTATTTTTATATTTTTATATACAATTTTAGATGATTTTAGGAAAAAGAATTAACTTAATACAATTTACGGTTATTTATTGAAAAATCTCGGAAGTTTCTACATATAGTACAAATAGACAACGGGTCCAAAAAGCCGAAACTCACCGGTTTTATCCGATTATTTTTCTGATATTTTTAATAAATAGTATTATATACAAAACGGATTTTAAAAGTGAGATTGGTAATTTTAGAGTTTTCTATAAATAGATATGAACCTCGGAAGTTGGCTTTTTATGGCTTTTCCGCTTCATTACTATTATTTTATTTTTATGCTAAAATATTTTTCTAATATTTTTATAAAATAATATATATTTTTATGAGCAATTTTTATAAAAGGAGTGTTTTTATTTGAAGTGGTTTTGATGATAAATAAAATAGGTGAAGTATTTACAAGGTGAAAATGGATAAATTACATTTTTGGTCTTTATTTTCTGGTAATTTTTATAGGTTCTGATCCTTATCTCCCCCTATTTATTTCTTTTGTCGACCCGGTCAATATTGATCTGGTCTCAAGGTTAGGATCAGTCTGTATATATTCTATATACATCCTTCTTTTATTTTTATTTTCTTTTTATCTTTATTCTTTATTTTGGATAATTTAAGTGTTAAATATATAATATTAATATTTGTGGTTAGAATGTTAATTAGATGGAATAAGTGGATATTTACATGCATTTTACAAAGGATTTTAGCCAAAATGAAAGAATAAAGATGATGAATCACGAATTCATCATTCCCCTATACTTTACCTTTGCTAGTCCCTTAGCAAACACTTATTCTATAAATAAGTGCAAGCAAAAAGAAAAAGAAAAAGGAAAATAAAAGAACTTAGAACATGATCGTTTCTTTAAACCGAATATCACTTTGTCCAAAATTTAGAGCCTGGATTCAGACCTTTGGATTAATAGTGTGTCTAGACTCTATTAAAATTAGGATTTAAGCCTCGACAGCCCTCAAGTTCCACAAATCCTTATCCAGATCCACCTCAATAGCCAACTCAGATTCACCTATCCATCATGCAAACTTTTCGGCTTTGAAAACAATTTGTACTGTGTGTGAAAAGTTTTAGCTCTTCTTGCTTAAAGAAGCGAATGAACCTCCCATACAGCTACACAATCCCATTGGGTCCTTGTCCAGCAACTCAGTCCTCGTGGAGGGAGGTATTTCCTTCTGAGGTCAGGTCGTGCTGTGTCCACAATCAAGTAAGAGAGAAGCAAGAAGAATGAGAAAAGAACTGGAGTGTGATCGGTGTAATCACATCTCCTGTGAAGCCTGGCTAGTTTAGCCAAGTCTCCACGAAGACATGCAGGCTTTTCTGAAGCTCGGACCATTGTGGTCATTTTTTGAAATTTGGTGTATTTGACTTCTTTGATAGAAATAATTGTTGCACTGCATAGATCTTTTATGCCCCGACAGATATAGCATCTTTTCATTCCGTCCATTTTTTGGGGTCTTGGAAAAATTATACCAACAGATCCTTCCCTCATCCGAAGCTTTATTTCAACCCCAATCTCTCCCGTCTTTAGACATCACCACCGCCAGACAAGGAAGGAAACACACCATCGAAATGGATTGCCCTTCGCAACCCCATGCAGGTCAAGCTAAGTGCAGAGTGCATGAGCTCAAAATTGGTTCAAATGGAGAAGAGTTCAACGGATGACACCAGGTGTCCTACTTAGGCACTTTCAAGTTGAATTCTGAATACGGACTCATGGAACTCAAAGAATTAAGTCTACAAGACCTGAAGAGTCTCAATTCTCGTTCCTAATAAAGCCCGTTTAGTATTAAGTGGATTAAGGCCTAAACCAAGCTCCATCTCTCGGACTTAGATCGATTCGGTTCAAGAATCAAACTTATTCTGAAAAATGCTAATGAATGCAACAATTTTTTTATGAAGTAGATTTTTCGGATTAAATGCTTTTAATAGATTTTAAAGAATTTTGCAAATTTTTATTGGATTTTAAACTTTTTAATTTTTAAGGGTCTTTTTGTAAAAGTTAATGGATTAATTCGATTTACACAAATTTTACATGGAATTTTGTATATTTTACAAAGGATTTTATACAAGTTTTATATACAAGTTATACGACTTTTATACAATATTTTTATAAGAATTTTATTTTTCAATTTTTTAAGGATTTTATCAAAGAATTTTACAACATTTTATATACAAAATTTTAAGGGTTTCTTATAAAATATTTTTACAATTTTCTTGCGGTTTTTAAAAACCCAAAATATACATCCATACTTTTAGGAAGCCATATTATTAAAAATACGAGAAAGTATGAGTTATGGCTTCTAAAGTATATATAGCATATATATACGACACCCCCTATACTTAGCGTGAACTATGTCCTCATAGTGACCAAAGAAGCGGCAAATGAAGATATAACTCAGGCTAAGTATGGATCGGTGAAAAGAATCCAATACTACAATGACTCGAAGAATAATGAATGAAATGAATAGAAGTCGATCATCTCCTCTATACTTAGGATCAAGTGATCCTAAGAATAGCCGGCTCAAAAACCGAAGATGATCGAGGTCAAGAGAATGTACACACTCAACGGCTCGGCTTGTCCCCCCTATACTTAGGGTAAAATATCCCTAAGTATAGAGACAAAAATCAAAAGGTAAGGGACAAGCAAGGGAGCAGACGGAGCAAAAATCGACGACGATCAAAAGCCGAAATGAGCGAGATCACCCCCTATACTTAGGGTAAAGCACATCCAAAATATAAGCAACGGCATGGGTAATCGAACATGATGAGAAGAACAACGCGATGTCTATACCCCCTATACTTAGGATAAAGTACATCCTAAGTATAGCAAAATCTAGATGAACCTAAGGGTGTAAGTGATGAATCCACGATTCATCATCTCAATATCTTGATCTTAGCAAAATCCACGAGTAAATTCCCTTATAAATGTCCATAAAATCAATAAATTAACAAAATAACTCTTGTAAATAAAATACACTAATTATTGTATATAAGATTGTACAAAATAAATTACACATAAAAAGCCGCAAAAATAAAGGAGTTTTTATACTTGTAAATAGCCCAAAACTTCATGTATTTTTAATAATTTCATTTCAACTCCTTTTTGGCTAATTCTTTCTCTAACTTGTTCATAATAATGTATATAAAAATACAAAAATACAAAACAAATTTTACCTTAAATAAATGCTCCTAGATCCCAAAGAGAAAAAGCCGTAAAGTCCAACTTCCAAGCTAAATTCCCGCTCCGTATGAACTCCAAATTCACCAAACTTACTTTTAAAGTTCAAGTTAGAAAATTATCTATCCAACGGAAGTGGTTTCATTAAAATCGGAGCTCGTTTGCAAAAGTTGGGTTTTGGGACCTAGATGTACATTGTACATTATGTATATATTCATACTTTCTTCATTTTTTTTATTATATCTTTCTTAATTATTAAAAATACAAAAAAATCATACTTGTATTGTATTTTAATTATACTATTTTATTGTAATTTTTCGTTGTAATATCTCTTATTAAAAAGACAAAAAAATTACATATTAGAAAAGTAAAAAAATGTACATGGTGTTTTGTCTTCTTTTGTAAATTCTCCACTATTTATCTTCTCTTTTTATTTCATTGTATTTAAAATAGACAACTTTATTTATTTATTTATTATTTAATTTCCATTCTCTACAATAACCACCAATTCAACTCCATTATTCCACCATTTTTTTCCAACTTCCCATTCAACTCCATTAATAAATCAACCTCCCATTCAACCCCACCACTTTAATAACCTCTCATCCCATCTTCTTTATATACATGCCATTCTCCTCATTTTTGCCTTGGATCCATCTTTATGTGAGGAGAGCTTAGTTCCCTGAGTTGAATCGGTGACAGCGACGCAACCGCGGTCGAGCGACGACGGCCCTCTCTCCGGTGTGATCCGTTGGCTTTTTGGCCAACATCGCAGCCGCAACCGTGCGCTGCTCGAGCTCATCGCACGCCGGCGATTCGAGCGAAGACCGTGCTCACGAGAGCACTCCATAGGCGACCATCTCCATCGTAGGTAAATTTTCCCTTTATTTTAGTTCATTTGGTATCTTTGCAATTTTTTTTAGTCCATCAGATCACCACCCATAATCTTTCATTTGTTCTACTTCATTACATTACCATTACGTTTTTTTTTCTCCACATTTGATTCACTCCCTGTTTATTAAAAAAAAGTAAAAAAAAATTTAACAAAAAAAAACAAAATCCTTTCTTTTACAACAGTAGAAAATCAAAAAAATAATAAAAAAAACAAAAAAAAAGAAGCAGCAGCGGCTGGCGCCGCCGCCGCCCCATCTCCTTCACGGGAGCAGCTCCGCACCCACCGTGCCGCCCCCCCTCTCCAGGCCACAGCCGCTCCTCCGCCAGCGCCGCCGTCTCCGCCGCGCGCCGGCCTCCAGCAGTGGCGGCCTCGACCTCCGTGTGCCGCCCACCGCCGCTCCCCCCTCCTCCACAACCGCCAGCCGCCACCGCCTCTCTCCTCAGGCTGCGCCGCCCCGCATCCAACCGGCGGCGCGCACCACCTCGCCGCGACCTCCTCGCCGTCGCCGCGCGCGGTCGGCGACCCCCCCAGAGGCCCAGCCGCCGCCGCCGACCTCCCTTGGCCTTTGGGTTCTCCTCCTCACGCCCAAGCAGGAAGAAGAAGGTTTTTTCTTTCCTTTGTTTATTGTAAATATTGCATAGTTGTTTTTACATGTTTTTATAATTACAAAAAGGCCCCTGTATATAGTTTGCTTGTGAATGTTGTTTTCTGATTTTGCACAAAGACTCCTGTGTTCATGCATTAATTTGGACCTCTTTTTGGCATCTTTTTATTCAATGAAAAATACCACTGTGTTGAGCAACTAATTGTGTACGTTTTGAGGATTTATTTGGATTTTTATGGTAGTTGGGTAATTAACTAAAATTGTCAAATTGAAATTCTGTTTATTTTACCCAATCCGTGCTCTTAAAATTATATCTCACGCATAGTTGCTCTAAAAATTCCAAAAAAATATATATGATTCCTTAATATTTGATGAACTTACAGTCCAAATTTCATTTAAATTGGAGTTGTCTTGTGCCTTAAATAAATTGTTGAGTGATTTTAGTATTTGATTTTTATTTAATTCCACGTAAATCCTTTTCACGTAATTTCAAGTCTCCTAGATTGCTCGTCGAAATATCTACTTGAGATAAATCACACTCTGATTAATTTGATAACGTGGATTTAATAGAAATTAATTACTCACGATCACTCTGTTTTCACTAAAAAATTCATAAAAAATTCATAACTTGTCAAAAAATTCCAAAAAAATTACTGTAGCTTCCTTTCATCATGTTTTCATTCCAGTAAATTTTTCATAATTTTTGCTTTCTGTTTGTGTGATAAATTGCGAAAAAACCCATACAAAGTGTGCATTTTTAGTTATTGCATTTTAACCCCTAAAATTCCAAAAAAATGTGTTTTGTGTTCCCCACTGGATTAATATTCTAGGAAAAATATAATTTGGCTGAATTGAACTGATTTGACATTAAACTTAATTTGGCTAAGTTGTATGCTTCCTTAGTATATTAGTTCACTTGCATTGTGCATTTTGGCGTCCTATTTGCATTAAAAAATCTAAAAAAATACCGTTTGGATATATAGATCTTAAATTTGTAAATTAACCCCGAAGTTGTTCCTTTGCCTCCCTGAGTTCGACCCCGGACTTGCCCGGGATATAAATTAAAGCCGAGACACTCTTCACAGAGATCTTCTCTCGGTTCTGACCGAATCGCTAAGTACACGTGCTACAACGAAGCCGAATTAAATACCGTATCTAGCGGCTCGTCAGATGGCGCCGTTGCCGGGGAGGCAAACGGCTTAGGGACTAATTCAAAAATTTGGATTTAGTTTTCCATTTACTCGGGTAGTCTGACCCCCGAGCCACCTTGTATTTAGTCCATTTTTTTTGCAATTATTTCTCTTCATATTTTTGTATATATTTTTATTTATCTCTCTAATATAAATCTTTGTTTCCTTGCGAGGGCCCGGTGGACTTGGAGTGCATCGGAGGTCGACGGACGCGAGGAGCGCCGACTGCTGAAGAGCGAGGAAAAGCAATTTATTTTTGAGAGAATTTTGTAATAATTATTGTAATTATTTAGGTAGTTGCTCATTTCTAGCGGCTTTTGTTTGAGAGCTCGCGCATGTAAAAAGACTTGGACATTATTTGTGGTGTGTCGAGCCTGTTTCACTCTCCGGCGAGGGTGGGGCTTGACTTGAGTGGCGAAATTAAGGATTAGGCACACGGTAGTTTAGATTCAAATTTGCTTGTGCCCATCGTAATTTAGGCCACACATATCTTAGAAGATTCACATATCTTATAAGATTCATAATGAGACGCACATAGACACATACTATTTAGATCAAATTCAATCAATTCTTCCCCGCTAATAGTATATTGTTTAGGTGCGGTTTTCTCGATCTGCATGCATTTAGTGTAATATTTATAAATTCTGTTCTGCATAAACGCATGAAGAGTGCTGGGATTCACTGTAAGTATACCTTCTTCTGAGCATGCATCATAGTTTCTCGTTTGCATTCTGATTTCCGATTCCCATCTTGTTTTACAACTTAAGGTTAAAGGAAATTGGGACTGAACGGTAGACGTGCTTGTGTGTTCACATAAAATTCAAGTGATAACCTAACTCTAAAATTGGGACTGAATTGAGCAGGTCGATCTAATTAATTGGAATAAAAAGAACCCTTGTTCTCGGGTGCATAAAGCCCTCATTGTTTGTTTTAACTGCAAGTGAGAGAGAGACGACCCTAGGATAGAGCCAAGTCTGGATTTCTTACTTACTACTGGTTCTTTCTTTTTAGGCGATTAGCTACTTTTCAGTGAGGATTTACGGGTAGCCGGTAAACGGTCCGGACTTCCTTAGCAGAGTGGGAGGTTTAGAGGACGCCTTAGTCCTCAAGGAACGGGTAGCCGTATTTTTACGGTCCGTACTTACTCCTATACTGGCTGAAAGTAGGTCAAACTAGTCGTAAGAACCGGGTCAGTATGTAGGAAAATACGGGCACCTAACAGCTCGTTAATCTTTCCAAGATTGTATTATCGCCAACTAAAATTGACCAGATAAATCGGCCGAACTCTTACGGCCATCACGTGTTGAGTTGGTGAAATTGGGGGTTTGAATTGCATTTGAATTGTGTGAGTTCACTCCGCACATTTACGTGCACCGTAGAACTAGTGCCTCATTGATTATCGTGATCTAATCGGTTCTTTTGACATCAAAGATGACTGATTGGGGGGATATTTATTCGGACTTTGCGAATCTCTCATTGAACCCTTCAAAAAGTACGTCTTCAAAGGTCCAAGCGCAACTTGGACCAACCTGGACTCATGACCCTCTTGAGCCCAGGATCACTCACTCCCGGGATGGTTACTCTCAAACCATTCCATTTCTCTCTTCCCACCTCACCGAGGAAGACCATCGCCTTGGTGAGAATATCATGATTCATAAATCCTCTTCTAATCAAGAAAACATTGCTGATTCAGGCCATATAGAAGACACGAGTAAAATGCCTCCAAAAAAGAAAGAAGAGGAAGAAGAGAACCATGAAGACCCGATGAGAAGTATACTAGCCCGATTGGCTGCATCTGAGCAGCAACAAGCATTACTGAGAGCTCAGTTGGGACAGTTAAATGTTGGGGTCCAACTACCAATGGATGCGGCTTATAACCCTGGACAATATCAAATTCATAACTACTTGAGTCCGGCCGAACCCGAGGTTGATTTTGAGTTGAAGCCGTACTTTCTGAACCTGCTGCCACATTTTGATGGGAATGCTTCTGAGGAGACATATGCATTCCTAAGGGACTTTGAGCTCATCTGTGCTAACCTCAAAAATAACAATGTTAGCCAGGATTATATTAGGCTCAAAGCCCTTCCATTTGCCTTGGGTGGAAAAGCCGATTACTGGGTGAAGAATCTTGGAATCATCGTCACCACATATGCCCAGTTCAAGGACCTGTTTTTGAAGAAGTTCTACCCTTTGAGTAGAACTAACATGATGAGGACGCGCATTACGAGTTTTTCCCAATTACCCCATGAAGCTTTTTGTGATGCTTGGGAAAGATTCAAGGACATCGTGCAGAAGTGTCCCTGTCATGGACTAAATGACAATATCTTGGTCCAATCCTTCTTCACTGGTCTCAACCCTGAGATGCAGGGTTTAGTGAGCGCTGCCTGTGGAGGCAGCTATACATCACGAGGAGCGGATACCGTCTGGAGTGTATTCGAGCAGATGGCTGAAACTAGCCGCTCACAGATGGCCAGCAGGGCCTATACACCATCCCCCAGTTCACTCTCACTTGGAGGGGGAAAATCAGCTGTAGTCGATCTCTCTCAAGATGTGATCCCTAGCATGGGACTTTTGGCTGACAAGCTTACTGTAGTCGAGAGGATCGACATGAGGATTGATGAGTTAGACCGGAGCGTCTCCAAACTTCCAAAACAGATGGAGGAGTTGACTGAGAAGGTATCCAAGATACGGATACCCGCCGTGACTGCACCCGCTGCTCCCATTTACCGAGTTCACCATGTTCAGGAGCAGTTGGTGTCAGGGCAACCCCAGCCGTGGGAGCAGGACCAATCCTACACCCACTCTTTCCAGCAGCCACCTCCAGCAGTAGAGACAGTCCAGGAGGAGCCTCCACCAGTTTGGGAGGTGAATGGGATATGGTATACTCAGGACCCTGCCAGGCAGGGAAGTACGGGAGACCGACAGACCTATCAGCGTCCCCCGACCTTTCACAACACCGCATTCACCTCCACACCACCTCCTTCACAGCAGAGCCCTGGATTCCATCCACCCCAGCAACAGAGGCAGCAGTACCAGCAGTATGGCCGACAGGGCCATTACCAGACGGGCCAGCAGGGCCCGCAACCCCAGCAGCAGCAGCAGCAGCAGAGGCAGTACACTGGCCAGCAGGGCCAGTCTTCCCGTTCTTCTTCTCAATCTTATCCACTTCCTTCATCGTCTAGTCCCATGGATATTCAGCAGCAGATACTCGACGAGCTACGTTCCTACAAGAACGAGGTTCAGGACTTACGGGTGGATGTCAACCGCCTGTCCAGATGGCGAGACGAGCAGACTGCACCCTCTACCTCGATCCCAGCCCAAGTTCAGGCTAACCCCAATAGCCTGAACCGTTCTAGTTCTCAGCAGCAATTTGGTCAGGTATACTATTCAGCATCTCCCAAATCTGAACATGAGATTCTTTCGTGTGACGAGGCTAACCACATGTCACTCAGGAGCGGAAGGACCGTGGTCGTACCTGACCGGGCGAGGGACACGAGGAGGGGCATCTCTGGAGCTCTACCTGAGGAGTCTTCAGAGGACGAGGAGGAGAGGCATCATATTTCAGAGCCCCATCAGCATCATTCGAGGATTTCTACTCAGGGAGCCGAGAGGAGGAGGAGAGCACGTACGCAGCATCGTCAGCATGGATATTCTTCTGAGTCTACGGAGGACCTTGCATCTCCGGTTGTGGCGGATACCACTCCAGCTTCTATTCCACAACCTGTAGTAGATAGTTTTGATTTCGAGTCCATGTTGCATCAAAAAGATTCTTTTATGAAGAACTCTGTTTCCGTTAATGCAAAGAATGATCTTTCAGTTCATGATTCAGACTCTTCATCCTCTGTTTCCCTAGCTTCAATCCCTTTCCCCCGTGCTCTTACGGCAGGAAAGCGCATCAAAAAGATTCAGAAAGATGACCCCGATATGGCACGGTTTTGTAAAGAAAACATCACTGTAAAGGTGCCATTTGATGAATATGTGGCTAACCATCCTGCCTTCCAAAAATACCTTAAGGTGAGATGCACACCTACAAGGGTTAGCAGGAAGAAAGATAACCGAAATATAAAGACACATGTCTTATCAGTAGCCACAACCTATTGTCTCAAGAATCAGACTTTGCCAAAGAAAAAGAGAGACATGGGTGCTCACTATGTGGAGAGTCGTATTGACGACATTGCGTTTGCACGCACACTCTTAGATAACGGTTCTTCGATCAACTTACTTCCCTTAGCCTTATATCAGAAATTGGAGTTGGGACCACTTCGCAAATCTAGAAGTTTACTCCAATTCGCAGATCGTTCAATGAAGAGACCTAAGGGAGAAGTGAAGAACGTCGTTATCTCGATTGAGGGGCAGAACTATCAGGTGGACTTCACAGTCTTGGACATGGAGACCCCCAATCATTGGAGAGAATCTCAGATCATTCTCGGGCGACCCTTCCTTAGGACCGCAGGCGCAGCTTTCGATTATGGTACGGGAATGATGAAGTTCCGTTCTCCAGGCGGAGAGGTGAACCTAGAGATAAAGCAAACCAAGTGTCAGCGACCTGATTCAGAGAGTAGTACAGAGTACTCATCTTCAGAGGCAGATTGCAGTATGATTAGCACAGTTGGGATTTGGGGACAGATTCCTTCAGGACAGAGCGAGACCCTTTCATCTGGAGAGGATATAGTGCATGATGCAGTTTGCCAGGTGTTGTCTGATCTTGCTAGAGATGCATCAACCTATTCTCATGATGACTTAGAGATCCATCCAGATCTGTCAGTTCCATCCTCTTCGAAACAATCATGGGACATAGACGACGAGTCGGACGTGGCTTTTGCCGATTGTTTGGATACTTTTGACGATCCGACTCCTGATACTTCTGATTTGGTGGCGAGTACTACTCAGCTTAGCCTACCTTCATGCAGCACGGAACCAGATTCAGATTCAGTTCAGCCAGATCTGCTTGATGATACCACATTGCCAGAACTGAAATCACTACCTCCTACACTTAAGTATGCCTTTCTTGCGGGACCCAAAGAGAGATATCATGTCATCATTAGCTCAGACTTGACTTTAGAACAGGAGTCTAGGTTGTTAGAGGTCTTAGAGAGGAACCGCAAAGCAATAGGTTGGACAGTGTCGGATCTCGTGGGCATCAACCCCGCTCTCTGCTCGCACCACATTTTTACTGAGGATAACGTGAGACCTTCCCGTGAGTTTCAGAGGAGACTTAACCCCAATCTACGGGAAGTGGTGAAGAATGAAATTGAGAAATGGTGCAAAGCAGGGTTTATATACCCTATTTCTGACTCCAAGTGGGTGGCCCCACTTCATGTTGTCCCGAAGAAGTCGGGAATTCAGATGGTCACCAACGAGGAGGGGGTAGAGATCGCGACACGAGTACCCACGTCGTGGCGTGTCTGTGTTGACTACAGACGCCTGAATGCTGCGACCAAGAAAGATCACTTTCCCTTGCCTTTTATTGATCAGATCTTGGAGAGACTCGCAGGGAAAGAGTTCTTCTGTTTTCTTGACGGGTACTCAGGCTACAACCAGGTGGCCATAGCCCCTGAGGACCAGAAAAAGACCACATTCACATGTCCATTCGGCACTTATGCTTTCAGGCGCATGCCATTCGGGCTCTGCAATGCCCCGGGCACATTTCAGCGGTGCATGATAGCCATATTTGCCGAGATGGTGGGAGATTTCCTGGAAGTGTTCATGGATGACTTCTCGGTCCGTGGTGATTCTTTTGATACATGTTTAGCGCACTTGGACCGAGTCCTCACGAGGTGTAGAGAGGTGAATCTGGTACTCTCCTGGGAGAAGAGTCACTTTATGGTGACGGAGGGTATCGTGTTGGGGCATGTCATCTCCAAAAGGGGAATGGAGGTTGACCCTGCCAAGGTGGAGGTGATCAAGAAACTCGATCCACCTACCAACGTGAAGTCAGTGCGGTCATTCTTAGGGCATGTTGGATTCTATAGGAGATTCATTCAAGATTTTTCAAAGATCGCCCGCCCACTGACTGAGCTCTTAGGGAAAGACATAGAGTTCATTGTAGATCACAGGTGTCTGGAGGCCTTTGAGCTCTTGAAAAGGAAGATTTGTACCTCGCCTATCCTACAAGCTCCCGACTGGTCTCTCCCCTTTGAGATCATGACTGACGCTTCAGATTTCGCTATAGGAGCTGTGTTAGGACAACGACAAGAGGGGATTCCGTTTGCGATTCACTATGCGAGCAAAATTTTAGATCCTACACAGAAAAATTATACAGTGACTGAAAAGGAAATGCTCGCGGTAGTATGGGCCCTCGAGAAGTTCAGATCATATATTTTGGGCTCTAAGGTGACAATATATACTGATCATACAGCCATTCGATACTTAATGGAAAAGAAGGACGCGAAGGCGCGTCTTCTTAGGTGGATTTTACTCCTCCAGGAATTTGATTTGGAGATTAAAGATAAACCTGGAGTGAAGAATGTTGTGGCTGATCACCTTTCTTGGATTGAAATTAAAGATTCTCCTGATCATGAGCGGATTAGAGAGACCTTCCCAGATGAGTCAATTTGTGCTATTGACTCACTCCCGTGGTATGCCAACATGGTGAACTATCTTGTCTCCAAGCAGGTTCCCCATGGTTGGACTAGGAGCAGCATTGATTGACTGAAGTCGGATTCGAGGAGATACCACTGGGACGATCCTTTCCTTTTCTTCGAAGGACCGGATTGTGTTTGGAGAAGGTGTATTCCTCAGGAGGAATACCATAGTGTCCTCACATATTGTCATTCACTTGAGGCTGGAGGACACCATTCGGGAAAGAGAACCGCTCACAAAGTACTTCAATGTGGATTGTATTGGCCGACCTTGTTTAGAGATGCCATTGATTTTGTACGGTCGTGCCCGATTTGTCAAAGGATGGGAGGGACAGTTGGACAGAGAGATGAGATGCCCATGCAACCGATGATTATTTGTGATGTTTTTGATGCATGGGGCATAGATTTTATGGGTCCCTTTCCCAACAGCCAAGGACATGAGTACATTTTGTTGGCGGTTGATTATTTATCTAGGTGGGTGGAGGCTATCCCAACCCGAACCGCAGACAGCAAGACTGTCTGTAAGTTTGTGAGAGACTATATTATTGCTAGGTTCGGGGTGCCAAAAGTTTTGATATCTGATGGGGGTAGCCATTTTGTGAACCGAGAAATGAGATCTTTAGCTAAGGACTATGGATTTGATCATAGAGTTACTAGTCCTTACCACCCACAGTCTAACGGCATGGCAGAGGTTTCGAACAGAGAGGTGAAGAATATTTTGCAGAAATTGGTTCGTCCCGATAGGAAGAACTGGTCTCAACTTTTGGACCAAGTTCTGTGGGCCTATAGGACAGCCTACAAGACACCATTGGGTACTTCACCATTTAGAATGATCTATGGCAAGCCATGCCATTTGCCCGCAGAATTGATTCATAAATCCGAATGGGCAATTAAGAAGATTAATTGGAGTTGTCACCTAGGGAAGCTTTGCCGAGACTTGAACTTGAACGAGCTCGTGGAAATCCGAAACAGGGCATATGACAACAGTTTGATTTATAAGGACAAAGTAAAGAGATGGCATGATCAGCACATTAGGTGCAAAGACTTTGTCCCTGGACAAAAGGTATGGTTGTTCAATGCCAGGTTGAAGATGTTCCATGGGAAGCTCAAATCTAAATGGACGGGTCCCTTTGTGGTTAAGAAAGTGCACGAGAATGGAAGTGTAGAGATAGCTGATCTCACAGATGGTGCACAATCTCATGTGGTGAATGGACAACTGTTGAAGCATTTTGTTGATTCCAAAGAGCAGTTAGTCCAAGTCGAGGTCATCAACTTCATACAGAGTGAGCACAGAGCAGATACATCTTATTACTCTTCATGAAGATGCAGCATCAAGATTCAACATCTTAGAAGATTCCATCACTCTTGTACATATTCTCCCTTCTTTGTATATTCTCGAGATCACGTCGGTTCTCACACTTACTATTGTCCTATACTTAGGCTGACCAAAGCCTAAGAATAGGGGGGACCGATGCCCGCCATGTGTATTTCCTCATCATTTCTCCTCTTGACCTCGTCCGCCCCATTTTTGTTCTTCTTCTACACTTAGGCTGTCCAGAGCCTAAGTATAGGGGGGGCGGATCGACTTCTATACTTTTTATTATTTTAGCTTTCCTACGCTTAGTACGAGCTATGTCTTTTTGTCACCTAGTGCCATGAGGACATAGCACAAGCTAAGTATAGGGGGGCGTGTATATATTATATATATACTTTACCCATACCTCGTACTTTTACGTATTTTTGTATATATTATACAATAATTATGGGGTGGGTAAAAAAAAAACAAACAAAACAAAAGTCAAAAAAAAAACTTCTTTGCCTTTGTTTGTAAAAAAAAAAAACAAAAAAAAACCCTTTTTGAAAAGAAAAAAAAACTTTTTCTTAAAAAAAAAACAACAACAACAAAAAATATTCATAAAAAAACTAAAAAAAACTAAAACTAAAAAAAAACTAACTAATAAGTTGGTTTAATCCCTGACACAATTCACTTTCACACAAGACTAGTGATGTTCAAAAACACTTGGTTTATGAGGTCTTGAGATTTTGAGTTAACCAGCCTTAGTCATTAGGGTCCTTGACTTAATTATTTACATTTCCCTAGTTTGAAAGATGTGTGTGCTATATTGCATGCTTAGTCTCTACCTTAAGAATATGATCAGCACCTCACATACACGACTGCAATTATGATGAGATGAGTTATAATTTCACTTGAGGAACTGGGATGAGGGATTTGAGTTTGGACTTGATTTAATGATGCTCGAGGATGGGATAAAATCAATGAAGGCTTCATGAAACCTGAGTGTCAGCACATTTAGCCAGTATGAGAACATGGTTCTTGTACTATCTCTTGATATTTACCTATGTGCCAGGGTGTGATAAAATAAAAAAAATTGTTGATCAGTGTGCGCCAACTCTTGGTAAAAGCAATGGAGCTAGCCACAAATACTACAAAGCAATGAAATGTCAAAGAAAAGCTCTCATTCCACAAAGTCAATTATCAAAAGAGCTTCCACCAAAGGCGAGCGCTCCCAACCATTTCAAAGTGTCCACTTGGACCACCGCTATTAGGACCAGGAGTCGGGCTTGCACCAAAAAAGGGCTCTGCATCGTAAATGCTACAAGTCTGGGTGTAGAAGGTACGATAGGTACTCAAAAAAGGCACACCCCGGTGTACTCCTAGGAAAACAAGTGCAGACGGCTCCAACTTCTCTTGACGGACGCACTGATCAACACCAAAAAATGTGTTGCGTAATAAGGCACTTGAGAGGATCCTTGTTCCAATGAGAGGGAGAGAAGAAATGACACAATCCTATGCCCTCCATCGACTGGCCTTCCATCTACACTTTCAAGTCTGACAACTAAAGAGACGGTGGATTGGATGCAAGAAATGATTTATTCCCTAGTGTTGAGGATCGGGTCCATAGGAGAGTCTCTTGGACTGGAACCTTGGGTGACGTTGTGACTCTACTCTTATAACTGCGGTCAACACTTAAAGTCATATCCCTTATATATATGTATACAAAGAGAGTCTGATGATTAGGGAAATTGGGTACCTTTTGACTAGAGCTTGGTTCAGCTTAGAATTTTAGGATCTCTAAAACCGAGAGTTCTTGAACGGATCAAGTCTTGTATTCACATGCACAGTCAGGGGTTAACCAAACTTATTCATTCTTTATTTGCTCGAGGACTAGCAAAGTTTAAGTATAGGGGGGTGATGAATCCACGATTCATCATCTCAATATCTTGATCTTAGCAAAATCCACGAGTAAATTCCCTTATAAATGTCCATAAAATCAATAAATTAACAAAATAACTCTTGTAAATAAAATACACTAATTATTGTATATAAGATTGTACAAAATAAATTACACATAAAAAGCCGCAAAAATAAAGGAGTTTTATACTTGTAAATAGCCCAAAACTTCATGTATTTTTAATAATTTCATTTCAACTCCTTTTTGGCTAATTCTTTCTCTAACTTGTTCATAATAATGTATATAAAAATACAAAAATACAAAACAAATTTTACCTTAAATAAATGCTCCTAGATCCCAAAGAGAAAAAGCCGTAAAGTCCAACTTCCAAGCTAAATTCCCGCTCTGTATGAACTCCAAATTCACCAAACTCGCTTTTAAAGTTCAAGTTAGAAAATTATCTATCCAACGGAAGTGGTTTCATTAAAATCGGAGCTCGTTTGCAAAAGTTGGGTTTTGGGACCTAGATGTACATTGTACATTATGTATATATTCATACTTTCTTCATTTTTTTATTATATCTTTCTTAATTATTAAAAATACAAAAAAATCATACTTGTGTTGTATTTTAATTATACTATTTTATTGTAATTTTTCGTTGTAATATCTCTTATTAAAAAGACAAAAAAATTACATATTAGAAAAGTAAAAAAAATGTACATGGTGTTTTGTCTTCTTTTGTAAATTCTCCACTATTTATCTTCTCTTTTTATTTCATTGTATTTAAAATAGACAACTTTATTTATTTATTTATTATTTAATTTCCATTCTCTACAATAACCACCAATTCAACTCCATTATTCCACCATTTTTTCCCAACTTCCCATTCAACTCCATTAATAAATCAACCTCCCATTCAACCCCACCACTTTAATAACCTCTCATCCCATCTTCTTTATATACATGCCATTCTCCTCATTTTTGCCTTGGATCCATCTTTATGTGAGGAGAGCTTAGTTTCCTGAGTTGAATCGGTGACAGTGACGCAACCGCGGTCGAGCGACGACGGCCCTCTCTCCGGTGTGATCCGTTGGCTTTTTGGCCAACATCGCAGCCGCAACCGCGCGCTGCTCGAGCTCATCGCACGCCGGCGATTCGAGCGAAGACCGTGCTCACGAGAGCACTCCATAGGCGACCATCTCCATCGTAGGTAAATTTTCCCTTTATTTTAGTTCATTTGGTATCTTTGCAATTTTTTTTAGTCCATGAGATCACCACCCATAATCTTTCATTTGTTCTACTTCATTACATTACCATTACGTTTTTTTTTCTCCACATTTGATTCACTCCCTGTTTATTAAAAAAAAGTAAAAAAATTTTTAACAAAAAAAAACAAAATCCTTTCTTTTACAACAGTAGAAAATCAAAAAAAAAAATAAAAAAAAAACAAAAAAAAAAGAAGCAGCAGCGGCTGGCGCCGCCGCCGCCCCATCTCCTTCACGGGAGCAGCTCCGCACCCACCGTGCCGCCCCCCCTCTCCAGGCCACAGCCGCTCCTCCGCCAGCGCCGCCGTCTCCGCCGCGCGCCGGCCTCCAGCAGTGGCGGCCTCGACCTCCGTGTGCCGCCCACCGCCGCTCCCCCCTCCTCCACAACCGCCAGCCGCCACCGCCTCTCTCCTCAGGCTGCGCCGCCCCGCATCCAACCGGCGGCGCGCACCACCTCGCCGCGACCTCCTCGCCGTCGCCGCGCGCGGTCGGCGACCCCCCCAGAGGCCCAGCCGCCGCCGCCGACCTCCCTTGGCCTTTGGGTTCTCCTCCTCACGCCCAAGCAGGAAGAAGAAGGTTTTTTCTTTCCTTTGTTTATTGTAAATATTGCATAGTTGTTTTTACATGTTTTTATAATTACAAAAAGGCCCCTGTATATAGTTTGCTTGTGAATGCTGTTTTCTGATTTTGCACAAAGACTCCTGTGTTCATGCTTGGACCTCTTTTTGGCATCTTTTTATTCAATGAAAAATACCACTGTGTTGAGCAACTAATTGTGTACGTTTTGAGGATTTATTTGGATTTTTATGGTAGTTGGGTAATTAACTAAAATTGTCAAATTGAAATTCTGTTTATTTTACCCAATCCGTGCTCTTAAAATCATATCTCACGCATAGTTGCTCTAAAAATTCCAAAAATAATATATATGATGCCTTAATATTTGATGAACTTACAGTCCAAATTTCATTTAAATTGGAGTTGTCTTGTGCCTTAAATAAATTGTTGAGTGATTTTAGTATTTGATTTTTATTTAATTCCACGTAAATCCTTTTCACGTAATTTCAAGTCTCCTAGATTGCACGTTGAAATATCTACTTGAGATAAATCACACTCTGATTAATTTGATAATGTGGATTTAATAGAAATTAATTACTCACGATCACTCTGTTTTCACTAAAAAATTCATAAAAAATTCATAACTTGTCAAAAAAATCCAAAAAAATTACTGTAGCTTCCTTTCATCATGTTTTCATTCCAGTAAATTTTTCATAATTTTTGCTTTCTGTTTGTGTGATAAATTGCGAAAAAACCCATAAAAAGTGTGCATTTTTAGTTATTGCGTTTTAACCCCTAAAATTCCAAAAAAATGTGTTTTGTGTTCCCCACTGGATTAATATTCTAGGAAAAATATAATTTGGCTGAATTGAACTGATTTGACATTAAACTTAATTTGGCTAAGTTGTATGCTTCCTTAGTATATTAGTTCACTTGCATTGTGCATTTTGGCGTCCTATTTGCATTAAAAAATCTAAAAAAATACCGTTTGGATATCTAGATCTTAAATTTGTAAATTAACCCCGAAGTTGTTCCTTTGCCTCCCTGAGTTCGACCCCGGACTTGCCCGGGATATAAATTAAAGCCGAGACACTCTTCACGGAGATCTTCTCTCGGTTCTGACCGAATCGCTAAGTACACGCGCTACAACGAAGCCGAATTAAATACCGTATCTAGCGGCTCGTCAGTAAGGCAAACGAAAAGAAGATAGAATGAAATCGAAAATATATACAAGATCTGGTAAATTAGGTATGAGATGCATAGTGTGAGAGTGAGAAGAGCATCTCATACAAAATGAATTGGGGCAACTTCAACGTTTAGAGGTTCATGATCGAGAAAGAGTTTCAACCGCTGACCGTTGACTCGAAAGGTGGATTCAGAAGACAACTCTGATATGTCGATGTTACCGTTGTCGTACACCTTTCTGACAATATACGGGCCTTTCCATTTGCTCTGAAGTTTTCCTGGAAATAATTTTAGTCTCGCATCGAATAGCCAAACTATCTGATCAGGCTCAAACTGCTTGTGGCTGATGTGAGCATCATGCCACTCTTTCATCCTCTCCTTGTAATGCAGGCTACTCATGAAAGCTTGGTCTCTTAACTCTTCCGGGGCTGCCAACTTGATCTGCCTTTGATCTCCCTATTGTCTTGATCTCCCTATTCGAGACTTTGGCTAGACCTTTCGTCTGAGGATGATACGGAGTAGAAACCCGATGGTCTATACCGAACTCGTTAGCAAGTGCTCTTACCTTGTCATTGATGAAGTGACTACCCCCGTCTGAGATCAGAATTCGAGGAACCCCGAACCGCGTAATGATATGTTTCCTTAGAAACTTGCAAGCTGTGTTCGCATTCGCATCTCAGGCAGGAATAGCCTCTACCCAACGACTCACTTAATCTACAGCCAGAAGAATATACTCAAATCCCTGACTCTTAGGAAAAGGGCCCATAAAATCGATGCCCCATGCGTCGAAAACATCACAGAAGTGAATCGGCTGCATTGGCATCATATCTCTATGTCCGCAAGTGCCCATTTTCTGACAGTCAGTACATCTCTTTACGAATGCGTGGGCATCCGCAATGAGAGTAGGCCACCAAAGACCGGACTGAAGCACCTTCTGTGCTGTCCTCTTCCCTGAATGGTGTCCTCCAGCTTCAAATTTATGACAATAAGTGAGGACACTCTAGTATTCCTCCTGAGGAATACACCGACACCAGATGGAATCCGCTCCTTCATGATAAAGGACCGGATCCTCCCAATGGTAAGACTTGGCTTTCGCGAAGAAAGTCTCAAGCCTCTGTCTGGACCAACCTTGTGGGACTTTCTTAGCAACAAGAAAGTTCACAATGTCTGCATACCATGGCAGCGAGGCGACAACAAGAATCGCCTTGTCGGGGAAGGTCTCTGTGATAGGTGTATCAAACTCAGAAGTCTTGGGGAGTTCTAGTCGGGAGAGGTGATCCGCCACCACATTCTTGACTCCAGGCTTATCCTTGATAACAATGTCAAACTCCTGGAGTAGAAGGATCCATCTGGTCAGACGCGGCTTCGAATCTTTCTTGTCCATTAAATACCGGATGGCAGTATGATCAGTGAAGATTGTGACTTTTGAGCCTAAGATGTGGGACCTGAATTTGTCTAAGGCAAGTACTACGACTAGCATTTCTTTCTATGTAACAGTGTAATTCCACTGCGCGGAATCCAAAGTCTTGCTAGCGTAGTGTATGGCATAAGGCAGGCCATCACTCCTCTGTCCCAACACAACCCCAACGGCAAAATCAGAGGTGTCCGTCATGATCTCGAATGGGAGAGACCAATTGGGTGGCTGAAGGATAGGAGCCTCTACAACCATATTCTTGAGAATATTGAATGCTGAAAGACACTTATCATCGATAATAAACTCGGTGTCTTTCGCGAGAAGATCAGATAACGGTCGGGCAATTTTACTGAAGTCTTGAATGAACCGTCGATAGAAACCGACATGCCCCAGAAAAGACCGTAATTGCTTCAAGTTGGACAGTGGATTGAGCTTCTTGATGATGTCCTCCTTGGCCGGATCGACCTCCATGCCCCTGCTGGAGATGATGTGACCAAGGACCGTCCCCTGAGTCATCATGAAACGACTCTTCTCCCAAGAAAGAATGAGGTTTACCTCAGTGCATCTCTGAAGCACTCAGTCTAGGCTAGAAAGACATGAGTCGAAATCGTCGTCGTAGACCGAAAAATCGTCCATGAAGACCTCTAAAAAGTCACCTACCATGTCCGCGAAGATCGAGAGCATACACCTCTGGAATGTAGCCGGAGCATTACATAATCCAAAGGGCATACGTCGGAAGGCATAAGTTCCGAACGGACAAGTAAACATCGTCTTTTCCTGATCTTCAGGCGCGATTGCCACCTGGTTATATCTTGAGTACCCATCAAGAAAATAATAATGGCTCTTCCCAGCTAACCTCTCGATAATCTGATCGATAAATGGTAGCGGGAAGTGATCCTTCTTGGTGGCCTGATTCAAACGTCTGTAGTCCACATAGACGCGCCAAGAAGTCGGTATTCGGTAGCAATCTCCTCTCCGTCCTCATTGATCACTGTAGTGATACCCGTCTTCTTAGGTACCACATATAAAGGACTAACCCATTTTGAGTCGGAGATGGGATAGATAAAATCGGCGCTCCACCACATGGATATTTCCTTCATAATCACCTCTCGAAGATTGGGGTTCAGCCTACGCTGAAACTCATGAGATGGTTTGGCGTCATCCTCGAAAAAGATGTCATGGGAGCAGATAGTCGGACTAATCCCATGGAGATCCGCTACGGTCCACCCGATTGCCTTGCGATTCTTTTCAAGAATCTCCATCAAACGAGATTCTTGATCTTCGGTCAGATTGAAAGAGATGATGACTGGAAACATTTTAGATTCTCCAGCAAGGAATCGGTATTTCATTGACTGAGGTAACGATTTGAGTTCAGGAGGAGAAGGAACAGGGAGGGCGGGTTTGATTAGAGCCTGGGTATAGGCTACTAGATCAGTATGCGAAAGCTCAGCCTGTTCTGACTCAGAAAGATCTGGAGATGGCTTTTCTAATTGCTGACTTTGTTGCGCGGGCTCGGTCTCCAGGTTGGTTGTAGGCTCATCTGAGATTAGACGCGGAACATACTCATCAAAACTCTGCCAATCAAAATCTACGTCTATATTGGAGGGATCAGAATCAGAATGACAAGATTGAAAAACTGAATGATCATCATCAGAATCGTCGGCCTCAGCCTGGGATTGTATCTGCTCAAAGACTGTGCTATCGAATCGGTCTTCATTTAGTATCTGCAACTCAGACTCTCCTGAAGGCGTAATGAAAGAATGTATGCTCGGTTCGGCCCAGACGACTTCATCGTCTGTTTGCACGAAGTCACAATCTTGATGACTATCGGGTTCATCATCAGATGCTCTCTCTGACTTTTTAGATTTGGCTTTGAGATCTTGGATCGTCGCTATATGTATACTCTCACCTTGGACGCAAAAGTACACCTTCCCTGTACCATAATCGGAAACGGCCTTCGTTGTGGCCAGAAAAGGCCGTCCTAATATGTTCGGGGTATCAGTCACACATTCAAGTACCGTCATGACCAGCACAATAAAGTCTACAGGGAATTGCAAACCCTGAATGGTGACGATAACATCTTCGATTAATCCCTTTGGCCTCTTAACCGATCTGTCAGCAAACTGCAAGTCTGTTCTGCTTGGTCTAAGAGGTCCGAACTCGAACTTGTCGAGTAAGGAAGAGGGAAGAAGATTAATCGATGATCCGCTATCTAAAAGAGTACGATCGAAAGTCTGATCGATGATTTTACAACTGACATACGGTGCTCTCGTGTCTGATCTTTTGGCTGGGAGACGATTCTGGATGGCGTGACAAGTCTCCTTGGTCAACACATGGATTTCGGAGCAATGACTATGCTGCCTCTTCTTTCTGCGAACGGTGGTTCGCTCTTTAAGACCTTTTTGCAGAAGAGGGATGCGTGCCAAGGCTTCCGAAAGAGTGAGCTGAATAGTGAATTTATCGAGCATCTCTTTCGTCAGATCAAGCATTTGATTCTTTTTGATGTTTTCGTTTTTATCGCCTTTTCCTAAGAAAAGAGCTTGAGGAAAAGGAATCTGTACATCCTCCTGGTTAGTCTGTACAATCGGAGGATCAGAAGAAGTAGAAGAATTCAATTTTTTGTAAAACAAGGATTTGCTTTTTGTGAATCATCGGAAGAAGAAGATCCAAGATCTCGAGATTGATCAACTGTCTTATTTTTATTTCTCTTTCGATTTCTTCTCTTTTGTACATTTTTATAAGATTTTCTTTCATCATCACTATTTACAAAGAAAGGTAAAGCAGCTGATTCGGCATTCGGCTTTGGCTGCATTTCTTCAGATTTGGTGGCTTTAGCACCACCATCCATGTCGTCAAAGGGTGCAGCATCAGTAACGCCATCGATGTCTTCTACTGGCTCGCTTGTTTTGTCCAGAATGTAATCTTCGGGCCTAGTAGAGTCTCCGCCTACTGGTATCCTACCGCTCCTAAGAGAGATAAAATCAGTTTGATCATGATAAAGAGAGTCGTCTGGAAATACCTGTGATTGGAGGGAGAACGTGATCAAATCCACCTTCTCTAACTTCATCTTCAGATTATTCGGATTCGGCTCTATCTGAGCAGGTATGGCAGACTTCTCTTTGACCAGTTCAGTAACATGAGTCTTGAACTCATCCATTTCTCGCCTAAAAGATGCATGCTGATCAGTAATCAAGTTAGCGAGGTATTCTAGAGCTGGGTTATCATGGAAGGGACCATGAGACCCGGATGAGTCGCCTCGGTGATACTGAGGCTGCTGCTGAGCTGACTGCTGCTGTGGATGCTGCTGATACTGAGACGGATAAGAGTTCTGCCTCCACTGAGTCTGCTGAAACCAACGAGGACCTGCATGCTGCTGAAACTCTCTGGTCTGCCCCATTGGTGCCTGCGGTAGCAGCTGGGAAGAGGCACCTCCTGTCGACCAACGAAAGCCATGAAAATCATGGCGGATCCCTGGTTGTTGCGGTCGATCATACCAAATCCCATTGACCTCAGTCAATGGCTCAGGCATCTCAGAATATGCTGGGGCATAGATGCCAAAGGTTGATCACTCTGATATACCACCATCTGAGTATCAGATGATGGTGTCTGAGGGATCTGATAATAAGCCGGAGACTGGTAAGTCGGCTCAAAATGCACATGGTATATGTGCTGAACTGATGGTCGCGGAAGTATGCCTCGGTCTCGGCTTTTCGTGTCAGCCTGTGATCTCGAAGACTTCACAGATTCAGTATGAATCTCTTGAAGGCACATGATTTGTGTCTTCAGATCACTTAGACATCTCTCAAGCTTGTCGATTTTATCGAGCTTGTCCAGATTCTAGTACTTTTTCTCAATTATTTCCATCTGATCCAACTTCTGACAAATGATCCCCATATCAGCTGATGAGGATTCAGTAGGTGTCAAAATAGTCGGAGTTGGATTCCCTTCAATGTGTGCCACTCGAGAGTGCTGGCGATAAGTTGGTGGCTTCATCTGGTTGTATACTCGAGTCTGAGACATCGTGGTATAGTTCTCTGCCATTTTCTCGTAAATGGCCTAGACTCGATCCTCATGCATTGAAAAATATGATCCACCACAAGCTGCGTTCACCAGTCCCTATAACTTCGGTGTCAGCCTGCTAAAGAAACTCTGTACAAAAGTGGGCTTAGAAAGGTCATGATGGGGACACCGGTCAATGAGCTCTCTGAAACAATCCTATGCTTCGTGGAACTGCTCGTTCCCGATCATGGTGAAATTACTTATCATGGCTCTAGCAGCATTCGTTCGACTGAGAGGGTAATACTTGTTCTGATAAGCTGTTCTCAGCTCCTCCCAGGTCGAAACATATCTCCCTAAGTGTTTCAGCCAGTAGGCTGCTCGATCAACAAGGGAGAACGGAAACACGATCAACTTGATCGTGTCCTCGTTGACTTGGGCATCGTGCACCGTGCTGTAGATAAGCTCGAACTCCTGTAAGTGCAGGTGCGGTTCCTCAGTAGAAAGCCCGTCAAACTTGGGCAACAGTTGTATCGTCTGAGGACGGAACTCAAAGTTCCCACGAATTACAGGGAGACGGATCCATCTATGAGTGGTAGTAGCTCCAGGGTTGTAGAGCTGCTGCATCGTGCAATTCGGATCTGCTCCATCTGGTTGGTCCTGGTCCTCAGGTCTTGGATGATCAACTCTTGGATTTTCAGCATCAGGATTGTTGCGTTGGGCTCGCAACTGGGTCAACTCAGCTCTGACATCGTTCATTATTCTCCCTTGCTCCCTAATCTGGTTTTGCATGTTCTCAAGAGAAGCAAGTAGACCGCTATTGATTGCAGCCTGATCAATCACGACCGAAGTGGATTGCGGTCCTTTTCCAGCCATAGTCTCTGGAAAGGAAAAAAAAATTTAGGTCAGGAAAGATCTTTTCAATGTTCAACTGCTGAAAGATTTCAGCTTCGTGGTCAGATTTCTCGTGAACCTCAGGTGATGATGATAAAGAATGAATAAGAGAAGGAATATGAGAAGAGTTTCCAGGGTCAGAGTCATGCCTGGAAGGAGAATGTTGTTCTGATTCTGGCTCGAACATGAGGTTCTCGCGAACCAAGCCAGGAGACGGGATCACGGAGGGAAGTGGATAGATCTCTGGTTCAAAGAGGGGGTTCTCTTGAACCAATCTAGATAGATGGGCACGAGTACGTGAGAGTGGTGCCGTAAGAGTCGGATGAAATGATCGTCTGCCCATCATCTCGAGATTAAGATGACAGCTGATTGATGAGATTAAGATCTGGAATATATAGGACTCAATTCACAAGTCAAACACAAAGCAAACACCGAATTCACCAACTCAACCCTAGTGATGACCGTAAGAGTTCGGTCGTTTATCTTTTCGATTTTAGGTTGTTTGGCAAACAACGTTCTCTCAGATTGGCTAGATTTGATAGGTGCCCGAGACTTCGATATCGTACTGTCCCAAGTTCTCACCATAACTCACCTAGTCTCAACCAGTATGGAAGTAAGTACGGACCGTTTTCGGCTACCTATGTTACTTGAGAACGGAGCCTTACACAGTGTCCTCTAAACCTTCCACTCTGCTAAGTGAACTCGGACCGTTTCTGGCTACCCGAGAGCACCCACTGAAGATAAGGTGAATAAAGACGTGAACTAAGTAGTATTTCGATAGAAGCCCAGACTCTGGCTCTACCTTATGTGTCATCTCTCTCTCTCGGAAAGTCTGGAGACGATATCTGATATGCACTTCGGGGGTTGCTCTCCCAAAAATAAGATGAGTCATTACGTTTCGTTTTAAGGTCCGATAGAAGTTAACAGTCCCTGTTTTAATTTTCGATTTTCACTTTTTTTGAGTATTTTCAGAGAAAAATCGTCTAACGTATTTTTTCATTTTTGAGATTGGCCCTATATACAAGCATCTAGATGTCGAATCCTAAGCAAGCATCTAAACTAAGCTACGATGCATAGATAAGGGGAAAACCACAAGAAATCCTAACAAGCACCTATTTCGAAAAAGCTGCAGAAAACCGTCGATAAAAATCGCGATCGAAAAAGCCGCGGTGGGTGCTCTTCCCCCCCAGGAGTACAACCCTGGTGAAACAGACCCTGAGAAGAAGATAGAGAGAGGTAGAAGTCGGGATGCCTTTACGAGGTTCCTTTCTACGATACTTTTTTTTATGTTTTTTTACAAGAAATTACAGAAAATTTCTGCAACTTTACGGTTCTCAGATATGCGGCTCAACCTGTGCTGCACAACTCAGAAACAAAAAGCCATAAGGTTAGAGATGTAAGATCGCAAAAATAAAATCTAATCCTAAGGTCTTCACGATCCTCCTAGCGCTGCCTCCCCGGCAACGGCGCCATCTGAAAAAGCACACCTGACCACTTGTCTTCTGAACCTGGAAAAGAATCAGAAAAAGATTTCGGTCGTCGCTGTATCGACCAGGTGATTTTTTACAGAAGAGATTAATTTCGAATTAATCTTCTTTATTTTATTTATACTCCTAAACAAATGTGTATAGTGGATTCGTACGGGAGTGTCGAACTTAGGGAGGCAAACTGTATTAAACTAGGGAGAATCGGTGTAAAAACATAGGAACTAGGTCTCCTAATTTTTTTTATTTTATTTTTAAGGAATTCTATGGACTCATATTTAATTTTATGAATTTTATATTATTTTTGTATTTTTAGGTATTATGTATTTTTTTATTATTAAAAAAATGTTTTTAATTTTTATTTGGTTTTATTTTGTTATTTTCATGTTTGTAATATGTTTTTAGGTTTTTATGGATTTTAGAAAATTTTTAAGATTTTTATGATATTTGGTTTATTTTTAATGGTGAAAATGAAGTTTTTCTTAAAAAAAACTGTGACGTTTTTATGATTTCTCAAATTTAAAATAATGTGGAAATATTTTTCTTGTATTTTCTTTACAAAGTAGATGAAATTCTCTTCAAAATGATAGGTTGTGTGTTTTTGGGAGGTTTTTAATGAATTAGTTATGAATTTGTGAAGTTTTTATCAATTTTGTATTTTTTATTGATTTTAATATTTTTTTATTTTTAAAATCGTATTTAATACTGTATATTACGTAAAATATAGTATTTTGGAGTATTTTTATGTATTTTTATATTTTGATTTTTATTTATTAAGTGGATGGTATGTATAGTGATTATTATACAGTATACAGGTATTGGTGTAAATGTGCAGGAAATATAGAGTGTTACATGCAATTGAGCAGAATGTTGAGTTTGTATGCAAAATTACCAGAAGCAAATTCTATTCACGTGATCTACCTGTAGGAGTCTCGTTTGTGATATAAACAAATCACAAGGGAGTTCCTGTAAAATATTCCAGTGACTCACATGGTGAATCACATGATTCAGCTTTGCTTGGACCTGCGTATAACCAGCAGCAACTCTGAGGATATCCCTGCAAATACACCACTAATATATCTCAACGCACGCGTGAGGCGCACGTGAGTTAGGCAAATGGTTGGGCGGTTGAATGCCTTGGTGTAGATGCGTAGCGTAACGGAGACAGTTTGATCTGAATACGATCGACGGTCCCCAATAGATCTAGAAACCAAAAAGTTTTTCCCAATTTGTTGCAGGTGACGACCCATTGAGATTGAATCTCGATTTAAACGTCCATGCACTATTTGCAGACAATGACGAATTTCCAACAACAGGAGTTGTTCTTCTCGCATTAATCAGCTTCATGCAATGGTTCTCAAGGTGCTTCCCATTTTAATTTCGAATTGCAAGTTCGTAAAGCTCTAGCGATTATACTCTGATGAAGACGATCAAAGATGATCGGTTCCGCACCAGCGAGCCGAGCTTCAAGTAGAAATTCTGATCTGAATCATTTCAGATTAATCCAGATCTGCAATTGAAGTAGAGGAATTCCTTTTCACACGAGCTGCTCGACGGATTCCGATGTCTGGCTTCTTCCGGGTTCTAGTCCTGCAGAGTACTGCTCGGGTATAACTGGTCTTCTCGATTTGCACGCAGATGCTTAGTAGAAGCCTGATCTGCCCTTCAATCGGTGAGGATTTTCGCTTCTGCAAATATGCTAATGACTCGAGCGTATAGGCTCGGTCCCAACGGGAAACGGAAAGGTAAATGTCAATGCCTTAGCGAGTAGTGTTGGAATGGAACATCTACCTCTGATCACCGTAAGCGATTAGAGAGGACAACAATGAAGGATAGAATACTAAATGGAAGGATCAGAAGAGAAATGGAATTGGGTATGTGATCAGAAAAATTGTGATATCGATGTGGACATAAAGTTGAGAAGAAGGGAGAGATTAGGAGGAAACAGGGAGGGATTATGATGAGAAGGGAATAAGAAACGGAGGGAGGAGGAGACGAGATAGAAGCCTAACCTGGAAGTAGTAGTGGAACTGCCTGCAACGGAGCTCGAGCGAAGCTCAAGGGTCCTCGCCTCGATGCGGCGGCTACGCAGAGGCTCTCGTGCACAGCGGAGGGAAGCTCTCGCCGGCGGCTAATCGCGCCTATCCCACCCTCTCGACCTCGCTCGACGGCGACAATCGGAGTCCTGTCACGACTCTCTCTCTCTCTCTCTATCTCTCGCCGGAAATCGGAGGGATTGAAGGTAGCAAATGGCGGATGGGTTCGGGTTTGGGGAACGGAGGCCTTAAATAGGTGTGGCGGGATGCGGGCACCGGAGAGGGGTGATGGGAAACGGGCGGCAGTTGGAGGAACGGCCAACGGCCGGGGCGTTAGGCCGTTGGCCGGAGGAGGAGAAGAGGAGGAGAAGAGGGAGAAGAGGCGGCGGCGTGGGAGGGAGTATCGGGGAAGAAGAAGAAAAAGAGTAAAGGTAGAGAGAAGGAAAGAAGAGAGAGAGGAAATAAAATTTAAAAAAATAACTTATCTAAATTAGAATAATTAATAATAAATATTAACGTAATTAATTAAATAATTAATTTCGTAATTAATTAATAAATAAATAAATAAATAAAGTAAATAAGGTAATTAAGTATATAATTAAATAATTAAGAATGTAATGAAGTAATTAATTATTAATAAATTAATTAAATAAATAATTTAAATAAATATATAAATAAAATAAGTAAGAATTAGGGTCAATTATTAATCTTATTAAGGATAGAGAGGAATATGGAGTGAAATAAATCTCCATCCAAAATGGGCAGAACTCGGCAAGAGAGTTTTCTCGATCTAGGTGAGGAAGAAGAAGCAGGGAGTCCTGAGGGTGGTTCACGGAGTCTGAACCATGCACATGGGAATCACCCTGAATTATTGGAGATGTTGAACTGGAGGAGTCGGATGTGTGTGTTGACAGAGTCCTGACTTAATCGTTCTGGAGTCATCATCTCGAGTTGGAAGAAGGATATGGTGATGAACAAGAAACAAATGGAGTGTAAAACAATAGATGGCTCACGATGAGCGGGGTCAAGAAGGAAGTAAGAAAAGAAGACTGACAAAAATGCGCAAGTGTGCAGGACTTTTATCTTTGAAACTAATCTAATCAAACAAACACGATACAAATTTGGATTCACCTTCTCAACCCGATGTAAAGACATAAGAGTTCGACTATTTATATCTTTTCAATTTTTGGGTTATTGATTCAGACAAAAAGTTGTCACGAGTCCTTATTGGATAGCCTTAGAGAAGAGCGCATACTGCAAGGAAAGTATTCACGTACTTGTTCCACCTCTTTTGTATCATATGATCTGCACTTTTTGAGATCTTTAATACCGGTCCTGGGTGGCTACTCAGCCAAAGAAAAGAGAGAGGAAGCTGATAGGCGAGACCACTACTTCCCTCGCAAGCATGGTACTCGGATGAAAACCGATGAGACAGGCACACCCGTGAGTGTGTGTCCAAAGCTCAATACTTCCGACCAAGTCGGATGCTCCACACAAGGCAGGAACATCATAGTCGAGAGGTCCCTACTCGGTCACATACGCTAGAAGCACTGATACTTCATGGGTCCCAGGAGTTAGTTGAGGCAGTTGATGAATCCCTGATTCGCACTCTTTATTCTTTTATTTTAGCTATTTTTCTTGGCAAAACATCATGTAAATATTTGTAAATACAATAATTTAGAAAATTGCATGCATGTGTTAATGTTGCGTATTTAGCATGCATCTTTCTACAAAAAATAAAAAGAATAAAGGAAAAGAAAAAGAATGAATTGTTTAGAATAAATACAGAGTGACCCAAACCTCAAGAGAAGGTCAAGCTTTGACCTGATCGCAAAATAAAATAAGTAGAGAGAGATATGGCTCACTTTGTATTGTATATATTTTACCCATATTTATACATACATATTTTTGACAAAATAAAATTAAAGTCTTATTTTTACACCCTTGTACATATTTCTAAAAATTACATAAAAATCAGAAAAAATTAAATAAAAATAAAATCCTCCATGCATTGTACAAAACACATGTGTACCTATGTGATAAGCGTTCCGAACGACTAAGGTAAAGGTACAGAAATAGGTCGTTGCGACCTCGGTCGCTCAGATTCGCTAAATCAAGAAAAATGAACCACTCGCGAAGAATAAAATCAATCAAGACGAAGAAGCGGTCCTGCTATGTGATTAACCTGGTATAGCACCCAGGGTCGAACTCAAGGAGCACGGGTTGGCCGAGAGGCCTACGAAGTAGTAAAAATAAAGAAAATAAAAGAACAAAATATTTTTAGTGGTTTTTAATTATTTTTATATTCTTTTGGATTTTTAATATATAAAGAAAATAAGAAAAGCAAGGAAGAACACAATTCAAAAAATTATTTCAAGCACCAAAAATCAACCAAAAATCAAAACAAAAATATTTTTATGTGTTTTATATTTTTTATGTTTTTTGTGATTTTTTGATAATTTTCTGATGTTTATTTCTTTTTCTAAAAATCAAACAGTAGCTAAAAACAGTGGTACTGTCCAGCCAAGCCAAAAGTCCCTAGATAAAATATCTAAGGGCCTTAAAATGGCCTAAAGGTAATTTTCTTGTAAAGTAGGTAAAACAAGGAAAATTTAGGTACCAAGTTTATTATTTTTGGGTTTTTAATTTATTTACTAGAATTTTTATGGGCTTTTTGGTGTTTTTAAGTTTTTAAGGTTTTTAAGCAACGAAAAATAGCCAAAATTGTCTAGAAAATCAAACACACTAAACTAAACAGTAGACAATTTTTATAGAATTTTTAGGGGAGTTTTTATATTTTTTGTGAATTTTCAAGTTAAACAGTAACGAAAATGAAGGTTTTTGAATTTTTAAAAATAGCAAACAAAATCAGAAATGTCCTCAAAAATCCGTGAAAATCTTACACCATGGCAGGAGCCATGTGTCAAATTCTCATTGGATTTGGAAGTGATTTGATATCTTATTCAAAAATAAAAAGAGGGTACTGTGCACAGGGACTGAAATGCAAATACCCAAAGTTCTGGGGGTCCCGGTGCAATTAACCCAGCGAAACACGCGCCACGCACGTGCCTGGTGCACTCAAGGACCTAAATGTAAGAAAAATAAGTCCCGAGGACTTATTGGTAACACGTACCAAAAGTTCAGGGGCCTCACTTGCAAATTACCCAAGAAATATCGCACATGTGTAAATCAATCAAGCACAGGGGTATAAGTGCAAATATCTAAAAACTTTCATTCATTTCATAACAACCAGAACTACAAGGGCATATGTTGCAAATAACCCAAAATATCACGTGGCGAAGCACGTGTCCACAACATGCAAGGGTATAAATGCAAATAACATGAAGCTTAGGGTCCTCTATGCAAATAAACCTAAAACTAAACAACTAATTTAATTATTTACAGGACTAATATGAAATAAAACAAAGATAAGGGCCTAAGGGTAAATTACCCTTTATTAACCGGAGCGGCTGGATGACTGCCACGTGTAGGTCTGACGGTCCAGATGGGGGCGGCTCTCCAGCGCTGGGACTGCTCTGACTGATCCAACGGTCGAGGCCAGGACACGTGTGGATCTGACGGTCCGGATCGAACTCCCCAGATCTGACGTCAAAGGGCGCTCCAGGAACCAACGGTGGAGATGGCGTCTGGAGCTGGAGACTGATCCAACGACGCTGGAGGATGCTGGAAGAACTGGTCCCCAGCGAGCTTCGCCGGGCTCGTGCGGGCGTTGGGCTCCTCCTCGGAGCGCTCTGATGGTCGGAGAAGAAAGCTGGTGCGCTCCTGCGTCTGCTGCGATGCTCTGATGATCGGCCCGAGCTCCGCTGAGCTCGGGGGCGGTCGGCGGAGCTGGGTCTCCTGGCCTGAATGTCCAAGCCCTCAGATGGGCTCGGTGGGACCTGCAAAGTGGCTCAGAAGACTCGCGGGTCGAGGGCAAACTGCCTCGACCCGACCCGGTTAGGCGATGTGGAGGTGGCTGGTGCGTCGGGACGGCGGGCTCCGGCGAAGGTGGTGGACGGAGGAGCCCGGTTCCCAGCTCCTGTGCGAGCTGGGTTGGGTGAGTGGGTGCAGAAGGTGAGTCGGGAGGAGGTGAAGATGTGGGTCGGTTCTGATGATCGAGATGGGTGGCTGGATGATCGGAATCGAAGAAATACGTCGACGGCGAAAATTGGGCGTAACTGGAAATCGAAGGAAATGGGAAAGCTAAATGGCTACCTGAATGGTCGAAGAGACTGTGGCGGAGCTGGGGGAGCTCCCGGTCTTGGCCTCAAGGGACGTCTCGGCCCGAGGCTCGAAGCTCGCTCAGGTGGCGGAGCTACGGTGGCTACGTCGCCGGATCAGTGGATTCCTCCTCCTCTCCTCGCTGCAACAGGTGGAATCGCTCGCTGTCACTCTCGCAGTCTCTCTGGAGCTCACAGGGAAGGAGGCGAATGACCAAAGATGGAGAGAGAAGGTGGCGGAGCAGCTGCTTTATAAGGCTAGGGGTCCGAGAAGAATGGGTCCGGGCAAACTCAGGAGCGCGCGGATCCCGAGGGAGCGGCTCTGGTGAGGATGTCGGATGCACGGCGAAGGATTCGGACCCGGGGTTTGGCGGATTGGTGATCAGGTCGAGCGGGTAATAATTGGAGAAATCGGGTCCGCTGCTCAGACCGTGGGAAGTGGTCCTGGGGGGGCTAGTTGACCGGGCGGTCAACATCCCCAGGACCCAATGGAATCAGGCCACGTGGCTAAACTTTGAAGCTCAAAAATAAGGTAGCAAATGGCCGATTTTGCAAAAACTTAAAACATGAATTATTTTTATTTTATTTTTTTTCTATTTTTTGGTGATTTTTAATTAATTTTTGGAAATAAAAATAGGCTATATACATAATATGTACTAGATATAGGTATATACAATATATATAGGGTTTTGATTTTTGATTTTTATATATTATTTTTATACAATTTTATCCTTATTTTATATTTTATTTATTTATAGAATAAAATAAGGAATAAAAAGGTATTTTTATTTTATTTTTATTATTTATGTACATAGGTAAAATAAATATATATATACATCTATATACATGGTATATGTACAATGTATTTTTGTATTTTTAATTTTTCTATTTTTATTTTGTTTTACTTTTTAATTGTTTTTATTTTATTTATTTGCAATATATAACATAGACTATTTACAAAAATTATAAAAATTACTTTTATATATTTACAAAGCTAAATAAATATATAGGTGTGGTTTATGTACATGATGAAAGGAGGTATTTTTGATCTTTTTGATTTTTAACTTTTTATTTTGTTATCATATTTTTATAAATATATACAAGTATTTACAAGCATATTTTTGGGTGAGGAAAATATAGTTTTATTTATTCGCACAAATATTTACACCTGAGCCCCTATCTCCCTCTACTTTGGCTTTTATGCGGTCAGGCCCATACTGAGCCCTCCCTTGGGTTAGGTTGCTCAATATTTATTCTAAATATTTCCCTCTTTTTCTTTTTAATCTTTATTCTTTTATTTTTGCACAAAAACATGCTAATTATAGGTTTTTACACAATGCATGCTTTTGGTAATTATTTATATTTACATATATCTACATGCATTTGCAAAGGTTTTTGTAGCTAAATATAAGAATAAAGAGTGATGAATGGGTATTCATCACTATGACTTCCACTATTTATTGAATACTATTAATTATAAAAATAAAAATAAAATAAAATTTATTTTATACTCCAAAAATTATTTTGTAAATAAATAAAATATAAATTAGGTATTTATTTAAAAAATAAGATAATAAAAATATTTGTACATAATACGTAGGTATATTATACCTGTATAGAATACAATATATTGTATATACAATAATTTATTTTTCATAAAAATAATTAAAAATCACAGAAAAATACTTTGAAAAAAATAAACATTTTTTAATTTTATACACTTTTAACATTTAAATTCATTTATTATTTTTAATTAATTATCTTTATTTAACTCCATATTTTGTTTTCTAGTGTCTTTTGTCCTTTTCCTCTGCCGCTTATGATTGGCCCACCTCAGCAATGTTGACGGTGGTCAACTAGTCCCTGCCTTCTCTTTTTCTCCCAAATTAGGTTGGCTCTGATATTTGCCCATTTTTCGTGACCCGACCCTCCCATCTTCCCCTCCGATTTCATGCCCCGACTAAGGAGCGCGGATCCCTAATCAACGCCCGATCTTCATCCTGTTGATCCACGCCTCGGTTCGCGGGCTTCATTCCAATCTTCCCAGACCTACCATACCTATAAAACATGTGCTCCCCGTCCCCTTTTTCACCACCTTCAGTTGCTCCACCACCTCCGTTGCACCTGCCTTTTCTTTTTCGAAGTGATAGTACAAGAGGGAGAGAGTGAGTGGGGCATTTGGAGTGTTGCATCCCCCAGGTCCGACGAGATTCGTCTCAGCTCCGCCATAAGGAGCTCATCCTCTAGACGCGCTGCCCATCGAGGCTATCACCGTCGTGGACTTCGTCCACCACCCCCAGGCGACTGCATTCACTCTTAGGTACTCCCGCCACCCTTCATTTCCAGTTCGAATCGATCATTCACTCGCATCGTATCTCACTACGATGACCATATCACTCCCCTGTTCGCCGCCTCATTCCGACCCTCGTACGCCCTCACATGTCTCTCCTCCTTTTCTCCGTTGCACTACGCAATCTCCCCCTTGATTCCAACCACCGGGTCGGAATCGAGCAGCAGGTCGACTCCTCCACCCCACCGGAGACCTGGTCCATCCACCTCTCCCCTGTTTTCAAGAAACATTGGTGCTCTAATCGTTTGTTAGAGCCCCCTCTCCGACCACGCCTGTTATCTTACATGTTGGAGCACCTAAGGACCTCATCTGGAGGTTCAAGAGCCAGGAACAACAACTCCAGAATCCCACTCCACTCCAGGACTTCTCCTTGGTCCTGGACCCTTCTAAGCATCACAACAGTTGCATATCGATGATGAATCCTTTATTCTCACGCTTCATTATTTTATTTCAGCCATTTATCTTAGCAAAGCATGATGTAAATACTTGTAAATACAACAACTTAGCATTCAACATGCATTTGTTAATATTGCATAATTAGCATGTTTTATGCAAAAATAAAAGAATAAATTAAAAGAAAAAGTAAGGAGGTATTTAGAATAAATACGGAGTGACCCAAACCCCAAGAGAAGGTCAAGCCTCGACCTGATCAAAAGATAAAATAAGTAGAGGGAGATAGGGTTTACTTGGTGTTGCACATATTACCTATATTTGTAAATAATTATTTTTCACAAAATAAAACTAAATTATTATTTTTATTCCCTTATATATATTCATAAAAAAACTATAAAATCAAAATAAAAATAATTAAATAAAAATAAAAATTGAAAATAAAATCCTCCCTTTATCGTACAAAACACATGTTTATGTATTACATCCTCTATTTATTATATACCTATAATTAATTCACAAAAATAAAACAAAAATTATTTTGTACTCCTAAAAATATGTTGTAAATAAATAACATATAAAATTGGGTTATTTGTGTAAAACTAAAATAATAAAAATAATTGTACATTGTACACAGGTCTATTATACATGTATATAATACTATATATTGTATATACACTAATTTATTTTTCATAAAATAATTAAAAATCACGGAAAATTCTTTGAAAAATATTAAACATTTTTTATTTTATATACTTTTTAATTGAAATTCATTTATTATTTTCCATTTAATTTTCTTTATATTCTTCTCTGTTTTGTCCTGTAATCTATTTTGTCCTTATCCTCCGTCGCTCGTGATTGGTCTAGGTCAGCTATGTTGACCCCGATCAAATTACCCCCCCGACACCTTTTCCTCTCGGACCGGGTCTGCCCTCTTTCACTGATTTTTCTCGACCCAATCCGATCGACTTTGCCCTCGACCAGTGGCTCCGATTAGAGAGGGTGGATCCTAGACTCACGCCCAACACCAATCCCAGGGATCCAACCTTCAATTTGAGCGCCTCCACTCCATCTTTTTCGGACCTTGCTAACTATAAAGCCTCCTAGAGCAGCTCCTTCTTCCGCATCTTTGGTCGCCGCTCTTCGTCCGATGAGCTCCATCGACCTCCAGTGAGTGACAACGTGTGAGAGGGCTTCGTGCAGAGAGGTGCTTGAGCCAAATAGCCTCTGATCCGGCAGTTCCTCCGTCGTGCTCCGCCGTGAGGTGGGATAAGACTCTAGGCCCATCGACCCATCGATGCCATGACACCCGAAGGTCCCCGACCTCTAGCTTAGACGACTCCAGCCATCAGGTACCTTAGTTTTGTAGGAATACTTCATTTGATCTGAACTTTAGATTCACAATAGAGCTTCATCACCGATCTCCGGTCACCTTGGCCAGAGCATACCCAGGCCACTCCGAGACTTCAACCATCTTCACCAAACTCCTCTCCACGTTCTTCGCCCCTCCATTCACCTCGTTCTTCCTAGGAACGAGACTTAGGCCCTCCTCTGCCGCCGCTTCACCGAAGGGTCACACAACGACTTACCAGCCACCATTTTCATGCTTTAACGGGTCAAGGAACTTTGCCGTCGACCTTTATGTTCAACTATGTAGGTTATAACACCCAAGGACCTCATCTGGAGGTCGAAACATCCAAGCACAGCAGCTCCACGTCGTCATGCTTCGTCAAGACCTCCTCCTTGGTCTTGGTCCCTTTTGAGACCTCCAGCCGCTGCAGACTATCATCGGATGTTTCCCCTATCACAACAGCTCCTGGCGACGCGTCTGCCGTACGTCTTGGCCAATCAAAGCTCATCGGAGGCGAGTTCTTCGACGTTCTTCCAAGCGCCTTCTCTACCATCTGATCGAGGCTTCTTCTAGGTCTAATCGCCACCTTTTAGTCTCGAGGAGCCTCGACCATTGGATCCATCTAAGGATCAAGCTGGAGTCGTTCATCATCGAAGGGGTATCCGCGGATCTCGACTGTCCATCTTTAGTAGAATGCCCTCGACCGTTGGATAGATCTTGATAAAGGGTAATTTGCACTTAGTCCCTTCTTTGTTTTGCTTTTATTAGTTAGTCCTGTAAATATTTATCGTAGTTCAAAGTATCTTGAACATTTTGCAGTTAGGCCCTTGTAGTTTCTTATATTTGCATTTAGGTCCTCTGTGTGTGAACTCACGTGCAGTCCCACGTGACATGCTAGGTTATTTGCATTCGATCCCCTGTACTTTATGGATGTTATGTTTTGAATGAAAAGTTTTTAGAAATTGTTTTTATACCCCTGTAAGGCTTTCTCGCGTGTTGTGTACGTGTTTCCCTGGATAATTTGCAAGCGAGCTTTTTGAGTATGTTATTATTTGGCCCATGAACTTTACTGTAACTACAAGTAGGTCCTTATAACATGTGTGTCCCTTAAATACCAAATTGATCCTGAAAATTCTATAAAAATTATTGTTAGCACCTACTAACACGTAATGTTTATGGTAATTTTTGTGGGTTAATTAGTATTGTTTATTATTTTCTAAAAATCAACAACCTTAAAAAAGTGTTCTGTCTATTTTAGAAAATACATAAAAATTCGAAAAATCCCTTTAAAAATTCGTCAAAAATTCTCTTGTGTGTATTTTTTTGTGATTTACCTTCTGTTCCAATGTTGGTTTGAAAACCCTTGTAAAACACTAAAAATCACAAAAGACCTAAAAACTTATAAAAATAAAAAAAATCTAAGAAAAATAAAAAAAATTATAATTTCAATTCTTGTTTGTAGCTCTTTTTATTTATTTTATCATAAAATTATAACCAGGACTTTAGGGCATTTTAACTATTTTTAACTTACATTATTGTCTTGGTTGTGCACTATTTTTAGTTCTAGCCCTTGTTTGATTTTAATAAAATCATAAAAAAATTCAGAAAAATCCCAGAAAATTACAAAAAATACTGTAATATTTCAAAAACTCACAAATATTTTTATTCTGAATTTTTAGCATTTTTAGCCTTAAATAAAAATTCGCAAAGCTTGATTGAGTGCATTGTTTCCTTAGTTGCTTGTTTTTATTCCTAAATTAAAAATTATAAAAATTTGTAAAATTAAAAATCGTAAAATATGCATTTCCTTTTCTGAATTATGACTACTTTGTAAGATTTCTCATGCTCCTTGTGTTCGACCCTAGTTGCTATACCAGGTTAAAATAAATAGAGGAGACCACTGACATAGGTTTGAGTGCTTCGATTGTTTTATTTATCTTTTTGATTGTGTGGTTCTCTTTCTTTTTCTTAATTGAGCATTGTCCTTGTGATCCAGGTCGCAACAACCCTTTGATTTATCTAATTCCCTAACCTGTGTCGCTCGGACCACTCATCAAAATGGTGTCGTTGCTGGGGAGCATGACTTAGTAGCCGCTTTTTAAGCTTTTTGCTTATTTTTACCTCTATTTATTATAACTATTTTCTGATCGATTTCTATTTCACTTTTTATATGAGGGAACCGCCGAGGACACTTTGGAGGAGACTCGCACCTGAGGAGGAGCAGGAGAAGAGCATGAGTTAGTTATATTAGATAGAGTAGAGTTGATTAGTTTATTTTCAGAAGAACATTTATTATTGTAATATTTGAGACACTTGAACTCTCTTCTTGGACACTTGATCTTATCGGGGTCTGTTTCACCCTGCAACGGTGTGCTCGGGGGACCTCACCGAGTTTTCCGTGGATTTGTTTTTATCACATTTTTCTTTCTATTTTATTCTTGCAGATTTGGCCCTTAGACTTAGGATTTTTATTGATTGTAACATAAATAATTTAAGGCCCAATCCTTTATAGATTGCTTGCACCTATAGAATGTAATTCAACCTTATTAATATTTCAAAATAAAAAATTTATCTTGATAGCTTGAGAGGTCACGTGTCGCTAGAGGTCATATACAATGCGTGCAGGATCCGTTGTGGCGGACACCGATTGACCTCTGAGGCCGAACTTAGATCTCTCTATCTGATCAGTTAGCTATTGTTCTTCACAGTCATTAGAAATTGCTCGTCTTAAGGCTTATTTCTTTGTGCATCATATAGTAAGTTTCTTTTCAGTCTTTTAATTTATGTGCGGATCACCCTACATGTAGAGTGCTGGCGACAGGTATACATCTCTATCTTTGCATGCATCATAGTGTTGGATTGCGCATCAACTTTTTTGACTTCTCCCCCTATTTTTGGACTTAAAATAAATCAGGAGATTGAAAAATTCATTAGGCGTTTCTTTCATTTTAAAAATACCTAAAAAAGAGAAAATCATAAAATTGGTAGTGCTAATGCAAACTTGACTAAAAAATCCACCTCATCTAGAAATATTTGTTTTGGGGGGCGTCACCCCCTCCTTGGATGGTTTGTATGTAGCAAGAGAGTGACCCGCACACTAGGGTAGAGCCATACCTGAACTTCCTTCAGACTACTGGTCTGATGGTTAGTCGTTCTCCATTGAGGATTTCACCTAGTAGCTGATAATTGGTCCGAGACTTCCTTAGTAGATTGGGCAGATCGGGTAGCCGGTAAATGGTCCACACCCATACTGGCTGGAAAAGATCTAACTATGGGATTGGGCCAGTCTCCTTGGAGCATCGAGTTCCTACCATCTAACTTAATCGCTCTTATAGACTGATTGATCACCTAAGATAAAATTGACAAGATTAACGACCGATCTTTTACGGTCATCAACCTAGTGTTGAGTAGGTGAATTGGGGGTTTGACTTCTTATCTTGTTTGCATTCCAGATCGCATCACACTTATCCTTCTATCACGATGATGGGAAGTAGGTCCTTTAGGCTGCCATTGACAACACCACTCTTGAGCACTCCTTCCCATTCATCTAGGGTAGTTTCGGAGAGCCTAGACTTACTCTCCGAACCTGAGTTGACTAACACCCTGTTCCCCCTCGACTACCCTTCTTCCACCTATCCTGAGGGGCCCGAGCAGAGTCCAGCACAAATTCATGTTCATTTGATGGCACCTGAGTTCAGGCCTTTTGCATTTGCAGAGACCCGCGAGATGGCCAGCAGCAAAGGTCGCATCGATGAGCAGCCCTAGGGTTCTATTTATGTTCTTGATCATGGCGACATCAACAACACATTCCAAACCTCCCTAGAGATGATGTAGAAACAGATTAGAGATCATGGGGCATTTATGAAAGAGGTACGCAGAGAACAAAGATGAGAGCCGCAACGACCATCCAATGGAGGCATACCAGCAGCTGGAGGAGGAGTAGACAGACACCCAGAGGATCAGCCAGAGCAGAGACAACCACGACCGATGAGACAGTCGCACAACCCTGGTGCAACTCTCACTCATCGATGGATTCAGCTCCCTGAGATTCTGGGTGACTTCAAGCTCGCCCCCCAGATGATCCAAGTACTGCCCAAGTTCCATGGGCTAGCCACCGAGGAGCCGCATCTGTACTTGCAAGAATTCAAGATGATCAACAGTACAATCCATGATAGATTCATGGACGAGGACACCATCAAAATGACGACATTCCCTTTCTCCTTGGTTGACATAGTAGCGTACTAGATGAAGCATTTGGGGAGATATGTTACTACTTGGGAGCATCTCCAGACCGAGTACTTGAACAAGTAGTATCCACTCAGCCAGACTAATGCAGCCAGAGCTCTGATCAACAACTTCAAAATGATCCCCAACGAGTAGTTCCATGAGGCATGGGATCGATTTTGTGAGCTCATCAATCGGTATCCACACCATGAGATTTCCAAGCCCAACCTATTTTAGAATTTCTTTTGTGGGATGCCACCGGAGCTGCAGGGGCTTGTCATTGCCTCGTGTAAAGGGCCCTATTTTGCAAAGGATGAGGACCAGGTATGGTCCATTTATGAGGAGATGGCTGAAAACTATATAGTGATGTACCAGACCCGTGTCTACACATAGGGGAAGCCCCTTCCACATGCTGTTTCCTATCAAAGGATAGCACGGGGTGATGCAGGTTCATCTATTTCATCAGCAGCAGCACGGGCAGATTCTTCAGCAGTTGACATGGGGATTATTAGTGAGAAGTTGGACCGCATAGAGATTATAGAGAAGAAGCAGTTCCAGGGCATGACACAGATAGACCAGTTGGCACAGACTCTGAGTGACCTGAAGACCCATATCTTGTGTCTCCAAGAGGCACATACGGCTTCAGGTCACAGGCTGATCATAGCAGCAACAACTCTTCCCATCCACCTGCCCAGTACCGTCAGATTTACCATATTCAGGCAGAGCGGGTTCAACAGTTGCAGCAATAATCTCAGCCACCACTATCTCAGGATACTTAGATGGTGGTGTATCAGCATGATCAGCCCATGGCAGTTCTTCCCCCTCCCCGTACGAGCAGGAGCCGTTGATGGAAGTCAACGAGATTTGGTATAACCAGCAGCAACCCGGGATCCACCGTGATCATCCCGGATTCAGGTAGTCTACAAGTGGCACCTCATCCCAACAGCAACCTCCATCTTAGGGCGGTCCGAGCAGTCTGCAGCCGCAGTAGCCCCAATACTCCCAGCCATTACACCATTACCAGCAGGGTCCTCGTCCCTACCATCAGGGACAACAGTGGAGGCAGCAGCAGCTGCAGCAGTACACTCAGCCTCCTCCACAACAGTACCAACAGAGCCAGCCTCATTTCCAGCGAGGCAATCCATCTGGTTCTCATGGACCCATTTATGAGAACCCATCCCTTGACGATCTCGCATACCTACTTCCATACCAGCAGGCATCCTTTTGGCAGGAGATGGACGAGTTCCGACAGGAGACGAGGGACATCATACTGCCATACATGCTCAGGTCGAGCCCAATTTGAACAATCTGAAGAGGAAGTCTGAGCAGGTACAGTTCACAGAAACCACAACTCCTAGTGACTCCTAGGATGATATTCTTCCTATATATTTGATGCTGATTTTGTGACACTTAGGAGAGGTAGGATGCCAGCCGATGACGCCTCATCTGAGCGATGACCACAGGATGGTACGGGAGCACTAGACGATGTGGATAGAAGTGCTGATGTTGCTAATGATGTTGATGACATTGGTACTGACACCATCAAGGACGTTGATCCAACCAACAGTACTGAGGTCGTCGTATCTCCAGATACAGTCGGTGGTACTGATGCCACCATTCTACCTGATGTTGAGCCCGAGCACGGTGTTGATGCCGCGAATACTGATGCCATGGGTGGTACTGATGCCACCAATTCTATTCCAGTTGTGTTTCCCCATGTTATTGTATCTCAGGATAGTTTAGAAAAGACCAAAAAAATCAATAAAGGAAAGGTTTCTTCATCTACTTCGAGTCCATATGTGTTGCATGCTGATCTTGGTATGGGCTCCATTCCATCATAGGCATAGGAACCTCTTCCTAACCCTCTATATGATGAGGTCCCAGCCATCCCCTTCCCTCAGGCTCTCCGCTTGGCGAAGGAGAATAAAAAAGAAAATCCTAAAAAGACCCAACAGTTAGAGTTCAACCATCAGATGATAGAGAGATTCCATATCTAGCTGACTCTACAGGAGGCACTTGAGCACATCCCTCTCTTACAAAAGAACCTGAGAGAGAGAGACCTTCGTCCGCAAGAAGAGAAGGAACCATAATGTAGAGATCCATGTGCCCACTCGTGCTACATGCTTCGTGATTCAGAGTAGGACAATATTAGACAGTGTCTCGATCAGACTCTATTAGACAGCGTCTCTTCCATCAACCTACTTCTGGCAGCCTTACTCGATCGATTAGAGTCTGGCCCTCTTCGACAGAGCAGGACAATCCTTCAGTTTGCTGATAGATCTGTCAAGAGGTCAAAGGGGTTATTGAAGGACGTGGTCATCACAATTCAAGGCCTGAAAATCCCGCTGGACTTTGTTGTATAGCACATGGAGAACCCTGAGTATGTGACAGATACCCCCATCATTCTAGGACGTCCATTCTTATCCACAACCAAGGCGGTGTCCGATCTTGATAGTGGGAAGGTATACATTTGCGTCGAGGGTGAAAGTGTACAAATAGAGATGATCGATGAGACCAGAGCACGAGATTCAGCTTGCTCAAAGCAGTTCAGCGATACAGAGCAGATGATAGATGGAGAGCGAGAAATCCACCAAGAGTGTGATTTTGTGATTACAAATGACGAAGTAGTTTGGTCTAACCCCGTATAATGGACTCTTATCTCACCTTCAGACTTTATAGATCTACAACTTTCAGCAGATGAGAGTTTAGAGAGCACATTCCTCGCCGAGGACACATTCGAGACTGACGACCGCATTTAGGAGAGAGAAGAAGATTATGTTTCTTGTGATTCTAATTCAGATCCCTCAGATTCAGACATAGATTGGGCCGAGTTTGATGAGCTATTGCCTTGTCTGATTCCTGCAAAGCCAACAGTTAGGGTTGAGGATGAGCCAACATTGATTACAGACACACCAACAGGGCCATCTTCACTAGATTTTCATGATCAGCGAGAGTTCTCCCATTCAGATATGGTTGCCTTCACGTAGACATTCCAGAAGCCAGATTTGCCAGCTCCCAGTTGCCTAGAGTCGAAGCCCTTGCCAGAATTGCTAAAGTATAGATTCCTTGCGGGTGAGCATGAGACGTACCCAGTCATTATCTCAGTAGATTTGACTGGAGAGCAAGAATCTCATCTGATGAAGGTTCTTGAAAGAAACTGCAAGGCAATAGGATGGAGCATAGCTGATCTCCAAGGGATAAGTCCAGCCCTGTGCTCTCACCATATCTATCTCAAAGAGGATGCTAAGCCGTTGTTTGAGTTCCAGTGATGGCTGAACCCGAACCTTCGAGAAGTGGTCATGAAAGAGATATCAAAATGGTGGAGCATCGATTTTATCTACCCTATCTTCGACTCCAAGTGGGTTAGTCCATTACATGTGGTGCCAATGAAGATGGGCATCACTACAGTTGTGAGTGAGTCTGGAAAGGAGATCGCTACTCGGTTACCCACTTCTTGAAGGGTCTGTGTCGACTACAGACGATTGAATCAGGCCACCAAGAAGGATCATTTCCCGCTGTCTTTTATTGATCAGATTATTAAGAGGCTAGCTAGGAAAAGTCATTACTACTTCTTTGGCGGGTACTCCAACTAAATCCAGGTGGCCATAGCGCCCGAAGATCAGGACAAAATGACATTCACCTGTCTATTTGGATATATGCTTTTAGACGGATTCCCTTTGGTCTATGTAACGCCCCAGAGACATTCCAAAGGCGCATGTTGTCTATCTTTTCAAACGTGGGGGGTGATTGCTTGGAGGTCTTCGTGGATGACTTCTCGGTCTACAATAATGGGTTTGATGCTTATCTTGACTTCCTAGACCGCATGCTTCCATGTTGTATCGAGGTTCATCTTGTTCTATCTTGTGAGAAGAGTCACTTCATGGTGAGTCAGGGGAGGGTGCTTGGTCATATAATCTCCAAAAGGGGCATAAAGGTTGATCCAGCCAAAGTGGATATCATTTAGGAAACTCAATCCACCGTCCAACTTACGACAGTTGTAGTCTTTTCTAAGATACGTCGGTTTCTACCGACGATTCATTCAGGATTAAGCAGGATTTCTTGATTGCTTATTGATCTGCTGACGAAAGACACCGAGTTCATTGTAGATGATAAGTGTCTTGCGTCGATCAAGACTCTTAAGAATCAAATTGTTGAGGCTCCTATCCTTCAGCTACCTGATTGGTCTCTCCCATTCGAGATCATGATGGACGCTTATGATTTTGCCATAGGGGCTGTGCTAGGAAAGAGGAGAGATGGATTACCTTATGCCATTCACAATGCTAGATGTACTTTGGATGCCGTTCAGCGCAACTACACTGTCACAGAGAAAGAGATGCTAGTCATAGTTTTCGCCTTGGACAAATTTAGATCTTATATTCTTGAATCCAGAGTGACTATTTACATTGATCATACCGCCATCAGGTACCTCATGGAAAAGAAGGATGCCAAAGCAAGATTGACCACATGGATCCTTCGACTCCATGAGTTTGACATTAAGATTAAGGATAAGCATGGAGTCAAGAATGTGGTGGCGGATCATCTCTCCTGATTGGAACATCCTATGGAATCTGATCAGATTGAGCCTATTATATAGACCTTCCTAGATGAGGCAATCCTTGCAATCGCCTCTCTTCCATGGTATGCCGACATTGTGAACTATCTTGTCGCACGGAAAGTTCCACAAGTTGGCCTAGACAATGACTTGAGACCTTCCTTGTGAAGGCCAAGTCGTACCGTTAGGAGGATCCCATCCTTTATCATGAAGGAGTGGATAGCATATGGCGTCGATGCATTCCTCAGGAGGAGCACCACATCGTCCTCACATACTTCCACAAGCTTGAGGTAGGAGGGCATCATTCTGGGAGGAGAACAACACAGAAAGTGCTCCAATCTGGCCAATTGTGGCCTACCCTCTTTTAGGATTCTGATTAATTCATGAAAAGGTGTACCGACTATTAGAGGATGGGCACTTGTGGACAACGTGACATGATGCTGATGCATCCCATTCACTTATGTGAGGTTTCTGATGCATGAGACATTGATTTCATGGGTCCATTCCCTACGAGTCAGGGATTTGAGTACATTCTATTGGCTATTGATTATGTGAGTCGTTGGGTTGAGGCCATTCCCACCCGAACCGCAGATGCTAAGACTGTTAGTCGATTTTTGAGGAAGAATATCATTTTACGGTTCGGGGTGCTTAGAGTTTTGATATCTGACAGGGGGTCTCATTTTATCAATGACAAGTAAAGGCCCTTGCTAACGAGTTCATCATAGATCATCGAGTTGCCATTCCATATCATCCTCAGACCAATGGTTTTACTGAAGTATCGAATAGGGAGATCAAGATGATATTGCAGAAGGTCGTCCGCCCAAACCGAAAGGATTGGTCACAGCTTTTGGACTCGGTCTTGTGGGCCTATCGGACATCCTTAAATATTCCTTTGGGTATGTCTCCCTTTCTTCTCGTTTATAGCAAGACATGCCATTTACCTGTGGAGATAAAGCACAAGTCATATTGGGTTGTCATTGAGATATTATTGGATCTGGAGAGTATAGGAGATCAGAGAAAGGCAGAGTTGACAGCCCTGGAGAAGCTTAGAGACACAACCTTTCCAAGTAGCCTACAATATAAGGAGCGAGTGAAGATATGGAATGCTTCTCATATCAGCCATAAGTAGTTTGAGCCGAACCAACGAGTATGGCTATTCGATGCCAGGTTGAGATTATTTCTAGGGAAATTGCAGAGCAAGTTGAAGGGACCATATTTGGTCCGAAAAGTGCACGACAACGGCAGCATTGACATATCTGAGATATCGTCGGATTCCACATTTTGAGTTAGTTGTCAATGCCTGAAGCCATGTCTAGATCATGATCCGCTGATCATTGACGTCGCCCCCATTCATTTTGCATGAGATGTGGTCTTTGACTCACATCATTTGCATCTCATGCCGGATTATCACTTTCTCCTACAGATGTATAGATCCAGTTGTCCATATCATACATTTTTTGGTCTAACACCAAATCTGAATCTTGTGATTATGTTATACTTAGGGTGTGCTTTACCCAAAGTATAGGGGGGTGTCAGATTTTTTATTATTCTTTTGATTCTTTTTACCTCAGGTTTACTGCCGATACTTAGGGATATTTTACCGTAAGTATAGGGGCGGTAGACCTTGTACATTCTAACCCTTGATTTTCCTCTTGTGTACAGATTTCTATACTTAAGATTACTTAATCCTAAGTATAGAGGATCACTGATTTCTATTGATTTTATTCTTTTATTCGTCGTTGTAGTATAGCCTTTCTTTTCGCTTCCCATTACTAAGCACGAGTTATGTCTTCTTCATCGCTCTTTGATCACTCTGAGAACATCGTTCGAGCTAAGTATAGGGTGGGCGTCGTATATATTGTATATACTTTAGTCATAACTCGTACTTTGTGTGTGTGTGTGTTTATAAATAAAATGGCTAAAAATCAGAAGCTAAAAATCACAAATTTTTTAAAATTTTTCTTGTACATAAGATTCTTTCTTGCACATACATGTCTGTAAATAGCTATTTGTAAAAACTATTTTTGTACAAATACTTGCAAATATATTTTGCTTGTAAAAAGTTTGTAAATATTTTTGTATCAAATTATGTACATAGTACAAAATTTTTGGAAAATGTTTGAAAAATAAAAGTTTGCAAAAATCTGTTTGTTAATGTTTGTAAATAGTTTGCAAAACTTCTTCATTTTCCTTGCATTCAAACAATTTCAAAAATTTTGCATTTTTTTAAAAATTGCACAAAAAGAGTGTTGTACATTTTTGTATATTCTTCTGAATCATAGTTTACGTTTAAACTAGTTTGGATCTAAATTGGAACATCGAGCTTGGTTAAGACCTTAATCCACCTAATTCTCAGAGGAACCTTATAGGATTTAGGGTTAAGACTTTTTAGGTCCATTAGGGACTTAATTCTTTGAGTCCACTAGGCTATGTTCACATGTCATCTTGATGAGCCTATGTATAACACTTAACATCGCACGCATGACTCTCACAGACAATGACTTTACTTGGACCAACACCTTACACATAGCTCCACATGAATGAGGTGATGAGGATGCAGTTTTCTTTGGCTTGGAGTAGCATACGAGGGTAGTACTTCTAGGTAGAACCTCTCATCTTCCGTTAGGGAGGGATGTGCGTCTCAACTTGGTCTAGTAGCATTGAGGTCTAAAGATGGGAGTTGTGGGTTGCAATAATGTTTTAAAAGAGGGATAGTCTATTGGCTCAAGAAGAAAACATCCTTATGCATATGCTGCACCATGTAGATATGTTGTACATATGCACATAAAAAATGTCCAAAATTAAGAAAAACTCCAAAAAAGTGGACATGCTTGATTGAAAATAAAATTCCTGCTGGAGTGTATATAGTAAAATAAAGCAAAACTTATGTATTACACCTTCTCAACTCATGCAACTTGCAGCGGGAGACTTAGCTACACTAGTTGGGCTCCCAGGGATACGTGGCTACACTGACCACGGTCCATTCTCTTCTTTCCCCTCTTCTTGAGCTAGTTGCACTTGAACTTAGAAGGGAATACCCCTCTCCTCGACGAAAGAGCTGCTAGACTGAGGAATTAGAGTTAACTTGTTGAGGGAGGTTGTTTCTTTGTCATTTTTGAGGTGGGGATCTACATATCACTTACATAGTACAAGGAAAGATACCTAGTCATTAGAGTTTGTGTATGTAGACTTGTTCTGATCCGGATTATTGAGGAGTCTTGACCATAGAATGGTGGAACATAGAGATGGTTGAGTCTTAAACCTAGATCTCAATAAGGTTTCGACAAACTAATAATCAAAAGGTCTGACTGAGCTCCATACTTCAATTTATAAAGATAAGTTTAATAATCCACCTTGATTCTCCTTCTTTTTATTTTCTATTCTTTTCACTTCTTTTTCAAATAAGTGTTTGATAAGGGGCTAGAAAAGGTAAAGTACAGGGGGTGATGAATCCCTGATTCTCATGCTTTATTCTTTTATTTTAGCTATTTATCTTAGCAAAGCATCATGTAAATACTTGTAAATACAACAACTTAGCATTCAACATGCATTTGTTAATATTGCATAATTAGCAAGTTTTGAGCAAAAATAAAAGAAAAAAGGAAAAGAAAAAGGAAAAGAAAAAGGATGGAGGTATTTAGAATAAATACATAGTGACCCGAACCCCAAGAGAAGGTCAAGCCTTGACCTGATCGCAAGAAAAAATAAGTAGAGGGGGATAGGGTTTACTTTGTGTTGTACATATTACCTATATTTATAAATAATTATTTTTGACAAAATAAAACTAAATTATTATTTTTATTCCATTCTATATATTTCAAGAAATAACAATAAAAACAAAATAAAAATCATTAATAAAAATTAAAATTAAAAATAAAATCCTCCCTTTATTGTACAAAACATATGTTTATGTATTACATCCTTTATTTATTATATACCTGTAATTAATTCACAAAAATAAAAAAAACTTTTGTAATAATAAAAATATGTTGTAAATGTATAAATATAAAATTGGGTTATTTATGTAAAAATAAAATAATAAAAATAATTGTAAATTGTACATAGGTCTATTATACATGTATATAATACTATATACTGTATATACACTAATTTATTTTCATAAAAATAATTAAAAATCATAGAAAAATTATTTGAAAAATAATAAACATTTTTTTACACTTTTTAATTTAAATTCATTTATTATTTTTAATCTAATTTTCTTTATATTCTTCTCTATTATGTCTGGTATTCTATTTTGTCCTTATCCTCTGCCGCTTGTGATTTGTCCAGTTCAGCTATGTTGACCCCGGTCAACTGACCACCTGATAAGCGGTCCTGAAGGCTAGGGTATAGGTGCTAAATTGGTCGTTGCGACCCAAGCGATCAAGTCAGCTTAATCAAGAAAAATATCAGACCACTAAATAAATCAAAAATCAATCAGGCACGAATAAAGCGGTCCTGCTATATGTTTAACCTGGTATAGCACCCAGGGTCGAACTCGAGGAGCACGGGTTGGCCGAAGGCCTACGAAGTAGTAAAAATAAACAAAATTAAAGACAAAATATTTTTTAGCGGTTTTTAATTATTTTTATATTTTTTTGGATTTTTAAAATGTGAAGAAAATAAAAGAAACAAAAACAAGCACACTTCAACAATTTATTTAATGCAACAAAAATAAAGCAAAAATTCAAACAAAAATATTTTTATGTGTTTTATAATTTTTTATGTTTTTGGTGAATATTTGGGATTTTTCTGATATTTATTTTAATTACTAAAAATCAAACAGTAGCAAAAATGCAAGGTACTGTCCAGCCAGGACCCAAAAGCCCTAGATAAAATATCTAAGGGCCTCAAAAGGGCCTGGAGGTATTTTTCCTGTAAACTAGGTAAAACAAGGAAAATTTGAGTACCAAAATTATTGTTTTTGGGTTTTTATATTATTTAATAGATTTTTTATGAGTTTTTAGGGGTTTTTAAGTTTTTAAGGTTTTTAAGTGGTGAAAAATAGCCAAAATTGGCTAGAACATAAAAGAACACAAGACAAACAGTAGCTAATTTTTATAGAATTTTTAGAGGGGTTTTTATATTTTTTTGGGATTTTTAAAACTAGACAGTAGCTAAAATGATAGTTTTTGAATTTTTAAAAATAATAAATAAACTAAAAAATGTCCTCTAAAATTCTCAAAAATCCTACACCATGGCAGGAGCTATGTGTCAAATTTTCATCGAATTTGGAGGTGATTTGATATTTTATTCAAAAATCACAAGAGGGTACTGTGCACAAGGACTGGAATGCAAATACCCAAAGTTCTGGGGGTCCAGGTGCAATTAACCCAGCCAATCACGCGCCAAGCGCGTGCTTGGGGCACTCAGGGACCTATTTGTAAAGAAAACAAGTCCCGAGGACCTATTGGTAACTCGTACCAAAAGTCCAGGGGGCTATGTTGCAAATTACCCACAAATAAACGCACATGCGAAATTAAACCATTCACAGGGGCATAAATGCAATTACTCAAAAAGTTTCATTCATTCATAAACATCCAGAACTACAGGGGCATCAATGCAAATACACCAACAAAACACGTGACGAAGCACGTGGCTCACACAGGCAGGGGCATAAATACAAATATCTAAAGTACGAGGTCCAACATGCAAAATACCCTAAAACTAAACAACTGACTAAAGTATTTACAGGACTAAAACGAAATAAAAGATAAGGAAGGGCCTAAGGGTAAATTACCCTTTATTAAGTCGCCTGATGGATGCGCGCCACGTGGGTAGATGGACGGCTGGAAATGGGCGGCGCTCCAACGCTGAGGTCCTCGCAGCGATCGGACGGTCGAGAGTATGCCACGTGGGGGATCGAACGGGTGCGGCTCTCGGTGGCTAACCCTCGTGCAACGGACGGTCCAGATCGCCTCTCCAAGATCTGACGGTGGCTGGATCTCCTCAAGTGGACGGTGAGGATAAGAACTGGAGGTCGAGGACGATCGAACGGTCGGGGAAGATGCTGGAAGAACAGTTGGCCGGCGAGTTTCGCCGGCCTCGTGCGTGCGCTGGTATCCTCCCCTGCTGCCTCTGGAGATCGGAGAAGCTCCGCGATGATGCTCCGCAGCTGATGGTAGGCTCCGATGACCCAGCCGAGCCCTCGAGGGCTCCGGCGAGGTCGGCGGAGGTGAAGCTCCTGGCCCGGATGACTCAAGCCCTCAGATGGGCTCGCAATGACCTGCAAAGTAAACCAGGAGACTCGCGGGTCGAGGGCAAAGTGCCTCGACCCCGTTAGGCGTCGTGGAGGTGACCGGTGGGGCGATATGGGCGAGCTCCGGCGAGGGGATGGACGGAGGAGCTCGAACCCCAGCTCCTGTGCGAGCTGGGTTGGATGGGGGTATGGAGAAGGTGCGCGGGAGGATGGAGGAGGTGATGATGGATTCCGATGATCGAATGGAGGTGTGAGGCGGTCAGAATCAACGAAACACGGCGATGGCTCGAATTGGGGGAAATCTGAAATTGACGAAAAGGAAAGGGAATAGGGTCTACCTGGGTGGATGAATCGACTGTGGACGAGCTTGCGAAGCTCTGGATCCTCGCCTCAAGGAGCGTCGACGTCCGAGGCTCGAGCTCCAACTCAGGGCGGAGCACGGCGGTGATGAATCGCCGGATCGATGGTTTTCGCCTCCTCTCCTCGCTGCAACAGGTCGAGGCGCGAGCTGTCACCTCTCTCTCTCTCTGGAGCTCACTGGAGAACGAAGCAAATGGCCAAAGATGCGTGAAATGGGTGGCGGAGCTGAGCTTAAGTATGCTGGCGGGTCCGGGAAGAAGGGCGTGGGTAGGGTGATGTAGCGCGCGGATCCCGAGGCTAAGGCTCCGGCGAGATTCTCGGGTATGACGTGAGCAATCCGGAGCCGGGGTTTGGGTGATAGGCAATCGGGTTGAATGGGAAAAAATCCGAGAAGTTGGGTCCGCCACTCAACCCGTGGGAAGTGGTCCTGGGGGGGCCAGTTGACCGGGCGGTCAACATCCCCAGGAGCCAATGCGGTCAGGCCACGTGGCAAGATATTGGAGTGACAAATGGAGGTAGCTAGGGCCCGATTCAGCCAAAACTCAAAACATGAAATATTTTTATTTTATTTTTTTCTATTTTTTGGTGATTTTTAATTAATTTTTGGAAATAAAAATAAGGTATTTACAATATATAGCCATATATAGGTATATATACAATATGTAGACTTTTGATTTTTGAATTTTAATTATTATTTTTGTACAATTTTATTCCTATTTTATATTTTATTTATTTATAGTATAAAATAAGGAATAAAAGGGTGTTTTTATTTTATTTTTATTATTTATATACATAGGTAAAATAAATAGTTATGTACAACTATATACATGGCATATGTACAATATATTTTTGTAATTTTAATTTTGTTATTTTTATTTTGATTTTGCTTTGATTCTTTTTATTTTATTTATTTACAAAGTATAACATAGACTATTTACAAAAAGTTTAAAAATTAATTTTGTATATCTATAAAGCCAAATAAATCTATATATATATAGTTGTGGTTTATGTACATGATGAAAGGATATTTTTAATCTTTTTGATTTTTATTTTTTTATTTTGTTTTTATATTAATAAATATATACAAATATTTACAAGCATATTTTTGGGTGAGGAAAATATAATTTTATTTATTTACATAGATATTTACCCAAGAGCCCCTATCTCCCTCTACTTGGCTTTTATGCGGTCAGGCCCATGCTGAGCCCTCCCTTGGGTTAGGTTGCTCAATATTTATTCTAAATATTTCCCTCTTTTTCTTTTTAATCTTTATTCTTTTATTTTTGCACAAAAACATGCTAATTATAGGTTTTTACACAATGCATACTTTTGCTAATTATTCCTATTTACACATATCTACATGCATTTGCAAAGGTTTTTGTAGCTAAAATACAAGAATAAAGAGTGATGAATGGGTATTCATCACCCCCCTATACTTAACTTTGCTAGTCCCTTAGCAAACACTTATTTGAAAAAGAAGTGAAAAAGAAAGAAAGAAAAAGAAAAAGAGGATGTACATGGATCAAGGTTGATTATTAAACTTGCCTTCATTAAATTGGGGTATGGAGCTCGATCAGATCTTTGGATTATTAATGTGTCGGAACCTTATTTAGACTTAAGCTTAAAACTCAACAGCCTCTAAGTTCCACTAATCTATAACCAAGACTCCTCAATGCTCCAGATCAGAACAAGTCATCAATAACAAACCCTGAAGACCATGAATCTTTTCTTGTCCTGTGAATGTGAAGTCTAAGCTCTCCACCTCAGAAATGGCAACTTGACAACCCTCCCCAACAAGGTAACTCTATTACCTCAATCTGGCCACTCTTTCCTCGAGGAGCGGGGTATTCCCTTCTAAGTTCAAGTACAACCGGCTCAAGAAGAGGGGGAAGAAGAGAATGGGTCAAGGCCAGTGTAGCCAAGTACCCTTGGGAGCTTGACCAGTGTAGCCAAGTCTCCCTGCTGCAAGCTACAACAGGTGGATCATGAAACCAAGCTTTGCTTATTGCACTTTATACATACTCCGGTGGGATTATCATTTTCTCTCAGACCCACCACTTTTTTGGAGTTCTTTTTCTTTTTGCACATTTTTTTAGTGCATCTATACAACATATACATGTGCAGCATATATACAAGGAGTTTTTCCTCTTGAGCCAGTAGACTGTCCCTCTTTTGAAGCTTTATTGCAACCCACAACTCCCGTCGTTAGACCTCATGGCAACCAGACCAAGTTGAGACGCACTTCCTTCACTATAAGAAGAAGAGAGGTTCCGCCTAGAAGTACTACCCTCATATGCTACCCCAAGTCAAAGAAGACTGCCTCCTCACCACCTCATCCGTAGAGAGCTCGGTGCATAGTGCTGGTGTCCAAGTAAAGCCATAATCTATATGAGTCATGTGTTGTTGTTAAGTGTTCTACTTAGGCTCATTGAGATGACATGTGATCATAGCCTAGTGGACTCAAAGAATTAAGTCACCATGGACCTGAAAAGCCTTAAACCTAAGCCCTATAAGGTTCCTCTTAGAAGTTAGGTGGATTAAGATCTTAATCAAGCTCCATTTCTCAATTTGATTCCAGGCTAGTTTAAATGTCAACTATCATCCAGAAAAACTATATACATATGTACAAAAAGATGCTTATTTACACAGAGTTTACAATCATGCAAAATTTTTGAAAAATGTTTTGAAATCATGAGTGAATGATGCATGAAGTGCAAGTTTTGCAAAAAGATATTTACACACATTTACACAAGATTTTTGCAAACTTTTTGATTTTCAAGACATTTTGGAAAAATTTTGTACTATATACATAATTTTGATACAAAAATATTTACACAAGCCTTACACAAAAGATTTTTGAAATCATTTTTACAAAAATAATTTGTACACTAGCTATGTATGTGCAAATAAAAGAAGATTATGTACATGAAAATTTTTAATTTTTGTGGTTTTTAGCCATTTTATTTATTAACACACTCACACAAAGTACGAGTTATGGCTAAAGTATATATGAAATATATACACACCCCCCTATACTTAGCTCGAACGATGTCCTCAGAGTCAAGAGCGATGAAGAAGACATAACTCGTGCTAGGTATAGGAAAGTGAAAAGAAAGGCTATACAAAAGAAGAATGAAAAGTCAAGAGGGACTCGGGTCTCCCCCCTATACTTAGGATCAAATGATCCTAAGTATAGCAGGCTGTATACTAAGGGAAAACCTGAGTGCAGAATGTACAGGGTCTACCCCCCCCTATACTTAGGGTTAAATATCCCTAAGTGTAGGCAGCAAAACAGGGGTAGACAGAAACAAAAGGAATACCCGAAAGGTCTCACATCCCCCCTATACTTAGGGCAAAGTGCACCCTAAGTATAGCATAATCATCAGATGGAGAAAGGGATGTAGGGCTAAAGAATGTAGTGATATGGACATCTGGATCTATGTACAGCGGAAGATCAGTGACACTCAGGCGTGAGATGCATTAGATGTGAGTCAAAGACCACATCTCACGCAAAATGAATCGGGGCAAGATCAACGACCCGCGGCTCATGATCTAGAAATGGCTTGAGCCGCTGGCCGTTCACTCGGAAGGTATTCTCAGAAGACAACTCGGATATGTCTATGCTACCGTTGTCGTGTACCTTCCTAACCAGATAAGGTCCCTTCCATTTGCTTTGTAGCTTCCCTAGAAATAATCTAAGCCTCGCATCAAACAGCCATACTCTCTGTCCAATCTCAAAATGCTTGTGGCTGATATGAGAATCATGCCACTCCTTAACTTTCTCCTTGTAATGTAGGCTGCTTGAGAAAGCTGCATCTCTAAGCTCCTCCAAGGCAGCTAGCTCTGCCCTTCTCTGGTCTCCCATACCATCTGGATCCATGATAATATCTGTGACTGCCCAAAGTGACTTGTGTCTCAGCTCAACAGGTAAATGGCATGGCTTGCCGTATACGAGGCGAAAGGGAGATGTGCCCAAAGGTGTCTTGAAAGACGTCCTATATGCCCACAAGACCGAGTCCAAGAGCTGTGACCAATCCTTTCGGTCAGGGCGGACGACTTTCTGCAATATAGTCTTGATCTCCCTGTTCGACACTTCGGCTAGACCATTCGTCTGTGGATGGTAAGGTGTAGCAACACGATGGTCTATGCCGAACTCGCTAGCAAGTGCCTTCACCTGGTCGTTGATGAAGTGAGATCCCCCATCAGAAATCAGAACTCGTGGAACCCCGAACCGCGTGATGATGTGCTTCCTCAAAAATCTGCAAACGGTCCTCGCATCAGCGGCTCGGGCAGGGATAGCCTCCACCCAACGACTCACATAATCAACGGCCAACAGAATGTACTCAAATCCCTGACTCTTAGGGAATGGACCCATGAAATCGATGCCCCATGCGTCAAAAACCTCACAGAAGTGAATGGGCTGCATCGGCATCATATCACGCTGTCCACAAGTGCCCATCCTCTGACAGTCAGTACAACTCTTCACGAACTCATCTGAGTCCTTGAAGAGTGTAGGCCACCACCAGCCGGATTGGAGCACCTTCTGTGCCGTTCTCCTCCCAGAATGATGTCCTCCTGCCTCAAGCTTGTGGCAGTAAGTGAGGACGCTATGGTGTTCCTCCTGAGGAATACACCGACGCCAGACGCTATCCCCTCCTTCGTGGTAAAGGATGGGATCCTCCCAATGGTAGGACTTGGCCTTCGCAAGGAAGGTCTCAAGTCTCTGTCTGGGCCAATCTTGTGGGACTTTCCCAACAACGAGAAAGTTCACAATATCGGCGTACCATGGAAGTGAGGCGATAGCAAGGATCGCCTCATCTGGGAAGGTATCTCTAATAGGGTCAATCTGCTCAGAATCCTCAGGCTGCTCTAGTCGGGAGAGATGATCCGCCACCACATTCTTGACTCCAGGCTTATCCTTGATCTCAATGTCGAACTCCTGGAGTAGAAGGATCCATCTAGTCAGTCTGGCCTTGGCATCCTTCTTTGCCATGAGGTACCTGATGGCGGTGTGATCTGTAAACAAAGTCACTCTAGATCCGATGATATACGATCTGAACTTATCTAAGGCGAACACTACGGCTAGCATCTCCTTCTCTGTAACCGTATAATTCCGCTGGGCGGAATCCAATGTGCGGCTAGCATAGTGTATGGCAAATGGAACTCCATCCCTCCTCTGTCCCAGCACTGCCCCTACGGCAAAGTTGGAGGCATCCGTCATGATCTCGAATGGGAGAGACCAATCAGGCGGCTGGAGGACAGGAGCCTCAATAACGCACTGCTGGAGAGTCGCGAACGACGAAAGACACTTGTCATCGATAAGGAACTCAGTGTCTTTCGTCAAAAGGTCAGTCAACGGTCGGGCAATCCTGCTGAAATCCTGAATAAATCTCCTATAAAATCCAACGTGCCCCAGGAATGACCGTAGCTGCCTCAGATTGGACGACGGTGTCAGTTTCCTAATGACATCAACCTTGGCCGGATCAACCTCCATGCCCCTGTTGGAGATGATATGGCCAAGCACCATCCCTTGAGTCACCATAAAGTGACTCTTCTCCCAAGATAGCACCAAGTGAAACTCAATACATCGCTGGAGCACCCGGTCTAGGCAGTCAAGACAAGAATCGAATCCGTCGCCGTAGACCGAGAAATCGTCCATGAAGACCTCCAAACACTCCCCTACCATGTCCGAGAAGATCGACAGCATGCACCTCTGAAAAGTCGCAGGGGCATTGCATAGCCCAAATGGCATGCGTCGAAAAGCATATGTGCCGAAGGGACAGGTAAAGGTGGTCTTCTCCTGATCCTCAGGAGCGATGGCCACTTGGTTGTAGCCCGAGTACCCATCTAGGAAGAAATAATGGCTCTTCCCTGCCAGTCTCTCAATGATCTGGTCAATAAAAGGCAGGGGGAAATGATCCTTCTTGGTGGCTTGGTTGAGTCTCCTGTAGTCAACACAAACCCTCCAAGAGGTGGGTACTCGTGTAGCGATCTCCTCTCCTGACTCACTGATCACAGTCGTGATGCCCGTCTTCTTGGGCACCACATGCAAGGGGCTGACCCACTTGGAGTCGGAAATGGGATAAATAAAATCTGCACTCCACCATTTCGATATTTCCTTCATCACGACCTCTCTCAGATTGGGGTTCAGACACCGCTGGAACTCACGCGACGGCTTCGCCCCCTCCTCGAGATAGATATGGTGGGAGCACACTGATGGACTAATCCCATGGAGATCTGCTACGCTCCATCCGATCGCCTTGCGGTTCTTTTCAAGAACCCCCATCAAACGGGATTCTTGATCTCCAGTCAACTCGGCGGAGATGATGACTGGGTACATCTCTGGCTCTCCCGCAAGGAATCAATACTTCAGCGAAGTAGGGAGCGGCTTCAGCTCTGGAATGCTGGGTGCTGGCAAATCTGGCTGCGGAAGAAACTGAGTGAAAGCTGCTAAATCTGCCAAATCTGCCTGGGAAAGTGAAAGCGTACTCTCGCAAACTGGATCGGGAGAAGGCTGCTCAACTGCACTGTCTCTGGTCTGCTCTACATCTGCCTCCTCCTCATCTGTAGGCTCAGGTGAACTCAGGTCTGGCATCTGATCATAGCAATCGACCCAATCAAACTCTGAATCCGAGGGATCTGTATCAACCGTGGTGGCATCAGTACCATCGGAAAACAAGGTGGCCTCAGCACCACCATCACTAAACATCGTGCTGCGATCAAGGACCGGCTCTGCTGCCTCTATGGTATCCTGGACCAAGGCTGTGCTCTCCAGACTCTCCTCTGCTATCATCTCGGCATTAGCTATATCTGAAAGTGAGAGGATGGTCTGTGTCTCAAGATCTGCCCAAGCTGCCTCATCATCTGTGACCACAAAATCACAGTCCTGGTGGATGTCTGGCTCTGCGTCTGTCAGCTGCTCTGAATCTGTACTCGCATCTGAGCGGGCTCTGAATCTAGCTCTGTAGTCCTCGACCGTCTCTATTTGTATACTCTCGCCCTCGACGCGAAAGTACACCTTCCCGCTATCATGATCAGTCACTGCTTTGGCTGTGGCCAAGAACGGGCGACCAAGGATGATGGGGGTATCGGCCACTGACTCAGGGATCTCCATGTCCAACACTACGAAGTCCACGGGGAATTTCAGGACTTGAATCGATAACGTCTCGTAATAACCCCTTCGGCCTCTTGACAGATCGATCAGCGAACTGAAGGACTGTCCTGCTCTGTCGAGGAGTGCCCAACTCAAAGCGGTCGAGAAGGGCTGCCGGAAGAAGGTTGATCGACGATCCGCTATCTAGTAGAGTACGGTCGAACCTCTGCTCACTAATCTGGCATCTGACATACGGGGCCCCTGAATCTGGCCTCTTGGCTGGCAGACGGTTTTGGATTGCGAAACACGTGGCTTTCGTCAGCACATGTATCTCTGAAGTGTGGTTCCTCCTCCTTCTCCTGACTGTAGTCCTCTCTCTCAAAGATCGCTGGAGAAGGGGGATGTGCTGCAAGGCCTCCTGGAGGGTCAGCTGGATGTGGAATCGATCGATCATGCTCTGGTTGAACTCCTCAAGCTCTCTCTTTTTTGGATCTTTTTCTTTTTTCTTCCCCTTCCCCATCTGAAGGGCTCTAGGGAAGGGGATCACAGGGTCCTTCACAGATGAAGGACTAGGAAAAGGCCTAGACGGTTCGATGACCGGATCCACACATACATCATGCACCACAGTGGGACCAGAAGAAACTAAACCTTTTCCTTTATTCACAACAGTATTCTGAGGTACATGAACTGAAGGAAAGACAACATCTCTATCATGACAAACACTGGTGGCCTCAGTACCACCGTGGGCTGGCTCTGCTGCTGCTGCTGGTAGACGTCTCGCGGCATCAGTACCGCGGGCTGGCTCGGCTGAACTGGTGGCGTCAGTACCACCTCATAGATCTGGTGAAGTGGCGGCCTTAGTACCGCCGGTGGAATCAGCGTCCTTGGTGGCTTCAGTGCCACCGTCGTCATCTGGAGCGGCCTCAGTACCGCTCTCCTCCTCCTCATGTGGCGCCTCTGAAGTGTCCTCGTGAGGTAGCTCAGATGAGGCGCCGCCGCCTGCTGGGGTCCTACCGCTCCTAAGTGTGACAAAATCAGCATCAAACAGATCCGAAGATGTATCATCAAATGGGTCACTAGGAGTGGCAAACTCAGTATGTACTACCTGCTCAGATTTCCTCTTGAGGTTGTTCGGGTTCGGCTCAATCTGGGCTGGAATGGCGGCCTTCCCTCTCACCAAGTCCCGCATCTCCTGGCGGAACTCGTCCATCTCTCGTCGGAATGTGGCCTACTAGTCCGTGAGGAGGCGGGCAATGTCATCCAAAGCGGGGCTCTTGTGGGAGCCCGACGGGTAGCCTCTCTGGGGGTGAGGCTGCTGGTACTGCTGCTGGTGGTGCTGGTAAGAGGGGTATGAGGACGGGTGCTGCTGTTGAACCAGGTGAGCCTGCTGCTCACGTCTCCACGACTGTCCCTGCTGCTGATAGGGACGAGGACCGAAGGATGGCTGGTGCTGCTGATATGCTGGGGGCTGCTGCTGCGGCTGGTGGTGATCTCTCTGCTGGGAGTACTGCCCTCCCTGTCCTGACGGCTGCTGCTGGGGCTGGGTACCACCACTCCCCCACCTGAATCCGGGATGGTCTCGTCGGATCCCAGGCTGGGGGCGGTCATACCAAATCCCGTTGACATCCATCAACGGCTCGACATCGTAGGGGGCTGGCGGGAGTATTGCCAGAGGCTGGTCCGGCTGGTAGACCACCATCTGCATCTCTGGAGATGGTGGGGACTGGTAGGTGGGCTGCGGCTGCTGGTACGGCTCTGCCTGTACAAGATGGACCTGTCTAGGTTGCACGTGGGTGCTGGAGCGCTGGGACGAGCTGCTGCTGCTGCCGGCGTCGCCTCGCGACTGAAGACGGGACTGAGAAGCCGTCTGTGCCTCCTGGAGACACATGAGCTGTGTCTTCATGTCGCTCAGAACCTGTGCCATCTGCTCCATCTGCGTGATACTCTGGCACTGCTTCTTCTCGATCAGCTCCATGCGGTCCAGCTTCTCGCTGATAATGCCCATGTCCGCAGCTGACGACTCTGCCTGTGCTGCTGCGGCTGCGGACGAACTGGATGGACCTGCATCTACCCGTGCTATCCGCTGGTACTACACGGGTCCTGGTTGATGCGGCTGGGTCTTCTGAGTATACAACCTAGTCTGAGACATCACCATATAGTTCTCAGCCATCTCCTCGAAGATGGCCCAGACCTGGTCGTGGTCCGTGGCGAAGTAGGACCCGCCGCAAAAAGCATTCACCAAGCCCTGTAGCTCTGGTGTCAACCCGCTGAAGAAGCTCTGCACAAGGTTCGGCTTCGTGATGTCGTGGTGCGGGCATCTGTCCAAGAGCTCTCGGAACCTCTCCCATGCCTCGTGAAACTGCTCGTTGGGGAACATGGAGAAGTTTCTGATCAGGGCCCTCGCTGCACTCGTCCGCCCGAGTGGATAGTACTTGTTCAAGTACTCGGTGCGGAGCTGCTCCCAGGTATAGACAAACCTCCCAAGATGCTTCAGCCAGGTGGCTGCTCTATCTGCCAGTGAAAACGGGAAGGCTATCATCCGGATCGTGTCCTGGTCCACATGCCGGTCGTGGACAGTACTGCAGATCATCAGAAACTCCTGGAGGTGGAGGTGGGGCTCCTCAGTGGCAAGTCCGTGGAAACGAGGAAGCATCTGCAGGGTGTTCGGGGGGAACTTGAAGTCCCCCACGATGGCAGGTACCACCACCCAATGGTGCATCAGTGTAGATCCGGGGTTGTGCAACTCCCGCATCGGTCTAGGTGGTCCTCCTCCTCCCGCGGCTGCTGCCGCTGCGGCGGCGGCTGCTGCTGCTGCGGCTCGTGCCTCTGCATCAGGTATCTCCTCAGGCTCGCTCTGCTGGTCTCTCTCTGCTCTGAGCCTCTCCAACTCTCTCCTCATCTCTATTATAAATACCCCCTGATCGCGGAGCTGCTGCTGGAATGTCTCGAGTGATGCGATCAAGGTGGAGTTGATCGCTCCCTGGTCAAGTACAAAGTGCTCGGGCTGTCGGGAGTGATCATCTGAACTGCCGGCTTCGGCCATAGTGACGTCTGCAAAATCAAACGAGCCCAACTCAGGTGCTGTCAAATGAATCAGTCTCTCCTCGGGCTCGTGTCTCTCAGGTAGAACAGAAAGGGGGTCGAGGGGGAACAGGGTGGAATCGTACTCGGGCTCGGAGAGCGGGTCTGAGCTCTCGCGAGCCAACCTAGATGATGAGGTAAACGCCCGAAAGCGGTGCAACCAGAGGCTACCTAAGAGACCGTCTACCCATCATCTTGATCTGGCGAGTAGTGCGGATGAGATCTGGAAAAATTATGATCAGAAAACAAACCCCTGGTTCACCAACGCAACGCGAGCTGAAGACCGTGAAAGTTCGGTCAAATTATCTTGTCAATTTTATTTGGTGAACGCACAAAATATCAGAGCGCTTACGTGACCTATTGGGATATCCGATGCTAACCCAGCCGACTGGCCCGCACGGAAGAGTCGGTAATCGGTCGGGACTAGCAGTGGGGGGCTCTACCTAGGGTGCGGGTCACTCTCTCGCGCATCCAAACCATACAATGAGGGGGTTGCTCTCCCCAAGACAAAGTTTTTAGGGTGAGCGGTTTTTAAGATCAATAATTTTAGCAGTCCCAATTTTATGGTTTCACTTTTTTAATCTTTTTCAAAACAAACAAAAGGCCTAACGAATTTTTCAGTTCTCCTGGTTATTAAGTCCAAAACAGGGGGGAGAAGACGAAAAAGCCGATGCACGATAAATCAATGATGCATGCTGAGTAAGAAATGCGTACCTTGCCTCCAGCACTCTACATGCAATATGATCCGCGCATAAAAGTAAAGACAGAAATAAAACTACCTATATGATGCAACGGGAAAGCCGAGTCCTAAACGAGCAACTTCTAGCGAAGAACCGTCTAACCGGTCACCGACCTCCAAGCCAAAGAGTCCGGTCTTGCCCCGTCCCTCCTCTGTCCGACAAATCGGGGGTAGGAGTAAGCGCTTTACAGGACGGGCTGCGGCACGTAGGCTACGAAGGCAAATGAATCGGTTATTTTTATTAATGATTTTTACGTAGGTCCAATTATCGATCTATGGGAACAGATAAGCAGTTAGGTGTGTGGATCCTACTAATTACGGCACAATCACCAGAAAATCCTAAGTCTAGGGGCTCGAGCAAAAACCACGTAAACACCGGAAAAGACAGAAATAAAAGAAAAAGAAAACCGCGAAAAAGCCGCGAAAAACCGCGCAAGTCCTAAGGGTCCCCCGAGCACACCGGTGCTCGGCGAAACAGACCTGCTACGGTAGAAGAGTCCAAGAGTGTCCAAGTCCAAGTCCAAGTCCCTGTATTATTACAATAATAATAAAATAAAATAAAAACCTAATCTAACCTCACCCACTCAACTCTCTCCCTCTCGCTCTCTCCTGCGGCTTCGTAGAGAAGGAAGCCGCCTCCAAGTTCCTCGGTTGCACCGGCTCCTCAAAAGTCGCCTCCGCAGTCCTCGGGCCCTCGCAAGAAAAAGAGATGAGTGGTCAGACCAGCAAAAATAATCAAAATAATAAGGAAAAAGAAATGGAAATAAAGGTGAGGGTATATATGCAAAAGTATAAAATAAATTAAACAAACAAAAGAAAACAAAAACAAAAATAAAAGAAAAAGAAAATAAGGCCAAATAAAACAAAAAGAAAATATACACAAAAGCCGCGAAGAGCCGCGAGCTCTGAAAGAGCCGCGAGAAGCCGCGAAAAATCAAAATGAAAAGAAAAGGAAAACTACTAAGCCGTGCTCCCCGGCAACGGCGCCATTCTGATATGCGGTCCTGAAGGCTAGGGTATAGGTGCTAAATTGGTCATTGCGACCCAAGCGATCAAGTCAGCTTAATCAAGAAAAATATCAGACCACTAAATAAATCAAAAATCAATCAGGCACGAATAAAGCGGTCCTGCTATATGTTTAACCTGGTATAGCACCCAGGGTCGAACTCGAGGAGCACGGGTTGGCCGAAGGCCTACGAAGTAGTAAAAATAAACAAAATTAAAGACAAAATATTTTTTATTGGTTTTTTATTATTTTTATATTTTTTTGGATTTTTAAAATGTGAAGAAAATAAAAGAAACAAAAACAAGCACACTTCAACAATTTATTTAATGCAACAAAAATCAAGCAAAAATTCAAACAAAAATATTTTTATGTGTTTTATAATTTTTTATGTTTTTGGTGAAGTTTTGGGATTTTTCTGATATTTATTTTAATTACTAAAAATCAAACAGTAGCAAAAATGCAAGGTACTATCCAGCCAGGACCCAAAAGCCCTAGATAAAATATCTAAGGGCCTCAAAAGGGCCTGGAGGTATTTTTCCTGTAAACTAGGTAAAACAAGGAAAATTGGAGTACCAAAATTATTGTTTTTGGGTTTTTATATTATTTAATAGAATTTTTATGAGTTTTTAGGGGTTTTTAAGTTTTTAAGGTTTTTAAGTGGTGAAAAATAGCCAAAATTGGCTAGAAAATAAAAGAACACAAGACAAACAGTAGCTAATTTTTATAGAATTTTTAGAGGGGTTTTTATATTTTTTTGGGATTTTTAAAACTAGACAGTAGCTAAAATGATAGTTTTTGAATTTTTAAAAATAATAAATAAACTCAAAAATATCCTCTAAAATTCTCAAAAATCCTACACCATGGCAGGAGCTATGTGTCAAATTTTCATCGAATTTGGAGGTGATTTGATATTTTATTCAAAAATCACAAGAGGGTACTGTGCACAAGGACTGGAATGCAAATACCCAAAGTTCTGGGGGTCCAGGTGCAATTAACCCAGCCAATCACGCACCAAGCGCGTGCCTGGGGCACTCAGGGACCTATTTGTAAAGAAAACAAGTCCCGAGGACCTATTGGTAACTCGTACCAAAAGTCCAGGGGGCTATGTTGCAAATTACCCACAAATAAACGCACATGCGAAATTAAACCATTCACAGGGGCATAAATGCAATTACTCAAAAAGTTTCATTCATTCATAAACATCCAGAACTACAGGGGCATCAATGCAAATACACCAACAAAACACGTGACGAAGCACGTGGCTCACACAGGCAGGGGCATAAATGCAAATATCTAAAGTACGAGGTCCAACATGCAAAATACCCTAAAACTAAACAACTGACTAAAGTATTTACAGGACTAAAACGAAATAAAAGATAAGGAAGGGCCTAAGGGTAAATTACCCTTTATTAAGTCGCCCGATGGATGCGCGCCACGTGGGTAGATGGACGGCTGGAAATGGGCGGCGCTCCAACGCTGAGGTCCTCGCAACGATCGGACGGTCGAGAGTATGCCACGTGGGGGATCGAACGGGTGCGTCTCTCGGTGGCTAACCCTCGTGCAACGGACGGTCCAGATCGCCTCTCCAAGATCTGACGGTGGCTGGATCTCCTCAAGTGGACGGTCAGGATAAGAACTGGAGGTCGAGGACGATCGAACGGTCGGGGAAGATGCTGGAAGAACAGTTGACCGGCGAGTTTCGCCGGCCTCGTGCGTGCGCTGGTATCCTCCCCTGCTACCTCTAGAGATCGGAGAAGCTCCGCGATGATGCTCCGCAGCTGATGGTAGGCTCCGATGACCCAGCCGAGCCCTGGAGGGCTCCGGCGAGGTCGGCGGAGGTGAAGCTCCTGGCCCGGATGACTCAAGCCCTCAGATGGGCTCGCAATGACCTGCAAAGTAAACCAGGAGACTCGCGGGTCGAGGGCAAAGTGCCTCGACCCCGTTAGGCGTCGTGGAGGTGACCGGTGGGGCGATATGGGCGAGCTCCGGCGAGGGGATGGACGGAGGAGCTCGAACCCCAGCTCCTGTGCGAGCTGGGTTGGATGGGGGTATGGAGAAGGTGCGCGGGAGGAAGGCGGAGGTGACGATGGATTCCGATGATCGAATGGAGGTGTGAGGCGGTCGGAATCGACGAAACACGGCGATGGCTCGAATTGGGGGAATCTGAAATTGACGAAAAGGAAAGGGAATAGGGTCTACCTGGGTGGATGAATCGACTGTGGACGAGCTTGCGAAGCTCTGGATCCTCGCCTCAAGGAGCGTCGACGTCCGAGGCTCGAGCTCCAACTCAGGGCGGAGCACGGCGGTGATGAATCGCCGGATCGATGGTTTTCGCCTCCTCTCCTCGCTGCAACAGGTCGAGGCGCGAGCTGTCACCTCTCTCTCTCTCTGGAGCTCACTGGAGAACGAAGCAAATGGCCAAAGATGCGTGAAATGGGTGGCGGAGCTGAGCTTAAGTATGCTGGCGGGTCCGGGAAGAAGGGCACGGGTAGGGTGATGTAGCGCGCGGATCCCGAGGCTAAGGCTCCGGCGAGATTCTCAGGTATGACGTGAGCAATCCGGAGCCGGGGTTTGGGTGATAGGCAATCGGGTTGAGTGGGAAAAAATCCGAGAAGTTGGGTCCGCCACTCAACCCGTGGGAAGTGGTCCTGGGGGGGCCAGTTGACCGGGCGGTCAACATCCCCAGGAGCCAATGCGGTCAGGCCACGTGGCAAGATATTGGAGTGACAAATGGAGGTAGCTAGGGCCCGATTCAGCCAAAACTCAAAACATGAAATATTTTTATTTTATTTTTTTTCTATTTTTTGGTGATTTTTAATTAATTTTTGGAAATAAAAATAAGGTATTTACAATATATAGCTATATATAGGTATATATACAATATGTAGACTTTTGATTTTTGAATTTTAATTATTATTTTTGTACAATTTTATTCCCATTTTATATTTTATTTATTTATAGTATAAAATAAGGAATAAAAGGGTGTTTTTATTTTATTTTTATTATTTATATACATAGGTAAAATAAATAGTTATGTACAACTATATACATGGCATATGTACAATATATTTTTGTAATTTTAATTTTGTTATTTTTATTTTGATTTTTGCTTTGATTCTTTTTATTTTATTTATTTACAAAGTATAACATAGACTATTTACAAAAAGTTTAAAAATTAATTTTGTATATCTATAAAGCCAAATAAATCTATATATATAGTTGTGGTTTATGTACATGATGAAAGGATATTTTTAATCTTTTTGATTTTTATTTTTTATTTTGTTTTTATATTAATAAATATATACAAATATTTACAAGCATATTTTTGGGTGAGGAAAATATAATTTTATTTATTTACATAGATATTTACCCAAGAGCCCCTATCTCCCTCTACTTGGCTTTTATGCGGTCAGGCCCATGCTGAGCCCTCCCTTGGGTTAGGTTGCTCAATATTTATTCTAAATATTTCCCTCTTTTTCTTTTTAATCTTTATTCTTTTATTTTTGCACAAAAACATGCTAATTATAGGTTTTTACACAATGCATGCTTTTGCTAATTATTCCTATTTACACATATCTACATGCATTTGCAAAGGTTTTTGTAGCTAAAATACAAGAATAAAGAGTGATGAATGGGTATTCATCACCACCCCGACACCTTTTCCTCTCGGATCGGGTCTACGCCTTTTTCATCGATTTTTCTCGACTCGATCCGGTCGATTTTGCCCTCGACCAGCGGCTCCGGTTAGAGAGGGTGGATCCTAGACTCACGCCCAACGCCTGACCTAGGGATCTGACCCTCGGTTCGCGTGCCTCCACTCCATCTTTCTCGGACCCTGCTAACTATAAAGCCTCCTGGAGCAGCTTTTTCTTTCGCATCTTTGGTTGCCGCTCTTCGTCCGATGAGCTTCGTCGACCTCCCATGAGTGACAACGTGTGAGAGGGCTTCGTGCAGAGAGGTGCTTGAGCCGTGTAGCCTTTGATCCTGCGGTTCCTCTACCGTTCTCCGCCGCGAGGTGGGCTAAGCCTCTGGGCGCGTCGACCCATCAAGGCCATGACCCCTAGAGGTCCCTGACCTCCTGTCTAGACAACTCCAGCCATTAGGTACCTTAGTTTTGTAGGAATACTTCATTTGATCCGAATTTTAGATTCACAATAGAGCTTCATCGCCGAGCTCCGGTCACCTTGGTCGAAGCTTACCCATGCCATTCTGAGACTTCAACCATCTTCACCAGACTCCTCTCCACGTTCTTTGCCCCTCCATTCACCTCATTCTTCCTAGGAACAAGGCTTAGGTCCTCCTCCTCCACCGCTTCACCAGAGGGTAATGCAACGACTCACCAGCCATCATTTTCGTGCGTTAACAGATCGAGCGCTTTTCCCTCGACCCTCCTATTCAACTGTGCATGTTATAGCGCCCAAGGACCTCATCTGGAGGTCGAACCATCCAAGCACAACAGCTTCAGCTCATCATGCTTTGCCAGGACCTCCTCGTTGGTCTTGGTCCCTTTTGAGCCCTCCAGTCGCTGTGGACTATCATCAAAGATGTTTCCCCCATCAAAGTATCTCTTGGCGACGTGTCTGCCGCACATATCGGCTGATCAAAGCTCGCCAGAGGCGAGTTCTTTGGCGTTCTTCCAGGCACCTTCTCCGCCGTCCGATCAAGGCTTCTTCCAGATCTAATCGATACTGTCCAGTCTCGAGGAGCCTCCACCATTGGATCCATCTGAGGATCAAGCAAGAGCTGTTCATCGCCGAAGGGGTATCCACGTATCTCGACCATCCATCTTAAGTGGAATGCCCTCGACCATTGGATAGCTCTTAATAAAGGGTAATTTGCACTTAGGCCCTTCTCCATTTTTCTTTTATTAGTTAGTCCTACAAATATTCGTCGTAGTTTAAAATATCATGGACATTTTGCAATTAGGCCCGTATAGTTTCTTATATTAGCATTTAGATCCTCTGTCTGTGAACTCACATGTAGTCCCACGTAACTTGATGGGTTATTTGTATTCTATCCCCTTGTACTTTATGGATTTTATGTTTTGAATGAAAAGTTTTTAGTAATTGTTTTTATACCCATGTAAGGCTTTCACATGTTGTGCACGCGTTTCCTTGGATAATTTGCAAGTGAGGCCTTAAGCTTTTTGAGTATGTTATTATTTGGCCCCTGAACTTCACTGTAATTACAAGAAGGTCCCTCCTACCTGTGTATCCCTTAGTTAATTATATAAATACAAATTGATCCCAAAAATTCTATGAAAATTAGTGTTAGCTCTTGCTAACACGTAATATTTATGGTAATTATTATGGGTTAATTTAGTATTGTTTATTATTTTCGAAAAATAAAAAACCCTAAAAAGTATTCTATCTATTTTAGAAAATACATTAAAATTCGAAAGTCCATTTAAAAAATCCTTAAAAATTCTCGTGTGTGTATTTTTGTGTGCTTTACCTTCAGTAATAGAGTTGTTTTGAAAACCCTTATAAAACCCTAAAAATCACAAAAGACCTAAAAACTTATAAAAGTTATTAAAAATTCTAGAAAAATAAAAAAAATATAATTTCAGTTCCTATTTTAGCTCTTTTTATTGAGTACAATTCATAACAAGGACTTTAGGGCATTTTAATTATTTTTAATTTGAATTATTGTCCTAGTTGTGCACTATTTCTAGTTCTAGCCCTTGTTTGATTTTTATAAAATCAGAAAAATCCCAAAAATATCCCAAAAATACTTCAATATTTGAAAAATCCACAAATATTTTTATTCTAAATTTTTTAGCATTTTTAGCCTTAAATAAAAATTCAAAAAGCTTGATTGAGTGCATTGTTTCCTTAGTTGTTTATTTTTATTCTTTAATTAAAAATTATAAAAAATTGCAAAATTAAAAACCATAAAAATATGCATTTCATTTTCTGAATTACAAATACTTCATAAGATTTCTCGAGCTCCTTGTGTTCGACCTTGGTTGCTACACCAGGTTAAAATAAATAGAGGAGACCACTGACACAATTTTGAGTGCTTCGATTGTTTTATTTATCTTTTTGATTGTGTGGTTCTCTTTCTTTTTCTTAATTAAGCATTGGCCTTGTTATCCGGGTCGCAACAACCCTTTGATTTATCTGATTCCCTAACCAATGTCACTCGGACCGCTCATCAATTGACATCAGCGACATTTTCCCCATCAGAGCAGCTCCAGAGGACGCTTCTACTGTGCGTATTGGCCGATCAAAACTCGCTGGAGGTGAGTTCCTCGTCGATTCTTCCAGGCATCTTCCTTACCATTCGATCCAGCATCCCCCAGTTTTAATCTCAACCATTCACGATTTGGGAGTCTGGACCGTCAGATCCATCTGAGGATCGTTCCATCATCGTTCATCGCCGAAGAGGTACCTGTTGATCTCAACTGTCCATCCGTTAGTGGAGACCCCTCGGTCGTTGGATCGCATCTTAATAACAGGTAAATATCACATAGGCCTCGCTTTCTTTTGCATTTGTTTGCTTTGTCCTGTAAATTTTTATCTCAATTTATTTACTTTAGACATTTTGTAGTCAGAACCTTGCACTTTTCATTATTTGCCTTTTGGTCCAGATGAGTTAGAGTTACATGCGACTACACGTGATTTATTGGATTATTTGCAGTTGTGTCCTAAATTCTCTGTTGGTTAATGATTGAATTATATGTTTTAGGAATTACAGTTATACCCATGCGAGCCTGACTCACGTGTCTTACACATGTTTACTTGGACTTTTTACAACTTAGTCCATAAACTTTACATCTTTGTTAATGTTTGGCCTTCAAGCTTTGTTTTCATTGCAAGTAGGTCTCTATGAGCTATCTGTCTTTTATTTAAATTAATAAATATCAAATTAATCTCAAAAATTCTCTAAAAATGACTGTTGGCTCTTGTTGACATGTAGTATTTATGATAATTTTTATGGATTAATTTCGTTGCATTTCCTATTTTAAAAAAATCAAAAACCCCCTAAAAAGGGTCCTGTCTATTTTTGAAAACCAATAAAAATTCGAAAAATTGTCTTAACAATTCCACAAAAATCATGGTAGTGTGTTTGTTGTGTTTGATCTTCAATAGCTTTTTTGTTTGAAAACTCCTTATAAAAACCCTAAAAACTACAAAAGACCTAAAAACATATAAAAAATCATAAAAAAATCAATAAAAATAAAAAATATCGTTTTAGTTCCTTTTTGTAGCATTTTATTTCTAGTTTATCATAATTTCTCCCCGGGATTTTAGAGCATTTTAAGTAATTTTAAATAGTAATTTAATCTTGGTTATGCAATGTTTGTGGTTTTAGTCGTTATTTGATTTTTATAAAATCACAAAACATTTGCAAAACCCCAAAAAATTACCAAAAACACTTTAAAAGTTTAAAAATCCAAAATATTTTTATATTAATTTTCTGAGCATTTTTAGCTATAAAGAAAAATACAAAAATATTTGTGTGTTGCCTTGTTTCCTTATTTGTTGTTTTTCCTTCTTAATTGAAAATTATAAAAATTTGCAAAATTAAAACCATGAAAAATATGTTGTTTCATTTATGAATTTTGACTACTTCGTACATTTTTGTGCTCCTTGTGTTCGACCCTAATTGTTATACCAGGTAAAAATGAATAGCGAGACCGCTTACATTTTGTGTGTTTATTTGATTGAGTGGTTTACATTTTTCTTGATTGACCAAAGTGATTGATTAGGGTCAACAACATTGATTATTCTCTACCTTAATCGATCTGCATTTTTGTGTCATCAGCAGTCACATATCAGATTTTGGGTCTATTCCTTGCCTCAATCAGTATGTAATGTACATCAATACAAGGTGGGATTTGTGATCTCTAAACAATGATGTATGTTATGAGTTTTATTTTAGGTCAATGTGTAATTAACAATCCCCTTGTTTTAATTTTCGGATTTTTGAGCATTTTTATTAGAAAACTCCTAATGATTTTTTTAGATTTTCTTTAATTCATATGTGATCCAAAAATAGAGAAGATAGTGGTATAGCAATACAAGTGGATACGAGGATGGAAATCTACCCTCATATCAAATGATGCGTGTAAATATAGAAGACTTACAACGCTTCCCAACTCTCTCCATGCAAGATGCAAAACATGAATTTATAAACCTAATCTATATGTTGATAGCACATGAAGAAATCACCTAAATAGGAATTTCTATTAATTGAAGAAATAAATGCTAAATACAAGAAAAGAAACCTAGGGTTCGATCTTGGAGGCTCCACGATACCCACTACAGTGGGTTCTACAAGAGCTGTATGGAGGCCTCTCCACGGTTTCAAGTCAAGTATTCAGCAATTAAGTTTGATCTACATCAAAAAGTATAAATTATAGGTACATGCAAGATATTAGGTGTTTTGCCTCTGATTAAGCAAGCAATTCTTGCAAAAATAAGGGCTCATTTCACAAAACAAATAAAATAAAATGGAAAACTCAAAATGCGAAAAACAAAGAAAATAAAGGCGATAAAAAACTCGAAAAAATCCGATGAGCCCCTAAGTGAACAAACACTTGGAAGTTGGGTCCGAGTGTCCAAGTCCACTTGTATTATCACAATTTAATTCTACAAGAATAAATAACACTCTCTCACCTAAACTAAAAAGAAAGACCATGCTAAATTTTCCTCTTTCACTCTCTTGCTTTCTCCTCTTGATCCACAAGTAGAAGGACCAAGTCTTCTTGACTCAGATGCTCCAGCCACTTAAACAATCGCCATCGTCTCGAAGTCAATCACAAGAAAAATATAAGAGAAAATATTAGCATAATAAACAAGTATATCAAATAAAAGAAAAAAGAAACAAATCGAAATAGTGAAATAAAAATGAACACAAAAATCTATCCTACGCATTGCTCCCTAGTAACGGTGCCATTTCTTGAACTCAAGTTTTATGAGGGTCAAAAAATATTCTCATATGAAGTGAAGATAGAATGTTATCGAGGCAACCGCTCAATAAAGTCGAGATCAATCAACAATCAACCCACACAATGTAAAGAAGAAGGAATGCAAGCAAGTGTGAATCAAAATTTGTTATAACCTACAATAAAATGTGTATAGTGACAAGTATGGTAGGCAAACACAAGGGGAATGGGGTACATACAATAAAATTGACTAGAAAATACAACAAGTGTTTATGGGCTTTAAAGGATTTTTGATTTTTTGTGTGTTTTTAATATATATATATATATATGATTTTTTGTGTTTTTTGAATTTTTATTTATTTTTAATTTTGTTATTTTTGTTTCCTTTTCAGTTTTTTGATTTTTTTAATTATTATACTAATTATAAATAACGATAAAAGTTAAAGATAGTTAGATATAAGGATGTACGATTTTATATTTACGGATAGCTATAAATACTAAAAAATCACTAAATAAAATAGTTTTATCTTTTCATATTTTTCTCTATTTTTAGTATTTAATTATAATTTTTGTTAATTTTTTTGTATTTTTAATTGAATTAATATAGTAAAATAGTTGCTAATATTAATAGGCTGTAATGTTTTGAAAATTAAAAAAGCTAATAGCTCAAAATTTTCCAAAATTATTTTTAATATATAATATATTATATAAATATAATTCAAAGATAAAATTAATTAATTTTAGATTTTTATATAATTTTCATAATTTTTATACGGATTTTAGAGCTTTTTAATTTTTAGTGTTTTCTTTTTCTATTTTTACGGATTTTTGGTGTGTAGATGCAAAATAAGATAATAAATAAAATATAATTTTTTTGGAATTTTTCAAAACATTTTTATATTTTTTGTAATTATCTAAGCTAGATTGGGAAAATAACTCTATTTTTTATTTTTAATAAATAGAAATAAAGGATAAAATATCTTAATAAAAATATATGTTATAAAATATGATATAAGGTATTTATCCTAATTATCTATGAATTTTAAAGGCAAAGGAACTATTTTTATTAAAAATAAAATCTACAAAAGGAAAATACAATCTAGGAGGGCATTTTTTAAATATTTAAAGTTAGGTATTAGACCTGAACATCTAGAGAAGTATAGGGCTAAAATTGCAATTTCCCAAATATTTTCAATAATATATACTCGAAGGGATATTTTGCAATTAGTACAAAATTAGGGCGACCATATGCAAAATTTCTAAAAAATATTACATTAATATTCCAAAAATGAAGACTAAAAAGAAATACAGCATTTTCGAGGGCCCAAGTGCAAAGTACCCAGTCCCCTCACGTGAATAGGCACATGAGGTGACGTGGATTGGCCCTTAGTACAAATGGGGAAAGTATAGGGGACGAAATGCAAAATATTTAAAATATTATATGCTACAGACCAAAGTTTATGGACTACATATAAAATTCAAAAATTACAGGGGTGGTGGATAAAATTACCCCCATGGGTACGATCCAACAACGTAGTTAATTTCACTTGAAACATGTTGGCAATCAGACGGTCGATATCATTTCGTAGCAGATGGGTTGGATCAGATCAAGCGATGTGATCTGACGGTCAAGGTGCTTCACATCCGACAGCAGATGCTGCTTCTGGCATCGAGGATTGATCAAACGACTCAGAGACGGACTGAAAGAACCAGGAAGAAGCTCGCCCCCTATGAGCTTCGATCTGCCATCCTAGCCATCTCTAAGCACTTGGGAGTCTAGCACGCATCTCAAAAGTTGCCTGGAAGCTTTCCACATCTGTTGGTGGTCTCAAGAAGCACCGAAGCTCATTAGTGGAGCTCTGGAGGTTAGGAGAAGGTTCGAGTCTAGGAATGCTTCGACTGGAATCAAAATTGCCTCCAACGAGGCTTTCAACCTCACGGACATGCACACTAAGCTTATACACAAAAAGGCAATGGGTCTGGTGGGTTTATTTGGGAAAAATGGAGTGAAATGGGGTGCGATGGAGACCTCCAATGATGCAACGGAGCTACATGTTGAATTGCTTGATCTGAGCAAGATCGATATGGCTGGAGGTGCGTGGGGGGTAGAATAAGCATCAGGGGAAGAGATGAGGTCGAAAAAGGGGCGAAGTATGATCGGAGTACGGTGGAGAGGTTCGCCGGAGCTCATCTCCGGTGAACTATGAATTTTGATTTTTAACAAAATAAACACGAAATTAACTGAAAATAAAACCAAATCCATTTTAATGTTAAGCCTAGGAACTAAAAAATGCAAGGAATAAAATGCTCACCTACCTGGAGGAGCTGGGAATGGAGCTCACGGCGGAGATTGCCGGCAGTGCTTGGATCTTCAACCTTGGGTACTCTTCCTTCACGCTAAATGTCCTAGGCATTCAAACTATCACCGGGATGCATCATAACACGATTTTTTGGGATTTTGAGGGCTAAGGGAGATCAGAATTCAAATGAAGCCCGACAAGAGGTATATGTACATGTCAAGGTTGGCCCAAAGATTGTACTTGATTCAGATTCTCATCAATAGAGAAGATGATTGGACGTGAAAGTCCATTGATTGAGGAACAAAAGATAAGAAGACTTTGATTAAAAATATGAAAGAATCAAAGGGGAAAATCGAGGAATATATGGTGTAGATCTTTCAGACGCGGACTTGGGAGGGGTGTGCAGTTGACTGAGGTCAACGTTGACTCACTCCCCATTGGTCCACGTCTGCCCAGAAGAAGACAATGAAAAATAAAAAGAATATTAATTCAAAAAAAATTATAAATGATTTTAAAAAGTAAAGGTTAAAACATGAAAAATATGTGTTTTTTATGTAGTATTTTATTACGATTTTTATTTATTTTCACAAGTTAACTTATTATAGGTTGCTTTTTACAAGTATAAACATAGGTATATTTACCTATATATTAAGAATTTTATTTTTATTTTGTATTTTACATTTTATTAGTTTATATACATAATTTATATAATTGTAACTTAATTAAATACAAATAAATATATTTTTTTGAATTTTTAGATATCATATGTAGACTTAATTAAGTATGTGTAATTATTTTATAGTTATAAGTCTATATAATTTATCTATGTATTTTTGTGTATGTATTTATTTTAATGTATTCCTAATGGTTTTATTTTAATCTTATTATGTACCTATATTATCAATAATATTTAAAAATTATAAAAATATATGTAATTAAAAATATAAAGAATGAATAAAATGCTTATTTTATTCAAGTATATTGCACAATATGGGTCCAAAATCGAACTTTCGCATCTTAACTCCAAATTAAATGAAACCACCTACATTAAATATCTAATTAAAAGTTATATACAACTAAAGTGATTTGACGAATTTTAAGATCATACGGAGAAGATATGGGTCTGGGAAGTTTGGATTTTATCTTTTTATTTTGAGTGTAGAAGGTACAATATGCAATATTTTTATGTGAAATTAATTTTGTTTTTTCCATATATTTTTGTCTACAACTTTCATGTTCAAAGTTTATTGATTTTAGGTATAATTAATAAAGAATAAAATGGGTCGCAAAACTGATTTATTAGGGATTTACGAATTAGGATTTTATTGTATTTTTTGCCCTTATCTCCCCTACTTTATTTCTTGTAGAACCACTCATCATGATGCCTAGGTCTCGTGGTTTAGGGTCATTCAATACCTTTTGTATTTCATTTATTTTTATTTTATTTTCTTTTTTCTTTTATTTTGGCTTTAAATACTGTATTTTGTACATTATTTACATAATAAATACTATGTGTTATTTCATGCAAAATAATGATATATTCATGAATTTACCTAGGGTTTAAAGTCCAAAATGAAAGAATAAAAGTGATGAAATGGCGATTGATTGGAGCCCCAATCTCGTTCCTCATTCTTTTTATATAAGCAGTTCCTCTATCCTCTTTTCACGTTTGATCCCTCTTCAGCTACTCTTAGCGCATCAGAAGCAATGTAGGAGAAGATCCAATTCACCACCGGCTGGTTTCACCTCTTCGACTCCAGTCGAATAGAGGCATGTCCTTTTGTTCTTAGACAATATTGTAGGTCTAGTTTTGGTTTCTATCTTTAATTTTCTATTTTAGCTTTCAATCTAGGAGTAATTTCAAAATCCTCTTTGACCTGGAGCTTGAGCTCCAGTCTAAATTCACATGTCTCCGATCGTTAATCACTTCGCTTTTCACGCCACTCTGGTCCTCTACATGTTCTCCATATTTTCCCTTTTGTGTTCAACTCAAATCCTTCGAGATTTGGCAAACTGAGCCTTGCGGCACTACCCATGGTCGGAGGCTCACTACTCCGCTCATTCCATTGCCTTCCTGCTTCATCTGTTGGACGAGGACATAGCCCTCGATTATTGGAATCTTTTGTTGCAGGTCATGTTGATGAATCTCCATTTCATCAACTTCATTCTATCATTTTGGCTTTAAATCCCTAGCTAAATGCTTGTATATATCATTAATTTGTCAAACTAAATACTTTGTAATTTGTACAAAATACTGTATAAAATACTGTATATTTAATGTATTTAATATCAAAATTAAAGAATAAAGAAAGAAAAGAAAAAGAAATGAGGCACCATAGGTGTTGAGTTACCCTAGATCCTGAGACCCAGTCATAATGATGACTTGGTCGACAAGGAATAAAGTAGCGGGAGATAGGCGATGAATCTCCACTTCATCACCTTTATTCTTTCATTTTGGCTTTGAATTTCTTGCTAAATGCATTTATTATCATTAATTTTTCAAAATGAGCAATCAGTAGTTTGTACAAAATACTGTATAAAATACTGTATTTTTATTATATTTAATTTAGAAATAAAATAATAAAGGAAGAAAAGAAAAGAAATGAAACATCGTAGGTGTCGAGTGACCTTAGACACTGAGACCCAATCTTCATGATAACTTGGTCAACAAGGAATAAAGTAGGGGAGATAGGGCAAATGAATTTTACAGAAAAGACCTAAAAATCCTAATTCTTAATTCACCAATAATTATGTTTTGGAACCATATTAATAATATTAATTTTACACATCAAATAATAAAACCTCAACATTAATATTGTAGATAAAAATACAAAGAAAAATACAAAATTGAGTTTATAAAAAAATTAATGCGCAGTGTGCTTGGGACCCAAAAATAAAAATAAGAACTTCACAGACTTGTATCTTATCCAAACTTTATCAAATTGGACCAAAATTACTTCAATTTATATAACATTTAACAAACTATTTAATGAAGGTGGTTTCATTTTGTAAAGCCTTGAACTGGGCATATCTCGGATCCTATATAATAAGATCCAGCTCGTAAAGAGGAAACCGGCAGAATTTGTTTCGTGTGAATCGGACTTCGTTTCGATTTGTTATGAATTTCGGAAGAAAGAGAAGCAAGGAAGGCTAAGATGTCATTAATCCATAATGACTGTCATTAAGACTAATTAAACATGATTAAAGAAATTAATGATGATTGAAAGCCGCTAATGATCATTAGTAAACACTAATCAATAGTTAACAAAAGATATGCGTAAGCCGCGAAAGTTAAATCGCGATTAGTGAAAGTTAATCACGATTAGTGTTAATTAAGCGTCATTAGCGAATCTAGAATCCTCTAGAATGTTCTAACTTAGGCTCCAAGTTTGGGATAAGTTTTGGCTAAAACCATGGGCCAAAACCATGGGCCGCTAAACCATGGTTAAGGTCTAAACCATGGTTTTCTAACCATGGTTAGTGGTTTTCTGGGGCCTATAAATAGACCCCCCTACCCATTCATTCTCTACAACTTCCACTACCACCACCACCCCAAGGGCTAGGGTCGAGAGGTTGGGAGGAGGAGTGGGAGGCGAGGGAGGAGCGCTAGCGAAGCGCTGCCGGGAGAACGAGGAGAAGAAAGGTATGATCCTCTCTTAGTTGCTTCGTAAGCTAGGTTTTCAATTCATACTCTTGTTCTTCCAAGTTTTGTTTTTGATTCATATTTCTTTCCGATTCGTTTTCCTGTTGTGGTTCGAGGAGAAATCTGTGTAACACCCTACTTAGGTGCGGGCGACTATGCACGTCAGTGACCCTGTGATTCGTCACACGTTCACTCATCTAAGACGCGTGGTGTCTACCGATTCTCCATCGTTTATGTTTCTATTCTTCGTATTATGCTTTTATAGTTATTTTGATGGAGAAATCTGTGTAATACCCTACTTAGGTGCGGGCGGCTGTGCACGTCAGTGACCCTGTGATTCGTCACACGTTCACTCACCTAAGATGTGTGGTGTCTACCGGTTCTTCATCTCTTGTTGTTGAGTATATTCTTTCAGTTTCGTTGTTATTTTCCTCTCGATTGATTTTATAGATGAAACTCTTTTCGTTTTTATTTTGAAATATGTCCCGATATAAGGGGAAACTCTGCCGAAATTTTCCGAGAAATATGTCCCGATATAAGGGGAAACTCTGTCGAAATTTTTTGAGAAATATATCCCGATATAAGGGGAAACTCTGCCGAAATTCTAAGAGAAAATATGTTCTTGACGTTCTTCGTGTTCTTCGCATTCTTAACATGTTCTTAGCGTTTTGATACGAAAAAATGAAATTCGATCTTTTCAGGAGCCTTAAATTAGCCTTTCTAAAAACGAAACTCGGTAAAGCCTTGCATACATGAGAAAGAGCTTGATTAGGTAACGAAATCCTTCCTTTTGCTGTTGGGTTTTCATACGAAATTATTGAAATTCTTGATTTTGTATTCTTTGCTACGAGGAACCCTAATTTTGGTTATTTTGAAAAAGTCTGAAGAATTGCTTTGTGATTCCCACTAAAATAAGATTTACGCATCAAATTGATGCGTTGGCTCTGAAAGTTCGGGTTTGGGAGTTAAAATAGGCATAAATAGGAGTATATATATGGTTATGAATAATATATATGTGAGTCGATACTAAGTATTGCGGTTTAGGCAAATCAAAGACGTAACAAAAGAATTACATCATGTGAATTGGTGTGATTTGAGTTGGATCCCAAAAAGGATCTTGTGTCCCGATAAGGATGACTGGGAGTAGTACTACAGGTCGGGCATGCAACCTGTAGGTTGTCGGAAGGAACCCGTATTGGCACTTCCCTACCTAGGTGGTACACGGTTGCCCTGTTATGATAAGTGCGCACAAATTGAATGTTTTGCAACGCGTGGTACCGGGAGCCAATATATTCGGGATGGAACGACGGAAGATGTGGTCGTGCCATGTGGAGGCACGGGTGGTTCAATAGCGGCTGGGTCACGATAACATGTGTTTAAAGCCGCTAGGTTATTAAATGTTAGCCTGAGGTTTTAAGCAACCGAGTCCTCGAGGACGGTGTGCTCTTTTGTTTCTTTCAGGCTGAGGGTTGAGACCCTGTTTAATAAAAGAAAAGGAAATTGTCAGGGTAGTATTGGAGGATTGGTTGAGGCGACGTGCGGCAGCATAAGCTTACCAAGATCAACACAATCTCCAATCCCGAAGCGTCCACAGCTTCGGAGTCCAAGAATGGTGGGGTTCCCCTGGACTAATCCCTGATGTGGAATAGAAAGGAATAGGACTTAAATTAATGAAAAGGAATGAATTTTTTTGTGATATCAAGTTTTTGAAAAAGTACACAATTTATTTACTTTTCTCTTCTTCGTTACTTAGCATTCGCTAATTTTTATCCTATGATTTATGGAAAACCCAACAGGTATCGGTGAGCAATCGTAAGGACTTTAAAATTCATCCGGCTTACATACTAGACATCCAGCCAGCCACAGTAGCTTTACTCTTTAAGGTAGTTAGTAATATTTTGTGTATTTTCCTTTCAAGCTGATGTACATGTAAATGGTTATAGTGGGATAGTGTATCATCTGAACTATATTTTGTGAATGGAAAAGTGTTGAAATACTTTCTTCCGAGTATTTTTATTTGCAGTATATTTCTGAATGTTAGTTGTGATTGCTGAATAAATTATTGCTGAGTAACCAGATCCGGATATGGGAGGATCCGACGACCCGGGAAACGGGGTCGTGACAGATTGGTATCAGAGCTCGGTTACTCCAGTAATTTATTTAGTAATTAATAACTATGAGTGGTATTCAGAAACTAAGGTTGTATTAAGATCCTTTGATCTTAATAAATGACTGCAGTACCATTCACGAGTCATTGTCCCTTATGTACATCATGCTAAGACATATAGGATCTGACCTTTGACCTCGACTCATCCCAGGATCATGGCAAACCAAGACATGTCTAGACAATTAGCGGCTATGATGGCAATGCTCCAAGACATGGGGCAAAGGCAACAAGCATTGGAGGAGAGGCTCAATGCACAGGCTGAGAGACCCGAGGCATCTAAGCCTGCGGATGCTAGGATTGAAGGTTCTGTTCATCTTTCTGAGGAAGAATCTAGTTACCATCCTTCAACTGAGTCTGCTCCTACCCCGGTTGAAGGAGCAATGGAGAAGGCCCTTCTTAGACACCAAACATTACTAGATAATTACCGAAAGGGAAAAATTCCTCGATTCAAAGGTGTAGAGACACCTGCCGAGGCTGAATTATGGCTTGATGACGTCAGTAGGATGCTGAGAATAATACACGCACCAGCAGATACTTGGGTGCACTTTGCTGATTACTCCTTAGCAGACTATGCAAGACGATGGTGGAGAGCAATTTCCAAGAAGTTAGCAGATCCTGTTCCATGGGATATCTTCGAAGAGAGGTTCCGAGCTCACTTTTGTCCCTCTCATTGGGAAGAATTAAAGAGGAGAGAGTTGGCTTCTCTGAATCAGGGTTCTAAGACTGTACGAGATTATCATATCCACTTTACTGAGCTACTACGGTACTCACCAGCTCTAGAAGCTTCACCACAAGAGTGTCTTACCAAATTTGTTAGCGGTCTTCAGGGAGATCTACGAGAAAAGCTTGCTGGTTTTAGAGCCACAACCGTAGATGAAGCAATGGACATCGCCTCTCGTATTGAGATGGAGAGGGATGAAAACCGCCAAAGAAGAAGTTTCCACTTTAATGGTGGACCATCCAAAAGCAAGGCACATTATAATCGTAGAGATCGTCGCTATCATCCAGCCGGTTTCAATATAAGCTCACCACAGACCTTGGGTCAGGAATTATCAGGAAGAAGGGGTTTCTCTAGACCTCCACTATATCCTCGCGACTCAGCAGCATGAGCTAGCACCTCTGTGGCTGGATCTTCAGCTCAAACAGGAGCACGTCTGTGTATTTATTGTCATCAGGAAGGCCACATCAAGAAAGATTGTCCGAAGTTGAGAGGTTCAGGGTTTAAATCAACCCCAATTAATAGTATAGCATCCACCTCGAGCAATGGAGCAACACATGGAGGAAGACATGGTAGAGGTCGAGGCTCACAAGGAGCGTCTCCTACACAACAACCACCACAAAGTGTTGCGGGTTCTAGCTTGCCTATTCCTAATGGCCAGCTCAATGCAATTACTGAAGAACAAGCCTACAATTCTGGCACAGTCGTACGAGGTACTGTTATTATTCATGGCTTTTCAGTACATGCCTTATTTGATTCTGGTGCTTCACATTCATTTATTGCTCGACGGTTAGTACCCACTTTGGGTAAGAAACCAGTAGAAGTACAACAGTCCTATCTGATCAAGGGACCAGGAGGACAAGTGTTTATAATCCGAGAAATGTTGGATATTTGCATAGTAGTGATAGTGGGACATCAGTTACCTGTTTCACTACTACTAATCGAAATGGAGGACTTTGATCTTATACTAGGAATGGATTGGCTAGAAAGGCATCATGCATGTCTTGACTGTTTCCAGAAGACAGTAACATTCCACCTTCCTAACTCGATAGAGTTCCAGTTCATTGGAAAGACATCCAATGATAATATCAAATATATCTCTACATTGAAGGCACAACAGTTGTTAGAGCAAGGGTGCCAAGGTTATTTAGCTTATGTATCCACTACATCAGGGTCAGAAAGAATGATAGAAGATGTGCCTATAGTCTGCGAGTTTACTGATGTATTTCCAGAGGAACTACCTGGATTACCACCTGAGCGAGAGATTGAATTTGAAATCTCTCTCATACCTGATACTCAGCCTATCTCTATCCCTCCATATAGGATGGCACCAGCTGAGTTACGAGAGTTAAAGGTACAATTGCAAGAACTATTAGATAAAGGATTCATTCGTCCTAGTACTTCACCATGGGGTGCACCTGTCTTATTTTTTAGGAAAAAGGATGGCTCGATGCGGTTGTGCATTGACTATAGACAACTAAGCAAGAGGACAATAAAGAACAAGTATCCTCTGCCAAGAATAGATGATCTCTTTGATCAGTTACAAGGTTCAACTGTGTATTCCAAGATTGATTTAAGATGTGGATACCATCAGTTGAAAATTAAAGATACAGATATTCCCAAGACAGCTTTTCGAACTAGATACGGGCATTATGAATTCTTAGTTATGCCTTTTGAACTAACAAATGCCCCAGCAGCCTTCATGGATCTCATGAATAGAGTATTCAAGGAGTTCTTAGATCACTTTGTAGTAGTCTTTATTGATGATGTGCTTATTTACTCAAAGGATAAGTATCTGCATGAACATCATCTCAGAAAGGCACTTGAAACTCTAAGGAAGAACAAACTGTATGCTAAATATAGCAAATGTGACTTCTGGCTATCTGAAGTATCTTTCTTAGGCCATGTTATTTCTGGGGAAGGTATATCAGTTGATCCTACAAAGGTTAGTGCGGTGATGAGTTGGGAACGCCCGAAGACTGTCACAGAAATACGATCTTTTCTGGGTTTAGCTGGATACTATAGAAGATTCGTGACAGACTTTTCACGGATAGCATTGCCAATGACTAGACTAACTCAAAAGGAGGTCCCATTCTTATGGTCTGATACATGTGAAGCTAGTTTTCAGACACTGAAAGAATGCCTAACATCTGCACCAATCCTTACTCTACCCTACGGGAGTGAAGGGTTTACAGTGGACACTGACGCATCAAAAGAAGGACTTGGGGCGGTTCTTATGCAACATGGTAAGGTAGTTGCGTATGCATCACGACAGCTCAGGACACATGAGAAGAACTACCCAACACATGACCTTGAATTAGCTGCCGTAGTGTTCGCTTTAAAGATTTGGAGACACTACCTGTATGGTATTACTTTTGAAATCTTCACCGATCATAAAAGCTTGAAATATCTATTTGATCAGAAGGAACTCAATATGAGACAGAGACGGTGTCTAGAGTTGTTGAAAGACTATGATTGCACTATCTCCTACCACCCTGGTGAGGGGAACGTCGTAGCAGATGCCCTTAGCAGAAGAACTTATTCACCCGGGTTAGTGAGTGCTATCCACTTCTGGGGTTTACTATCAACATTAAGTGAATGGAAACCATTTGATAGTAGTGCTTATACTATAACTATTCCTCATCGATACAAACCAGAAATATGGGATAAAAATAAAGAAAGGACAGGAGGATGATCCAGTCCTCAAAGACTTAAAACAACAACTTGAGAAGAATGAGATAGAGGGATTCCAGATACAAGATGGTTTACTGTATAATCATCACAGAGTTTGTGTACCAAACACACTTGAACTAAGGAAAGACATCTTACGAGAAGCTCATTGTTCTAGATTATCTATTCATCCAGGAATTACGAAGATGTATAAGGATCTTCATTCATACTTTTGGTGGTCAGGAATGAAGAAAGATGTTGCTGAGTTTGTGAATTCATGTTTCACTTGCCAGCAGGTAAAGGCTTCACACCAAAAACCACCGGGATTATTGCAACCCCTCCCTATACCTGAATGGAAATGGGAAAGCATTTCCATGGATTTCGTTACTGGCTTACCTCAGACGACTGGTAGTAAAGATAATATCTGGTTTATAATAGATCGTCTGACAAAGGTAGCACACTTCATTCCAATAAGCTTATCTTTCACTCCAGACCAGCTGGCTGAGTTATATATTACACACGTGATTCGCCTCCATGGTATCCCGAAGGAAGTAGTTTCTGATCGAGATTCACGATTCACCTCACACTATTGGGAGAACTTCATGAAAGCCCTAGGTACACAACTATGCTTGAGTACAGCATATCATCCACAAACAGATGGGCAGTCAGAACGTACGATTCAAACACTAGAGGATATGCTACGAGCATGTGCCTTAGAATGGAAGGGATCGTGGATTAAACATTTGCCTCTTGTAGAATTCACCTACAATAATAGTTACCATACAAGTATTAGCATGGCACCATTTGAAGCACTATATGGACGAAAGTGTACTACTCCTTTGTGTTGGCAAGAGGTCGGAATAAAGAACCTTTATGATTCAGATAGACTTCAGGAGACACGGGAAGCTGTAGAACTTGCTAGAAAAAGACTATTAAGTGCTCAGAGTCGCCAGAAAAGTTATAGTGATACCCGGAGAAGAGACCTTGAATTTGAGGTAGGCGACTTTGTATTTCTCAAAGTATCACCTATGAAGGGTGTTCAGAAGTTTGGCTTGCGTGGGAAGTTAGCACCCAGGTTCGTGGGTCCCTTTGAAATTATTCAACGGATTGGAAAAGTTGCCTATAGACTTGCACTTCCTCCACATCTTTCGGCAATACATGATGTATTTCATGTATCAAATCTGAGAAAGTACATTAGGGATCCAGAGCATAAGATAAGTTATGATGATTTACATGTTGAGCCAGACTTGACATACCAAGAGATACCTGTGCAAATACTTGAAAGGGATATCAAGAAGTTGAGAAACAAAGAGGTGCCTCTAGTTAAAATATTGTGGCGAAACCAAGAGTTTGAAGAAGCCACATGGGAACCTGAGGTAGAAATGAGAGAGAAATACCCGTACTTGTTTGAATGATAAAATTATGTATATGTTCATTTTAAATGACATGACGTTCATTCTCTTTAAGGTTGTTATGGTTTCAATCCTCTTTAAGGTTGTTATACCTGCATTTCTAGTCTCGAGGACGAGACTTCCTTTAAGGTTGCTATAATTGTAAAGCCTTGAACTGGGCATATCTCGGATCCTATATAATAAGATCCGGCTCGTAAAGAGGAAACCGGCAGAATTTGTTTCGTGTGAATCGGACTTCGTTTCGATTTGTTATGAATTTCGGAAGAAAGAGAAGCAAGGAAGGCTAAGATGTCATTAATCCATAATGACTGTCATTAAGACTAATTAAACATGATTAAAGAAATTAATGACGATTGAAAGCCGCTAATGATCATTAGTAAACACTAATCAATAGTTAACAAAAGATATGCGTAAGCCGCGAAAGTTAAATCGCGATTAGTGAAAGTTAATCACGATTAGTGTTAATTAAGCGTCATTAGCGAATCTAGAATCCTCTAGAATGTTCTAACTTAGGCTCCAAGTTTGGGATAAGTTTTGGCTAAAACCATGGGCCAAAACCATGGGCCGCTAAACCATGGTTAAGGTCTAAACCATTGTTTTCTAACCATGGTTAGTGGTTTTCTGGGGCCTATAAATAGACCCCCCTACCCATTCATTCTCTACAACTTCCACTACCACCACCACCCCAAGGGCTAGGGTCGAGAGGTTGGGAGGAGGAGTGGGAGGCGAGGGAGGAGCGCTAGCGAAGCGCTGCCGGGAGAACGAGGAGAAGAAAGGTATGATCCTCTCTTAGTTGCTTCGTAAGCTAGGTTTTCAATTCATACTCTTGTTCTTCCAAGTTTTGTTTTTGATTCATATTTCTTTCCGATTCGTTTTCCTGTTGTGGTTCGAGGAGAAATCTGTGTAACACCCTACTTAGGTGCGGGCGGCTATGCACGTCAGTGACCCTGTGATTCGTCACACGTTCACTCATCTAAGACACGTGGTGTCTACCGATTCTCCATCGTTTATGTTTCTATTCTTCGTATTATGCTTTTATAGTTATTTTGATGGAGAAATCTGTGTAATACCCTACTTAGGTGCGGGCGGCTGTGCACGTCAGTGACCTTGTGATTCGTCACACGTTCACTCACCTAAGATGTGTGGTGTCTACCGGTTCTTCATCTCTTGTTGTTGAGTATATTCTTTCAGTTTCGTTGTTATTTTCCTCTCGATTGATTTTATAGATGAAACTCTTTTCGTTTTTATTTTGAAATATGTCCCGATATAAGGGGAAACTCTGCCGAAATTTTCCGAGAAATATGTCCCGATATAAGGGGAAACTCTGCCGAAATTTTTCGAGAAATATATCCCGATATAAGGGGAAACTCTGCCGAAATTCTAAGAGAAAATATGTTCTTGACGTTCTTCGTGTTCTTCGCGTTCTTCGCGTTCTTCGCGTTCTTAACATGTTCTTAGCGTTTTGATACGAAAAAATGAAATTCGATCTTTTCAGGAGCCTTAAATTAGCCTTTCTAAAAACGAAACTCGGTAAAGCCTTGCATACATGAGAAAGAGCTTGATTAGGTAACGAAATCCTTCCTTTTGCTGTTGGGTTTTCATACGAAATTATTGAAATTCTTGATTTTGTATTCTTTGCTACGAGGAACCCTAATTTTGGTTATTTTTGAAAAAGTCTGAAGAATTGCTTTGTGATTCCCACTAAAATAAGATTTACGCATCAAATTGATGCGTTGGCTCTGAAAGTTCGGGTTTGGGAGTTAAAATAGGCATAAATAGGAGTATATATATGGTTATGAATAATATATATGTGAGTCGATACTAAGTATTGCGGTTTAGGCAAATCAAAGACGTAACAAAAGAATTACATCATGTGAATTGGTGTGATTTGAGTTGGATCCCAAAAAGGATCTTGTGTCCCGATAAGGATGACTAGGAGTAGTACTACAGGTCGGGCATGCAACCTGTAGGTTGTCGGAAGGAACCCGTATTGGCACTTCCCTACCTAGGTGGTACACGGTTGCCCTGTTATGATAAGTGCGCACAAATTGAATGTTTTGCAACGCGTGGTACCGGGAGCCAATATATTCGGGTTGGAACGACGGAAGATGTGGTCGTGCCATGTGGAGGCACGGGTGGTTCAATAGCGGCTGGGTCACGATAACATGTATTTAAAGCCGCTAGGTTATTAAATGTTAGCCTGAGGTTTTAAGCAACCGAGTCCTCGAGGACGGTGTGCTCTTTTGTTTCTTTCAGGCTGAGGGTTGAGACCCTGTTTAATAAAAGAAAAGGAAATTGTCAGGGTAGTATTGGAGGATTGGTTGAGGCGACGTGCGGCAGCATAAGCTTACCAAGATCAACACAATCTCCAATCCTGAAGCGTCCACAGCTTCGGAGTCCAAGAATGGTGGGGTTCCCCTGGACTAATCCCTGATGTGGAATAGAAAGGAATAGGACTTAAATTAATGAAAAGGAATGAATTTTTTTGTGATATCAAGTTTTTGAAAAAGTACACAATTTATTTACTTATCTCTTCTTCGTTACTTAGCATTCGCTAATTTTTATCCTATGATTTATGGAAAACCCAACAGGTATCGGTGAGCAATCGCAAGGACTTTAAAATTCATCCGGCTTACATACTAGACATCCAGCCAGCCACAGTAGCTTTACTCTTTAAGGTAGTTAGTAATATTTTGTGTATTTTTCTTTCAAGCTGATGTACATGTAAATGGTTATAGTTGGATAGTGTATCATCTGAACTATATTTTGTGAATGGAAAAGTGTTGAAATACTTTCTTCCGAGTATTTTTTTTTGCAGTATATTTCTGAATGTTAGTTGTGATTGCTGAATAAATTATTGCTGAGTAACCAGATCCGGATATGGGAGGATCCGACGACCCGGGAAACGGGGTCGTGACACATTTAATTTGGAACTAATATGCAAAATTTAGGATTTGGGCCCATATTGTGCAATAAACATGTATATTTTATTCAATATAATTGTTATTTGTATTTTTCAAACTCCTCATTTTTTATAAAATTATATATATTATTTGAAACATATGCATAATTAAATTAGAATAAAATCATTAAATTAAAACTTATATAAATAACACATTCCAATACATAGGTAAAATACACATGTATATAGTTATAATGTACATATACATAATTAATTAAGTGTACTTACTAACTCAAAAAATATGGTAAAATATCTAATTGTGTATATAAAAATATAAAAATATATAAAATACATATATATAAAATAATAAAATATATATTATAAATAAAAATAAAATAACCAAATATAGGTATTTTTACTTATATATTACATGTTAATATAAACTTATAATCAATCATCTAATATATATTTATATAATACCACATAAAATTAGAAACATTTTTTATTTTATAACAAAAAATTAATCAAGTCATTTATTATTTTTTTAAAAAATTTACAAATAATTTCCACCTTCCATTCCTCTAGTTGATACACGTTAACCAACCAGAATCATTCAACACTTGACCTCCGGTCAACTATCATGCCTTCTCTTCTGACTTTCGTCAGAAGTCAGAAGTCGACCTCCTTCTTCCCATTTTCATGCTTCCACCATATCTCCCTCACCAACGAGCATTACATCACTCCATATCCAGAACATATGGGATCTCCACCGACCATATCTCCTTCACCATCCTCATTTCCCTCACATGCAATCTCGCATCGAACTTCCCTGATCACCGTCTATAAACTTCCACCGTTCATCGCCATTTTGCAGGTTGTTCCCCTTTTACACAATCTTATCCCCTCGAATCACCTCCATGGTGATGCTGCTAGTAACAAGAGTGGCTCGTTGTGGTTGGCAGCAAGGAGGAATGTCATAGGAGGTGGTTCTACCCATTGTCAGAGGTGACTCCAGGCGTTTCAGCTTCGTCGGCCCTCGGCTGACTTGAGGCCATTTTCCTTTGCTTTCTAGGTAAATCTCGCATCCTATTTTCATTTTATGCCTTTAATTTGATAGTTTGTTGTGCACTTGAGCTTTAATTGCATAGCCCTAATTCGACCTGTAGCTTGAGCTCCAGACCGAATTCATCGTCTTTCGCCTATATCTCCGCCCCACTTCCATCCTACTCTGTTCCTCTACACAATCTCTACCTTGTGCCCCTTTTCAAACTCAAATCTCACTTAGATCCAGTGAATCGAGCTCCTCCGCCCAGACCTTTGCTAGAGCTCATCGCCTCCCTTCATTCCACATCTACCTTCCATCAATAATGGCCATGATCTTTCTCCATCACATCATCATTCTTTTTAGTTTTTTTGCAGGTACTGAAGGGGCCATCTGAGGCCTAGGCACTTCGAGCCTTGATTTCCAGGAGCTGTGACTTTCTTCGAGCAACTACGACCTCTCCGAGGGGTCCTGGTTACCTTTATGGCTTTTATTAGCCGTGGAGCACATCTGCCTTCGATTGAGCATCACAATAATGCGAGGGACACTCGATGGACGATGAATCAAAGAGGAGAAGCTCATCGGTCGAGCTGTTCTTCCCTGTTCTTCAGGAAGAGGAGCAGTCGTTGGATCTCTTTAAAGCCCCAGTTTGAAGTATGGTTGTTATATCAAGGGTTCCCTCAATGTCAGATCAGAACCGTGGTTTAATCCCCAGTATCGATCAACGAAGGGGTATCGCGCCATTTGGAGGTGCCATGTGTTCTATTGAGCTCATTTACATTGTCTAATCATGCACCTGTTTAGGGGTAATTGCATAAATACCGCTACCATTTATTTTATTTCTATTTTGGTCCTGTAATTATTTAAATACACTTTATACTTTCTGTAAAATTTGTAAGAAGATCCTCGAAATTTTGTTATATTGACTTTGAGTCCTTACTAACTCAGCTCGCTTGGTCCCCCATGTGAGTTGGGTATTTTACAATTATATCCTTGAGGTTTTCTAAATTATGATTTAATATTAAAAATTTGCTTTCAGTACAATGTTTCTGGGAAATTTTCATGTAGCCCCCTACCTTATATTTTATTTGCAAATATACCCTACAACATTATTAATTTTTCTATTTTTCATAAATAACTACCATGATCCAAAAATCATAAAAAATAGGATTATGTACTTGATTAATTGCTCCTACATGCCAAATATTTTATTTCACATTTCATGCACTTTTTCTATTTATTAAAAATAAAAAGAGTATGCTTCAATCCCTATTTTCCTTAGCAAATACAAAAAAATTATGAAACTTTTTGAAAAAATCCAAAAAAATCCATACTATTTATTAGCCTATTTTATAACTCTAGGCCAAAAATATAAAAAAAGCTCAAAAGAAACATTAAAAATTAGCAAACCCTTGCTAACCAAAAAAATTATAAAAATTCTCAAATATCCCAAAAATATTGATTTTTATCCTATATTTTCATTTATGCATATTACTCTATATTAAAATTAATTTTGATACATTTGAATCTTTTTGCTATTTTTAATTCTCAAATCAATTCAGCCTATTTAAAAAATTCATATTTTGCTTTATTTCTCCTTTTAAAAATACATAAAAATTTGCAAAAATTCTCTAAAAATTCATAAAAAGCATGAAATTATTTGAAATATATAAAAAGGTCTTTTGTGTAACTTGTTGACTATTTTTGTCTATACTTATAAATAGTATACCCTCTATTGCATATATATACTTGACTTTGTTTTACTATTATATATAGTTTAAATTATTATTAATTATCATAAATACCATAAATATATTTTAAAACCTTTAAAAAGGTAAAAAAGATTGTTTTTTTGGAAATTTTCTGATTTTTGTATATTTATTATAGATATTCTTTTATATATTACTTATATTTTATATACCTTATATATCTTCATATATTCTCTTATATATACATATATTATTTATATATTAATATATTGAAAAGGAATTAAAAATTAATAAATTATATAAAATTTATAAGTAAAAATAAGGAAGTATTTTATTTAATTAAGAACCCACAAAAACATTAATTGATAGTGTGCATATCTTTATACACATACTACATTATTTATTCATTTAAATAATTCTTGCTACATCCCGTGTTCGGCACCCTACATGCTTGTCCAATATACATACTGGTTTTGTAGGGTTATAATAAATTCTGATCGACACATCTACTTCGCATTTCCTTATTTATTTTATTATTGGGGTTAATTGTTGCTTAAATTTGAGATTTTTGTGAGAGGTCATGATGAATCTCCATTTCATCATCTTTATTATAACATTTTGGCCTTAAAAACGTAAATGCGTGTAAATAACCTTAATTTTTACATTTTATCATTCATGCATTATTGTGTAAATAGCATACAAAATACTATTTTTAAAGACAAAAATATAGAATAAAGAACATAAAAGAAAAAGAATAAATATTGCAAATATTTTATGATCCAAAACCTCGAGACCTAGGCATCTTGATGACTAGGTTGATAAGTAATAAAGTAGGGGGAGATAAGGGCCAATAAGCAATAAAATTTTATTTTATTTTATTCATTTTCCTTCATTTTTGGGACCTATTTTTAGTTCCACTTTTTATACATCAAATAAAGAAAACTTATATGAAAGTTGTATATAATTAAATATAGAAAAATACAAAATTGATTTCATACAAAAATAATGTACAGATAAAGAGTTATGATCTGAATAAAAATCCAAAACCCTAATTTCCCAGAACTGTATCTCTCAAATAAAAACTCGAAATATATCAAAATAACCTTTAATTGTATATAACTTTTAATAAGCTATTTAATGAAGGTAGTTTCGTATTTTTTGGAGTTATAGTTTGAAAATTGAGTTTTTGATCCCTATTGTATACTCATAGCGATTAAAATACGCATTTTATTTATTATTTGTTATTTTTATAATTTTATATTTTCGTAATTTTCTAAATATATTTATAATATATGTACATATTAAATTAGGAATAAAACACTAAAGAAAACATCAAAATAAAATACTTGTACAAAATACATAGGTATAGTACCTATAAGTATACCTATATAGATAATACGACTATTTATTTAATTTTATAAATTAAATCATAAAAATAAAATAAAAATACATTTAAGTTTTAAAAAATAAATTATAAATATATAAAATAATAAAACTAATTAATAAAATTAAAAATACGAAATAAAAATAAAACATTAAAATATATAGATAAATATACCTATATAACCCTTAAAAGGGAACTTGTAATTCCAAACATCAAAAAATAAATAAAAATCATAATAAAATACCTTAGAAAATAATAAATATTTTTTACTTAATAACCTAAAATTAATAAATTCGTTTATTATTTTTAAATTATTTTACAATTCTTTTTAGGAGGTTTTTTATGGTTGGTCCACGTGGACCAACCAGGTGGCTCGGACAGTCCGGTCAACTGTCTGACCCCCCTCTGGCATTTTGTCAGAACTCCTTTTTGTCCCATTTTCGCAGAATTTTTGAGGCCTGCCCTTGCACCATTTGATGATGCTCTCTTCATGACTTCTGTTCCCTAGTCATCGAGGAATCACGCCCTAGGTTTTACTTGGGGATTGGAGCGTCGATACGCAAGATCTGCTCCGTTCTTTGAGCCCCGTCAACCATCTGCACAAAACCACGCCCAACCTTCCATTCCAAGTTTGAACCTCCTTTGACCCGTTTGTGCACCTCCTCTCTCGTGCTCCGGGCCAGTGGTGGTGATAGCACCACCTCCAGCTGAGTAGGGCGACTTTAGACGAGCCGTAGGCGTGATTCCAACACCTCCGGTGAGGATTTGCCGTCGAGGTTCATCTTGGTCTTTTGACCATTGAGGTTCTGTTTTCTTCATGCTTTAAATTGGCATAGTCGTAGGTTTTTGTTCTATGCTTTTATTTACTTTTTAATCACGTAGATTTAGGATAAAAAAATATCCTCGCCGAAGCTCTGCTCTGGCAACTTCTATCCATGCCATTTCGCAGCCAGTCCACCCTCGTGATCCCTGAGACCCATCTCTGTTGTGTTTGAGTTTACTTGCATGTCCCAGGAGTCAAAGGACCCCCGTGGGGGTCGATTTTGGAGGAAGCGAGGTACATGGATCCCATCATCTCCTCCGACCTTGTCGCGACGCACCGAGGCTGCTCGAGCCATTTTAGCTCCGCTGATGAGCCGGTGGACCTCCCAGGAATAGTCAAGGGCATTTTGGAGCTTTAGATTTTGGCGGAGGAGGAAAATCTGGACGGGGAAGGCTCACCCCGCTGCGAGTTCCTCCCTGTTCTTGGTTCTCCTCTTTCAACCGTTGGATTGACGACCCTCCCTAATTCGTATCTCGGTCGTTGAATGCGTTAGCTGCCCACCGTCGTATCTTCATCAGCCGTCTAATCGTGCCTATCTGTGCGAAGCAATATCGGCTCACGTGGGCGTGCCGCGTGTCAAGTCGAGTGCAGATCAACCGTCCGATCCGCATAGCTTTGGGTATTTTGCAGCTTTTCCCTTGCTCATTTTTGTATTTATTGTGTAGGTTTTATCTTTCATCTGTAGTTTTATAATTTTGTCAAATTTACAAATCACCCCTTGAACGATTCCTATTTGCATTAAGGCCCCCGGCCACGTCACCCCACAAGATTGGTGCATGTGAGGCATCACATTTTGTGCCGGGACCCTTGGGCATTTGTATTTCTGTTCAGTCTTTGGATTATTTTATAACATTATAATTTTTTGTACTTTTTGCATGTAAGCCCTTGGGTTTTGTAATATTACTTTTCAGTCCTCGCTAGGGACGCATGTGCTTGTCACGTGTCTTTGGTGATTTTTACAGGGATACCCCTTGGGCTTTAGTTATTTCATTTCAGTCATGTAACTTTGTGAGGACGTTATAAATTTCCCAGGGAATGGATGGTGGGCCTAGAGATGGGAAGGTCGAGAGAAGAGCTTCTTTCTGTGTGGCATGAAGAGGATGACTGACGGAGATGCGTGGTTGAGGTGGTCTGAGTTCTGAGCTCTTTCCCTACTCACTCTCTCAACCTGCCTGAAAAGAGCAAGGCAGTCTTTTTTTTTGAGCTTCTTTTTTATCCAAATCAAAAAATGGCCATTCCACCTTTTCGCCATGCAAGCGCTTTGAAGGGCTTTAGCAAGCCTCTTTATGATCTGTTGGACCCGTTGAGACGTCCGATTCTCTATACTCTGATTTCTTTCCAAGGGATTGGAGACTATCCCTCATTTAGAGATGCAGTGAAGACAGGGCTCATGACTCACCTCTCTGACTCCGCCAGTTCTACCTGACCTTTTTTCTTGCCACTGAGAGTTCGATGTTTGATTTCACGCTCTCGAAACCTCCACCACCCTGACTTGAGGTTTAGCCGCTTTGGCTACAGCGCTGAACTCAAGTTTTCTGGGCTCATCTTTCGACTTCTTGCCCTGGCTGCGAAAAGAAAGAAGGGTAGGGAAGGTGCGAAGGGAAAGAGTCAGGTAAGAAAGAAGGCTAGGTCTTGGCAAGCTTTACTGATAGTCTAGCTAAGGCAATTTTCCAAAGGGCTTCCAGCAAGCAGGTGGGAAGTCGAGAAGCGAGCCGGAGTGAAGCCTATGCCTTGACTTTCCCACTCTAATGAGGGTGCCAGGTGGGTGATGGGTAGTACATGCTGGCTTTCATCCTGTTAATATCCCTTTTCTCTGTCTTGTTTCTTGCGGGCCCATTCTTTGATCGACGAGCTCACTAGTTCCTGGCTTGATGATTGACCGCAGCAGGCGAGGATGAGATGAAGTTGATCAGACGAGGGTACGGAGCAGCTGAAGACGAGAGTGGAATGGGCTCTATACGAATTAGCGCTCAACATATATATATATATATATATATATATATATATATATCCATCTCTAGCCTCCTCTGCAACTCTTCCCCGACGTCGAGGAGCATTTACACTTTGGCCCTTACAATTTTATATAATTGTAAAAATACCCTTGCTAGTAGTGTAGTTTCTCTTTGTTGATTGCATTTATTTCATGCATCTATAAAATTCGAAAAAAATCCTTAAAAATAGATCTACTTTCTTGGAGCATTAAACTTTATTGCATATTTTTATTTTTACATTTTTGAAGCATTTTAATATTTAAAAAAAATAAAAAACATGCATTTTCATCCATGTTTGCATTAGAAAATTCATTAAAATGTTAAAACTTTTTTGAAAAATTCCCAAAGAAATGTAGTTTGTGTGTGTTTGCATCTTTAACATTAACATCAAAAATCACTAAAAAATATAAAAGAAAAATTAAAATAATAGAAAAACTCTAAAAAGCTCTATAAAAATATATAAAATCCAGAAAAAAAATCCAAAAATTACATTTTTTATTTCTAAATTATCTCTATTTTATTATATTTATTTTAAAATTATATAGGAGAATATTGGTTACTGTTTGATATTTTTCATCTCCATTTTAATTTCGAGCAATTTTTTATTCCCTGTTTTGAGTACTTTTGACTTTAAAAATGCAAAAAATAGCAAAACTATAAAAAAATAATAAAAACATTAGAAAAATATATAAAACCCAAAAATATGTGTTTCCTATATTTTGGATATTTTTACCTACTTTTGTCGCTCTCTTACTAATATTGTATCTATACTTTGTTTTATAAGTTAAAAACAAAAGAAATTAAAAAATATAAAATATAAAAGAAAATGCAAAATCTGGAAATTAAAAATCAAAATATAAAAATATAAAACTAAAAATTAAAATAAAAAAATTAAAAATTTAAAACCCACAAAAATAGCACATATAGACAAATACATCACATTCATTTTTGAGCATTCATTGCCCCGATCTACCTGCTTGTTCCCTGTGTTCGACACTCTACACATACTTGCACCTATACACATCTTTGTTGTAGAGTTATAATAAATTTTAACTCCACATTGCTTTTCATTCTTTGATCATTGTTGCGGGTTAATTGTTGTTTTAATCCGAATTTCGTGTGGTTGATTCGACGGCTGTGTTCCCGCCTTGTATGGAACGCAAGAACGCTCGATTTTCGGGTTAAACTGATCACTTTGACAACTGCGGTCCTGCCTTGCGAGGATCGTACGATGCTTTGCTTGGGTTCTTAGTTTGACAAATGGTGTCGTTGTCGGGGAGCTATGGATAGCATAACATTGTGTATATTATTATATACATTATTTCCTCTTTTATTTTTTGCTATTTATTTTTTTTATAATTATCTATTTGTTCTAAGCCACTTGTCTTTGTTTGAATTTCTTACGAGGTACCACATGGTGACGACTGCTTCCTAGGAGGTGGACGCACTCGAGTCATGAAGAGGCTGACTCTACTTCATGTGAGTCAACCAGGAGAGAGCAAGAGAGAGGAGTAGAAAGAGAAGGAGAAGAATGAGGCACTTATTTTTTTAGGAGAGTGATTATTTTGTTTTTATAAAAAAAAAATTATAATAATTTTGGACTTGGACACTGCCACATTTCACGAGATATATTACCCGAGTGTCTGTTCACTTGGGGGCCTCATCAAGATTTTTTGTGTTTTGTCGCTTTCTTTTATTTTATTTCTCATATTTTGATCATTTCTTTTCATTTGTTTTATGTGATTGAGACCTTAGATTTAGGATTGTTTTACTCGGTAAGCTAGGTCCAAAGCCCTGATCGAAGCATGCACCTATAGTCTCTTTCGCTTGGACTCAATCAAATAATTAATTGCAAATCACTTGGAATTGGAACCATGAACTGTGAGACACTCCACACAGTGCTCACATGACCCATTGTAGCGGGCACCGAGGAGTCTCCAAGACCGAAAACTTGGATCCATTTTTGAGTGATTAGCAATTCCTGTTTAGGACACTTCCTGATAATAGTAATTCCTATTTACGACACTTTCTCGCTTTGCATATCTCCATATAGTGTAAATATTTCAATTCTGCCTTGCATCCTGCATGGAGAGCGCTAGGAAGCACTGTGAGTCTTCTTACTTTGTATGCATCAATTGACACGAGAGTGAGATTTCCACTCTAGTGTCAACTTGCATTGCTTTTCTACCTTCTCCCTATGTTTTATATCACTTAGGTAATATAAAAATTTCTTCAGGTAGTTTGCTTTTAAAAATACTCAAAAAAGTGAATACTTAAAAAATTAAAATAAGGGGGCTACTAATAAAACATTGACCTTAATAAAATTGTAATAGACATCTAGGTTTTGTATTCATAAAGCCATCCTTGCTTTTAGTTACATTCCAAACTGAGTGAGGCATGACCCTCTAACGATTAGGGTCACAAATCCAATCTATGGCATCCTTGATTATCAACTGGATTGGCGAAGTATTGGTGCTTCTATTGTAAGTAGGCAAGCATGGCCTTATAGATGACGGTGTTCCCACCTTGTGTGGAGCATCCTACTTGGTCCAAGTATTAATCATAGGCCACGCCTTCATGGGGGTGACTATCTCATTGTCTTGTTACTGAGTACCTCACTTGCGAGGGAAGTATTAGTTTCACCTATTGGCTTCCTTTCTCTATTTCTTTTGCTGAGTAGCTGCCCAAGCACAAGATCAAGGATCTCAATGTGTGCAGATCAAGTATTAGAAAGGAGGTGGAAGAAGTACAGGGCACTTTCCTGGCTGCACACACTCCTACATGGATAGCACTTATAAGGATTTGTTAAAAGATCTACCTACAATACAACCATAAAATTGAAAAGATAAAAATATTTGGACTCTCATTGCTATGTTTGGGTTGAGTTGGTGAATCCACAACTTGGCTAGTGTTTGTTTGATTTATATTAAGGTCAAAGATCAAGTCTTGCTCACTTGTGCACATTTTTCCTTTATATTTTCCCTTCTTTCACTCTCATTTGACCCTCTCTCACTTTGAGCCATTCTACTATTTTCCACTCCTTTTGATTCTTTTTGACCTCTATATCAATCATCCATTATCAATCTTATCATTGACAATCGATATGGTGACTCATGGATGGCTTAGTCGGGACTGTGCTGACACCCATATCAATTCCATGTGATTGACCTCTCTAATAATTCTGGATGATTCCTGAGATCACAATTCGGACTCCGTGAACCACTCTCTAGACTCCCCACTTTCTTCAATAAACTGGGATCACTCTTATCTTGAAATCTACCCATTTTGGATGGAAATAGATTTCACTCCAAACACATCTCCATCTTTAATGAAATCCGATGTTGATCTTAACATAGAGCGACTTTCCATCTCCGGGCTTCAATTCAGACTGATCGGGGCATTATTTCATATGCAGATCAAGAGCCTGATCTGGAGCCACAGATTTTGTCAGACTCAGATTCAGATGCAGATATGGCTCCGAATGGAAAGGGAAAGGGACCTCAACATCAATAGTCGCAACCAGGCCCACAACCGAATCAGTATGCAACGAATGCCCTGCTTCTTGCCTCCATACAAGCAATCCAACAGGAGCTCACCTACCAGGCATTGGCCCAGTTAGCCTTTCAAGAAAAGTTGAATGATCCCTGGAGAAGAAGAGACCAGCTAGGTGATGAATACTCATTCATCACTCTTTATTCTTTTATTTTAGCTATTTATCGTTGCAAAACACTAAGTAGATAGCTGTAAATACAATAAATTATCAAAATGCATACTTTGTGTAAATATGGATAATTAGCATGTATTTGTGCAAAAATAAACCAATAAAGAAATAAAGAAAAAGAAGAAAATATTTAGAATAAATATTGAGTGACCTGAACCTAAGAGAGGGCCCAATATGGGCCTGATCGCCAAATAAAATGAGTAGAGAGAGATAGGGCCATTCAACCTTATGTAAAATCCCCTCTTATGTATATATTTTATTTTCACAAAATAGAAATAAAAATGTGTTTTTATCATTTTGTATATATTTCTAAAAATAAAATAAAAAATAGAAAAATAAAATAAAATCAAAAATAAAATACTTTCTCTCTCTACCTTGTATATATACCATGTATATATGTATCACACCACTATTTATTTCACCTTTGTAAATAAATAACAAAAATAAAATAAAAATTATTTATACTCTACATTTTATGTTGTAAATAAATAAAATATAAAATTAGAGTATTTATACAAAAATAAGAAATTAAAAATAAAAGTATAAAATACATATGTATTTTATACATGTATATAATATTATATAATGTACGTAACATTATTTAGTTTTCAAAAAAAATAAATAAAAATCACTAAAAAATAATTTTGAAAATAAATACACTTTTTTATTTTGTAAATATTTTGAAATAAAATCATTTTAGATTTTTGAATGATTTTCTAAATAATTTCAACCCTGGAATTTTGTGATTGGTCCACGGGGGATTGTTGACCCCTGGTCAACTCCCCCCTCCCCGGACCACCTCTCACTCGGATCCGTTTTCACACCCGATTTCTCCAAATTTTCAGGAATGGATCTGATATTCTTTTGCCCCGAATTTTACGCCCATCTCTTCCTCAGGGATCATGCACCCTCGCGGATCCCGAGGAGAGATCGGATCTTGCTTGAATCGCGTGTCCATGCCCGATCAACCTTGTCACCTAGGACGCATATAAAGATCTTGATTTCATCCCCATCTCCTCAGCTCGCGTCGCAAGCCCTAATTCGACCCTAGAGAAACTCCACTCGATGATATCGACCAGAATCCTTCTTTGGTGCCCGATTAGGCGTCTGTAGCCGTTGCTCGATGCACGTGGCCGGAGCGCCGCCACGTACGAGCCTCCCAGCCCGCCGCAGCTCGGTCGAGGCGACGACCCCCTTCGCCGCACCCCCTGGAGGTTAGGATCGACCTTGGACCCTCAGGTGAACCTTCTTTCGACCCTAGTTATATTTATCATCAAACCCTTCATCGGACCTCCCCGGCTCCTCCCTCGTGGTCGTAGCTCCATCTGCCATCCTCCGCCGTTCTGATAGATGCGCTGTTCCATCCTCATCTCTCTTCCGCACTCTGATCACCCTAGACTCGGCATGTACAACCGAGATTAGGATAAAAGTTCCTCCCCCGCTTCGCCGGAACTTCAGATCTCATCCCACCGTCGCTTCCTGTTGCTTTTTATCTAATAACCCTCGCCAGAGTCCCCCTCCAAGCAAGAGTCTTCGTTTGCAGGTCAAGAAGAGCGCAATTACCCCCTGGTTCGCCTTTAGCCATCCTCGCCGGAGGTAGTCCAAGTCCCATTACCCCGTCGGGAGATCTGACCGTTGACGACCTCATCAGCCATTACCATCCGACACGGAGGAGCTCGACAATCGTGTTCCCGTAGTCCGATCATTCACCGAAGCCACTGATCTTCCTCAGTGCTCTGGCAAACCTCGCCCCGCAGGAGTTCATCCAGACCCTTCCGAAGCCGTTGAATCATCACCTTCTGTCAGACCACATCTGGGTCGTCCGTCCTCTACGCCCTGTCAGGCCATTAGATACCCGATCTAACGGCCCCCGTACGCCCATGTCCGCGCCCCAGAACAACCATCAGATCCTCCAGGTGTCAGCACTAGAGCCGTAGATCCACTTCCACTCAGCGAGCACCACCTGGCCACAACGTGACCCGCATACCCACGGTTGGGTAATTCGCGCCATACCCCCTTGTAGTTCCTTTCTGTTCTTGTTTAGTCTATTAAATAAATAGCACACTGTGGAAAAATTGCATGTGAACCCCTACTGTTTGTCTGATTTACACTTTCGTCCTATTCGTATGGGAACACGTGCATCGGCCCGTGACCTTGTGGGTTAATTGCATATTCACTCCTGGACTTTACTGTTGTTACTGATTGCATTTTTACAAATTGGAATGATAGTTGTACCCCTGTTAGTGTGAATCACGTGCCTTCCTCTTGCTATTTTGGCCTTTTTGCGTTTTCAACCCCGTACTTTTTACGCATGTTATTAGTTGGCTGAAAACTTTTCCAAATTTGCAACTAGGTCCCTGTGTGCTGCCTGTCTTTGATTGTTGAATAAAATAGCAAACATCGTCCAAATCTCCGGAAATTTATACACGTGGCTCATACCAATGTGTAAAAATTTCAATGATTTTCGGAACATTTTATTTTCATTTTCTATTTTTTAAAATTAAAAAACCCCATATTTTGCAACCTTTCTAATTTGAAAAACCAACTAAAAATATTAACAAGCCTCCAAAAATTCTAAAAAAGTTATTTTGTGCGTGTTTTGTTGTGTTTTTAATTCTATGCGATTTTTGTATGATTTGGATTTATAAAACCCATAAAAATTGAAAAACTCTAAAAAAACATAAAAATCATTAAAAATTCCTAAAAATTCAAAAAAATGCAATTTCTTTTTCATTAGTTAGGTTTTTATTTTTACTTTATCATAAAATTGTCTCTGGAATTTTATAGGCTAATTGGATATTTTCAAATAGCCTTTATATTCTAGCTGCACATTGGTTTTCAGTTTTTGCCTTATTTCTTTTTTAGAAAATTCCTTAAAAATTATAAAAATCTGAGAAAAATACCAAAAACACTTGAAAATTTAACAAATCCAAAAATATTTTTATTTTAAATTTCTGACCATCTTTGTTGTGTTGAATAATTTGTTGGTCGTGACTTTTTGATTTCTTTTATACATTTTCCTTAGTTTTAAAAATCATAAAAAAAATTAAAAATCTAAAAATCCACCAAAAATACTTTATTTGTTTTATTTTTGATTCTCGACTACTTCGTAGGCATTTTGCCAATCTGTGCTCCGCGAGTTCGACCCTGGTAGCTATACCAGGTTAAATAAAATAGCGAGACCGATATATGACCTTGATTGTTTGATTTCCTTATTTGGTGGTCTTACTTCTTCTTGATTGACCGAGCTTCACGGTTAGGGTCGCAACGATCTTATCTATACCTTTACCCGGATCACGATAGTCTCGTCATCACTAGGAGGACGAGAAGAAGAAGAGAAAGAAGATGGAGTTGGTAGAGGACCGACATATGAGCGAAGAGGATGGCAACCCAAGAAGACCCTCAAGGAGACCTACAACCTCGGTGCCGGACGGATGACAAAATGGATTCAAATTCCTGTTATCCATGCACATTTTCAGTTGAAGCCTCTACCCTTGGTTCTGCTTCCCACCTTCCACAGGAACGCAAATTAGGAGCCATACATCCATCTCAAACAGTTTAGGCACATTTGCAGAATCACACACTACCCTAACATCCAGTTAGTTGTAGTCAAAGTGACTGCATTCTTGTTCAGCCTCATGACAAGGCTCTTCACTAGATTAATCATTTGGGGAAGGTCATCAACACCTAGGAGGAATTAAAGTCCGCCTTTCTGCATAAGTTCTACCCTCCCAGGTGGCTGAATCAGATGCATGCCCATACTGCAAACATCTCCCAACCAACCCATGAGTCGATTCATGAGGCTTGAGAGAGGTTTACTGATTTATAAGACAAGTGTCCACATCATCACATCTTGTGGACCAGTCTGGTCCAACATTTCTTCGGTGGACTTACCTTTGAGAGTCAGAAGCTCGTCGATGCTGCTTGTGGCGGGTCACACTTCAACAAGGATAAGGATGCCATGTGGCAGATTTTTGAGGAAATGGTAGAAGGAGAAGTTGCCTTATCACTGTCCCTAGCATACCAATGCTGGCCACAACTTCACCAGAAGGGAGTGCATATGGCACCCTCGCATGAGCAGAACATGGATGAGAGTTCAAATCGAAGCATTATTGGGAGCCACCTATCCACGGTGGATATAATTGAGAAGCGATCATAGGACCTTGAGAAGCTCGTTGTGATAGAACATAGGACGCAAATCTTGGACAAAATGGATCATATTAACAAGCAGATAGAGCTGCTGGTAAGCCCTATCAATGTATGCCAGTCCCTGCTTACATCAGCTTCGACTCCAGCTGAGACAAAGGAGTTAGCATTTCCATAGCCTCCTCAACAGAGACCTGCACAACCTGTAGTTTAGCATGCGTATTACGTGTAGGCTAAAGAGCCATCATTGCCCCAGAAACCACAACAGTGGGTGGTTGTATACCAGCCACAACCCCAGATTCTTGAAGATCGATGCTCTCCTCCACCACCTCTCACTAGGGAGGTGAATGGAGTTTGATCTAACGATGTGCGGTTGACCCATCCAGGCAGACCTCAACAGGGATAATCTGCTAACTCTCGTCCATTCCTTCAACAGCAAGGAGGGAGATTTGTCCAAGGGAACCAATGTTGGACATGCGAGACCACGACGAGCCATTATGCAATAAATGTTATTACAAATAACATTCCCAGATCTGAAATGAAGAATACATAATTTGCATAATAGGTCCCTTAGTACAATTAGGGTTGTGTACCATGGCCATCTTAATGATCATATAGCTATTGATTCAATTATTGAATCATAGAGGCTGGTGCTTGGATGAATATCTAAAGAGTTAGATTGAGGACTCATTAAGCACCGTCAAATGATTGTTGAGAGATGATCTCCAGCCTTATTAGGAGATGGCAATCCTTTCTCAGTTAGGCAGATATCTGATCGACCTCTTGATGCCCTCTACATAGGAATAGATATTCGAAGGTGTCAGATTAGTTAGGTCAAAGAGTTGACTTAACGAGATCGAGATAACCAAAGTCCTATATTGTATACTGTCATGATATAGGCACGCATCCTCTGATCGGAGACAGATGTGTTACTATATGTCTGAGTATGTATATTTGGCAGACTAATAGGTTGATGACCTAATTAAGGTCTATACACCGACGCGATGGTGTGCATGCAAGGGCATATGAGTAATACGATCTCTCAAAATGATCATACAGGTTCAGTTACCGAACCGAAAGACATGATCTCACTCATGAGATATTGGGAAGAATTAAATTCCATGTACTGACGTCTCGCTTTGGAAGCTTGACTGAATTTGTAGGTTTGATATATACTTTTGGAAAGTATATGATCAAGACCTAGGTATGATATATGCTTTTGTAAAGTATATAATCGATACTGGCTCCAAATGATCGCATGAGGAACTTAATGATAAATCCCTGAAGTAGACAATATAAAATTGATCTTATACTTCGAGATTATTCTGGGTCTTCCAGTATGTAGGATGTACAGGTATTGGGAATACCTGAGGGAGATGTGATCATAAACGATTGTATAACCATGACACTTCCATTCGTAGGGAGTGATGAAACAGGTCTGGATTTTAGTGACTCCTCTCAGTTGAGAAGTAATCTGATCTTAGTCCAAATATTGGACATTGATCTGAATGTGATTCAAATTCAATGAGAAGATTAGGTTTGCGATCTTGATTTAATCAAGCATCTATGGTAGGACTGAGATCTGGATTTGAGATGTGATCTCAATATCCAAGTTACTATACGTAGAACAATACAATCGCCATGTCCTTATCTCCAAGTATTCATGGAGAAAGCGCATTATCCTTGAAAGAGTTCATGGATAATTCTATCGTTGATATATGTATCCAAGCATTGAGAAAATGGATAACTAAATGTGATTTAATTATCATGATAATGTGAATTTGATTCATATTATAAGGAGAGTTATCTAAGATAATTAAATGTGAATTGATTTTCATAGATGTGAATAGTGTGAATGTGATTCATATTATTTGGGAACATGAGAATAGAGATCCAAGATGATTAAATGTGATTTAATTATCATGGATATGAATAATATGGATAACACTAACCACATTAATCATATATATTATAAATGTGATTTATAATATATATGAGAGAGCTATTTGTAATTTATATTTGTTAGTTAAATGTTAATGTGAATTGGATTCACATTGAATATTAAATTGAATATGTAATTTACATTTTATTTTGGGTTGTGAATGTGATTCACAAATTTCCAATGGTAAGATTGCAATATTCACAAAATAATTATGAAGTATTTTTGTAGAATAATTTACAACAATTATTGTTGTAAAATTGGAGATACATAGAATAATGTAATCTAAGGAGATTACATTGGAGATGTCCCTTCCATATTGGAAGGAAGGGACAGCCACCAATTCCTATTAGGAAAGGGTGGCTGTCCCCTCAATGAATAAGGAAGGAGGCACTCTCCTTTCCATTATCTCTACATGTTGTCGATTTAATTTTGGGTTGATTTATATTGATTTATCAATATATATTTAATCCAAATTAAATTACTTGTTGTTGGTTTTTACCAACACAAATCTTAGCCATTAAAAGAAACACAATCAATGAGAGCCATTGGATTTGTGTTGCCCATGTATTGAGATCCATGGATCCCAAAATATTATAAATAGAAGGGAACCCCTTTGCTCTTCTCTACACACAAGAGAACCTAAGTCTCTCTCTCTCTCTTTCTCTCTACACGTCAGCCCTCTCTCATCCTCTCTCATGGCCGTCCACCATGGATGCCCTAGAGAGAGTCTCCATCGTCGCAGTGTCGTCGTTATGCTGCCCGATCGTTTGCTCATGGATCTCCGTCTCCTCCAGTGTACCTCGCTCGTGAATAAGACGGTGGATCTCGTGTGTCGAGATCAGGACATCCGTCACTTGGATCATCAACATGGATTGCGAGAAGCACGCGCTTCATCCCCGCGCTCGCAAGCGTCTCCTCCGTCGGATCGGACTTGAGACAGGAGGTCTCTTCGTTTAGAGGCTCGATCGCAACCACGCTTCAAGAGGTAATCCTATTACTTGTCTGTGGTTTAGACAAAATCATTCAAGAAGTGTTCTTGGATCACATGGTTTCGTCGAATGAAATTTTTTTAATTTCCGCTGCATAGAACAACTAGTGCAATTAGTTGTTCCTTGTCGTATTCGATACGACGCTCACGCTTTCGTGATGCGCTTGAGGATTCTTACTGTATCCTTCAAGTGGTATAAGAGCCAGGTTGAAGGTTTTGGATACGATCCATAAAACGAAGGCGACTTGGGTTCGTTAGGGTTGCGAAAATTTTATCGCATTTCATTTTCGCATCTCTGTTTAGTGATTATTTCCAGCCATGTTTAAATCAGTTAAACATGAAAATAAAACTTGGATTTTGTTTCCCATTAAATAAGGAAATCATAGGATCTGAGTTTACGTAATTTGGATTCCGTTTGCTCGAGATATGATTGTTTTAATGAACATGTATTCACTGTTGCGGGAATTGCGAATCTCAACATGGTTAATGAGTTAATAACTGTTTTGATCCGCCTCGAAATGCGTGAAATATCACTTAGATTCTGTCCTAAATAAAATTAGCAATCTTTGAAAATTGATTTTGTCTAATTTGGATTTAAATTGATTGAGATATGTTAATTTTAGTAAGTATGGGTCACTGCTGAAATTACAGTCCTAATCAAAAACCATGTGATTGTCAATTAGTGAAATTAATTGTTAATTTCATGAAATAATTATGGAAAATATTTGAGAAATATTGAATGATGATTATTTCCTTAATTGACTTGGCCTCATCCAAATCATAATTGGAAACACAATCATCAAACTCCTTGCTTGAATAGGATTGGGAGTTTGTCTAGCAAATTTTCCTTATAATAAAAAATGTTTTGATTATTACTATATGGTATAATTTCGGTTGAAGAACCGATGATCATCTCAAGTAGAAAGTGATTGACTCGGCATTATTTTTTCCTGAGACGAATATGGTGTCTAGTCGGGGATCGCTGGTGTAGCAGGTTGTACTGGATGCGGTCCGTCCCACTCCCACTGGTACTGGTCATGACAACGGGTAGGGAACGAATGATGCCTGAGAGATCATGATGTATTTTTCTAATTATTAAAATTCGAATTAATACGTATTTTGAGATAATACCATATATTCAAGTAAAATCAAGTTTGTTGATTGAATTGGATTGAAAATTAATTTAATATGATTAAGTTAATTATATCCAAAAAAACACTCTATTATGAATAGATGTGTATTTCCCTTGGAAGAATTAATTATGTGAATATGATTCATGATAATTAATTAAAATTTGAATATGAGGTGGAGGATCACATAAGTGACATCCATGGTCTCCCGTCAAGGCGAAGGGTTCCGTCGCCAGATATTGTATGTGAGAGATGCCTATCTGAAGTGACATCTCCTGCATACGATCCATTTGGATCGGGCTCATCGCTTCTTGAAAGAGTGAGGACATATACGTAGTGACCCCAATATCAGGTCCTCATATTATTGGGGCGATATTGGATTGCGCATAGCGAGTTATATTCATGTTGACGGTTGGTTCAATTAATGACGGGTCAACATCACCTTAGGGGTGATGGGCCCGGGTGTTAAAAACCAAATCGGGAGATGCAAGTTGGACTTGCAAGGCGGAATGTGTTCCCACTTCTTTTTATCCGAGTTACAGGTTCTCATATTATTAGGATGTAACAAAGATAAGGAAGGTGATCCCAGATCTTGCTTGAGATATAATGGTAAGAATATCTCTTATATTGAAAGTAATTAAGGGAATGAACTTTTAATGTTGACAAGGCAAGACAAGTTTGATACAAAATTCCTAAATCAAAGTAAAATGTGTATATATATTTATATATATTTATGCAAATTTCTTATTTCAGATAATCCTTCATTAAACCCACTCAATGTTATACTCAATAATAACCAATAAATTATCATGTATTGGATCCATGATCAAGATATTATACTTGCAATTGGACACATAATGTATGTGGTTGCAATTGCAAGTTTCCTCATAATGAATGATAATTAAATACACAATAGGACTAAAACCCTAGGGTTTGTATGTCTCTATAAGTCTTGATCTCATCGAATGTACTTTTGAAGTGACATGTCGATAATGATCGCAATTATCAAATAATCCTTATAAAATCTAAGAAGATGTTCTGGCATATATATGTGCTGTCGACATATAATCATGAATGACATGGTTCTCTGCATTATGCAGAATGGTGGCTCTATAGGAAATGATGTATTCAAATTGTTTGAGAACCTACCTGAACCTAAGTTTTAAGAGTTTAAATAGATGTAGATATGATGAGTGTCATCATTCTACTATCTATACTCTAGTCATTCATGAAGCTCCATAATATTCATATTGTATGAACTGAATGAAGTATGTATAAATGTTGAAATACTCTTATATTGAAATTTTTGATTTTAACATAAGAGATCCTTTGTCTTGAGCAATGGTTGCTTATAGATAAACGGAGCACAGTGGAAGCATGGGTTGGACCCAAGTAAGAAGTAGAGTCAAAGAGTTGACTGTACTTCTGTGACTTCCATATGACATCCAAAGAGTTGGATAAATGCCAATACTGCAATAAGTTGATGTGTTGATAGTATGACTATCAAATCTATCTAGAATCCTTAGAGAATGAATTAGATAGTACATCAGAATAATCTACATATAATCATTGAAATTGACTTACTTATTTGAAAAGATAAAGTCTAATAACAATATCTCAATCTTCTAATGACACTTGCAATTGGTTGTACCTGTATTAGAATATTATAAATTTGATCTTAAGGTTTAATGGTCATCTATGTTGGAAGTGATGCAATTGTTGCAACAATTTCCATTGGATCAATAGACTTCATATTTTCAGTGGGAGCCCTTAGTCTTAGAGAATGTCTCTGTGACCTGGATATTAGAATACACTCATAGTTTATTTCTAAATGTTGGAAATAAACATGAATTCTGGAATAAACCTATCATAGTGAGTTATGATGGATATATTTCAGATAGTAATCTAACATCTAGTGGACTCCGCTAAATTAGAAAATTAATGAATGGTTCATTAAGATTTCTAATACTGAAAATTAAACCTTTAAAGATCAATAGGAGGATAAAGATCATTTGACAATGATCTGGCATAATGTTTTGGACATATGTCTGTTGATGAGATCAATGAACAAGTAAGAGATGAAACTTTAGAATGTCTAAAATTTCAAAACTTACATACTTATGAATATTGTATTTAAAGTAAAATGTCCAATACTCCCTAATATGGGAAAGGTGTAAGATGTCAAGGTATTCCGGATTTCATACATATTGATGTATGTGAATCATCTATATCATAGTAAACATTATGGATATGTGATATCTATTGATGATTATTTGTGATATGAGATTTCTTCTCTTCACTTAGATAATGCTGAAATGTTCAAAGATTTCACAATTTTGGTTTAGAACCAAAGTTTGAAGGAAGATGAAATGAATTTGATCTAACCAAGGTAGCTTCTACCTATTTGATGAATTCAAGGAATACCTTATGGAGAAGTGAATATCATTCCTATCTCAATCCTCCTAATGAACCTTAACTCAATAGAATTATAAGGAGATACAATTGATCATGTTTGACATGATTTGATCAATGATTAATCTTAGCATAATTATCTCTTTGTTTCCAGGTATATATATATATATATATGCGTGTGTGTGTGTGTGTGTGTGGTAGAGACTACATTATATATATCCTTAATAAGGTTCCATGTGATTAAGATGGAATCTGGCACTAGAGAGTGCTACTTCATTAGGAAAATAAAGGATGGTATTCGATACCTACTTTATGACTGTGAGATTTTTAAAGGATCTCATCTCTGAGAATGTGATTCTTAGAGGATGACTCTCTTTTATGAAAATGAAGTAAAGGAACTCATTTATTCTTGATAAGATAAAGAGGCTCCTGAAATCGGAAACTAAATAGACAATTAAAGATGAAACATTAATACCTCTTCAAATAAGTTTGAGGATGGATTCCATGTGCCAGTTGAATCTGACAATGATATGACTTCATGTGATGATGCTTCTGAGGATCATATCATGGAAAGATGGATGTTAGCAATAAAGTCTAAAGTAAACTTCATATACAAATGTTGTATATAGACCCTCGAGGATCCAACTATATGGGTAAGACCCATTATGGTGTAAATGGATCTTCAAGAGAATGAGGGAACCTGATGAGAAAGTAGAGACCTTCAAAGCACGGTTCGTAGCCATGAGCTACACACCGAAGAGAAGACATCGCTTGCGATGAGACTTGCTCTCCAGTGACCTTGCTTTAACTGATCAGAATATTCCTAACTATAGCTACACAACTTGACTATGACATCTTCATGATGTGAGTCAAGATTGCATTCCTCTATGAATACCTCCATGAGGATATTCATATGAAGTAGCCACATGGCTTCATGGTTGAGGAAAGCAAGGTGTGCAAGCTAAAGACCTCCATCTCTGGACTCAAATAAGCTTCTTGTAGTTGGAACACAAGATTTGATGAAATTATAAATGTTATGATTTCAGATAAAATCTTGATGAACCATGTCAAACTAAGTGGGAGTGCCATTGTGCTCATCATGCTAAATGTAGATAATATTCTAATAATTTAGAATGATATAAGGATGATAATAATAAGTGTTTTATAATATGGATGTTCAATACCTCGAGATATGATCTCAAGGATACCTCTTAGATCTTAGTTCTGAAGTTGTTCGGAAGTAAAGAGAAGAGGGTATTGGGACAATCACACTAATAATACACCTTGGACATTTTTCATTTTTTGGAAAATTCCAAGAAAGGCTTCTTTTCCTCAAAGATATGGTATTGACCTATCTAAAGGGATAGCACCTCAAAGAGTTGAGGATGTGAATGCAAACTGCTTGCCCTTGTGCATCAGTTCCAAGAAGCTGGGTGTATGCTATATGTGTACAAAAGCCAGATGTCTACCATGCAGTGGGAGTAGTAAACTGTTACTAATCCTACTGTGGTGATAAAACACTTGATTGCAGTAATAACGATATCTTCATAGAAGGCAAAACTTTTGAGATAGTGATCTCAAAGTCTTATCTTCAAGAAATTAAAACTTTATAGATAGTGATCTAAAAGGTCTTAACTGTAGATACCTTAGGAGATAGAGATCTCCAGGAATGAAGGTATTCTGATAAGGTTTATGAGAATGCTGGTTATAATAATAAATGAGCTATAGTGTCAAGGACACTATAACAAAATAGAGTATTGGTTGCAAAAGATTCAACATTCGCATTAGATGCGAGCACTGTTACTAGGGGATATGCAAGTGTCGTAAAAGGACTTGGCGTAGTCTCTTGGGTACAGAGTGACTGATGAGCTTACCTAGCTATTTTCTAAATAGCCTATGATTGTCACATGAGTGAGGGTTTAAATGATTAAGCCCATTAATGGCTCTTTGGGCTAGTGGGAGATTGTTGGACATGCGAGCCCACGGCGAGCCATTATGCAATAAATGTTATTGCGAATATCATTCCCTGATCTGAAATGAAGAATAAATAGTTTGCATAATAGGTCCCTTAGTACAATTAGGGTTATGTACCATGGCCATGTTAATGATCATACAACTGTTGATTCAATTATTGAATCATAGAGGCTGGTGCTTGGATTAATATCTAAAGAGTTAGATTAAGGACACATCAAGCACCGTCAAATTATTGTTGAGAGATGATCTCCAGCCTGAGTAGGAGATGGCAATACTTTCTCAGTTATGCTGATATCTGATCGACCTCTTGATGCCCTCTGCATATGAATAGAGATTCGAAGGTGTCAGATTAGTTAGGTCAAAGAGTTGACTTAACGAGATCGAGATAACCAAAGTCCTATATCGTATACTGTCATGATATAGGCACGCATCCTCTGACAGGAGATAGACGTGTTACTATATGTCTGAGTGTGTACATTTGGCAGACCAATAGGTTGATGACCTAATCAAGGTCTATACACATGCGCGCTGGTGTGCATGCAAGGGCATATGAGTAATACGATCTCTCAAGAGGATCATACATGTTCAGTTACCGAACAGGAAGACATGAGCTCACTCATGAGATATTGGGAAGAATCAAATTCCGTGCATGGCCATCTCGTTTTGGAAGCTTGACTGAATTTGTAGGTTTGATATATACTTTTGGAAAGTATATGATTAAGACCTAGGTATGATATATGCTTTTGGAAAGTATATGATCGATACCGACTCCCAATGATCGAATGAGAAACTTAATGATAAATCCCTGAAGTAGACAGTGTAAAATTGATCTTATACTTCGGGATTATTCTGGGTCTTCTAGTATGCAGGATGTACATGTATTGGGAATACCTGAGGGTGATGTGATTATTAACGATTGTATAAACATGACGCTTCCATTCCTAGGGAGTGATGAAACGGGTCTGAATTTTAGTGACTCCTCTCAGTAGAGAAGTAATCTGATCTTAGTCTAAATATTGGACATTGATCTGAATGTGATTCATATTCAATGAGAAGATTAGGTTTGCGGTCTTGATTTAATCAAGCATCTATGGGAGGCCCGAGATCTGGATTTGAGATGTGATCTCAATATCCAAGTCACTATACGTGGAACAATACAATTGCCCTGTCCTTATCTCCAAGTATTCGTGGAGAAAGCGCATTATCCTTGAAAGAGTTCATGGATAATTCTATCATTGATATATGTATCCGAGCATTGAGAAAATGGATAACTAAATGTGATTTAATTATCATGATAATATGAATTTAATTCATATTATAAGGAGAGTTATCTAAGATAATTAAATGTGATTTGATTATCTTAGATGTGAATAATGTGAATGTGATTCATATTATTTGGGAACATGAGAATAGATATCTAAGATGATTAAATGTGATTTAATTATCATGGATATGAATAATGTGGATAACACTATCCACATTAATCATATATATTATAAATGTGATTTATAATATATATGAGAGAGCTATTTGTAATTTACATTTGTTGATTAAATGTTAACGTGAATTAGATTCACATTGAACATTAAATTGAATATGTAATTTACATTTTATTTTGGGTTGTGAATGTGATTCACAAATTTCCAATGGCAAGATTGCAATATTCACAAAAAAAATTATGAATTATTTTTGTAGAATAATTTACAACAATTATTGTTGTAAAATTGGATATACATGGAATAATGTAATCTAAGGAGATTACATTGGAGATGTCCCTTCCATATTGGAAGGAAGGGACGACCACCAATTCCTATTAGGAAAGGGTGGCCGTTCACTCCATGAATATGGAAGGAGGCACTCTCCTTTCCATTATCTCCATATGTTGTTGATATAATTTTGGGATTGATTTATTTTGATTTATCAATATATATTTAATCCAAATTAAATTAATTGTTGTTGGTTTTTACCAACACAAATCTTAGCCATTAAAAGAAACACAATCAATGAGAGCCATTAGATTTGTGTTGCCCATGGATTGAGATCCATGGATCCCAAAATATTATAAATAGAAGGGCACCCCTTTGCTCTTCTCTACACACAAGAGAACATAAGCCTCTCTCTCTCTCTTTCTCTCTACACGTCAGCCCTCTCTCATCCTCTCTCTTGGCCATCCACCATGGATTCCCTAGAGAGATTCTCCATCGTCGCAGCGTCGTCGTTATGCTACCCAATCATTTGCTCATGGATCTCCGTCTCCTTCGGTGTGCCTCGCTCGTGAAGAAGACGTCGGATCTCGTGTATCGAGATCAGGAGATCTGCCGCGTGGATCATCAACATGGATTGTGAGAAGCAAGAGATTCATCCCCGCGCTCGTAAGCGTCTCCTCCGTCGGATCGGACTTGAGACAGGAGGTCTCCTTGTTTAGAGGCTCGATCGCAACCACGCTTCAAGAGATAATCCTATTACTTGTTTGTGGTTTAGACGAAACGATCCGAGAAGTGTTCTTAGATCATGTGGTTTCGTCGCATGAAATTTTTTTAATTTCTACTGCATAGAAAAACTAGTGCGACTAATCGTTCCTCGTCGTATTCGATACGACGCTCATGCTTCCGTGATGCGCTTGAGGATTCTTACTGTATCCTTCAACCAACAACCTCACCACCATGAGTCTCAGTTCTATCAGGAAGGCTGGAGATAGAATAAATTCCAACAACCGTAGTATCGTAAACAACAATTCTATCAACAGTACCCGATTGTCTCTTATCAGCACCATCCTCCTCATCAGCGATATCATTTTTCATCTCAGTACCCTTCTCACCATTCTTATCAGCAACCTCAGTACCATTCATAGTCTCAACGTAGCCAACATGCTGAACCATAAGAGCCCCCTTCTGTGAACCTTACCCTTGACTGCTTGGCTCAGCTAGTTAAGAGCCTTGTAGAGACGAGTCAAAAGATAGATGACCTCACTGCTGCCAATACCTCAATTCTGGCATAGGTGGAGGCAAACCCCAACAATTTTTACAAGAAAGAGCATGCAGTTTGTGATGTCCTGTCCAACCCTATAGAGTTAGATATACGTGATATGTTTTTTCTAATGCTGTTACTCTCAGGAGTAGTAGCACTCTTTAGCCTTCAATATCAATAAAGGGGAAAAATAAAGCTTCCACAAGTGAGTCATCACCTTCTTCTACATCATCCGTACCAACATCTGGGCTGGGTAAGGAAGAAGAAGAAGGACAAGAAGCACCAACAAAAAATCAAAAATGGAAAAAAATTAAAAATAAAAAAAGAGGACAGCAGCAGCCAAAGCACCAACCGGCTAGAAACGGATAAGACCGCACCTGCAGCCAATCCAGAGTCAACCGATGGAGCCCTACCTACTATTTTGGGATGCATAACACCTTAGAGGGACGAGCATTCTTATTTTTTGTCATACATTTATACTGCCTAATGTGGGTAATGATTTTTTTATAAATAAGAACAATTATGTAAATATTCCTTTTCTATATGCTTTACAAAAATCCAAAAAAATAAAAATTTGAAGAATGCCTTGTCAGATCCAGATGTGGTTGAAATAATATAGAATCTTGTTCTTGAGATGCCTCTTTCTGAAGGTGATAAATATCCATTTCTTCACCTTTATTCAATCATTTTGGCCATAAAAACCCTAGTAAATGCATATAAATATCCTTAATTTATATAAATGAACATTCATACTTTGTTATATAAACAATGTATAAAATACCTTTTTAATGCCAAAATTATAGAATAAAGAAAAGAAAATGAATAAAATATCAAATATATTTTATGACCCTAAACCTCGAGACATAGGCATCTTGATGATTAGGTCTACAAGGAATAAAGGACGGGGAGATAAGGACCAATAATACAATAAAAATCCCATTTATTAATTCTTTATTTATTCATTTTTGGGACCTATTTTATTTTCCACATTTCATACCTCAAACAATGAAAATTTGTACATGAAAGTTGTAGATAATAAATATATAAAAATACAATATTAAATTCATACAAAAATAATCTACAATGTAAAAGTTATGCTTTCAATAAAATTCCAAAATCCCAACTTCCCAGACCCATATCTCTCAAATAAAAACTCAAAATATATCAAAATCACCTTTAATTATATATATATATATATCTTTTAATAAGATATTTAATGAAGATGGTTTCATATTTTTTGAAGTTAAGATGTGAAAGTTAGGTTTTGGACCCTTGTGTATAATATATCTGAATAAAATATTTATTTTATTTATTCTTTCTTATTTTTAATATTTTATATTTTTATAATTTTCTAAATATTATTTATATTACTTGTACATATTAAAACTAAAATAAAATAAAAAAACATCAAAATAAAATATGTATGTAAAATACATAAATGAATATACAATAACTATACATATATAGTAAGTATACCTATTTATTAGGTGTATATATTATATCATAAAAACATAATAAAAACATATTTAAGTATCTAAAAATAATTTATAAATATATAAAATAATAAAAATAATAAAATAAAAATGCAAAATACAAATAAAAGTATAAAAACATATATAAATATATCTATAAATGGAAACCTAAAAAAAATTGTAATTAATCACCTCTAAAAAATAAATAAAAATAAGAATAAAATAATATAAAAAATAATAAACGTTTTATTTTATAACCTAAAAATAATAAAATCAGTTACTAATTAATTTTAATTTATTTTTGAATTTTATTTGGATTTTTTCTTTTTGCGGGTGACGTGGCCCAATCAAGCCACGCCTCTCGTTGACCTAGGGTCAACTATGACCCTAGGTCGATCTTCTGGCAGTCCAACATTTTTTCTCATCTTCTTGATTTTCTAGCTACTGATTCATGGCTCGAGGGAGATTAGATCCTTCATGAGAAATCTTCTATATGTACATCACTGATCCACGCCGAGCCCTCTCCTAGGGTAGAGCAACTGTGCCTCACCCGTGATTCTCCCTCGAATCTCGCTCCTCAACCACCTGTACAAAAGCCACCACCCGAATTCCTTCTCCATTTGAATCTTCTTTGGGTCGTTTCCTCTCCTCCTCTTGCGCCTGAAGGATTGAAGTAGGTGACAGCTCTACCTCCATGAAGTTTGTTTGATGGAGAAGGCGGTGCAAGGTTGCATTCCAACACATCCACTGCATGCCAATGTCAAGGTCTCCATCTCCTGACCTTGCACTCGTCGAAGTTCTATTTCCTTTCTTCATTCTTGCCTTTTAGTGTAGCATAATTGTAGGTTTAATTTTGCGAGTTTTGCATAACGATTTTAGCGTAGGTTTAGATCAAACACCCTCGCCGAAGCCTTTGAGCTTCGGCCACCACCGCCTACTCCACGACACGACACTTAATCACCAATAACATCTAGGTTCTGCTTTGTTTCTATGTCGTGTCTTCTAATCTTTTTGCAGGACCTGAAGGGGGCTTCTGCACCCCATCTAGAGCCAAGGACAACCACTCTAGGGCCATCCAGTCTTCATGTGACTCCAGGACGAATCACCATGTCATGCACCCATCTGAGTGCTCCTAGAGGTGCGGGCATCTTCCCATGAGATTGCTCGGCCAATTTGAGGGCCGGATCGATGCCAGAGTCACGATATATCCTAGATCCAAACTCACCAGAGGTGAGTTCGTCCGGTTCTCCTGCTGAGCCTCTCCCTGCTGTCGAATCAAGAACGAGGAGCCATCTCCTCCAGCTGTCGTCGGATGACATCATGCGAGAACCGTTGATCTCCCTCTAGGGGTTCTAATCTTAGCCGTCCGACGCGAAGGGGCATTGCGTACTAAGGCGCGACACGTGTTAAGTGAACAACTGTCAGTCGTTCGATCCGCTGCTGGTGGGGGTAAATATCACCTGTAGCCCCACGTTTTTTCAACTTTATATTATAGTTCTATAAGTATCATAATTAGTTTAAACTTTTTGGAACATTTGCATTTGAGCCCAAAAGGTTATTGTAAAACTATTTGGTCCTCCGCCACATCACCACGTGTGCTTATGCGCATGAGATGTGGGTATTTTGTAGGAACATCCCTAGAGGTTATTGTATTTCAGTTTAGCCCTAGAACTTTTTATTTATGTTTTAATTTTTGTAAAAACTACAGGGTGGCCCTTAGACTATATCTTATTTACAAAAATGCCCTTACTAGTATTATAGTTTCTCTTTCTTTCCTCTATATTTAAAATAGCTATAGCACTTGAAAAAAATCAAAAAAATAGGCTTATGTTCCTATTGCATTGTACTTCCACACTCATATTTTATTTTGCATTTTTGTACCCTTTAATCATTTTATAAAAATAAAAAAGAGCATAAAAAATCCCTATTTGAATTAAGAAACTATAAAAAATAGAAAAATGTTTTGAAAATTCCAAATATATATTGTTTATTTATGTATTTCTAATATGCAGACAAAAAATCTTTAAAAATAGAATAACAAAACTCTTAAAAATTGAAAAACCCCAAAATACTTCATAAAAATCTAAAAAAATCCTAAAAATCCAAAAACAATATTTTCTGTATTATAATTTTATTTATATTATTATCTATAAATTAAAATTTAGTTGGAAACTTTCCATTTAATTAAACCATGATTTAGGGTATTTTTATAATTCTATAAAAATACAAAACTAGTTAAAAATATTTAAAAACCTTAAAAGAATTTATTTCTTGAATTTTAAGTCTTTTTATTATTATTTACAATTACATTATCTTACATTGTATACATATCCTTATATATATTATATTTCTTTTTGAAAAAGAAAAAGAAGTAAAAAATATAAAAATATAAAAAAAATATAAAATATAAAATTAGAAACAAAATACAAAATATAAAACAAAAATTAAAAATTAAAAATGAAAAATAAAATCCACATAAAAACATATAGACAAAGCTCACAATCACATCTTTTATGCTTCATAGCCCAATTTATCTAGTTTGCTTCCTCTGTTTGACAATCTACACTACTTGCACTATACACAACTTTTGTATAGTTAAATAAAATAAATTTTAACTCCACACATTTATTTGCACCGCTTTATATATTTGTGGATTAATTATTGAATTTAACGGTTTTCTTGAGTGATCGCTTTGACAACTGTTGATTTGCTTTGTGGATTAACAAGATCTTCTAGGAAATCATTATTTTAAAAGGCCATTAAGTACATACCAAACACAAGAATGGACTTAAAGAGGCATGTACTTCAAAGAGACAGTCATGCCAAGCTAAACAGAGAAATGTGAAGCACATCTTGATGATAGTGATAGTCAATGAAATCGGCAATCTACCTAGCAAGAAGAAAGATATGGGAGTTCCTCTCATTCGATGTCAAATGTTTGATCAAGAGTTAGTCCGGACTCTTCTGGACATTAGAACATCCATAAACATGATGCCTAATTCACTACTGAAGGACTTTGGGTTAGGACCACTCAAGTCCACCTGGATGATTATGAAGTTTGCAGACACTTCAATCAAGTAACCTCGAGGAATATTGGAGAATGTCATCTTCACCATTCAGGGAATGTAGTTCCGTGTGGACTTCATCATTCTTGATATGGACACCTCAACTCCTCTTCTGCACACCCTATTATACTTGGATGGCCGTTCCTCCGAACAACTAAAGTAGTTGTGGATTTTGGCAATGGACAGATTAGCTATCGCTCGAACAATGACATGGTACCCATTCAAACAATCCAGGTGCCAAAATAGACAGAATCTACATTAGATAAGAGTGTGGCTTCAGAATAGATGGAAGGCTGTGACTTTCTTGCAGAGATCCTAGATACAAATCTTTTCATGGATGACATGGAGACCCATGAATTCTTCTCATACCGAGGAAGGAGTGGATAACACAGTGGATTTCCCCTCTATCTCAAAAGATGAGATTTTTGCTGGTCTGCCTAAAGAACTTATTGATGGCCACCTGTCCTTCGCAGAAGCAGAAGAAATTATTGTAAACTTCTTTGAGCAAGATCCCATCATTGAACATTTCTGTGCATCTATAGATCCAGAGCTTGCATCGTTAAAGGTGGATAGTGTACAGTTGACAGATCTGACCCCACCAACGCCCTGCATAGACACAAAGGTTACCACTAAGAAGATTCAGACACCATTAGATCTCAAACAGCTTCCAGGAAATATGAAGTACGCCTTCCTTGTGGTTAAACCGAACATGTTTCATGTTATTATCAACTCCCAACTAACTCAGGAACAAGAATCTCGTCTGCTCGAGGTTCTTGAAAGAAATCACAATGCAATAGGCTGGAAATTTTCCGATCTCCGTGGGATTACTCCTTCATTGTGCTCTCGTCACATTTACTTGGAAGAAGTTAGCAAGTCGTCTCGTGAATTTCAGCGAAGACTAAATTCAAATCTCTGGAAGGCTGTTATGAATGAGATTACAAAATTATGTAATGCGGGCTTCATATATCCCATCTTCGACTTGAAATGGGTAAGTCCCTAGCATTTCGTGCCAAAGAAATCAGGGACCTCCATCATGAAGAATGACAAAGGAGAGAGATCGCAACTAGAGTTATGACATCTTGGCGCATTTGTGTTGATTACAAATGCATGAATTTGGCAACCAAGAAGGATCATTTCTTGCTCCCATTCATCGATAAAATAGTCAAAAGACTGGTCGTGAAGGAGTATTTCTGCTTCTTGGATAGATACTATGAATACAATCGGGTTGTAATCACCCTAGAAGGCAAAGAAAGGGCTACCTTCACTAGTCCATTTGGGACATATGCCTTCTACAGGATGCCATTCGGATTATGCAACGCTCCTGCGACCTTTTAGAAGTGCATGTTTGTAGTTTTTGCAGATATGGTTTGTAGTTTTCTTATGGTGTTTATGTACGATTTCTCAGTATAAGGTGATAATTTTGATCAGTGTTTATCCTACCTAGATCGAGTCTTGAAAAGATGCCGTGAAGTCAAATTGGTGCTCTGTTGACACGCCAAGCGACTCAGGTATAAGGTACTCAAGGGTCGTTGCGACCCAAGTCACCAGACGTGGTCAATCGAGAAAAAGGAGACCACCAAATAAGATAAAATCAACTCAAAATCAAATAGCGGTCTTGCTATTAATTTAACCTAGTATAGCGACCATGGTCGAACATAAGGAGCATGTAATGGCCTTGCGGCCTACGAAGTAGTCTAAAAAGGAAATAAAAATAAAAATAAACTATTTTTGGTGGATTTTAAATTTTTTATATTTTTTGGAATCAATTAAGAAAATAAGGAAACAAGAAAAACAATCAACTTCAAGCAATTATTTAATGCATCAAAAATCAGTCAAAAATTCCAATAAAAATGTTTTTGCGTATTTTATGATTTTTACTATTTTTAGTGAATTTTTGGGATTTTTTCTGATTTTTATTTAATTTTCTAAAAATGAAACAATGCAAGAAACTAAAGGTATTGTCCGGCCGAGCTTAAGGGACTTAGATAAAATATTTAAAAACCCCTAATAAGCCTGGAGGTAATTTTCCTTTAAAGATAAAGAAACAAGGAAAATTTAGGCACCTTAATTATTATTTTTGGGGTTTTAAATTATTTATTAGAATTTTTATGAGTTTTTAGGTGTTTTGTGATTTCTAAGAGTTTTATATAATGCAAAATGACCAAAATTGGCCAGAAAATCAAATAACCCAAAATAAACAGTAGCTAATTTTTTTTATAATTTTTAGATAAATTTTAATATTTTTTTGTGAATTTTTAAAACAAACAGTAACGAAAATGGCTATTTTTGATTTTTTAAAAATATCAAATCAAAACAAAAATGTCTCCAAAAATTCCAGAAAATTTTACAACATGACAGGAGCCATGTATCCAATTTTCATTGAATTTGGAGTGGATTTGCTGTTTTATTCAAAAATAAAACTTAGGAACAATGCAGGGGACCTGAATGCAAATACCCAAAGCTCCAGAAGTCCGATGCAAAACTCCCAATAGAGCACGCACGCGGCGCGTGTCTGGGGCACACAGGGACCTATACGCAAAGAAATTAAGTTCTTGGGCTAAATAATAACAAGTATTAAAAGCCCAGGGAACTTAATGTAATTTACCCACTAAAATAACACACATGCGCATAAAAACTACTCACAGGGGCATATCTGCAATTATCCAAAAACATTCATTCATTCCATAACATTGAAGAACTACAGAGCTAAATATGCAAAATACCCAACAAAACACATGTCGATGCACGTGCTACACTACAAACAGGGGCATATGTGCGAATAAAATAAATCTCACGGTTCAAGGTGCAAATGTACCGAAAATAAAACAACTATCTAATGTATTTACAGGACTAAATGCTAAATAAAATAAAGAGAAGGGCCTAAGGGTAAATTACCCTTTATTAAGTCGAGGGTCGGATGGCTGCCACGTGGGGGATCGCACGATGGAGGATGAGTGGCGCGCAACAAACGAACCCTCGTCGCAATCCGACGGCTGGGAAGAGCCCACGTGGAAGATCGGACGGCTGCAAAGCATCGTGGGTCTGTCTCGCTGGATCAACGGTGGTGATCGAATCCCAAGAGATCTGGCGGTCAATGCTGCTCCGCAAATGAACGATCAGGATCACGACTGGAGCTCGGGGTCGATCGGACGACGGAGAAGGATGGTGGATGAACTGGGCTCGGGCGAACTTCGCCGGGCTCGTGACAGTGCTGGTCTCCTCCTGGAAGCTCGCTGAAGATCGGAGAAGGAAGCTGCGGGCCCTCCGCGTCTAATGGAGGCCTCCGATGACTCAATGGAGCTCCGAGGAGCTCTGGAGAGTCAGGCGGAGGCGGAGCTGCTGGACCTGATGGTCCAATCCCTCAGATGGGCTCGGATGTACCTGCAAAGAGCACCAGCAAGCTTGCGGGTCGAGGGCAAACTGCCTCAACCCCGTTAGGCGTGGTGAAAGTGGTCGGTGAGGCGCAGTGGTCGAGCTCCAGTGAGGGGGTGGACGGAGGAGCTCGAATCCTCAGCTCTTGTGCGAGCTGGGTTGAGTGGAAGTGCGTAGAAGGTGCGCGAGGGAAGGGCGAATGCGATGATGGATTCCGATGATCGAGTGGAAGGATGAGATGGTCGGAATCGGCGATAGTCGGCGACGACGAAAATTGGGGGAAAATCGAAATTCGGGAAATAGAGAAGAAATCTAAGTTACCTGGGTGGATGGGTCGACTGGGGATGAGTTTGGGCAGCTCTGGGTCCTTGCCTCGAGGACCGTCGTCGTCTGAGGCTCTGGCTCCTACTCTGGGCGGAGCACGGCGGAGCAAACTCGCCGGATCAGTGGTTCGAGCACCCTCAGCCTCGCTGCTACACCACCGGGGCAAGCTGTCACTCTCGCGTGAAAGGTGGAGGTCACTGGGTGGAGGAATGATGATCCAAAGATGCGTAATAGGGTGGCGGAGCTCAACCTTTATACGGTGGCAGGTCCGGGAAGAATCGAGCGGGTAGGGCAGTGTGAAGTGCGGATCCCGAAGCGGGCACCCCGGCGAGGGTGCCGGATCTGTCACGATCGAGATGGACCCGGGGTTTAGGGGGATGGTGATCGGGTTTAGGCGCAATAATCGGGAGAAATTGGGTCACCCGCCTTAAGCCCGTGAGAGGTGGTCCTGGGGGGGGGAGTTGACAGGGCGGTCAACAACCCCCCTGGACCAATGGGAGGCTGCCACCTGGAAAAGATTTAGAAATTAGATTAAAAATAGCAAATGGATTATTTAATTAAAACTCAAAACATGAAATATTTTTGTTTTAATATTTTCTATTTTTTGTGGCTTTTAATTAATTTTTCAAAATAAAAATAGTGTATTTACATAGTAGGGCTATATATAGGTATATATACAATATATAGATTTTTATTTTTTTAATTTGTTATTTTTATACATTTTTATTATCATTTTATATTTTATTTATTTATATCATAAAATAAGGAATAAAAAGATATTTTTATTTTATTTTTATTATTTATATACAATAGTGAAATAAATATATATGTACATGTATATACATGGTATATTTACAATATATTTTTGGGTTTTTAATTTTGTTCTTTTTATTTTGTTTTTGTTTTAATTGTTTTTATTTTATTTATTTACATCATAAAATATAGAGTATTTACAAAATTTTTGGAGATTAATTTTATTTATTTACAAGGCTAAATAAATATAGATGAGTGGGCTATATGCATGGTGCCTATGTACACAAGTGATGTTTTTGTTTTCTTTCTTCTTTTTTTTTAAATTTTTCTATTTTTATCTTGATTTTATATTTATAAATATATACAAGTATTTACAAGCCTATTTTACTCTATTTTTAGAGGAAAATATTTTTATTCTATTCATAGGTATATTTACACACATGAGCCCCTATCTCCCTCTACTTTGGCTTTTATGCGGTCAGGCCCATGCTGAGCCCTCCCTTGGGTTAGGTTGCTCAATATTTATCCTAAATATTTCCCTCTTTTTCTTTTTAATCTTTATTCTTTTATTTTTGCACAAAAACATGCTAATTATTACTTTTTACACCATGCATGCTTTTGGTAATTATTTATATTTACAACTATATACATGCATTTGCAAAGGTTTTTGTAGCTAAAATATAAGAATAAAGAGTGACGAATGAGTATTCATCACCCCCCTATACTTAACTTTGTAGTCCCTTAGCAAACACTTATTTGAAAAAGAAGTGAAAAAGAAATAAAGAAAAAGAAAAAGAGAATGTACAAGGATCAAGGTTGATTATTAAACTTGCCTTCATTAAATTGAGGTATGGAGCTCGATCAGATCTTTGGATTATTAATGTGTCAGAACCTTATTTGGACTTAAGTTTAAAACTCAACAGCCTCTAAGTTCCACTAATCTATAACCAAGACTCCTCAATGCTCCAGATCAGAACAAGTCATCAATCACAAACCCTGAAGACCATGAGTCTTTTCTTGTCCTGTGAATGTGAGGTATAAGTTCTCCACCTAAGAAATGGCAACTTGACAACCTCCCCAACAAGGTAACTCTATGACCTCAATCTGGCCACTCTTTCCTCGAGGAGCGGGGTATTCCCTTCTACGCTCAAGTTCAACCGGCTCAAGAAGAGGAGGAAGAAGAGAATGGACCATGGCCAGTGTAGCCATGTATCCTTGGGAGCTTGACCAGTGTAGCTAAGTCTCTCTGCTGCAAGCTACATAAGGTGGAACATGAAACTCAATCTTTGCTTATTGCACTCTATATACATACTCCGGTGGGATTATCATTTTCTCTCAGACCCACCACTTTTTTGGAGTTATTTTTTCTTTTTGCATTTTTTTAAGTGAATCTATACAACATATACATGTGCAGCATATGTACAAGGAGTTTTTCCTCTTGAGCCAGTAGACTATCCCTCTTTTGAAGCTTTATTGCAATCCACAACTCCCGTCGTTAGACCTCATGGCAACCAGACCAAGTTGAGACGCACTTCCTTCACTAAAAGAAGAAGAGAGGTTCCGCCTAGAAGTACTACCCTCATATGCTACCCCAAGTCAAGGAAAACTGCCTCCTCACCACCTCATCCGTAGAGAGCTCGGTGCAACGTGCTGGTGTCCAAGTAAAGCCATTGTCTATATGAGTCATGTGTTGTTGTTAAGTGCTCTACTTAGGCTCATTGAGATGACATGTGATCAAAGCCTAGTGGACTCAAAGAATTAAGTCACCATGCACCTGAAAAGCCTTAAACCTAAGCCCTATAAGGTCCCTCTTATAAATTAGGTGGATTAAGATCTTAATCAAGCTCCATTTCTCAATTTGCTTCCAGGCTAGTTTAAATGTCAACTATCATCTAGGAAAACTATATACATATGTACAAAAGATGCTATTTACACAAATTTTTACAAACATGCAAAATTTTTGAAAAATGTTTTGAAATCATGAATGGATGATGCATGAAGTGCAAGTTTTGCAAAAGTATTTACACACATTTACACGAGATTTTTGCAAACTTTTGATTTTCAAAACATTTTGGAAAAATTTTGTACTATATACATAATTTTGATATGAAAATATTTACACAAGCTTTACACAAAAGATTTTTGAAATCATTTTTACAAAAATAATTTGTACACTAGCTATTTATGTGCAAATAAAAGAATGTTTATGTACATAAAAATTTTTAATTTTTGTGGTTTTTAAGGTTTTTAGCCATTTTATTTATTAACACACTCACACAAAGTACGAGTTATGGCTAAAGTATATATAAAATATATACACACCCCCCTATACTTAGCTCGAACGATGTCCTCAGAGTCAAGAGTGATGAAGAAGACATAACTCGTGCTAGGTATAGGGAAGTGAAAAAGAAGGCTATATACAAAGACGAATGAATGAATAGAAAGTCAAGAGGATGTCAGGTCTTCCCCCTATACTTAGGATCAAGTAATCCTAAGTATAGTAGGTTGTATACTAAGGGGAAACCGAGTGGAGAATGTACAGGGTCTACCCCCCCTATACTTAGGGTAAAATATCCCTAAGTATAGGCAGCAAAAACAGGGGTAGACAGAAACAAAAGAAATACCCGAAGGTCTCACATCCCCCCTATACTTATGGTAAGTACACCCTAAGTATAGCATAATCAAAAGATGAAGAAAGGGATGTGGGACTAAAGAATGTAGTGATATAGACATCTGGATTTATACAAGGTGGAAGATCAGTGAAGATCAGGCGTGAGATGCATTAGATGTGAGTCAAAGACCACATCTCACGCAAAATGAATAGGGGCAACTTCAACGACCCACGGCTCATGATCTAGAAATGGCTTGAGCCGCTGGCCGTTCACTCAAAAGGTACTCTCCGAAGACAACTCGGATATATCAATGCTACCGTTGTCGTGTACCTTTCTCACCAAGTAGGGTCCCTTCCACTTGCTCTGTAGCTTCCCTGGAAATAAACGAAGCCTCGCATCAAACAGCCATACTTTCTGTCCGAGCTCAAAATGCTTGTGGCTGATATGAGAATCATGCCACTCCTTCACTCTCTCCTTATAATGTAGGCTGGTTGAGAAGGCGGTGTCTCTCAACTCCTCCAGGGCTGCTAACTCTGCCCTCCTCTGGTCTCCTACACCATCTGGATCCATAAGTATCTCAGTGACTGCCCAAAGTGACCTGTGTCTCAGCTCAACAGGCAAATGGCACGGCTTGCCATATACGAGGCGAAAGGGAGATGTACCCAATGGTGTCTTGAAAGATGTCCTGTATGCCCACAAGACCGAGTCTAAAAGATGTGACCAATCCTTTCGGTCAGGGCGGACGACTTTCTGCAATATAGTCTTGATCTCCCTATTCGACACCTCGGCTAGACCATTCGTCTGTGGATGGTAAGGTGTAGAAACACGATGGTCTATACCGAACTCTCTAGCAAGGGCCTTCACCTGGTCGTTGATGAAATGAGACCCCCCATCTGAAATCAACACTCGAGGGAGCCCGAACTGCGTGATGATGTGCTTCCTCAAAAATCTGCAAACTGTCCACGCATCAGCGGCTCGGGCGGGGATAGCCTCAACCCAACGACTAACATAATCAACGGACAACAGAATGTACTCAAATCCCTGACTCTTAGGGAATGGACCCATGAAATCGATGCCCCATGCGTCAAAAACCTCACAGAAGTGAATGGGCTGCATCGGCATCATATCACGCTGTCCACAAGTACCCATCCTCTGACAGTCAGTACACCTCTTCACGAACTCATCAGAGTCCTTGAAGAGGGTAGGCCACCACAAGCCGGATTGGAGCACTTTCTTTGCCGTTCTCCTCCCAGAATGATGTCCTCCTGCCTCAAGCTTGTGGCAGTAAGTGAGGACGCTATGGTGCTCCTCCTGAGGAATGCACCGACGCCAGACGCTATCCCCTCCTTCGTGGTAAAGGATGGGATCCTCCCAGTGGTAGGACTTGGCCTTCGCGAGGAAGGTCTCAAGCCTCTGCCTGGGCCAATCTTGTGGGACTTTCCCAGCAACGAGAAAGTTCACAATATCGGCATACCATGGGAGTGAGGCGACAACAAGGATCGCCTCATCTGGGAAGGTCTCACAAATGGGATCGATATGCTCATACTCCTCAGGTTGCTCTAAACGGGAGAGATGTTCCGCCACCACATTCTTGACTCCAGGTTTATCCTTGATCTCAATGTCGAACTCCTGGAGTAGAAGGATCCATCTAGTCAGTCTAGCTTTCGCATCCTTCTTTGCCATAAGGTATCTGATGGCGGTGTGATCAGTGTACAAGGTCACTCTAGATCCAATGATGTAAGATCGAAACTAATCTAGGGCGAATACTACAGCTAGCATCTCCTTCTCTGTGACGGTATAATTCTGCTACGCGGAATCCAATGTGCGGCTAGCGTAGTGGATAGCAAAGGGGGACCCATCCCTCCTCTGTCCCAGCACGGCCCCCATGGAAAAATCGGAGGCATCCGTCATGATCTCGAATGGGAGAGACCAATCAGGCGGCTGGAGAACAGGAGCCTCAATAACACACTGCTGGAGAGTCTCAAAGGAAGAAAGACACTTGTCATCGACAAGGAACTCGGTGTCTTTCGTCAAGAGGTCAGTCAACGGCCGGGCAATCTTGCTGAAATCATGAATGAATCACCGGTAGAAACCGACGTGCCCCAGAAATGACCGTAACTGCCTCAAATTGGACGGCGGTGCAAGTTGTCTAATGACATCTACCTTGGCCGGATCAACCTCCATGCCCCTGTTGGAGATGATGTGGCCAAGCACCGTCCCTTGAGTCACCCTGAAGTGACTCTTCTCCCAAGAAAGCACCAAGTGAACCTCTATACATCGCTGGAGTACTCAGTCTAGGCAGTCAAGACAGGAGTCGAATCCATCACCGTAGACCGAGAAATCATCCATGAAGACCTCCAAACACTCCCCTACCATGTCCGAAAAGATCGACAGCATGCATCTCTGGAAAGTCGCAGGGGCATTGCATAGCCCAAATGGCATGCGTCGGAAGGCGTATGTGCCGAAGGGACAGGTAAAGGTGATCTTCTCCTGGTCCTCAGGAGCGATGGCCACCTGGTTGTAGCCCGAGTACCCATCCAGGAAACAGTAATGGCTCTTCCCTGTCAGTCTCTCAATGATCTGGTCAATAAAAGGCAGGGAGAAATGGTCCTTCTTGGTGGCCTGGTTGAGTCTCCTGTAGTCAACACAGACCCGCCAAGAGGTGGGTACTCGTGTAGCAATCTCCTCTCCCGACTCACTGATCACAGTCGTGATGCCCGTATTCTTGGGCACCACATGCAAGGGGCTGACCCACTTGGAGTCGGAAATGGGATAAATAAAATCTGCGCTCCACCATTTTGAGATTTCCTTCATGACGACCTCTCTCAGGTTGGGGTTCAGCCGCCGCTGGAACTCACGCGACGGCTTCGCCCCCTCCTCGAGATAGATATGGCGGGAGCACAACGCTGGACTAATCCCATGGAGATCTGCTACGCTCCATCCGATTGCCTTGA